>CM065941.1:1250000-2500000 GCA_033459515.1 Theretra japonica
TGCAGGTGCGATGCCAGAAATATATTCCAATATTTCTTGAGAGTAAAGTGTTGCAGATAAATTCACTGTCACACATAACTACTAGCAGAATTTATACTTAGGTATTGGGTCATTTTTACCCTTGTAGGTGAGCCACTTGCACACATTTTATATTGTCAAAATCTTACCCAACTTCCTAGTATCGATGTTTTTCCACATAATTATTTGAAACACGATTCACACTCACATCACGTATTGTAGATTAAAATTTGTTTTATATACACCAAGTCACTACAATAAATACCCGTTCATCATTAGTTTTTGGTTCTGATCAAGATTCTGAGCTTCCCCCATCCATCCGAGGCTAGTATCTGCGAGGACGATCGACCTATTCTGATAACTGGCACACCATACTTACCCATGAATCTCATATAATGTTAAAACAGTAATCGGGATGATCACTTCTGAAACAATGACATTTTGTAATTTGTTAAAAAGTTGCGTGATTCCGGGTGCATACATTTTTATCTTCACTTTTCGTCAAAAACATACAAGTTCAATTCAAAGAATTCATAGCTGCCTACCGAAATGCATATTGGTAATCTGATCTTTAGTGATATTGATCTAATTAATCAGTCGATCCTCATATAAATCGATTATTGGTTTTGATATTCATCAGATATCAAAAACCAGATGCGGATATCCTGACCACACAACTTCTTATCCTTATAAAACAAAACAATCTACAGATAACGATTATTCAGGGTTTTCCAAAAATCGAGAGTTAAGTTGTTTGTGAATCTCGGATTATGAGAAATGTAGTCACATTGTGAGTCAATGTTTGATAAAACCGACTGTAAATTACTCAGACTTAACAATTTAGTGCTATTAGGACACCTTTGTCTTACGTTGGGAATGTCATAAAGAAATAAATTCCGTGACTGATAGTGCTGTACTTAATTAATTTGGATGGAAGTGCGTATGGGCTGGCTAGACCAGGATTGTACTGTTGTGTTACATGAAGTCTACGTGATCATCGGGTTTGCTGACAACCCATTTTTGTCGTATTAAAATTTCTATCTCCATATTATTAAAGGCAATTATGGCTACATCTACAGTTCAAAAGTTGATGAGGTTTGTAGGCAGCAATGTTTACCTGGCATCAGGTGATCAGGCATCTTTTATCGGTAACTAGTGGTTCGGCCCGGCTTCGCCCGGGTGCAGTATTATTTCGCGTACTATTTTACAACATGTCCCCTCTCAACCTGTTCCATGGCATGTAATCCTGTCCTCTTATATCCCATTTCATCCGCCCTGTATATCACCCTATATATCGTTCTATATATGTTAGTAGGACGTGTTACAAAAAGTGGCGCGGTTACATACCGCGAAAAACTGATTGCTAAATGGGCTGATTTATTTTTTCAAGAAGAGGCAACGTACCGGTTACGTGTTGTAAATAGGTCCTAAATTCGTTGGTTGCAAAAAACAAAAGACAGTTGCGAATAATATTTTCCTATTTTCGAAATACATTAATCCGTTTCTGAGTACATCGCGCACAACCGCACTGACAAATAGACACACAAACAGACAACAATTCTAAAAATCAATGTTTTGGGTTCTATTACGTCAATACAGACCCCCAATCCTCATATTACTTTTTCTCATTTATCTTCTATGTACAGACATAAATCGGTTACAAAATTATTTTATGTATAGATAAAGATAACTTGTAACTTAAATAAAGGAAAATTAATACATTTAATCACACGCTCGAAACCGCAAAACCGTAGGAAGGTGAACAAATAGTGCCTATATGATATTTTAGCACTTTGCCTACAACTCAATCGCCTCATTGAACTAGTGACCGCAGAATAGGCTGTCAACTTGGTTTCCTACATTGACTAGTCTTAATTACTTCGTCTAAATATTTTAATTAGAAAAAAATTTTCTATGACATAGAATTGTTTTCCTTTTTTTTTAAAATGCCTATGATTAAGGCTGAGGGACGTAAACTAAATCAAATTACGTTTTACCTTCCAAAGTACGTGATTTGCACTAGTTGTCAACAAGTTCCGTGATTAATCAGGTGTTAATTTAGCTGTAACAATAATATGACACAGCGATTTCTCATTACTATGTATAAATAACTATGCTTCTAAGTAACACATTTACCTCAAGCAACTTGCTATAGTTTATCACGGTATAAATGTATGTGCCTACACTGAAATCAAAATATTCTATGTAATTCAGTCGACTGTTAATAATGCCAAGCCTCTCTATAATTCGACGTAACTGTTGACCCCCTAGCAAATCTCTCAATAAGTTAAATAAATTCAATGGGTTTTGGTACACTCGGTAATTCGAAGAAAAAATAAAAAATTATCAAAACCACGCGGCAATTCGAGGCTCATTTACACGGGGAGAATTCTTCGCCTTAAAGATACGATTATCGTAAGGATACAAAAAATCGCATTGTTTAAAAAAATTGTCAGAACACGATAATCTATGGCGGAACTGGCATGCGATAATCGCATACGATTTTATTCGGGAGAAACTCTCCCCGTGTAAATGAGCCTTTAGTAATTCGAAGTATTAGAGAGGTTCCCTCAACTTCAAACTATAGAGAGTCGACTTTATATATCATGTTATTATAATAATATTCCACTTATTTACAGTGGGCGGTATGTATAAACCTACATGCAAAACTGAAGTCCGAATAACAAATATTTGTTTCAGATCTGAGTATTGTGAGTTCTAAAAATATAATTATAATAATATATATAATTTTACACACGACATAAATCACGTAACTTGTGGTTTCACTGTTGTTTGTATTATTCAGCTTCAAATTACAGTTTTCACAGGAACTCATTCCGATAGCTGAAACTGTATTATAATTATTAACATAACAAGCGCTTACTGGACTCTACCCATAAAAATTAAACATCTACCAACTGTAGACGACCCATAAATAACCGAACTCCTGATCTCCAGCCTAGCACAGACCCATATGGCTTCGACGCCGACTAAATCTCCTCAATTAATATCGATTCATAGTTTTCCATGATTAATTATTTTGGCGGATGCGGAGTCTGTTTTTTTTTTATTACAATGAATGTCGAGATGAGCATGCTATTTACTTGATGGTAAGCGATACGATCGCTCTTGACAGTAACTAAACAACATGAATTATAAAGCACTGCTTGGAATTATATATTTTTCCAACTAACATTTAATATAAAGTATATAGAAATAGAGAATGCGACATTGATTTAACAAATATGCATTAACTTCAAGCTATAAAGACCAGCGTTTGTTCTCCAGGTCGTACAATTGAATTAGCGTCTTTTAATTTTATAGATATTACGCCATTCAGGCGGTACGATGACCTTTATATTGCCTCGTACAACAGGCAAGAACACACCCATGAAAATTAGGTGAAATTTTCATATCCCTCTATTAAAAACTATAGGTAATTTACTAAACAATAAACCACATGATTAAAATAGAATTTAAAGAATTCGAATCCATTAGTTAATTGATTATTTTAATATAAACTATAAAAGGTTTTGAAATTACATGATAAATAAATTCAAATAAGTATGTAAATATCGTAATCCTAAATTTTAAACACATAATCGCAAAATTATACAAAATATAGGTGTTTGAACTTAAATGAGAACGGTGTAAAAGTAGAGTCAACATAACCCCAAAACTACCATGCATTCACATGGCACTTTTAATGCCTCACTAAACTGGTTATAAGGTGTATTAACATGATTAGCAATAAAAAATGTGTGTGCACGCATGTGTGTGTCAGTTTGTGTGTGTTTGTGTGTCTAACGCTTCGGGACACTATAAGCGTAACTGTCCGTGCAACTGAGCCGCTACTATTTGTATCAGACTCTCTAAATACTCGAATATAACTCGAGGAATGTTACCTGTCGAGTTTTGAGTCATGTTTTATTACTATAGTTAACTTCGTTAATAAGATAAACGTTAATTGATAGTTTCAAATTGAAATCATTTGTCTAAATTACGAAAAAGTATTTTAATATGTTGTATTAATAATATTGATTTATTGACAAGTTGATTTTAAAGAAGTAGCTTGATACGAGGAGCTTTCAACAGGTAACTGTGAAGATCGTTATGGAAGGCGCAAATTCGTCAGTGGACTTCATCAGGCTGTAAAAGAAAAATAAACTTTTAGAGTTAAGATCTAAATTATTTACGTCGTTACAAAACTAATTTCTGTTAATAACCGTTGGAGTCTTATTAGTATTGTAGTCATTTCTATAAATAACGAGTTCGCCTTTTCTTGAGTCTGTCTTATTGGCAAGTTTGATGCCATAATGATTGCTAAATATTTATTTTATTAAGGCATTTTACTGCTGTATTAGTTAAATTTACTTTATTGGAAATATTTGCTCAATCTAAACATATTTTTTTCCAAAGTATAAATAAATGTTCTGATTCATTTCTACAAACTCAAAAACTTTAATGTCATATCATATCGCCTAAATCTTTGACAATGAAATGTAAGAGTAAAACACGACGTGTGCAATTTTCTTTTTCCACACAATACTCACAAATCCTTTTAGTCTGCGAGTCGAGTTCCAATGAGTTTGCAACCATTAGTAGCAGTCGAGAGTCCCAACACAAACACAATGTGTGTTTATGAGCAAGTGTGCGTGTGCGGTCTGGAGCGACCGAGACTGCATTCCTTCGTTGAACTGATTGAATGAGGCTCAACATTTTCCAATATTAAGACTACTTAAATATGTTTAGGGGTGATTAATGAAATTTACACCTTTGGTGAGTAGGAATACCCTTTTTATTTTACGGTACTTAAATATCGTCGACACAATATAATTTTACGTACAAAAAATTAAAGGAAAAGGTTTGACCTATTATTATACCTCTATCCTCCTACCTGAAATTAAGTTAAATTCTTTGAAGTGATTTTTTATTTTATTAAAAGCAGTGACACAAACTTAGAATCGCAACAAAAGAGTTTTAATGCTCGCTGAGTGAATACAATTTAAATACATGGAGCTAATTTATTACTACGTATCAGCTCAATGTTTAGATATAATAAAATGAGACATTTGACCATGGTATTAATCGGCTAATACATAATCAAAATCAGTTATTAAAAAATAATTTTCTTATATTAAAAATATCTGTATCAGGCTGTCTCATATTTTACCAGCCTATATTATATGTGAGTAACAATAGAATTGAAATATACACGCTTTCTTGTATCTAACTAGGAAAATACAATATAACCACATTGTTTTGAAACATGTAATTTACCTTCTAATAAATATAGCTGGGGTTAATGGTATCGCAGCTGGCTGTAATAATTGACCGCAGCCATTAATTTTCGTATCAAAATACATAATATATTTTACGAGTATTTTGTTTTATTAACAGTTATCCGCCTGTACAACCAAAAGACGTATGGATCCAAAAAGCTTCACCTAGTTTTTGGAAGTGGTAGAGCAACGCCGTAGTCAGTCATGAGTCATGTCTCAACATTAATGGGCAGTCTCATCCGGGGCGGTACCACTGTCTCATAGGAGATCGATGTGAAGCAATAGCTTCGTTCGGTTAAGGAGATTGCCGGATGCCCAATACCCCTTTCCACTTCTCATCCTTTTTCCTTCCCGCTCCCCTCCCAATTGGCCGGCAACACATCCATAATCCAGCATTGTGGATGTCAATGGGTGGGAGTGATCACTTACCATCAGATGACTGCTCGATTGCCGGACCTATGCAATAAAAAAAAGAAGTTTTTAATACTTATATATCTTATGTCTTAGAACGGCGAGCGCAGTGCTAAGCATTGCTTTGTTATTCATGGTGTTGTTTGTTTTGCTACTGTCCATGAGCAGTCGTAGCGCATACCATCAGGCAAATAGCATGCTCGTCTCGCCATTCATTGCAAAAAAAACTTACGACGTAAAAAACAAAATATTAAACTTTGAACGTATATAATATGATATCTAAAACGTAACCTCATTAGTTATTACATAGCAATGAAGAAAAAGCAGTAATAACGATCAGTATCCATTCTTATTACTGTTTAAGACTAAACTTGATTAATGCCGGTCTCAATGGAGGTTAAGTACCGAGTCTAGATACATTAGTAATTTCTCACGGCTAGTGCCTGGCTTTCTGACCTGTGAGTCACACACACTTGCAAAACTCACAGACTGTGAGATTGTGTGTGCTTGATTGTTTTGTCAAACAAACACAGTTATCTGCGTAGTGACAGTAGCTTTTTAGTTTTAATTTTATAAGCTGCATTATATTTAGATTGTATTTTTTATTAGAAATTATTTTAGGTATTTAAATGCTAAATCAAAAACGATTGCTAAAACAAATCGTCACAGATGTTTATAGACAGCATAAGTATTTTCGATCAGTTAACCCACACGTCTAGAAAACTTACTCAGTAATCATAACTTATTGTCTTCGCACATCAACGGCCTTATTCATAGACAGTTTTCGCTTAAACTGAATTCAAAAGTCGTTTGAAAGGAACAAAACATTCGTTAACTAAAAGAGGTTTTAAAACTGCTAATGAACAAGGCTCCACGTATCGATAGATAGATATATACAATAAGCATAAATCTCATAAAACATAACTTATACAACATTCTTACACAACTCCAAAAGTTCTTTAATTCGCCCATGCCACGATGTATGGCAAAAAGCCAGTAATGCGTGGAATGTGGCCAAATCTGTATCGATCCTGGATCCTGCAACCAGTTCCCGGAATCAAGGTTGACCTTTCGAGCACCACAGCGCCACCGGGGCTCTATGAATCAATACAATATTGCATAATGGTTTCTTGGATTTACGCGAATGTTGCACATTGAAATAAAACGAATTCTTACGGATTTTATCGCAAATTTACTTTAATTCTTACATTTTTTAATTTTCCGACGTTTCGATCACTTTACAGTCCGCCCCGTGACCACGAAAACTGTAGGAACTTTAAGGAATGTAAACGGTGTTAACCGTATTAATAAATAAATTTGCTGTCTTTCAATAAATAATGATTCATAATGGAATTGTCGAACGCTAACTTCGTTTGTGTATTAATTTGCATTATCTTACCTCTGTATTCGTACTTAAAGAAATTTATTGCGATTATAGAGGGATAAAGAGTTTAGTGACCGCTTAGTAATTATTGACTATAATATACATATAGATATTCACATTGTGTCTCACACTGCCGCGCTTCTCACTAGAGTATTCAATTTATTGATATTTGCTGTCATTATTATTTTACAGGGTATATCAAGACGACTATCGAACACGAAGCCAGGTGGTAGTTTTAGTGACAACAGACACGTGCAACTAAAAGTTTTGCAAAAAAACGCGACCATTTTTTTTTATGTTTTAAATATCATTGTGTTGGGGTTTACCAGCCATAGTTTTTGCTAAAATTCTAATTGAAAGCCTTGCGTACTATAGCGTCTTTAAAAATTAAAGGGTGTACATATTTTTTTTAGGAAACTGTATGTATTTACCAGTCAATTACGATGATAGGAAAAAAAATCATTTTTTTTTGCAAAGATTTTAATTGCGTTGTGTCTAATAACACTAAAACTACCACCTGGCTTCGTTTTCGGTAGTAGTCTTGATATACCCTGTACCTTGCTCTTCAGCCAAGATATTGTCAAGAACGAAATGGTCAGCCGGGTCAGTTTATTTTAACTTTTTTGTAATATACTGGGTGCAATCGCTTAACGTCACGAAAAAAAATGTGTATGGCAAGTACATGACTTAGAACCCTTTGGCATACTTATTTTTTTTTTTTTGTTTTTTTTTTATGTAGTGTAAAATTAATTTACCGCCACTAGTTATTAATTTATAATTAGTTATTCATAAAGAAACGTTTTTCAGAGAGAGATGAAAATAAATAAAAATATCTCCACAAATACACATCATTGTTACCCTACTTTATAAAATTTGAATCCGAGTAGAAATTTCTAAATCTAGGTAATAAAACTGTCCTTTGATGAAGCCGCCGCGCCACAAGCGCAAGTACAACGCGTCCCGCCGCCCGCTCCCGCGCCGCTGACGCCTTCCAGGGATTTCGCCACTTCCCCAGTCGCGCGAAATTCGGCACTAAGTGACGATGTACGATAGTTTTTTGGTTAGTTTTTGCGGTAAAAATGAGTGATTACACGCACATTGAGTATGTGGCAATGATGAAATGCTATGTCCGATCCAATGAAAACTTGGATCGTGCAAGAAGTATGTATGCAGATCCAGAACATCTGCAGTCTTTGCGCAGGAATGGGATCTTGAATCCACGAGTTACCAGCACAAGACTTATTTTAAATACTTATCAGAGGTTGCTCGACCATGGACAGTTCAGACTTCCTAGTCATGCAAGAATCCGTGGCCTTCCACTACGAAACGTTCGTTTGGAAGACGATATACTGGAGTTTTTTCAAAGAGATCCAAGGAGGAGTACATGACAAGCGGCTCGTCGATTTGGCGTCAGCCACTATTTGATATGGAAGGTACTTCGGTCCAGGAACATGCATCCATATCACCACATACGCGTTCAAGCCCTGCACGGGCTGCAGGGCTGTCGTTGGCTACAGGAGCACATTGAAACTAATATCTTGTGGAGTGACGAATCGATTTTTACGCGTGTTGGAGTTTATAACGCACGCAATGAACACTGGTGGAGTTCCCAAAATACTTATAAAATAAAGGAAAACTCCCACCAAGTAAGATTTAATGTCAATGTTTGGGCCGCAATTATCAACGATCGGATAATCGGTCCAGTATGGATTACGGATCGCCTCACAGGACTCACGTATTTGAATATGATACGTTCTGTTGTAGAAACGATGTTAGACGATGTACCTCTGAGCTATCTGAGAGGGATGTACTTCCAGCACGACGGCTGTCCAGCTCATTATGAACGCTCTGTGCGCGAATACTTAGACAGTGAATTCAGTGGTAGGTGGATAGGTCGCGGGGGTCTGAGCAGCGAGGTCACCGGATTTAACGCCATTTTTATTTGTGGGCTGAACTAAAACGCTTGGTGTACACCGAAGACGCCCAAAATGTGAGGGAGTTGAAGCAACGCATTGTTGATGCTTTTGATATTTTAAAAAGTAACAAAGACACGCTGGGTCGTCTCAGAAACAATTTATTGAAACGTGCAAGGCTGTGGTTGGAAAACAGTGGTGGACACTTTGAACATTTACTCCAATATCACTAAAAGGTATTTACTTCCTTTTTTTGTAAACATTGATCATTGTAATTTGTAACTTAGTAGATTTAATAAATACGTCTTGGTTAATGTATTCAAAGGTTTAAATAAAAACAAATCCAGCTTTTTTAAGATAGGTACGTTATGAAAATAATATGTTAAAATGCAAATCTTAACAACCTACCAATATTTACATGTGCTTACATGAATCCAAATGATGTATGGTAACATTAAGAATAATAATACCGATAAATAGACGCGAAGTAGGTTCAAGGTCACTCCTCGCTAGTCATCTGTGGCGCGGCATGACTCATAAATGCGCGCCGCCGTGTATTTATCGGTACGTTGCACTTTTATGTGTAGGGTGATTAAGTTTAATATGTATTTTGGGGATATCTTGAACCATTGTAAACTAAGTAGTATTCAATGTTTAATCTTGTATATAACGTTAATTTCTCACACACAATACACTATGCAATTTTCAAAACGCTAAGCGATTCCACCCTGTATACTTACGACTTCGCCCAGCAACACACGTACCTAGCAATCAATGTTACAAACAACAATAAACCTTAACAAAGCTATTCATCGGAAACTCTTAGAAAACACAATTAAGAGCCCTTATCGCCCCGCACTCAGCTATTTGGGTTACACCTACGCGAGACAGGGACGGAACATGCTGGATTTACACAAGAGCGAAAGAGACAAAGAAGGACCCGTTAGGAAAGTAGTCTTGGGTTACGACTACTGCATTTACGCTTCGGTAATGATGTTTGCGATCGATAAATAATGTATCGATAAGCGACAACTGTATCCAAAGTTTCCAATTGAGAAATTGAAGTGTTTGCCACAATTATATCCAGTAAGAACATTTTGATTGACAAAGAATTTATATTGTCTAAGCTGTCTATTATATAGCTTCTTTTATTGTGTATAGTAAGTACACTATATTTGAATGGATTCTTTGTGATTTTTATCTAAGACATAACAGATGATTTTTATATAGCGTGATGATGTTAGTTACATACATACATACATAAAAATCACGCCTTTATCCCAGAAGGGGTAGGCAGAGGTGCAACCAAGACACCCACGTATCGCTTTGTTTGTTCCGTCCCACGATGTCATAGACGGCGAGCCTGTCGCTAAATCGGGTACAAATTCCTAACTTCGGGCTGATAATGAGTAGAAAAATCCGATACCACTTTGCCCCACCCGAGATTCGAACCCGAGACCTCAGCTTTGTAATCGTAACGTAGTACAACTACGCCACCGAGGCAGTCAAGATGTTAGCTTTGACTACGAATTCATTCCTTATTCATTAATTAAGGTAATTTTTAACTGCAACATCGATTAAAGTATCGATAAACTCAAATCAATATTGGCCATCACTACCGTGACTCGCACTAAGAGTCCGGTCCTACCTGGCCCGGCGTGACTCACAATCCATCAGAGCCTACCTGGTCCACGGTTAATAACAGGCTGACCGCGCGAGGCCATACCTCATTTGTTTTGTAAATTCATGTTATTTGTGCCTCTAATGTCTTCATAACGAGGGCCTTGTTACAGATACTAGTGGGGGAGAGGGGGTAATAATTACAAGATTTGTCGAAGTCTCCATATTTAAGCTACTTATATAAATTAGAATGCACTTTTTGTTGGTAACTTGGGCTTGCACCTTGAATTACATTAATAATTAATTATCGTTGACTGCTTTTCAGAATCCAGGTGTTGCAAAGCCTTAAATTAATCGTGTATTTGCTGTGTGATTTCTAATCATTCTTTAATATCGTATCTCGAAAGAATATTTATATTAATAAAACAAATAGTTGCCTGAGGGCTTTAAATGAGAAGCGTTTGATTCGCCGAAAACAGTTCCGTTAAATAAATTGAAATTGAAGCAATACTAAAACCAAATTAAAAACACTTTCGATTAGTTAATTTACCAATGAAACCCTACGTCTTAATGTTCATAAATGCCTATCAAATTGGTAAAGGGAATTCCACAAGTTACCACGAACGGGTGTTGTTCGTGCGTCACAAGAACCTCATAAATTTTCCTGTAAATTTTATGCATTTATGTATTGAATGCACAAACTGTGACCAATTTATTTACTACATACGTACGTACATACGCAGTTGTACACGATATGATTGCAAAGCTGAGGTCTCAGGTTCGAATCCCGGGCCGAGCAAAGTGATATTGGATTTTTCTATTCATCATCAGCCCGAAGTCTGGAATTTGCGCCCGACATGGCGATAGGCTCGCCCCCTATCACATAGTGGGACAGAACATAGAAGACGAAATGTGGGTGTCCTGGTTGCACCCCTCCCTACCCTTCTCGAAAAAGGGCGTGAGTTTATGAATGTGTAAAGAAAAACCGAACCTTTTTTCTTAGTCTTTAGAAAAATTAATATTTCATTGTAACATGACATATTATAATTTATTTTAGTTATTATAGTAATGTAAACGAAATTTAAAGGCTTAAAATGTTGTTTCTTTAATTTATTACACTTTTGTTTTATATGGATATTTATAATTAGTTTATATTTAGTCGTTAAAATGTTATATATATAAAAATAATATGTTTAACAAATCCTTTAATTTGTTACAGAAACGCAAATTAAGCAATGACGTTTTACAAAAAACATCTTAGAAATTAAGGCTTTTATTTTGATTTGTCAAAAATTACATTAATATAATTACATATGTATGTATATATATATATGTTTAAATATAGTATGATATAATATACCCCAGATCGATTCGCGGGAAGAGGTGATTACAGTAATCAGTGTTTATCTGCAGCAAGGACGTGTTGATAGAGACAAGTGGATGCAAATAGTCTGCTTCCTAGCATCCTAGCATCCGCAAATAGCGCGTATCTTCGTGATGACCCTCGAATACAGGACGCGACTGTGCACCGCTATTACACCAAGTATTGTTGGAGAGTTAGCCTATTTATAAACCACTGCATGTGAGACTCATGTATTGTTACATGTTTATTATACTTTACTGTTACGCGTTATAGGTAGTGACTACAATGAAATTAGATGAAATTGCAATGCCATCCAAGGGATCCATGTAGTAGGGAGCAAGAGATGATTATCTATTGCTAGTTGACATTATCGCAGAATCCTAACTAATTATAATTTTAAAGCCCATTATCAATTTCTGAGCGTAGGTCATAATTCATAATTTATAATGTAAGTCATGTAATGTCGACATTAAAGGAGTCGACTCCTAAATTATTGGAAGTCGAATTTCTTTTTCTTAACAACTTTACTGAATACTGAGTGAGTTTGTTCGAAGATTTCTGATCTCTACATTTCATACCAATACACACCAATAAAGAATTTACTTACAATCACCCTCACTCATTAGCAAAACAACAAAACATGCAAATTCACCCAACTAATTAGCTGAACGTCTCAAGCAATTAATTCTCCAACGCAAAGAAACACAATACTGATCATACTCGGCGTCATGAGTATAGTATATCAGCCAATCAACGGGCGCGTAGGCGGCCAAGGCCTTAGTAATTGACAGGTTCCCGAGGGAGCTATATTAACTCACGTACAGGAGCGTTATTTGCAATCTATCATTGCTAGAACAGCTAGCTGCTAGACCATAATGGATGTTGCTGGAGATAAATAGCCTCGATGATCCGGCTCGAAGGATCCAAAAATGACTGGAGAAATATTAATGGTTATTGGTTTAACTTTATTCAGTAAAATAATATAACATTGCATCAAAAAGTAGCATTTTACATGTGTCTGAATAGATAAGCTTCATAATAACAGAATAATAATGAAAACAAATTATTTTATTAACAAAAATTTAAAATATAGAAATATATAAAATAAAAGTTGAAATTCAAATTGAAGCTAACACTGACATACAAAATAAAAACAGTTCTTTTTTCTTAAGTGTATTTTGTTACAAAATAAAAATTGATAATTTAAATGCCAGTCTTTAGTTTAATGCTGATTTTGTGGCTGCAGCAATTATAATTAATGCAAAATTAAATTGACAAGCATTTTAATTAACATAATAAATACGTAAAATTATAATTTAATCATAATACCGACACTACTACACTGTGTAAAATTAGTTATCAGAATTAGATCTCAATCGAATAATCTAAACACAAGCTATTAATATTATTATAATTAAATTTTATTATGTTAATACTACGATAGCTTTATCTTCAGTGTTACATCTATTTAACATATCTATTTGGTACTTTTATAACATTTAGATAAGCTGAGATCTAATGGTGCGCAAATAAAATGCAATTTTAGGTATTTATTAAACTAGATTTTTTCGGGTTCATGATTCAATGATCAGCCCTGGACACTACAATAGAATAAAAATAACTAATTGAATCCATAAAATCATCATCTATTAGACTAAGTATTTTTTTCCAATCACCCGGGTCTAAAGCCAGTTTTACACTAGATGAGAACAGAGGAGGAACCTAGTGGGCCCCTAGTTTCTCTTTTCAGAACTACTTTGCAATACATTAATCAACATAATAGCAGAATTTATAACTTAATAATATCAAAAACTGTTTATTTTTAAAGACTTCAGTGTTGTGTATATTAACACATAATTGTTAATTTATCATGACAAACACAAAATATTATATAAAAAAAAAAATGATCTTGACACCATAAAACAAACAGTACATATTACATAAAAATATAAATATAAATTAAAAAAGAAGTTAATAAATTAAAGAAAATATTCATATTTCAAATTAATCAAAAAGACCGCCCCGAACCATACGCGGTGAGAATCTTCCCATTATGCTTTGCATTTATAACTTTGATTGAAAACAGTTCTTTTATGAAACAAATTATATTTTATGATTCCTGCTCAAATGGCAGATAGGGACTTTGGACTTCATGGTAAAATCATAAAGTACTTTCCCCGAATAAAACAATGACATTGGACTAATCCAGTACATTTATCAAACGGTAAAAAACATTTCATTTTTACATTTACAGTCCGCAAACCCGCACTAGGCCAGCGTGGGAGTCTATATGGCCACTCTCAACGATTGAGAGATACAATTGATACAATCGAGAATACGAATTCTTGATTGTAGAAGAGGCCTGTGCCCTGCAGTGGGACGTATATGAGCCGATACAGAAAATACATTTTATAAATATAAACATATTTGATTTGATTGAAGTACACAATAGAATAAGTCATACAAAACGTTTTTACATACTATTAGTGCATTTACGTCCTGTTTATTTGCCACCAAAATACCTAAACTATACTACGAATTGAATGACATGACTTAATTCACGAGTAGGCTTCAATAACCAGTGTTCTCTTATCGCCGCCATATTGGCAAATGTTGAACTTGATATCGACAAGAATAAAACTACCTTGATTAGATATGTACTACCGAGAATTAACTAAAGAACTAATCAGACCACCTCTATAGCCAGTTGACGTCGCGAGATATGCCGACAAAAACACTGTGGATTAGGCTAACACAAGAGCGCAGTTAGATGTGATCGAACGCACGCCTAGGCCCTAGCCAGCAGTGGTTGAATTGATACGGGTTAAATAGATATTTTGATCCTGGCATTAATTGTAAAATTATTACATTGACACACTTTGGTGTTCATATAACAATTTTGATATCATTAAAAGTTATGTTACAAGTAGAGGTTTTGGATTCCAACTTTGATTAGTATAGAATAAATAATATTGTATAGTAATATATAAGTTGCCTGCCTCGGTGGCGCAGTTGTACTACGGTATGATTGCGAAGCTCAGGTCTCGGGTTCGAATCAGGGTCGAGCAAAGTGATATTGGATATCTTTATTCATTATCAGCCCGAAGTCAGGAATTTGTGCCCCATATGGCGATAGGTTCGCCCCCATCACATCGTGGACGGGGCACACAAGGCGAAACTTGAATGTCCTGGTTACACCTCTGCCTACCCATTTGCAAAAAAGACGTGAGTTTATGTATGTATATTTTTGTTGTATTGTAACAGCCCATAAACGACCCACTGCAGGGCACGGGCCTCCTTTACAATCGAGAGTACGATTGAGAGTGGTAAGGCCATATAGTCCACCACGCTGGTCTAGTACGGGTTGGCGGACTTTTACATACCATAGAAATTTATACAAATCGCTATGGTATGTAGGTTTCCTCACGATGTTTTCCTTCACCGTTATAGTGCATGGTGATTGACTATCAATACACACATGAATCCGAAAAGTCAGAGGTGTGCCCTGGGATTTGAACCCGCGACCACCGTGAACATGTAGGCAGCCGCGTCTGGTCCGTTACCAACAGGCCACCACGCACTTTTATGTATGTTTTGTATGTATATAGTATTTACAATTTTGTTTCAAGCGCTGACGTCAATGTAATCAGCTGGTCCAAACCACAAGCAAACTATGACATTAACATGAACCAAATAAAACACAGGAAAATAAGCAGAAATATCGGCCAAGACTCGATAGTCAATAACAATAACATGACGGAATGTTATCAAGGCAAACAATACGTAATGAGCAGCCAAATAAAATAATGTCCTATTATAAAATTATCAAGTTAAATAATGTTCTGGCGCCAATGCCGTGTGCCGATTAACTAATAAACACATTTATATGTTACAAAGCAGCGTGTATTTAGATCATGGAAATATAATGGTGAATATAATTGTATTGTATTGTACTGTATCAACCCATATACGACCCACTGCAGGGCACGAGCCTCCTCTACAATCGAGAGTGCGATTGTGAGTGGTTAAGCCATATAGTCCACCACGCTGGCCTACTTTACATACCATAGAAATTATTTCGAATCACTACGGTATGCAGGTTTCCTCACGATGTTTTCCTTCACCGTTATAGTGCGTAATGATTGACTATCAATACCCACATGACTCCGAAAAGTCAGAGGTGTGCCCTGGGATTTGAACCCGCGACCACCGTGAACATGTATGCAGCCGCGTCTGGTCCGTTTACCAACAGGCCACCACGCACTTATGAATATAATATGTGAATATAATATTATTGTCTAATATGTTGAAATCATCAATCTTTTCTTTGCAGAAAAAGGTAGACTTAATCATCCCTTATACGTCCCTGTGCCGGCCACGGGCCTGCTCTACAATCGAGAGGGGTCAGGCCATATGGTCCACTACGCTGGCCTAGTGCGGATTGGCGGACTTTACATAACATAGAAAAAAAAACAGAAATTCTTAAAAATCGATTCAAGCGATAATTAATGCATCCATGATCCAACCGTTGTAGATGTTCATGGGCGACAGTGATCACTTACCATCAGGTGACCAGTTTGCTCGTTTGCCAGACCTATTTAATAAAAAAATCGCTATGGTATACAGGTTTCCTCACGAGAGAAAAAGAGTAGATATGTAAGGGGAAATTAAAATTTTCGAATCGAATAATAGAATATTTCCCGGCCTGGGAGTCTAACAATGATGTCCAACTTAATACCAAACTATTGAATGCACATATGCTCCATTAAGAGCAAATTACTGGCCATTACAAAAGTCCAACTGATAATACTGCGATGGCGTGCGTGCATTCCAGCTGAGGTCGGAGGTCAAGTGAGGCCCGTCCCTCCAATACCGACGATTGTCGCCAGTTAGCCTCTGATCCTCGGGGAACCGACTAATTGTGTTATCAATTGCTTAGAGGCCATTCATGAAAAACAATATTTGTATTTTATTGAGTCCATACCCTAGACTCTAGGGCCTAAAGTATCAAAAAGTACGTGTTACTTTTTAGTCAGCATACAAAGATATACAAATATTTGTCTCCGTGCAAGACGAACTACAACATATTTCTCACTTATTACGCTAAAGAGGCTAACAATAAAGTACCTTAAAATCTTACGCTATTGTTATTTCGCATAATGACACGCTAACGTTATCTGCATTTTAATGTTGAAATCATATTCATTGTAAAATATGTAACTTCAAATTAATTTTCATTTTGTGTCGTTTGCGCCGGTCTACGACTGCGGAATGTGCAGAAGTGTGTTCGCATCTTTGAAAACATCCACATGAAGGTGTCAAACGTTATATTTTTAATTGAAAACCCCATTTTTTATTTATCATAGAAATCACATGGACAATCAAAATATCAAGGAACCATCACAATTGGTTATTCGTTCATATCAACTTATCGCGATTCTTAAATCAAGTGCAAAGTAAATGTGGGTCACACAGAATTGAAGTGCGATGTTGTAAATCAGATAAGGGAACACCTTTGTTCAATTACTGCAAGCCGACAGTTGCAGCCGTGTTTTAATTTACTGCTACAATAAACCGTTTAAAGGAAGATTGAAATGGTAAAGCCTTAGTCATTTGTCGCTTACTTTAGACTACAGTAGTACAGTCGATTCGACGTTGTGTTAGATGACAGCTTCCGTGGCGTAGTTGGTTAGACGCTAGCTGTGAAACAAGAGACCGCGGGTTCGATCCACGCACCGAAACAAATGTTTGTGTGAACCACAAGTATTTGTGTCGGTTCTGTTACATACTATGTAAACTATGTATGGGACTGTTCGGTGTATTTATTTATTTATTCGCTTAGGATTGTGTCAATAAAAAATGACGTAAATTAACAGACATTTCCAAATGTCGGAGACACACGTATACTTCAACAAAATTCGCTTGGCCGCTATCAGATAAATCAGTGTCGTTTGAACCCCACTTATGCGATCAAAATTAACCAACAATACCCAGCCCAAATTATCAAATATCTAACCCAAAAAAGAAATAAAAACTGTCTTTACAAGAACTATCGCGTTAAACTCCAACAATTTATCAGACGTCGATAACAATACAGATTTACTATACAAAAAGCATTCTCACGGGGACCAATGCATTATTCACGTGATACACCGCCGACAGAACTACTTTCGCAGCAGACTTGACCAACGAACTCAGCTTCAAAGCCCTCGGTTATCAATTTACGTGGTCAGAATACGTCAGAGAACGCGCTGCAGTGGCGGACTTAGACATAGACACATAAAAACATCCTTCAACACAATTCTTTTTTGTGCCGCAATGTCAAGTTGTGGAATTGTTTGCCGTCACACGTGTTTCCTCCTTTCTATAATCCTGGGTTCTTCCGCCGTAGTGTGAAGAAGCATCTCAGCAGGCCGGCATAATTGTGTCGAATGGCATGGAACCGCCGTCTGATGCCATTCGATACTCTGTCTGGACGGCATTTGCGCTTACCATCAGGTGCAGTGCAGTCATTATGCCGTGCCAGTGTAAAAAAAATCCAAATCGGCGACACGGCAAGGCGCGGAAATGGAAATTGTATCTTTTGAGTAAAAGTTAATCGTTTTCAATTATACTGCAAAAACAAACTTGACATTATATCATACCACGAGAGTAGCAGAGTCGCAAGTGGCAAAACAAATAGGTTCTCCGATCTGCTTTAAACGATTTTATTTAAATAAACATTGAAAAGAAATTGACGTACGTTTTTCCAACTTCTACTAATTCATTTTGTAACGGATTAAAAATAAGAGGGTATCCCCAAGAGACTCAGGAATCTTCGGTACTAAATATCAAATATGTGCGTGCCATTGTTGCTCCTGCTGTGACAGTTTACAAACAGACAGAGACAGACCATATTACAAATTTCCTGGATTTTGATTGTATTTTACACTTACTCCGCATTTGTTTCAATCACACAGTCCTAAGAAACGTGATCATCTCAATAAGCCATATCAGAATTTTGGATTCTATCAAGGACAGCCGATCATCATCCTCTTGCCCCTCTAAATCCGGCACTGAAGCGCAGCAACGCACATGCTATGTCGCTATGCTTACAAGTTTTAAAAGTAAGCTTTGTAATTCATCCCACGTTGCGTTGCCAACTTATAGTAACGCATAGGAAATTAATAGCTAAATTCTAAGTGAAACTTAGAATACAAAAATATAGTCTTTACTAAAGACTACATTTTTATACTTTATTAGGTTTTTTATATCCTAAAAGGAGCGAACGGTTTAGCGCAACCAAAACCGTATTTATTCTAAAACATAAAGAACCTGAGCTTCCTTCTGTACTCAATTCATTGTAAATACACATCCTCATCTTTGGAAGACGCCTATGTTCAGCAGCGGGCTTCCTTTGGCTGAAAAGAGACAGAAAGAAACACCCTCTGTAGTTTAATTAAGACGCTGACTATGAAATATGGGTTCAACTTTCGCCCAATACAAAATATGTTTGTGAAAACAAATGTTTGTTTCACCTCTGGGTATATACGAGTATGTCTGATAAACATCACACACAATTTGAGTCCCAATCTGCGAAATCAGAGGTGCCTGAAGAAAGCGTTTGACGCTAGAAAATGTGAAAAGTTTTTTTAGTAATAGTAGTCTCAGTTTACAATGCGCGGCTTAAAAGAGTATATATGACTGACTAAACGTTAATATTTAACTGGATAAGGAATGCAGACATCATAAAATCATTTTAATGTTTACGAGCCGTTCAATCGCATCGTTAGCCAAACAAAGAACAGATGCCTTACTGAATTTGCGTGTACTATCGTGTACCATTGAGTAGGTATTCCAATTGCGGTATTTTGTCAGGACATTTTTTTAAGTTTTAATATGTAGATAGATTTATTATGCATTTAAATTATACATACATACATAAACTTACGACTTTTTCCCAGATCGGTAGAGGTGTAACCAGGACACCCACGTTTCGCCTTGTATTTTCCGTCTCACGATGTACTAGGGAGCGAGCCTATCGTCATAAAAGGCACAAATTCCTGACTACAGGCTGATAATGAATAGAAAAATCCAATATCACTTTGCCCGACCCGGGATTCGAACCCGAGACCTCAGCTTTGCAATCATACCGTAGTACAACTACGCCACCGAGCCAGTTTATATAATATTTATAAATAATTAGTAATCATCTTTTACAATTAAACATTATGTTTTGTAAAATCCCGTATATAAAATAAACCTACAATCATTAATATTATCATTTTAAATTACAATTAGCAAATATAATTAATTTAATGATATTACTCGTATTGCACATTAAACATAACTATCACATTTCGAAATTCCCTGATGACATGAAAACCCAAGAAACCATAAACAATTCCCAATAAAAAATAAATTTCAAAAACAAAATTCATACTCAACGTAATGTTACGTAGGCACCACCAAAAAAATAAGTCATCGAACTACACATATAGTTTTTAAAACCACTAAGCGAATTAATGCAAACCAGTTCTGTCTGTTGGTTGCACAAGCTGTCTTGTGCTACGTTCGGCGACTCGGACTTAAAAGGCTTCGACTTATGTAAGTTTGATGGATGATAACATTTTCACAAGTTTCATTTTAGACTTATGACTTGCAAAACTTGTATTTGGAATTGTTACTTTATGAATTTTTATTTTATGTATAACATAAATAAAAAACTATATTCCTCTTCAAAAACTATATTTATAATCTGCACTCAAATCCAGTGCGTAGTTAAAAAATCAGATTAAGAAGTCATCAGAACAGAGGGAAGCGACTTTGTTTTATCCTATTTATATATTCACATTCCGACTGCCTCGGTGGCGTAGTTCTACTACAATATGATTACATAACTGAGATCTCGGGTTTGAATCCCGGGTCGGACACAGTGATATTGGATTTTTTATTCATTATCAACACGGGGTCAGGAATTTTTGCCCGATATTACGATAGCCTCATCCCCTATCACATCCTGGGACGGAAAATACAAGGCGAAACGTGGGTGTCCTGTTTACTACCAGGACAACCTCTCCCTATCCCCTTCTAGGAAAAAGGCGTGAGTTTATGTAATTATGTACATATTCACTACTTTATTTAATAAACACAATTTTAATGAATCGAAAATAACCAGTATCTCCTATTGCGAAGAATTTCGCACTAGTTAGGTGGCCACTAAATATCAGCTCCATGTTTCTTTACCACAAATGCAAAATGGTTAATGACTTGGGTGTATTATGTTAAAGATTATGTTTTTTACAAAATTTACGAAAGACTTGCTTAGGTAACGAATGATCAGGTCTCGAATAAGAATTCATTAGCATTTAAACTGTGTTATCTAATTTTATCGCGTTTTAATAAACATGTTGAAACATAAATGATTTAATTTCTGTAACGGCTACACGAGTTATCGATTATAGCATAAAACTTGTCACATATTCTCGCGGCTGTCGCTTAGGGGCTAGACAGAGATGCCACTAATATCATCATCATCAGTCCGTTGCAGTCCACTGCTGGACATAGGCCTCTCCCAAGGTACGCCACAGAGCCCGGTCTGCTGCTTTATGCGTCCAATCGGTATGCTTTATGCAGTCAATCCTATCAAAACCTATATTTGGCAGAGGTCAAGGGTCATTACCCTCCCAAGCGGGCCTGTATGACAGCGGGACAGGCCATCAGCTGAACACATAATAAAGTCAACACATAATCAAAGCAAAGCATATCAAACCAAAAATACATACATATAATTGATTGCTCGACTTGGTAATCGAACAGAAAACCAAACGGTTTCCTGCCCAAACAGTAACACTAGACCATAAACGGCCTTATTCATAGACAGTTTCGAAATCTATTTTAGTTATCAAATGTTTTGTCTTCTTCGCTCAAAATGAATTCAAAAGTCGTTCGAAAGGGACAAAACATTCGATGACTAAAATAGGCTTTAAAATTGTCTATGAATAAGGACGTAAGACGATAGGACCATAATTACGTAGTAAAATTAAATTACGCTTACATTACAATTCCTACGCATGATAGGAAAATAAAAGTACGGCAAATTAAAGTTTGATTGTTGTGTAATACTATTATGCGGAAATGTATAATTTATTGGCGTGCCGGTAACCTCGTAACCGCGTCTTATGCCATCGTGGTGTTGGCCGTGATCCACCGTATAAGTGATAAATACAGAGATGCCGATTCTTCGACTCATTGCATATTTTATACAAGGTATATCAAGACTGCGACCGAAAACGGAGCCCGGGGGTAGTTTTAGTGATTACAGACATAATGCAACTAAAAATTTATCAAAAAAAGCGACAGGTTTCTTTTGCATTTTTTTATATATGGTGTTCGGATGGTAAAACCCTAGATTTTGCTAAAATTATAACTTAAACCCTTGCGTACTATTACGAATTTTAAAATAAAAAGATGTACATTTTTATTTTGGGAAAACGATGTATGTATTTACTACCCAAATACGACAAGTAAAAAATTACTACAATAAAATTGTCGTTTTTTTTGCGAATTTTTTAGTTTAATTGTATATGAAGTCACTAGTACTACCACTTGGCTTCGTTTTCGGTCATAGTCTGTATATATCCTGTATTGCCACTTGATAGGCAAAGTTTCATACAACTGACGGTTTGCATATAAAGGGTGGTGGACTATATGGCCTAACCCCTCTGAATTATACACTACAATCTTTCGATTATACAGGCCCGTGCCCTGCAATAGGACGTATATGGGCAAAGTTACATACATCATACAACTGACGGTTCCGAATAAACTAAATAATATTAAATACACCTTACTCTCACAAACATACTTTTGTGTCGTGGATTTCAAAAAGGGCGTGAGAGCTTTCAATATCACAACACACAGATCCGAAATAAATAGATGCATCATACAGATCACACATACATCTGTCTCGGCATAAACACGCGACCTATACATTTCATACTTGAAGTCTTATCAACTACGTCCAAGATATCATAACAACTATGCCGGCTTCCTTAATTGCCCTTCTCAATGGAAGTCAAGGTCGACAGTGGGAGGGGACTCGTGGACCGCAAACTGTTGCACAGCTTGATGCAGCGGCAGAAATACGAACTAACTACCATTATATTTAAAAATTAAGGGTTATTTTTATGACCGGTATGTGTATGTATGTATATTTAACTGTTGCCTCATAACTTATAAACTACTTATCATAATTTTGTACCATAATTAACTGCCTTGGTGGCGTAGTGGTACTACGGTATGATTGCAAAGCTAAGGTTTCGGGTTCGAATCCCGGGTCGGGCAAAGTGATATTGGTTTTTTCTATTCATTATCAGCCCAGAGTCAGGAATTTGTGCCCGATATGGCGATAGACTCGCCCCCTATCACATCGTGGGACGAAATATACAAGGCGAAACGTGGGTGTTCTGGTAGCACCTCTGCCTACCCTTTCTGGGAAAAAGGCGTGTGTTTATGTATGTATGTATGTACCATAATTTGACATATGAGGTGTCATTGGAAGCACGTTGTTTCTGTAGTTTTCTTCCTCGTATCTTTAATTTCAACAGTTATTCCATACTGATAACAGAATACAGATCCTGCACTTACCATAGAACCCAGCAAGGCTACGAGAATTCCCTTGGTTGGTGTTAATTTCCAGCGGAGAATTTTAAATTTTAAACGGAGCATGAGAGCAATCTAGACACTCCAAGTTCGTTGACATCACTCACAAAGAAGTGAGTCTTGTCATTACTTACAACTGAGTTATTGTTAAGTCCTTATACATTATCGGAGTTATCGCATGCCATTCCAAAGGACTAAATCACTATTACACCTCAAGTGAGCATTCGAGAAACAGCAGCTATTTATTGAAAGAAAAAATAAAGCTTTTATTATCGCGCAATAAGCCGCATACAAACACAATACAATTAAACAATACAACAAAAAATATACATAGCAAAAAAAATAAAAAAGGAAAAACAGTAAGGTAGGAATATTGCGCGGCTCACGAGCAACAACAGGTCATCTCAGCATTGTGCTGTGTGATAACATATTGCATCACATTCATGCTAGGGAAATGTGCGACGCGCTCATTTCTAGTAGTCATTGGATTTTTATCGTAAATCTATTAGAATGCATTGTATCTGTAAACAATTTCATCTCATACCGTGAATTTCCTTCAGTTTTAATTAAATTTTTCCTATATTAGACCATATATGACAAGTGACAACGCCTTCACCACTCAAAGTGGGGCATGGCTTTAGTTCAGGATACACGTCAAATTAAATACATAATTAAATACTTTAAAAATTCCTGCAATTTGGTATGACAATGTGTAGTATTTAATACATATACTTAGACATACCCATACGTATACGAGTATACATATACGCTTTGCTACAGAGGGAAGAGGACATTCATTTGTATCCTACTATTCCTAGTTGTTTTTTCTTTCTGATTAATTGCGATGCGGTTAAGGACAAGCTAGTGAGTAGTGTCCCCAAGGGACTCGCCGAGCTCCGGAGCTCGGTGCCAATTGTTTGCGTGCCACTGTTGATCCTGGCTGACAGGAGTTGCATTCGTGGCTGGCTGGGCGGGAAAGTCTCATATACATTATATACATACATTGAAAAGTCCCCTCTAAGGATACCTATTTCTGCGTGCGGTTTCATGACAATTGACATGAATGAGCATTTCCAGTAATTGATTACTCAAAAAGGTAATGTACAGTGCGTATTTTTTGTTTTTTCCTTAAACGGCGTAATGTCCGTGTTGTGTCTCGCGTATGCCTATGCATTAACGTAAAATGACACCAATACGTTGACATGTCAATAATATTTATTACATTATACTATAGTTTATAAGTGCGTAGTGGCCTGTTGGTAATAGACCAGACGCGGCTGCCTACATGTTCACGGTGGTCGCGGGTTCAAATCCCAGGGCACACCTCTGACTTTTCGGAGTCATGTGTTTATTAATAGTCAATCACCACGCACTATAACGGTGAAGGAAAACATCGTGAGGAAACCTGCATACCATAGCCATTTGTATAAATTTCTATGGTATGTAAAAGTCCGCTAACCCGCACTAGGCCAGCGTGGTGGACTATATGGCCTAACCACTCTCAATCGTAATCTCGATTGTAGAGGAGGCCCGTGCCCTGCAATGGGTCGTATATGGGCTGATACAATACAATATACGCATTTTAATTTCATACGGCTGCTGCTAAAAATAGGACTCTATAATTTTCTGATTTCTAAATTTTAATAGACAGGCAAGTCCCTTGCGTGATAATTGTCTTGCCTGACCGTAAACAGGACGACACCTTTCAGAACTTGACAGCCTCCGTGACGCATTTGGTTAGACGCCGGCTGTGAAACGAAAGGCCGCGGGTACGATCCTCGCACGGAATGTTTGTTTGCACCACAGGTATTTGGGTCGGGTCTGGGTGTTTGTGAGACCGAAAAGTCTCACGTAGTTTCTGATACCTACAACACAAGTCTCGATCGTAGTGTGGGGTCAGGACTTATGTATGTGACGTTGGGTGTATTTTTTTACTTCATGGTCAGTAATCACTGGCTACCACGTCCTTCAAACCTGAACGAAACATTACTTATAGACTTCACACTGCTTGGCAACATAGATATACGAAGCAGCAATACCTATTCAGACAGGCCTTACTCCCTCGCATACAAAGGGACTACTGCCTACATGGAAAGTAAAATTTATTGTATCCCCAATACAACTAAGCAACTTCTAGCCGCGCATTTTCTTAATTTTCGTCGTAATTCAATACACCAGCTTTTGGTATTCTATAATAAGAGACTATCGAGTTTCATTTGATCTTTGACGTCAAGCTTGCCTTTTTTGCCGACCATAAGTCATTAAGCCAGCCGTATTGCGAACAGAACAAAACTTACCCATATTATCCTATATACTCAGCCTATCGCCGGCCACTGCTGGACGTAGGCCTCCCCAAGTAAACGCCAACCATCCCATATTATCCTAATTAGACATTAAAACAATACCACATTGACAGGAAAAACAGACTAAATAGTTTTCATATATTGCACCACTAGGCAGTAGGCACAAACATTCTGTAGCATCTTGTATCTTCCTGTAAGTCATCTACAACGTAAACACAGTTAACGTTAATTCGTATTATTTCCTCATTTATATTCGTTTTCAGATTTGGATACGCAAATGGAGTTATAGAGCCACCAAGTTATCTGTTCAGTCGGAAGTTCGGAATCGTCGCTAGTGAGGAATTGAGTATTGCCACTTTAAAAAAATCTTGAATTAGATTAGAGTAAACTAGAGAATTATATACACAGTTATGTATCTTATAAAATACGGTAGAAACGACACGGTAATATAACATTACAGTTGGCAGTGTTTTGGTAAAAAAAAATGTGCATCTGCAGTAATTACCGTATATCTGACAACACTGGTTTAGTTCCAATTATGGCCACCTGAACAGATAAGTTGGTGGCTCTGTACACGCCTCGCAATTGTCATTTGTAGTCAACACTCAACAGTAAAATAAAGTCATTTAATACGTCAAAACCAGGCAAATAATGGTGTAAAATAAATGAAGGAAAATATTTTTGAGGATGTCAATTATTAACTAATAATACCTTAAACGAAAACTGAAACCGTGAAAATCAGCGCTGCAGTCTGCTTTTCCCATACTGCAGCATAAAGCTGAATGGGAGGCCCATGTCCGCGCAATAGCTCAGTCACATAATATTGTTGCATAATAGTATTTTTGTCATGTTTTTATTTTATTTTTTATTTTATGTATATTTTGTATGTTTGCGCCTTCAATAAAATGTATTTTCTTTCTTTCTTTCTTCTTTCTTAAACCAGTGTTTTCACATTTATTTGAACATTATGATACCTTAGAAACAGGCAGGTTTTAAACTTTTGTGTACCTATCGTTTTTCATTTATTAATTGAAAATGTTATAGAAATAAACACGATAGGACATTATACACGAATGGGCAAATAATAAGACATTGTAAACTAACTTGATCATGGATGATCAACGAAGAAACTTAAGCGCCATTTACACGATGAAACTTTCTGGCAGCGATAATCGTATGCGATTATCACATGACATAACCATTATAGATAATAGTGTTCTGACAAACGTTTACACGATGCAACTTTTTTATATCCTGACGATAATCGTACATTCGAGACGAGAAACTCGCCCCGTGTAAATGGGGTTTAGTTTAATAATTTATAAAAGCATCTAGATCATCCTCCTATTGATTTAACTTTGTCGCGGGTTAAAAAACGAGTTATACATTCGAGGAGACTCACTGACCTTCAATGCTCGGTGTTATTAAAATGCGTGCTTGATGATCCTGACCCACAGACCACAGGAGTTGTAGTGGCGAGTGTAAATGCGAGGCAATGTCTAGAAAAAGTATCTAGATCAGCTATTTTGCCCGGAGCTGGACCTGTGCCCTCTGTCTATGCCTACAACTAGAATCCTGCTACCAAAGAAAATAATATTTTTACAAATATCTTCTAAGTAATCATTCCATTTTCCTTTACTTCATGCTTTGCTTGCAGCCAGGTACTGACACTGCCGTGACAAAACAAAAAAAAACTCTATGGTTTGAAAAAACACGACGAAAGCAAACAACAGTAGACCGGTGAACCTCTAATCCGACTGAGATAAATAGCTGCGGCGATTCTCGCCACAATTTTTTGTGAACATATTTAAAACGCCCGGACAAGCGGTCGGTCATAAAAATGCAATGTATCCGAACGCCTTGTTAATTTATTCAGTAGACCAAAGGTAAATTATAAGGCTGTACGGGTTAGTTTCCACAGCTAGTAAATAAAAGTTAAAAGACTTTTCAAGAGCGAATATCAAAGAAAATAATATTTAAATTACATCATTAATATTTTGAGAATCGGTTTATTTGTGTAAGAAATAATCACGTTCTGGCAAATGGTATTTTTAAGTTGTTCGAGGAAGGTCCCAGCGAAATAACATAATTTATTTACTATTTGCCATTTGGTTGTATGAAGCCTGCGCCACGCCCAAAGTATGTTTTTTTTTAGGTACTAAAGACTTTTTTGTTAATCATTAAAAAACAACTTGTTGCATACTATTTTTATTAAAATAAGTCATCATATTGTTTGTTATTAACTTAGCTTACTTAACCGTCTTATAAAATTCTCTAGTATTATATTTGGTTTAGATGAAAGTGTGAAGGTGTAAAAACTAGGCGTGAAAAAAAAAGAACAAAAGCAAACCCTTTGTCTATTGCATTAGTAAATATCAATATCCGTTTCACAACTGGCCAGTTTTTATAACTTTCAAATAACGACAACTTAATTTTGTTAAAAAAAAATATAATAAAAAGTCTATGGTCCAACTAACGACAAACATTTTTTCAATTCTCAGAATCTCCCAACATATCTTGTGCATTATCCGTTATCATTTACTTAAAGGTCACAAATCCATCACTAAATAATATTGAAAAATAAACCTATACTATTTGAATTCAAAGTCCAAATCGCATATTGAATTGTCGAGATAATATGCAGAGAAATAGAATCCTTATGTCAAAACCGTCAACAGCGAGGTTTCATTAGATAAATGTAGATTTAAAGCTGTTTTAGTGTGAGCTGTAAAAAGGTATAGACTCTTTAACGGATATTGGCACACGTTTATACCATTATCATCTTTATAGCTTTTCTACTAAGGTGTACATTAGCTTGTGGTTTACTAGAGGTATTTCGCGAGAGAGGGTCTCAGACTCCGGTTGCAGGTCTGACGGGTTCTGTGTTACCCATCTTCGCCCCCCGCGTGTCTGCGTCGCTCCTTGCCCCTGGCCCGTTCCCCTCCTTCCCCCTCTCCTTCCCCTCCCGTTGCTACCCCGGCCGTCTGCCGGCGCAGCTCGTGACCCATCTAGGAACAATTACGGATTTAAATGTTGCAGTTTCTTTAACTTAGCCTTGGTTTTTTACATTTCTCCTTATCTGGCGTCTTTTGAATATTCTTGTCGTGTTCACGTCGCGAACATCAAAGCCTTGATAAACATTCGCATTTCAGATTATGCAGCTGTAATAAAAAATATTACGTTTTAAAGAAACCTAACCTTTTATAATACAAATGGTCGACAAAATATCCAAATAGATTATTCCAGACGTCAAATTAAAGTTATATTTCTAAAAAGTAGGTACATGTGCAGGTTGGTACTTGCACGCCTCAAGTTAGTTACCAACCAAATTATCTCATGTATTGTAGGCTTTACAACCAACGGAAAAAATATATGTATTTAAAATTACAAACCAATGTCGGGTTTTTAATGACACTGCGACTCTCTCAATCTTTGAATTAAGTAACTAAATATAAATAGGAATCATTTTTTATTTTTTTTTTATTTATTAGAATCTCCAACGAAGATAACACATAACATATATATAAATAATAACATATATATATAACATATATATTTAGGAGAGGCCTATGTTCAGCAGTGGACTTCCTTTGGCTGATGGATGGATGGATGGATATATATAAAACTACATATTTATCCTTCTGCGTGCATCTTCAATTACAGGAGAGTACAGCTTGCACAGAGTTAGTTAACAACATAAATATTAGAACAAAAATAACAATTCTTACAAATTGGAACATAAAATGAATATGGGTTAACAAAAATAAACACTAAACCAAACTAAATTAAAGATAACATGTTGAAAAAATTAAATAAGGAATAAGGAAAAAATCGAAACATTTATTTATAAACATTTATTTATTAACATTATACTCATTTAGTATAAACATACTACAATCTAAAGAATATTATCCAATATTTAAAGTCTTTTGCGGCTTGATTTTCATACTACATGCTTTAATAAACTTAGTTCACTTTGAAGACTGAACCACCAAAGTAAGCAGGTTTAAGCCTAGGGGCCACGACACCTGCTAAACTGTTGAAGCTATCAAGTTACGTAATATGTATTATTGTTTCTTTGTTAATTATCGTTATGTTTATTATTATTAACTGGTTAAGGTCGCAGGAAGTCGCTGGGTACAGGCCGCTTGCAACAGGTCTGTGTGGTGATCTATGGAGAAGGCCTATCATCTATGTTCCGCAGTGGACTTCCTGTGGCTGAAGACAGAGAGAGAGAGAGATGATTATCGGTTTATTTAATGTTAACAGAAACAAGGTGAAAAGATCTTCATATCTGAGAGTTCGAAAGATTTTCTAAATTATGTGAAATCTATTATAATCCCGTGGTGGAATAAAAGCTAAAACACCTGTTTGTTGCTAGGCAGAGGCGCCTAATAGCAATCTTACAAGGTAAATCTTTTTAGTAATCAAGTTATATTGGTCTAACGGACCCCTGTGTAACTTTGGGATTAACGAAGAAAAGAAGAGAAGGCCTAACCTGAAAGTCGGAAGAACAATTTAAGCTCAGATAACAAATGTATCAAGCAGATCAATGGCGCCGACTGTCATTCAACTAATATCAATTTCACAATAGAATAAGTTTTATCAATTGATAAGATAGGAAGAAATTCAAGTCAGGGCCAAGTCACCCACTTACACATATTTCATGCGTGCCAACGAGTTATATTGTAAGGAAATTAAAAAGAAATATCTGGCGGATAAACTATAGCATAAGAAGGTTTGCCCACGATTTGAGAGAGCCCCAGGAGAATTCCTTATAGCACAGGCCTTAACTAAGCAGAGCTAACGACCCGTATCTGATAAAATAAGCCATATAAAAGCCAATCTTAGGAAATAGTCTTCAATTTTAAAAAGTTGGGGAAAATACTAAAAAATTAAATAAAGGTAGCCTAATTAGGTGACATCAATCGGAATAACGCCAGATAGAAAGCAAAAACTCACTATCCAGCCATCAGCCAAAGGAAGTCCACTGCTGAACATATGCCTCTCCCAATGATTTCCACATTGACCTGTTGGAGGCAGCCTACTTCCAACGACGTGCCGCGACCTTTACCAGGTCGTTTTGACCACCTTGTGGGTGGACGTCCTGCGCTGCGCTTTCCGCTACAACTCTAAACTCTCTATAGTTAATTTAATAAATTCGATCTTATATTAAGGTTAGCCTCTGCGTAATAAGTATCAAAAACTACTAGCTCATAATTACATTTCCTTCATAATTTATACCTACTGCATTACGTTAGTTTTTAATTATCATAATTCAATAGCATTACAACTATAATTTAGATTTCTTAGCCATAGGTCCCCAAATCAGTACTTTTTGGAATTATTCTATTTAATTATGTGGTTAATTTACCTATCACTGCGGAAATTCATACATTGGTTTCATATCACGTAAAAATATACATACCTAGGTAAAGTTTATGATAAAACAAATTTCTGCCTACCCATCAAGGATAAATTTGCTGCATATTATTTTATCACAAATATGCGTAGTTGCGTGGTGGCCTGTTGGTAAACGGACCAGACACGGCTGCCAACATTGTCACAGTGGTCACGAGTTCAAATCCCAGGGCACAGTTCTGTCTTTTCGGAGTCATGTGTGTATTGATAGTCAATCGCCACGCACTGTAACGGTGAAGGAAACATCGTGAGAAAACCTACATACCAAAGCGATTTGCAAGAATTTCTATGGTAAAAGTATGTAAAGTCCGCCAACCCGTACTAGGCCAGCGTGGTAGACTATATGGTCTAACCCCTCTCAATCATGCTCTCGATTGTAGAGAAGGCTCGTGCCCTGCAGTGGGACGTATCTGGGCTGTACAGTACAGTACATAGGTAGTTACTAGTTATATCATGTTGCACATAAAAAACCTGTATTTTTCATTAACGTGACAAATGTAACATTACTTATCATTTACTATAATATTTTTATAACATATATGTCCACAAAGGTACATTATATAAGGCAATATTAACAAAAATCAACGATGTGAATAACAGTGAGGTGGAGTCAAACACATATACAATTCCACATATAAATTATTTCATCATACGTAGGTATTAACGGCTATAAAAGTCTACTTAGTCCTTTAAAAATAAAAAAAACATATTTTTTGTGCAAGGTTTAATCATAATATTATGATAGGATAACGTCGTAGGACGTTGCGTTGGCTACATTTAACTGTCTATAGAATTAAGGTATCCGTATTAAATAACATTGTTTCCCATTCTTTCCTAAAATAAAAAAAAATTAAATAAGGACTAAGGACTTGTCTATGATTGAGTTTACAAATGACGAGGCTGTACGGGCTAGAGTCCTTGTCTTCCATGAAACGGGAGAATTAAGAAAAATATATCTATGATTGAATTTGCCAAAAACATTAAAAACCTTTGCCATTTGTTTGCCATAATGTTATTGAGGAATCGGAATCCGGAACCCTGTACATAGTGCTCAGTGTCGGGCGACCGCCGGCCGGCCACATTGCTCACCGCAAAGTCATTCATGCAGGTATTTTCACATTACCTTACTTAATGTCGCAAACATTATACAGCTTTATTATAAAGATGAGACGTATTTACGATACCAGGTTTTAAAACCAGGTATTCACTTCGAAGTACGGCGCCCTGGTACGAGCAGAAAATACTTACAAGTATGAAAGTATTTCCATACGTCGATGCGCAGATAGCTCTGGAGACTACACATGAAAATACTTGCATAGGAAAACGATCCATACAATAATATAAATAAGAACCATAATCGTATCTGTCAATAACAAATACATTTGAACTTCAAAGTATTTTTTATTCATACTATTTTGCTCTTTATATCCATCACATACGGGTTGAATTCCTATGCAAGTATTTTCAAATTTAGACGGCGCTGCACGTCGATGCGCGAAAAACTTGGAACACTTTACGTAAAAATACTTTGAACTTCAAAGTATTTTTTTATTCATACTATTTTGTTCCTAATATGTCATAAAATACGGGTTGAATTCCTATGAAAGTATTTTCGAATTTAGACGCCGCTATAAGTCGCTACGCGACGAACTCGGAACACTATATATAAAAATACTTCCATAGAAAAACTATCCTTGACTTCATATAAATAAGAAACTCAATCGTATTTGTGAATAGAAAATACTTTGAAATTCAAAGTAATTTTTATTTATGCTTTTTTGCTCCTTATTAGTTACGGAATACGGATTGGATTCCTATGTAAGTATTTTATAGACGCCGCGCCGCGGCTGGGACGCGAAGGGTTGCCGACTCATACTTACAAAATACTTTCAAGTATTTTAGAACCTGGTTTTGAACCCTAGTATTTTTACGTACTCATACTTAGAAGCCCTGGTACTTAATTATGCAAGTATATCTCATCCCTACTTTATTAATAGGCCGATGTTGATACTTTACAATATCATAGTTCATTATTTACACGCTTTGTTATTGTACAAATAAAATAACCTACACAAAGGTCAGACTATTTTTAACCGATTTCAAGAGGTTATCAAGTCGGTGGATTTTTAAAGACTCATTTCACCTATCAAAGAACAAAAGAAAGAAATCTGTTTAAAGTTTTTGATTTATTTCCATTTTTCCTCTAGGCAAATACACAGGGTGAACCCGAACTGTGACACACTTTCTTGAGTCACTAACAAAGTCTTACAATACGAGTAATCTCTATCGTATTCAGGTTTCTCCACAATTTTTTATAGCAGAGGTTTGGCAAACGAGCAAGCAGCTCACCTGATGGTAACTGATCACTGCTGCCCATCCACAACGCTTGGATCATGGTTTGTTTCCGGCCCATCAGATCGGTAGGGGAGCGGAAAGGAAAAAGGATGGGACGAGAAAGGGGTATAAGGCAGTCTCACTCACCGATCGGAACGCGACAGCAAAGCTGTTGCCTCACGTCGGTCCCCTGTGAGGCAGTGGTACCACCCCGGACGAGACTGCCCATTCATCTGACTCATGACTGACAACAGCGTGGTTCTACCACAATGTTGTTAAAGTGCGTAATATTGACTATCATTCAACACATAACCCACAAAACTCTGATGTTTGCGCACTGAGATTCGAAGCCGCGACCGCCGTCTTGGCAGTTTGCATCTGATCCTTTACCAAAGCCACCACGCACTTTATGCATGATGAAGATGCTTTGTTCTCTGACTATACCTAAACCCTACTTCAGTTACCAAATGTCACCTTCAAAGTCATATGCGATTATTGCTTATCGTTTTGTTGACTTAACCCGCTGCCACTTCGATTCGCCACCGATCTTTATCTAGATTCAAATCTCAAATGCTTTTATTAGCTATTTATTGCACATAAACGTTATCTCTAATCGTCGCATTTTCACCACACCTCGTTATGAAGGTCATGCGTTTTGTGAGAAAGGGTGCGGCCTAATTGTGTTTAATCGACGTTATCAGCTGTCATAATTATCAGTACAGTGAAGGAAATGCTTGGTGCTTTGTCTGTTTTTAACACATTTTACAAACATGGATTGAATGTACCTCACTTCATGCAAAAATCAGTGAAATATCTGCATACTAGGTAAAATGTTTTTGAGAATATATTCTTTTACTAAAGACCTATTTTTCAAATTGTATCCTAGATCAAATCAAATAAATGCAAGGCCGTACAACTTCGTGATAACGGGGTGATTTTTTGCCCGAAGGTCTCTAATGATACCAGTAATGGCGACGGCTACCGAAGGGTTTTATTCGGTATACAGGTTGATACTAGAATCAGATTTCTTAAATAAAAGTCGAAATTTCTCCCGGCCTTTAACATCTAGGGCCGGCAACACATCCATGATCCAGTGTTGTGGATGTTCATGGGCGGCAGTGATCACTTACCTGACCTGTGACCTGTTTGCTCTTTTGCCGGACTTATGCAATAAAAAAAAATCTCCAATTGACTTTCACATCTTCCTTGACATTAAGCTAGTGCTATTTGGTCGTGTCAGAACCTCGGTCAAGTTATATTGTAAATATGGGAAATTAAGATGCATCGTTATATTTCCTAACATTAATTTATACCCGGGGTAAATGGTTGAAATTATAGCTCTAAATGCATCTACTACTTAAAATATCGATCGAAGATTTATTATAATTCGTGTTAAATAGATATGTGTCTTTGTTATTCAGTTCTGTAGATCCATCAACAAAATATTGAAAAAATAGATTAATTATTTCGACCATAGGTAATCATTATCAAGTAACAGTATTTCTATAAAGTCCACTTTCTACATTTTAACATGCTCAGAACAAACACATTCGTCACGTTGCCTAAATAAGATAATATAAGCTTCAATGGCAGGTGCCAATTGCATAGGATTTAGTGAAATATTTACGTGTTTCACAAGGTGATGATTTCATTTCATTTCATCATTTCCCAATGATTGATGAGGTGGAAATACAAACTTTTCAATATATGTAGTGACGCTGTGCAAAGCAATGAAGCCCAAAAAACAGTATATGAAATAGCAAGCAAAGCATAGGACGCGGGCGCCCGCCCACAAGGTGGACGGACAACCTGGTTAACCCTTTTTAAGGCAGAGGCGATATTTTTACCACCAACAAAGGGTTGCAGAAAGTCGCTGGATGCAGGCCGCTTCCAGCTCGATGTCGAGATCCTTGGGGGAGGCCTATCAGTGGATGTCCTATAAGTAGCCGAAGAGACATATCTAATTGCTAAATATAATTTTTTGCATTAATGTAAAATAAATGTATCTTATTTACTGAACATTTAATTACCCACAATTTTACAACATACCGATACATTACACGTGTATTTGGACGTCTAATTACTTATCTAAGACTTCAATACTGCCATTATTTATGACGGGGCTTGTCGGCGAACCGATAAAACAATTTGTGACAACTTAATGCCACTTTATACCCATCGACACTCGTAAATGGCAGCTAAAGATAAATGTGTAACATTCTTTCATTGTTTTTATTACCAGTATACTAAAAAAACCGTATATGAAGATAATGCTGTATTTATACTCAAACAGCACGTAATGGCCGACCATGTTACATTGAGCGTAGTTTGTGTGAACCAAATGTCATGTTTTTTTAAGATTAAGGCGCTGTGCACACAGCACCTTTAGTTGCAGAAACCTGTCAATTTCTATGAAATTTACAATCGCGGCAACTGAAAACTTGCTGCAACTGGCACCTTATCGAAAAGTAGTAAAACGTTGACAGGTTCCTTCAACTAAAGATGCTCGGTGCTGTGTGAAAAGCACCTAATGCTCCATAAACTTCGTATAGGTGTGCCTGAAGATGGTAGCTAGAAGGATATGTCGCGATCTCCAACATTCGAACGCGGCGCACGAATACAATCAGTAAAAACTATTTCTTAACCAGTTTCCGACGTCCTCTTATATTTCACTAATATTATCAGTGGCATATAAACATATAGGCTCATATAGTAAAACAAATAGATAACAAGCAGGCTCGCTTATAATCATACTTGGGACGGAACACACAAGGCGAAACGTGGGTGTTCTGGTTACCTCTGCCTACCCCTTCCGGGAAAAAGGTGTAATTATGTATGCATGTAAAAATAAACATAAAATAATACGTATATTAAATTTACCGGTTTGAATATGATAATAACGATTAACAATGAAACTCCTCACATCAGTGATTTGCTAAGGAACAGTGTTGATTAAAATGACTTGATTTCATTGTTTCTAGTTCTGCTGTAATGACCAGAAAGAAAAAAAATTATCTTACCTAATACGTAATATACAGTTATGTTTTAAAACAGATAACATATGCGTGTAAAACGTTTGTGATAAAGATGTTATTGAGTCATTTACATAGTAACATTAATTAAAGTAAATATATAGACTGTTTTATCCCTTCCGAACGACTTTTGAATTCAATTTGAGCGAAGAATGCAAAACATACGATAGCTAAAATAGGTTTTAAAACTGTCTATGAATAAGGCCGTATGACTAAGTTTATTTTAAGAAAGGCATTTAAAGTATTCAAGATAAAATGAAAATGAGGCAATTTTATCTGATTCCAGATCTCACGATATGGTTGGATATTCTGATTCTAGAAGAAACTGCAATAGTTCTTTGGTCCCAAAACTTTCGTCGATATAAACTTCAATGCGGAAATATTTTTTTCTTAATGTTATATGTCCAAGATTTAATCCCAAAACTCATCTGGAGTTTCGTTTCTTAAGATTGGTCATTGTTGGTAATTACAACCACAATATGGCTATACTTACATCAATGAATAAATTAAACTTTCGTAATATTGGCATTAATTAGGTTATTAAAATCCCCATTTGCATAGGGGAAAGACCAGACACGTCATTGGCTTGTTGTTCAAATATGTTCTGACGCGGGGAACAAATTATATATGTGTAAGTACAGGATGTAAGGGAATCATTTATTTTGTAATAATATCGTTCATATACTCGTATTATAAATGTGAAACGTGGAACGTCCACCCACTAGGTGGTCAGACGACCTGGTAAAGGTCGTGGGACGTCGCTGGATGCAGGCTGCCTCCAACAGGTCACTGTGGAAATCATTAGGAGAGGCCTATGTACAGCAGTGGACTTCCTTTGGCTGATGAATTGGATTGCATGATTATAAATGTATATGAATTTGAAATGAAACGAATTCTTACGGATTTTATCGCGAATTTGATTTAATTTTTACATTTTATAACATCCCGATGCGACGTTTCGATCACCTTAAAGCTTTGGTAGTCACGGGGCGGACTGAGGTATTAGTCATCCGCTTAATGTACATGACTGTTGCCAAAATAAAACAAAATACAAATATTCCGAACCGGCAAGAGTGCTGCATTATAATGGTAAATTCTCGTCTTGATACACCAATATCTGCCATCTGGGAATAAGCTAAGATCGTACGTTATTCTATACAAATTCGAAAGACACTGTGGCGCAGATGGTTAACCCGCCAGAGAAACGAAAAGTCGCGAGTACGATTTTCGCACCTAGCCAACTATTTGTGTTATTCATAAATATTTGTATTGGGACCCGTCTTGAGTTATTTGAAAACCACTTTTTGATTGCACGTCCAAATGACTACAATGCATCCGATTGTACCCGGTTGCCACAATTACGCAGGCATGTTTGAATTAGAAATATTAATAATAATTAATAAATAAAATAAATACACCCAACAGTCACATACATAGTCCTGACCCACACTAAGATCGTGTCTTATGTCGTGGGTATCAGGAGCTACGAGAGACTTTTTGGTCTCACAAACAGCCAGACTCGAAACGATTACTTGTGGTTCACACAAACATTTGTTTCGATGCGGGGATTGCACCCGCGGCCTCTCGTTTCACAGCCGGCGCTCAACCAACTGAGCCACGGAGGCTGTCGTATTAATATCATAACCACGCCTTTATCACGTAGGATCGGCAGAATTTATACACCCAACACAAGCTTCGTCTCTGACTCACCTAATGCCTTTTTCTTCTTCACCTCTATACGTTAGTTTAGCATTACTCGTGAATTAAACTTTTCAAAGATCGTTTTCTTAATCGAGATACTTTTGCAATTTCTCCTCGGTCCCCACTTCCAACCTTACCTTTCATATACACTCGGTAATATAAAAGCCACAAAATACAAGTTAATTAAAACATTATTAAACCACAATGCAAGTTGCACGGCAGGCCTTGACTGCGCGGGGACTTTACCCTTCTCTCACTTTGGAGGCCGTGTATTTGGTCTCGTTGGTAAACTGCAAATACCACATAACCAATTTTATGTAGGGCAATGCTTTTCCAGTATTTATTTATGGGTATTTCTTGTCTTGTCCTTCATTCTAAACAAGCTGATTCAATAAGATTTCTTTAGATTCGTCTTAGTTGTAGAAATTATATAGGATATATGCAGGTGTTAAGTATTTTTATAAGGCAATGAGGGATCGAAGGTAAGAGATTATGATATTACATGATACTATCTTCAGCAGAAATGCAAAATATAAATAAGTTAGATTAAAAACAAAGTCTGCAAACATCAATATAAAGCCGACGACAATTGCTGCATTAATGTGACCAGACACAGCGTTCATGCGGCCAATAATTTAATGATCTTACAGCAGCACAACCCTTTACCGTCGTCAAAATTAAAAAGCCAAACGTTCGAAACATAAAAAAGTTTCACACCATGAAGTTTGTATTACATCTCGAAGCCAGCGCGGCACCTACGCGTATACCGAAGTGTCACCACTACAAAACTGGTTTCTATAGAAAACGCTTAATATTCAACGCGACGTTCGGAACGTACATGAAGCAGAAACTGGAAGTAACGGGCCGAATGCTAATGCATTATGGCTCAAGTTCGTAAGGGCAAAGGCATACATTTAACCAAACTCTCTTTGGGACACGTGCATTCAAGTTAAATTCGTGGATGAACTTGGAATAAGAAGGCAACATATTGTAAGTACTAAGTACTGTCCATTGGGGCCGAAAGGTTCTGGAGTGGAGGCCACGTACAGGCAAGCGCAGTGTTGGACGCCCGCCTACAAGGTGGATGGACCACCTGGTTATGGTTGCAGGAAGTCGTTGGAGGCAGGCCACTACTAACCGGTCGATGTGGAGATCCTTAGGTGAGGCCTATGTTCAGCAGTAGACTTCCTGTGGCTGAAGAGAGAGAGAGGTACTGTCCTGTATCAGCCCATTTTCGAATACTTTTGCACATTGACCTCCACTACAAGGAAGAGTTTGATTGAGAGGGGTTACGCGATAATCCAACATGTCAGGTATCATAAATCATTACACCATCGTTAACACTAAACTGACTTAATTGTACAAAATTAATGAAAAGCAACTTGTCTCCCTTTAAGAATAATTCCTGTAACTTCTAGGTTTTAACTTTTAAGTAAACAAGGAAAGTCTGAAACCTCACGTACACACCTGACTCGGATTTTACTGGGAATTTGCTTGGATAAATAACTTTATGTAAACCATATTGTGCCTTTCCCCTTTATTGTCTAGATAGTTTAATGATTTATACAAGGAATATTATTGTATAGTTTACGGGTATTTACAGTTTAATAACATCATTTATCCCATTGATTTATTCAAATTGATGGTTCATCACCTAACTGTAATATCGCACGAAAACCAATTTGGTTAAGGTATTTTCATTCTAAAGGCAGTATTTTTAGTTAAAATACAACAAAAAACATAGGTCAACTGTCGATTTAAAAATTACTAAATTCATACTTGTGTTGTGACTATTTTTGGGTAAATTTGTTGTTATGACTTGAAAGTCGTTGAATAGCATTAATTAGTAATTATACATACAGGACGCAAGCGCTATGGAAAATTTGGAGGAGAAACATTCAACAATGGATTTTATACGCATCACATTGTTATATAATGCATTATGGAAGTAAACAATATCCAAAAATACTTTAAGTAATCTGTTAAAACACCAAAAAATAATCATGTTGCTAGTCACGGCATGCAAACGTTTCTTAAATTTGTGATTAGATGTTAATTTCACGCAATAGTTATTTCTTAAACGAGACTGATGATAAATCGATTCTGAATGGATAAATTGAAAATTAACTAGTAATGGATTTCACTTAGTACAAATTACTATAAGTTACAGTTATAGCTAGTATTGTTTCACCGTAGCTATCTTGGTCAATTGTGGATGTCTGATATAGGCCAGGTGATGCCACCGCCTCACAGAACACCGATGTAAATAAAGCTTTACTATCATATTTCGTTCAGTAACTATGTTCCAGAAAGTACAATACCCTTTCCCATCCTTTTTTCTTTCCCATCTACTCCCATTTAAAAACAATGGACTACTCTCTAAATATTGTAAATCATGTGTGAAGATTGCAGGACTTTCAAAACCTAATAATAATTTACCTAATATTTTTCCTTTTAAAATCGTTATTAGGTATCAGGCCTAGTCATGCTGGTACCGTAAAGGCTGTGATCTGCATTCCCTAGGTTACGTTACAGAACGGAAAATCCATTGCGTATGAAGTCTTGCGGTTACTCTATATAAGGGCGTTGTCAGTCTAGTTAGAATTTACGTCAATCACGCAGCGGCTCGTGAATTCTTTCCCAGCTTTCCTAAATCAACAATGTATTTGCATTCCTACTTTACGAGTAGTAGGTATTCTACAATTTACCCGATGATTTTAGAAGGACCTAAAACATATTTAAGTGAATGCTTAAACGTAGAAAACGTTTGGGTGTTTGTGAGATCGAAAAGTCTCTCGTAGTTCCTGATACCCACAACACAAGATTTGATCTTAGTGTGGGGCCAAGACTATGTATGTGACTATTGGGTGGATGTTTATTATAAACTTTACAATTTCTATTAAAAATTATAAGTGATACTATTTTTTACGGATTTTATCGCGAATTTTGTTAAATTTTTACATAATTTAATTTCCTGACGTTTCCTTGAGTTATCCTATTATCTTAGTTTTATTTCAATATGTAACATTCGCGTAAATCTAAGAAACCAATTATAATAAATGTTAAATCTCAAATTGATCCCACAATCAAAATAGGTATGCAATTTTAAAAAACACTTTATTACCTCAAGAATAACTCTTACGCAACATGAAAAAAACTTTTTAAATATTATATAATATTTTTAAACGGTCACTGCAAAGTACCAATACGAATTACAAGTTTTGGTAAGAGCTACAATGTCAAGTATCAATTCATCTCAAACCATTATCTGTAGCAATTACAGCACAATTGTGCTTTCATGTGCTATTTGAGGTCTGGGTGATTGTGAGACCAGAAAATCTCCCGCAGTTTCTGATACCTACGACACAAGTTAGTGTGAGGTTAGGACTATATATGTGACTGTTGGGTATATTTATTTATTTATTGCTTCGTCACAGCTCAAAATACTGTCCATAGTTACTCAAACAAGGAATGACACATTGATTCTAAAGCAGTCTGTTAAAATGAGCACATAGTAGCTTATCGACTAATTATTGTTTATGAATCATTTTCCGTAATGCGCGGGCACAAAGCTCACGTAAATAATCTAAATAATACTGATACTGAAAGAATTGACGTCAACAGTCAACTTAATGATATTGAGGAAAATGTGGCTGTGAATAATTGAGAATTCATTGGCTCTCCTTTTTTTATTCTATATAAAAAGGAGAGCAAGTGATCTCCTTTTTTCCGGCAAACGAGCAATCGGGTCATCAAGTGGTAAGTGTCACCCATGAACATCCACAACGCTTGGATCATAGATATTTGCCGGCCCATCAAATCTGGAAGGAAGAAGGATGGGAAAAGGAAAGGCCCCATACATGCCGGTCCATTCATATTGAGTCATAAGTCATGAGTGACAATAGCTTGACTCTACCACTTCTAATCTTTGATCATCCGATCAAAAGTCATCGGTTTCTAGGGTCCTCGAGTCGTTGCTAACGTACTTCTGCGTACGTCAAAAACTACGGCATTATTGATAAAATACTGTCAATATTTTATCACCAAGGATTTAGATAGTTGGAATAATAAGATCATAATATTTCGAGGTCAAAGATTGACTACTTAAGTTTTGGTCTGAGTTCAAAAACGAATTCTTTTACCGACTAAAATTGTGAATGTAATTATTTAATTTCTATAAACATTTAATCACCCGTATCGATTAGTCGAGTTACTGGAAATGTATTATAACTTGATATGATCTAAATTACTCATCATAGGATTTTAAGTAGGTAAATACAAATAGGTCAGATAGAGGGCAACAATTTCTCATTGAAAGTTGTAATCACATTTGTTTTAATTCTTGTCCTACTTTTATGCGCTCTAAAGATTCAACTATTTTTGTTAATATAAAACCCAAAAGTGTTTTTCTTATAGAAACAAAAACACAAAAGTCACACACATAATCCTAACCCCATAATAAGATAAAAGGGTTGTGTCGTGAAATTAAAAGCGAGAAACTTTGGTCACACCCAAATTCGACACAAATATTTTATTGACGACACAACTATGGGTGTACCTATTTGTATTCATATCTAATATACGTCCCACTGCAAGGCACGGGTCTCCTCTTCAATCAAGAGTACAATGCAGAAGGGTTAGGCCATAAGTACTATGGGTGTATGTATAAAAATCTGTTTTCTCGTAGCAATTAATGAAGAGCACGCCCAGAATTGGTGCTCTATTATTAAGAATTACGTGGCAATTCCACTTGAAACGTCGCCATATCAGCGATATCCGTCGGACGATTAGATTACAAGGTTTCTTGCGAACAAATACAATAAACGTAGTACTTTTGAGAAAATAAATTAGTATTTATGTGAATCATTATAACTACACGAAACCAGAATATTATTTCCTTAAATTATCAGGTCACTCTCCAGTGAATTGTCATTTTGGAATTTGGACATCTTGATTGATTGAAGTCGCTGGAACTGCTTCCAGCGACTTCAATCAATCAAGCCACTTCCAACAGGTCAATGTGGAAATCTTTGGGGGAGGTCTAAATTCAGCAGTGGACTTCCTGTGGCTGAAGATAAAGAGAGGGAGATTAATTGAAAATGAAGTTTTATTTTTCACCCCAAAAACCCATTCGTAATTAAAATCTTCGTACAACCACTCCATACACCTTATTCGTTTTAGGAATCATAGTTCAGAATTTAGATAAAGACAGCTATAAATACAACAATTTTTATAAATTGACGGTAGCAATCTCACAGAAATAAGTGCATTCTCATGTGTAGACATATGGTTTGTTTCAATAGGCCCTCAAGTGTAAAATATGGCCATACCAACCAACCCAGTGTTCCATACATGTGGCTCAAGTAGCTACGACCGTGCACTCAAAAGATTACAACGAGAACGCCTTGACCTAGTCGGGTCCTGTATGACATTTCGAATTGTCTTTAACATGTGTATCATATTTTATTTATTGTAAATTTTATGCTCGTTGAATTCTTGCTCTGAGTGCCTTAAAAGACCCAAAACATGTGCAAGCTGTCGTGGCCACATGATTTTTAAAAAATAATTTCCTAGTACTGAACTGAACCAGCCCGCACTAAGCCAGCGTGGTGGACTATATGGCCTAACCACTCTCAATCGTACTCTCGATTGTAGAGGAGGCTCGTGCCCTGCAGTAGGACGTATCTTGGCTTATACAGTACAGTACATAGGTAGTTACTAATTATATCAAGTTGCACATAAAAACCTGTATTTTTCATTAACGTGACAAATGTAACATTACTTATCATTTACTATAATATTTTTATAACATATATGTCCACAGTAATAATTAAGGCAAATGTAAAACATTGACCAGAAAGCACCGTGGGTATATTTCAAGGGTTCTAATAAGCTAGACACGTCCACAGTTCATGGCCAAACTAGTTGCAACTTTGTGTAATGTGATTTAAATATGGACGTCACTATGTCTCTTAAAACTGAACGCTAAATTTCGATGTACTTACTGACCATAAACATTTTATTTTTATATTTTATTTTATATTTTAGTATTAAGAACTTTATTCTTTTTAAAAAACTTATTTAAACTATGAATTTATAGCAAAGTAAAAAGTTGTACCTACATCGATATCGTAACTGAAATGAAGACTTCTCCAAATGAAGTATAACAATCTTAATTATTCCAGCTCTTTAAATTAATTCATTGTCTTCTTTGTCATCATCTTGTTGATTGTGGGGTTGTGAGTCATTAATATTAATATACGCAAGCTGTAAACAATATCTCATCAAAGAAAAACGAATGTCAACACCGTAGACGCAGCTGGCGATATAATAACGGTAATAGTACTGAACAAATATTAATTACTGTATCCAAATATTTAGTACCTAATCAGCTAAAGCAGTAAGTCTCGTTACAGTACGATTTCATTCGCGATTCATTATCCTTTCAAAGTGTGAGTGTGGCGATCTCGACTGTCTCGCCGTTGTCGGTCCCCCAGTGATGTAACCGCGCACACCTCTTTAATTACGTGCCACGGCTCGTCTCGCGTCCCTCGCCGCGACTCGCGAGAGCGCCGAGATGCATAGCCTCTGGGTACGCCATCGTGGCTACCAGATGACGCCACGAATAGGTAGAAATAGGGTCAGTGCTGTGTCGTTGATCTGAAGCGAGGTGCTCCCCCCGCGTCCCGCACTCCCCGCCCGCTGCGGCCCGCGCGCTCGGCGACTGGCGGGGCGCCCTGCCGCCATGCATTCCGCACTCGACGCGAGGGCGAAGCGCACGCCCGACTTTCTCGACCGCGACCGACGCGCCGCGCACCTGCGGCTAGTACGACCGCCATGTTTGACGTTTTCGGCTCCGTGAAGGGGCTGCTCAAACTCGACTCCGTTTGCATCGACAACAATGTGTTCCGTCTACACTACAAAGCCACCGTGATCATCTTGATCGCCTTCTCGCTACTGGTCACATCGCGCCAGTACATTGGCGATCCCATCGACTGCATTGTGGACGAGATCCCGCTCGCCGTGATGGACACATATTGCTGGATCTACTCGACGTTCACCATCCCCAACCGGCTTGTGGGCCGCGTCGGTAAAGACGTGGTGCAGGCCGGCGTCGCCTCGCACGTAGACGGGCAAGACGAGGTGAAGTACCACAAATATTACCAGTGGGTGTGCTTCGTGCTGTTTTTCCAAGCGATCTTGTTTTACGTACCACGATACCTCTGGAAGACATGGGAGGGTGGCCGCATCAAGATGTTAGTGCTCGACCTCAACTGTCCCGTCGTCGGCGAGGATTGCAAGTCAGACAGAAAAAAATTACTTGTCGACTACTTCCACACGAATTTGAATACACAAAACTTCTACGCGTTCCGTTTCTTCATTTGTGAGGTTTTGAACTTCATCAACGTCGTGGGACAGATTTTCTTCATGGACTTTTTCCTCGACGGCGAGTTCTCCACGTACGGCAGTGACGTGGTGAGCTTCACCGAGATGGAGCCCGAGGAGCGCGTGGATCCCATGGCTCGCGTGTTTCCTAAAGTGACCAAGTGTACATTCCACAAATACGGTCCTTCCGGTACTGTGCAAAAGTTCGACGGGCTGTGTGTGTTGCCGCTCAACATCGTCAATGAGAAGATCTACGTGTTCCTGTGGTTCTGGTTCATCATCCTGTCCATCCTGAGCGGTATCTCGCTGCTATACCGCGCGGCGGTGGTGGCGGGCCCGCGTGTGCGCCTGTACCTGTTGCGCGCTCGCAGCCGCCTGGCTCCACAAGAACAAGTGGAGACGGTAGCGCGCAAGCTGCAGATTGGCGACTGGTTCGTGCTGTACCAGCTCGGGAAGAACATCGACCCGCTAATCTACAAGGAGCTAATGGGCGAACTAGCTGAAAAGTTTGAAGGAAAGGATACAGTGTAGTGGCCGTGGTGTGGGAGCGAGGCCCACGCGGCGTGGCGGGCGGGGAGCGCCAGCGCGCACAAAGGGCGCCGGGAGCGGTCGTGCCGACATTCCATTAGCCCCGACCGCTCTCATTGTATTCCAAAACCGCTTTAACCTGACGCCGCCCGGCGGCGCGCCGCGGCCCGCTGTGGCGGGGCTCCGTGGCACCGCGGCTCCGGCGGACGGCTCTTCCAAACGCAACATTTGACTGAGTCGCGTCACGTACGCGCGCGCATTTAGGGTTAATTGGGGCATGTTTACTAATAGTCGTAGCTAGTAGGTAGATCTCGTGCCTTCGTTTTGTACTGTGCTGTCTGTGTGCGAGTGAATTATCGTCGAAGGATATCTCATTGTGATATGTAATTATTATAAATCTAAATTAAGTGTATATCGTGTACGAGATTGGACGAGTGGACGGCTGGCTTATTGCTAAGTTTTAGATAGTTAACACTGATGTCTTCGTTATCGTATTTTATACTCGATACGATATTGTAAAAAGCAATAAACTATTAATTTTAAGAGATCAATTAAGCGAATTCGACAATACTGTAATTTTTACTGTTTGATAAAATACACGTGTATGGAACTTTTTTATATCGACAAAATTTAGTCGACTTGTTCATATTTTCTGAATATATTTACTGCCACAAAAATATTTTAAATTGTTTCATTAACGGCTCCTGTTGATTATGCTATAAAATACAAGATGATTCAACACTACATAAATTTCAAATAACAAAAACAAGTTCGCTTTGTTCACAATCACGGCTCGACCGACACTACTTCATTTGAAATGTTGTTCCGTGTTGGCCAACCAACGCCATCTGTGAGCGATTAGTGAAAACATACACTACATTAAGATACAGATGGCGCTTCACACAAAACAAAACGAAATACCTAGATGACACTTCTCAACAGAACCATTGTTGGTGACGTAGGTAGATGCTTTTTGATGCGTAACAAAGTACATACAAATAACGATCTCTAAAGTAATTACGTTTCTCATTACGTTAGCCTATCAACGTGAATAGATATAATGTCAATTATGTAAAATGATTTGCATAATTCCGTTCACATACAAATGGCGGAAGGAGGGAGCACAAACCTATCTATTATGAATAAAAATCAGCGGAATCAAATGTTAAATAAAAAATACTGAGCTGACTTAACATTCTGTATACATCGTTCTAGTAAATACACACACAATATTAAATTGGTGGCTAATTCTAATTATACGTGTCCCACTGCTGGACTGCTGGATAGGCCTCCAAGATTGCATCGGGGTAGACCATAATCTATCACGTTGGCATTGTGTGGTATGAGAACTTGGATAAAGTTATCCTCGTATTTTGAAATACATAGGTACATGAGGTTAAGCTGATATCTACGAAGAAATAGATAAAACAATGGACCCTACACTTCTTCAATTTGATTACACTCTCATCAAATGATAGGAATCAAGCTATCACCATGCTGGGTAGGAAAATCTTTTTTTTTTACATGGGTGTCTATTATTTAGTGACAGACGTCAATGGGTATTGCGCTAGTGAAATTAGCGTTAACGGCCATGACCAAAGTGCTACTTGATAGTCGATACATACTGCGTAGCCTTTCCCATTATTTGTAATAAGTCATTTACATTACGCACTTATTTCGTCACGTTCCTAATTTGTGGTTTTAAAAAAGACAACTAAAGTTCCCTATTGCTTTCTTTTTAAAAAGGTGACGTCACTATTGTTACAGAACAGGATAAACTTATGTGCAATCGTATTTAAAGTGTTTCAACCAGCACAAAATTTTTTGATGGTATTAAATTTTTATTATAGATGAGTAATGTTAAGCGGAAAAATTACTTTTATTTACAAAATGTTATAACTAAACATAAACTTGTGTAATAAAACTCCGTCTTGGTATATTATTAATTCATTTAACTCCATGATACTGTTACAGGATAACTTCTACAACATTTCGTTTTCATAGCTCAAATAGAACTAACTGATTGTTCGAATGTTACGTTTAATTTCTAAAGTTATACTTTTTCTTGAATCACCTTTCAGGTTAACGGAATGAGTTGTAACATTTTAATATTTCATTACAATTTCTTAAATATATTTTTGATAATCATGACACTTCCTTTTAAGATATCGGAGTCCGCTGATCATATCCGAACCTAAATTATTACCATAGAGATCACAAAAAAGCAGCTTGCATTCAGAGACATCCCATGACCATTGTAAAATCAGCATTTTACTTTGGACTTTGTGTAAAATGTGGACTTCCATTTCTAGGGTTCTCGCTACTTGGTCATAAAATACCTCAATCTTTACGAATACTAACGCTCACACAGTTAAATAAGACTGACTCACGTGCAATTCATTGAATATTGTCTTTGTTTATTGTAACTTGATGATTAATCCGTTTTATTAGTAACACCTTGCTAAAGGATTTTATTGTAGGCACTAGGCAGTAGGCACAGCACTAGGCTATCAAAAATGTCCTTGGTCATACGCTATTTACCCACCTACATCTTAGTGTTGGGCATAGGCTTCTTACATAAATAAGAATTTTTAGGACAGCACATATTATCCTATTCCGGATGAATGAACTTAACAGACTTCACATATTATTAATATTCTCGTGGAAAACTCTGAAGCTAACTCTTATACATACATACATAAACACACGCCTTTTTCCCAGAAGGGGTAGGCAGAGGTGCTATCAGAACACCCACGTTTCGCCTTGTACATTCCGTCCCACGATGTGATAGGGGGCGAGCCTATCGCCATATCGGGCACAAATTCCTGACTCCGGGCTGATAATGAATAGAAAAATCCAATATCACTTTGCTCGACCCGGGATTCGAACCCGAGACCTCAGCTTTGCAATCATACCGTAGTACCACTACGCTACCGAGGCGGTAACTCTTATAACTTTATAGAAAATGCCTTCTACTGTGTACCTGTTCTTATAACATTGAGTTAAATAAGTACCTTTACGACTGTATTTGAATATTCAAACCTGACCGTGTTTGCACACGAACAAAAGGATGTTCACACAATGAACAGTTTCTAAGAAGCGGAATGAAAGGAGGGCCCCGACCACCGGATAGTTGTTGACCAAACTAGAAAGGTGTGCGCGAATTCTTTGTAAATCCGTACATAGTTACATCTTCGACTTGCCTTGACTACACACTGCATTACAGATAACACAACTTGTATAAATTATTATTTATTATTGAAGCAAACAGTAAAGCCAGTCTACTTTAACATATTCCATAGAAAACCCTAGTCTTAACTGTAGGTATAACTAAAAAGTTATTTACTTGACGTAAACTAATAATATGGCCTATTGGCGTTTATGGGGCATTAATTCGATGCCAAATTACTTACACAAATAATTTAAATCATTAATTAAATTAAGAAAGTTCAATGTAAGTATTCTGAAATACTAATGGATACTTCATTAAAGTTTGAAATAATTATGCAATTACTGTACCTAATTAATAATCATAAAAGTTACATTGTTATTTATAATTATGTTGAAGTTCGAATTTATTCGTGGGTATAAAAAATACTTTTAAATATGTTAACGATAGCTTTAAATGGGACAAGTATAAAATGAATAGAAGGATGCTGTAATCGATTAATACAATTATCACACTAGAAAATCTATATAAAGACGCTGCAATTAAATATTTTCAGAGATTTCTTAATTTCAACCTTGAGTCGCTTTCATACTAAATTTTCGCCATTTCGCGGTCTTTAGCATGCTCTATTGTAACTTGTAAGACTCATATTATCTTCCTTGATGACATTAAGCTATCAACTTGCTCGACACCTTACACCATTTTCTATTAATTATATAACCACATGAATATTACTTTCGCTAAATATACATCATATCTAATTTCTCCCTTCACCCTAACATCTTTCGCAATCCGTGTCATGTGACTATCGTCCATTCGCACATAGTCGGTGCCGTGCACATGTGCGCTCAAACAGTACGTGACATTTCGCATCAACAAACCATGCTCTGTTTACTTTCATAATGCACACAATTGATGCCGAGTTGACAAAACTCAACGTGCAGTATTTTCAATAACTATTACCGAGTAGGTTTATGTGGGTTAGTGTTAAATATGTAGACTGGATATTTATGTGTATATTATATTACGTTAAGGTTTCATTACAACGGACAGGCAACGTTTACAACCGCCCTAATTGGAAGATGTGTGAGCAACGTGAGGCACGCCATCATAAGAAGATTTATAGAGAGATAAAGCCAAATACAATAGAACAGAGAACGGGATCAGCGTCTTCGTAAGTGGAGGAGCGAGCAAGAGGAAAGCCGTTCACGGAAGCCTCAATATTACCTAGAAAACAGGAACCGAAATGAAGGAAAAGACAGCAACCGACATTTTCGTCGTCGAACGTGCTCATACGCTTCATCTCGAAACATAGACATCGGATACTCATTACGAATAAATTTAAAGCCGACGCAGCAACTGTCGACAGCTGCACACCTATTAACATCGCGTTTTATTGCTGTTTTACGATTTGACGAGATTTAACAGCATAAACAAACATCAATACCGACGTCGGATATGGTCGTCATTAGGGATTTGCTGCGATGCTTGCTTTAGCAATCGATGTACACGGAACCAAATAAACATTAAAAAAGTAGGTATATAGGAAAAAAATGTACTTAGTACCTACCTACTCGCTATTATTAAATAATTTGCCGACAGTAAGAGTTGGACATACTTAAATTTATAAATAGATGATTTTTGTGTTATGTATCATGAGAATCGTTTATAAATATTTTATTTAACAACCTTATACTTCTTTAGATTGTTTATTCGAAGAAAACAAAATTTTAGGATAGGTTATTTGCGTTATATGAAAAAAAAATCTTGATATAATATCTCGAATTATCTTCTCTGGTAGAATTTAATGATACACAGTTGAGTGTGCAGTTGAGCGTTTATAAACCTAGTATCTTTAGTTGTAATGAAGATTGAATTTAGTTTTTAAATCAATAATTAATTTGTAACATAAAACTTGTCGTTTTTTACATAACTTGTAAGTCAGGAAAGCAGCATGACAAGCTATTTCGGGAACCTGTTACACAACATCGAGCTCTTTCGGTTGTGTATTCACAGGTCATTAGAAAAGGTCGTTATCGTATAACGTGTTATCTGTACGAAACATAAGTCAAGTCGTATTAATAATGAGTTTCTAAATGATGTTTCAAATTAGAAAGATGTAGGTAATATTGCATTTTTGTTTGGACGAAAGAAAGGAAGGCGAGAGAAATGGGTGTCAATGACATATAATTATCAAGAGATACCTACGTATAATAATTAATATTATAACCTTACTAAATGTGTTGATGACTTGATCACTGTTTTTGTTTTAGAGACTATTCCATTGACATAGACACGTTGCATGTATTTATTAATGCCTGATGCCCAGTACCTACTCCCTTCCTCTTCCCATCCTATTTCCTTCCCGCTCCCCTCTCGACTTGATGGTCCGGCAACACATCTATGATCCAAGCGTTGTGGATGTTCATGGGCGGCAGTGATCACTAACTGCAAAAAAGGAAACAAATAATTAATTATCAATTTTTTCACAATTTCCTGTTTACAAAGTGCTTCGGTGGCGTAGTTGTACTACGGTATGATTACAAAACTAAGGTCTCGGGTTCGAATCCCAGGTCGGGCAAAAGTGATATTGGATGTTTCTATTCATTATTAGCCCAGAGTTAGGAATTTGTGCCCGATATGGCTATTGGCTGGCCCCCTATCACATTACGGGACGGAACACATAAGGCGAAACGTAGGTGTTTTGGTGGCACTTTTGCCTACTTCTTCTGAGAAAAAGGCGTGAAGTCATGTTATGTAATGTATTGTTTATAAAGGTTACGTTTAAGAATATTCTCGGAAGTTGATAACCACATTTTATACAGACTCTTAGTATACAACATAATTTATATTAATGGCTTATTTTATGTAATTGTTACCCTAGTGGAGCTTACGTTATAAACAAGAACAAATAGACCATATTTAGCACTTAACGTTTAATTTAAACTTAAAATTATCGTAAACATTGGCGGTGAGTGGTCACTGCATTGTCGCCGCTACTTGGAATTTTTAAACCGTTAGTTTTTAAAACAGAATTGCCGTGCAACATTTATAAAAATAACCTATTTGTATACATACATAATATGTAAACAGTCCATTGCATATAATAAATTAATTAACCCTTACAATCACAATTATGTTTCATAATTTCATTTCCAAATTAAGTAACCAAAACAATAAGCGTCCATTAAATAGCCCTAGCTTCGTGCTATTTATTCAGTTAACATTTGTGCCCGATATGGCGATAGACTCGCCCCTATCACATCGTGGGACAGAACAAACAAGGCCAAACGTGGGTGTCATAACATCTCTGCCTAACCCTTGTGGGAAAAAGGCGTGAGTTGACGTTTGTATGTAACATTTTTGAAATCTCCATATAGGCAATATTAATTTTATTCGCTCTTCATCGAACATGATCATATACTCGTATCGACTATAGACCATCTGAACGGCATATAAGACAACTGATTGCATAAACGTAAACAACCAATTGTTGATTCAAATGAATTTGGCCTAGATAAAGCGTACATGGATCATAAGCCCGCATTGAACGTTCTACAAGGCAATTCATTGCCTCACTAGATACTGGGACCATCGTGGTAATGTTGACCTTGCTCGCAAATGATCTACTTACACATTATCTGGAAATGTAGGATAAATATCGTGTAATAATGGGATTAATTAAAAGTCAGAATTGGCTGCACATTCTGGTAATAGCATAGATTCTATCACGGTGAACTTAAGTACCTACAACATTCATCGTAAAAATATTGTGTAGCGTTAAAAAGATTTCTAAAATTATCTTGTAATTGCAACCCACATGGAGCAGTCAGTTGAGAGGCAGCTAAAAAATAAAAAGCAACGGGTTCGACTACCCGCACCGATAAAAGAAATTTGGTATAATAAAATGCTTTACCCTACCTTTTTTTTTTCTTTTCTTACGTAGGTTATACCTACATTGTGTTTGACCGCTGGGCGAAAATAAAAATGGATAACAACGCCATCTTTTAACCTTGCTAATTGACATACCTACCTGTCAGCAATAGCGTACAAATAAAAAGTATTTACTATTTTAGGTATTTTGCTACAAGTCAGAAAAATCTAAACACAATAAATCTATATAGTACAGTAATAACCAATCAGTATATGTTAATTTCAATTTACAATTTCAAAGAACAAATGTTATAATTTGTTTTAAAATTTTCAACTTTGTCACGAACACATCCGCTGCAACCTAGGTGTCCGTGATGTGGCAAATAAACTCCAGGAGTATCGTTTGAGATGGTATGGTAATTTCCTAAGAAAGCTGCAGGAGTACGTCGACAAAGTGTGTCTGAGCCTCAACATTCCTGGGCCTCGAACGAGCGGTAGATCAAAGAAGCGCTGGCTTGATGTCGTCAAGGAAGATATGAGAGTTAATGGCCTTATTTTTGAAGATGACGAGGACCGGCTGAAATAGAGGAGACTCAGCTGGAAGGCGGACCCTGGCACCCTGGCAGAACGAATGAATGAATGTATTGATAACGAAGTTATGACGCTATTCTTCCCATAAATTTTTTTTTTAATATTACAAGAGAGTAAGTCATGCTTATTACAAAATTCACTCTTCAAGTAGCACAACGTATTTTTTTAAAAAGGGCTTGTACTAGCGGAGTGACGTGCTGACAAGAAGCATGACGTCTGGCACCTAGCGTTTTATTACAGTTTCGCGCGGAACTTTAAAATGGATATTTGTGGGACTTACCAACCGAATAAAACTAAATATGTTAGTTAATAAATTTTTTTACTACTACTTTGAACATTCATGATTTTTTTCGGAAAAATATAAAAATAAAAATTTTAATTACTGAGGTTATTGGAGCCTGTAAATAGTAAAATTAATTTTATTTATGCATTCATTATTAATTTGCTAATAAAGTATGCATTAATACTGTAAAATCTAAATTTAGTCTAAATTCAGGTGAGGGACCACATACTAAAAAGTGGAGATCTCACTTCTTAGTCTGTGGTAGGGACCAAATGTAATGGCTGCCATTTCGATAAAAAGAGTGTATATTTGTTATTTAATAGTATCTATAATTAAAATATATCAAAATGATTAATGAGTCCATGAGTTTCCATTCACGCCGTTAATCAGTAAAATTTCGAATGTTACATGGAATAAAATCAGAAAAATATCCAGATTTTTCTGAACAGTGGGTACAAGTTATAAGTTGGTAAACCATTTGGTTCGAGGTTCGGACCGATATTACTGTGTTGAAACTGCATGTGAACAAGATAAGTAACCACTTTCAAAACTAAATAATTACAATTAAAAAATAATAATAAAGATTCTTGGATAAACTTACAGTCACAGAGTAATAAACAAGATTTAAGTACATTAAATCTTGTCGCTTTAGCAGAGTAAATGTTACAAATTATAGATGGCACTAAAAGTTCTTACTTCTACTTGCCTTGCCAATTAACAAAATTTGAATTTGGACATTGACATTTGAGTTTTGACAAATGACAACACTGACACTGACAGTGACACTAAGGTCTAAGGGCGCCGATGCCTTGGCCGAATTCATTTTGCTTTTGGTTCTCTTCAATTCAGTATATAATTACATATATACGGACGGACTTTAAAATAAACCGCAATTCTGCAAGATGACTAGTCAATTGTTTCACAAATACTTTATCCATTTATAAATTTATCGTTATTTGTCAAGATGGAAACGGATGAAAATGAACGCGTCGCTGCGAACGGCGATGTATTTGTCCATCGATTAAAACAACTAACGGAAGATGAAAAGCATCGGCTTGAAGCTCAAAACTCCCGTATCATCCCGGAATCCAAAGCGGCGAAGCTGGAACGGGAGGCGAAGCGTCATTGGGATATTTTTTACAAACGAAACGAAACGAAGTTCTTTCGAGACCGTCACTGGACAACACGTGAGTTTCAAGAGTTGATAAACTTTGACTCTGATCAAGAAATATCCTTTCTGGAGCTGGGATGTGGTGTAGGGAACATGATATTCCCGTTAGTCGAAGAATGCTTTTCAAACTTCCATTTCTACGCGTGTGATTTTTCACCACGTGCAGTCGAGTTTGTGAAGTCAAACAAACTCTATGATGAGAGCAGGATGAAAGCTTTTTGCGCAGATTTGACTACGGAGGATTTATTCAAGAATATAGATGAAGGGTCTATGGATCTATCAAGTTTGATATTTGTATTGTCTGCGATCGATCCTTCGCACTGGCTCCACGTGGCGAGGGTCGCGTACCGGGCGCTACGCCCCGGCGGCGTGTTGCTGTTCAGAGACTACGGGAGGTACGACATGGCACAGCTGAGATTCAAACCCGGACATAAAATCGCTGAGAATTTCTACATGAGGCAAGATGGGACCAGGTAAATATTCAAGTTTAATAACAGATGAAATTTTACTATAAAAAAAATTATTTCTATACATGTGGTCTACAATCATTGTTATAAAAGTTTAATCATTCCTTGGGAATTACAAACTATACGAAAATTGTATTTATTAAACAACAAAAACAAATGCAGTATATAAATTTAATTTTACTACTAAAATTCCCCCTACTATATCTAATATATGGCCATTATTTCAGGAGCTACTATTTCACAGAGGAAGAGTTGTGGAAGCTGTTCACTGATGCCGGATTTGAAATCCTCATGAACACTTATGTGCAGAGGCGCACAGTCAACTTCAAAGAGGGGATTGATGTCCCACGCATCTTTGTTCAGGGGAAATACAAGAAACCTAGTGATGGTATGAACTATGAATCTATTTCCATAATGCTGACCATTCCAAAATACTTAATTGTTAGGCATTGATAACAGTAGTTGTGGTTATAGAGGCTTGAAATTTATTTGTAATTGTCACAGTGGTCTTGTAATAATGCTGTAAAGCTAAATGTCAAAAGAGAACATAAAAATTTAACACGATTATAAGATCTTCTAAATCTCAGAAATGAATACTAAAGAAATTCAAATGAATATTTAATTGCAGTCAACTTAATGATGAAAAGTGCTAACCATTGATATAATAATGATTTGCATGTATATTAGCTCTAGCTGAACTTGTTACTTCATTTTAAAGACTATTCTTCTTAAAAACAATATCTTTACAGAAGTCTGATTGTTTCAGATAGGTGAAATTGTGAGAATGTCTCCTTGGAGTAATATTCAGGTATGTTTATGTTCATATAAAATATACTAATCCCTGTAATACATAGTACATTAAATGTTATTTATATTATCTGTTATGTTTTTTAACAGTTAAGTTTCTGTATTGAAATTAAAATTTGCAATATCCTTCACATGTTATAAATCAAAATATAACATGGAGATTTTATAGCATCTTAATTTTATGTGTACAAAGAAATACTACTTATGCTTATAACAATGGTATGATTAAACTTTAGCAGTCAGAAAAAAAAAATTTAACCATGCTATAAGGTGGATTGAAGTTTTGTGATAATTTTAATTAAGCCAGTAGAAGAATATTTTTATCAATTTAATTGATTTCCTACAATTATAATAATTTACATTACATTTTTATTTTAATTCCTACACAAATACTAACATGATGACATCGCAGTGCAGCTGAAAACCTTCTGTTGCCTCACAACAAGCTAAAGCATAAAATAGGGAACTTTTGGCTGATTATTAAATTAATTTGTCTATTTCTTGTTTTCATTTTAGGTTTTGTCTAAATTGTAGCATAGGGCTGCTTGTTGTGGGGTCTGATGCAAAGCGAAAAGCTTTTTCAAGCTGTCTGAACTATTATTTATTGAGCTATAACATTAAAGGGTCAATAAAAATACTGTATTGTCAAATTTCTTTGTTCCAGAAAGGAGAATTTTGAAAATTGAAACTGCAACAATTTATAATTGGTGAGTTGCAATCTTATTTTTATTGTTAAATTGATTCCAAATAATATGTATAATATGAACTGGAATATTTACTATAACATAGAGTTTTCAAATAAATTAAAATTTGTTTGTGCAATAAATTATATGTGAGATTTTTTATAATTAACCCACCATTTGAATGATGATTTCATAGTTCATCTGAACACTATGATGCATAACACATTATTGTCTTTCGCTCCTATCTGATTGAACTAAAAAGTAATACCTATATTATATAATTATCTTTATTATTGCTAAAATAACTTTGTTTTATATAGATAACAACTCAAACAAGGGCCTACAAGAAATGAAATGCAAGGAGAAAGGATAACATTTCTTCAGGTAAGAATTATTTCTTATTTACAATGTGTTGATTACATGAAATTAGTTAAAGTCAATTTTAATTATATTCAGTCTTGTTTGTAAAATAATTCAATTTAATAATAACTTAATATGATCTTTCTCATAAAATAATCATGATGTCGCATTTTTTCTTTTACAATAAGTCATTTACATGAACATTATTTAATAGAAAGAAGCAAATCTTTGGAAGAAAATTTACTATTTTTATGATGACTTCATAGTTCATCTGAGCACTATGATGCATAACACTTTATTGTCTTTCGCTCCTATCTGATAAACTAATCTTAATTATACAGTTTAGCATTCTAAAGGCAATTACTAATTGTTTTTCTTTATTTACAGAGAATAAAGAAAGGGAACCAGTTACGAAAATGCTAATCCAAAAGGTAAATATAATTTATTGCATTTGGCAGTCAATATGTAATAATTTTAAAAAATGTCAGATAAAAGTATGTTTGCTTTTTACATAATATTTTGGAAAGAAAACTACATCATTTTCTGTAAACTTTTCTGTAAGCTTTGTTGCATTTCTTTAAATCTTCCTAATGATGATCTCAGATAGGGACATCTGACTATAATGCTGTCAATATAACTATCAATACTGACTACTATACATGCATAGATTAAAACCTTCTTGTATTTGTAGATTTTAACATGTTTTTTCTCTTCAGGATGTCTCACCCTCTGCCAATGCTAATGGAAAATAACATATGAAGGTAAATATAATTTGTATTTAGAATTCTGTGATTCCACGATATAACATATTTATGTCTAATGATGACTTTTGATAGGGACATCAGACATCATAATGGTGTTAATATAACTATCTCTACTGATTGATAAATAGTATATTTTATACATAAATAGCAAACATGCAGATTTTAATGTTTTTTTAATTTTTCAGATTTGTTTTCAACATCACACCAATTCTAAGAGATCCACAAAGGTAATTATCATAGAATATTTTGAAACTAAAGTGAAATATATTCAAAATTTATCTCATATTGTATTTATATATTTGATATTGGATGGTTGGTCACGCTAATTAGACATACATAGCCTGTAAGGGTGATTTGTGTGATGATTGCTGTTCATCTGAATTAATTTGATGAACATTGTGTTCCGCTGTCTGAAGCAATGATGAACCATAAAAATATTATTTAAATTTACTTTTTCTAACCAAATGGTATTTTTTACAGATGTCCCGGGAGTTTGAGAATGAAATCTTAAAAGAATGTTTGATAGGTAAGTTATTTGTCAGTTAAAATCTATTTGTCTAATATCTTTATTTTTTTCTTTGAGTAAAAACATTACTGTAATAGATACTTTCTTAAATATATTAATAGCTATATTTGATTCGAATTAAGGCTCGTATTAATATTAAATGATGACTCGACCTTCAGGTCTCCCTCAACAGAGCGAACCCAAAACATCATGTTGACCATCTTCACGTCTGACTATCTCAATGCATTTTCAAAATACTGTAGCTTTCATTATGGTTTATTTTATAATTACGATTTCTCTTGTTACAGGTACTCGCGAGTACTAAATTTATTTCTCTTTATCTAAAGAGATCTACTGAAAGAATTGTCTGATTTTATCTATAATGTAAGTAAAAATGTGATTTTTACTACTGATATCCCTACTGTTTAAAGGAAATAAAAGCAGAAGTTTTCATATCAGTTTTATACTAATGCTTTTGAAAGTACAATGAATTTCGTTCTTCTGAGTTCTTGAAAAAATTCAGATATTACCTATTGGTATTAAGAACTTTTTTTTTTTTTTTTTTTCTTTATGAATTAGTAATAATATGATGACCCGACCTTCAGGTCTCCCTCGTCAGAGCGAACCCAAAACACCATGTTGACCATCCTCACGTCTGATTATGTTCCTAAATCACACAATGAGTTAACATAAATTTCTTTTTGTACAAAAATATTATTCTTTTCAGATACACGCATACTTACACCTGCATTAAGGCGACCAGCGCGAAATTGTACGTATGAATATAATGTTGTACTTCTATAGTTTTTGACAATAAAAAAAGAACATTATTTTAATAAAATATGTATGCATAATTATATTTCTATAACCATCAGTTTCAATTAAGTCTCTTTATGAGATTCCAAATATAAATTGATACATCAAATGCATTTTTTGGTCCTGAATTTCATACTAAAAGTATAAGACACTTAAAATGATGATCCGACCTTCAGGTCTCCCTCAACAGAGTGAACCCAAAACATCATGTTGACCATCTTCACGTCTGACTTCTAACTTATATTAATTTTAAACACGAGATTTCAAATAGATTTTAAATAGTTTTCTTCTTTTGCAGATGCTTCTAACGCTACTAAAAATGAATGGATACATAAATAAATAATAATGTAAGTAATTTGATTTACCTTTCTCGCACGTAAGAATAACTTACAAGATTGAAATGTGCCATTGGTACAATATTAATTATGGATGAATTTAAACAACCTGTATTTGTTGTATTGGGAGATGATACTCAAAAACACCATCAATGTATGTTCATACTTCATAGGCGCTCCTCAAAACCAATATCCTTATATATTATAACCAAACAATTATTCTACTAGGCACATTTTTTGAAGTGGCGTCTCGTTCCTATCGGCATGCGCTCCGTGGTGCATGCCAGTGTAAGCGGGACGCAGAGCGCAGTGGTCAAAACTGCCGGGGCGCAGCGCCAACGACGCCGCCTCGGTTATATAGACTCACCACACAAATACAGATTGGCAAAAAAGTGTAAAAACGGAACTACCCCTATATTTCACCTGGCAGCACTGTCACATCTTTCACATTTGTGAATTATAATTAAATTTCGCATCGAAATTTACGTTTTCATTGAAGTATTTTCGATGAGAACGTTTATTAATTACTTTTGTTATTTAATTATCATTACATTAATGATAATAAAAATCAAAATTTAAATCTCAGCTTTAAAGTGATGCCATATAAACGGCTCAGTGGCGCCTCCATTTATTTTTACATTTTTTTGCCAAGCTATAACATTGTAATTAAACTACGATTATAAACAAACTACCTTATTCATAGACAGTTTTAAAACTTATTATAATATTCAGTCATCGAATACTTTGTCTTCTTCGCTCAAACTGAAGTCAAGAGTCGCTCGAAAGGGACAAAACATTTGAAAACTAAATAGGTTTTAAAACTGTCTATGAATTAGGGTGAAAGTATTCGGTAGCGTTATAAGGCCATGTAGGTAAAAATAGAGTTTTATAGAAAATTATGTATAAATTGGACTTTTATTGTTGCAGGTCAATTATCGGTACACGCACGGAGAATCGTCTACACTTTACAATATTTCCTTTTGTTTTAAAAAAATACTTGGATATATGTAATGCAATAAATTGTTTTAAAAAAAATATAATTTTATTCTGACATCGACAACCCTTTCTTTATACCATATTTTTAGAAATCCTTAATTTTCATATTACGAGGCTTATTTACAAATTAAATACGAGTGAACAAACAATAAACAGCAGGTAGATGGAAAAAGTGAGAAATTCATGGAAATCTGACTAAATTAATAGAAGCCAATTTGGAATGGTTTTTAGTCTTCAGCCGTAAAAAGCCCTCTGCTGACAACAATAATGAGGGTAAATCCTAGTTATGGTCGCCTTATTTGGTTTCGTGGCAGCCTATAAATCATAAAGTCCCAAGGTCGATCATCAGCTTTTCGGTTTTAAAAAATCTTAAAAAGTTCGAGTGCATTATGACTCGACTCATAAAAAAGTGCGTGGGTACGCGCACATATTGAACTACATTTATACACACTACATTGTAGCACATTATATCAATGGTGTGACGTAATCATGAATTGACATTTGGAAGACCCTTATTGGTCTTTCGTAGTTGGTGGGCGTGCATTAAGAAGACGCTGATTGGTCCTTCGCAGTTGCTGGGCGTGGTTTAAACTGGAAGGAGCAACAGGTGTAGCCAATAGGAAGTTAGCTTCTAGTTATGAATGAAAATATCTCCACCAACTTCATGCATTCCTGGTACTTTAAAAGGTAAAACCGTTTTGTATTGTCAATAGAATATACAAATTGTATTGTTGTATTATTGTGTTACCTGTTTAGAACAAAAATATTTGCGCGAACTAAATGCGTTCCTGGTACTTAACAGTTAACTTCATCATCGTTTTTTTTGGCTTTCGTGTATTTTTTTCGAAACGCGCCAAGAGAAGTATTCAAAATATACACGAGTAGGAAAATTGCAAGAAAACAAGTACCTACTAGAAAGAAGGAGATTCAGATTACTCCTATGATATTATGTTCCCCTGGTACTTTCTAATGCGAAGACAGGTGCCACAGGTTGATGACGATGAATGATTGAAATTAATCAGCCGTAATGGGGGTATTATTGTTATTTCTATGAATTTATTTACCCACACTTACAGTCCATACCAAACAAATATAATTTTCAGGTATTCATTTAAAAATAAATTTACAATCTACCTCCAAAATTAGTGACAGTAATATGAAGATTGGTTCTACGCAAATTCGAATAGGTTTGGAAAAGAAACTGCCATATAATTCCAAAAATGATTTATTTATAAGAAGAACCGTCGTCTGGAAGTTTCCATTTGGTGTCTGCGGCCCGCTATGATCCACTCGTAGTCGCCGCGCTTGGAGTCGAAGGTGCCCTGCTGCAGCGAGATCAGCTTGAGAGTGAACCGCGGGCCCAGCTCGCACAGCTTCGCGCGCTTGCCGTCTGATGTGAACTCGTAACTGAACAAGAATGTTGGAAATTAGATGTGAATTAAAAGTTACACTGCTTTGTTTTTCATAATGTTTGTATTGTCAGGTTATTGAGACTAAGCTAAATAATATATTATTGGCGTTATGCATAGACAGTTTTAAAACCTATTTTAGTTATCAAATGTTTTATCCTTTTCGAACGACTTTCCAATTCGGTTTGAGTGAAGAAGACAATATATTCAATACCCAAAATAGATTTTAAAACAGTCTATGGATAAGGCCGCATGTCATTAATGAATCATCTAACTTGATGAATGGACAGCCTCAGTGGCACAGTTGTTTGAACTAGTAGGTTTATTCACCATAATAGTACACTGGCTTTGAGTTCGTTTATCGCACCAGCATAATTTACGTTTACATAACTATATTATAAAACAAGTTATATTCATTTTTTTTTAATTCAATTATATTTTTGAAAAAAAAAATAGTAATATATAAACTCATAATTGCTGAGTACGGAATTTCTCTAAAAATAGCGTTATTATTACAGACACCTGTAGTACGCAGGTTTCGTCCCGATGTGTTCCTTTACCATTCAGTTCGCGGTAATTTATTATAATCAATACACTCATGCCTCCAAATTCTCGGTAGCCATCCGTTACCAACAGGCGGCAATTGTTAAAATGTATTTAATGGGTAGATCTACTCACCGATGATGCCTAAAGAATATGTAGTCTCGTTGGTTGTGAAAGGTGACTGCGCGCCGTCCTCTGAACTGTGGCTCGTAGTGGAACAACGCGCCCAGCATCCGACCCACCGTCAACCCGAGCCTGGTGCTGAAGTTGTTCAGTATTACCTGCAAATGTCTCATAATTATTAATTACATTCATTCATTTGGAACATCCGTCTAAAGAAAAAAAAATGAGAGCTTTGCTGCAGGGTGAACAAATTTTTTGTAGTAATTTAATGTATTTATTCTCATTCAATTGTTTCATTGCTGGTATGGTAAAATAAAAAATAAACAAGCCTTTTAAAATTATGCATAGTATTTAGGAAAATTATTATTTAATTATTATTTTGTATTTATTTGGGAGAGGCCTATGTTCAGCAGTGGACTTCCTTTGGCTGATGGATGGATGGATGGATTTAGGAAAAATAAATTGTGTATGTAAACATTACAAAACTACAGAATTAACTAGGGTTCACTTTCTGATATACAAATAATATTACATCCATATTTATCAAAACAATACAAAAAATTAAAACAAGTACCTCTGGCCTATGATTGGTAATTTCTTTGTAATCTTTTCTTAATTCTGGCGTAATTTTACAACTGGAGAGTCTGAAGTGCGCTGTAGGTCCGTCTGGTAGGTGGATCAACAAAAAGCCATTGGGTTGCTTCTGGTTTTCATTAACTATAATAACGTCTGTAACTTCTTCACGAATCGCTGACTGAACTATGCGTTTTACTGATGATCTGCAACAAAATAAAATTACAATGTCACTTATAAATAACTACACCAGCCACATACATAGCCCTGACCCAACACTAAGACCGAGTCTTGTGTCGTGGGTATCAGGAGCTTCGAGAGACTTTTCGGTCTCACAAACATTTGTTTCGGTGCGGTGATCGAACCCGCGGACTCTCGTATCACAGCCGGCTTCCAACCAACTGCGCTACGCAGGCTATCAATGTGTGCTACTTATGTATTAGTTTATTAAATGGCGTGACTAAAATCCATCTGATGGGCACTACAATTTCCTATACAATTCAAATAGTGTGGCCACAGATCGACAAAACACAGCACATTTGCATACATCACCATGACAGCCGACAGGTCTTCACCATTCTGTATAGCAGGTTTAATCCAGATAAATATGACTACATTCTACCATTATCCTAGCTCCCTAGCGGAATATTCCATACACAATTGTCAATTAGAGTTCTTCGTTTTATACTTTTACTATCACTTATCAGAGATCGTAGAGACCGGGTTATATGCAACATAAAAAGCTCAAAATATGCATGAAATATATGTTAAAATGTGCGTGAAGACCGATGAAAACCGGTAAAATATGCAATATCAATGTTAGGTTTATGAGGATATAAGAGAAAAGGAGTACTATATATTTATATATTTTTTTATTATTAAATCAGTAAATTATGTATTCATTCAAAATGTAATTACTTTATACACCAGAAATTATAGTGTATAATAAAATGAGCGGGACTGTGCATTTAAAAAAAAATTGTTACAAAGATATAGATTTGACCGACAATAATGAGATTTAAGTTTGTGCATGTATACAGAAAACAGGTCAGCAGTGGACTTCCTTTAGCTGAAGGATTAGATTGGCTTCATACAGAAAAAAGATTGTTAGTTAATTTTTTACCTATTGGCAGGTTAACTTACCAAAACATGTAGTAAATATAGTGAAAATATGAATGATCACTAGATTTTAGGCAAAACATGCAATTAACACTAAAAATAGGGAAGGGTCTCTAGTCATCAATTATAGGACATTACATTTTCATAAAGCTTAAACTCACCTTTGTCTGTATCTAGAAATGGAGTTTGGTATAATCCTCATCAGTTCCTTGCCAAATATCCGAGTCTTGTTGTGTGGGTTGTCTGAATATGTTATGAGGACTTTTGGTTCATATGAGTTCTCATAGTATGATGACAACTCATCTAGTTCCATATCTTTTTGTGCCTGCAAAGGAAATGAAACTATGAATGAGTATAACAACTTTTTAATAAGTACTATATTTTTATTAAAACATGTTTTTATAAAGTTTAGTAAATAATTCATTTAGCAAGATTTTTTGAATTCAATAATTGTGACACTAATTTAGCAACTGTTGCTATATGTTTTATTTGGAGTCTAATTTGATTTTATTGAACAAATATTTTTATTTTGAGTCTAACTTATGTGAGACTTTGACATACCATGCATAGAATGTATCAACATAATGATTCCACATTGGTCAATATTTTGTTGGTTCGCATGCAAACATTATATTAACATGATCTCTCGTTTACCAGTATATTAGTATAGTTTGTTATGTTCACAAAGTAGATAATAATTTTAAATACACTAGTAAAATCATCAATTGTATGTACCTCTTCCTGCTCCTCTGTGTCGGCATTTGTAAGCATGGTCTCATCCTTCTCACGGAGAGACTCCAGAGTGTGTGGCTTCTTCTTGGGAACATCATCGCCTTCCTGTTTCTTTTCGAGTTTACGTCTAGAATAATATTTCCGAGGTTGTGACATAAAGCATAGACCATTGTTTTATTAATAAAATATAAAACAATGGTATATAAAACAATGGTATAATAGCTTACAAAAACATAATATGTATTATTATAATAGTTTTTATTTTTTGTGGGAAACAGTCATATTTTTCTCAGAATAATGCAATATAATAAATTTAAATGCGATCCTATTTTCAAATTACGTTTTATAGAACCAAAACCTAAAGAAACTTTTGCTCTTGGTGTAGGTAAGAAACTGCGATACTATACCTTTTTTCAGGTGTACTTATTCACACTTATAGGGACAGTAATACGCTTTCAAACATCAGAAATTAGTAATTGGAATGGTATAAATAAACCTTTTATTTGAATTGCATGGTATTTACCACAAAACTTCACAAACAAACACTGGCAACCACATGACAACATAACCAAACTTACTTCTTTTTGTCCTTTCCGCGAGCCATTTTTGATAAATTACTTTTCTTGACTACTATAACTAAAACACCTAAACCACTAAGTCACTAAAAATATTTGCTATTAATTCTAAAACATTTAAATTAAACTTTTTGTCGCCACCTGATGCGTCTTTCGAATTTCTATATTTTGACAGCTGACATTTCACATTATACGAGACGTTTGCTGAGGTTGTTTCATCACAGTATTCTATGAAATAATCCACATATATATTTGTAAACAAAAAAATATTCAGTGTATCAAAAAAATACTATTTCGACTATCATACACATAGATATAGCAACAAAAAATATATATTTTAATTGCATATCAAACTTTGTAAACAAAAATCGCTAAGAAGAAAATAGATGAATACTACATCTACGGTGAAACAGAAGCAAATTATTAATTATTTTACTAATTATTCAGCTTAAAATTACGCTCTACTTATGCCTCTTATAATCCACTACAAATAATAGTCCGCATTTACAATGAAAGAGCAACAAACACCAGTAGCTGTCTGGCCAGATGAAAGAACCATCAAGTGTCTAACTTCCGAGATAACACCTTTTAATATTTGCTTTAACATCATATATAAAATTCAGCTTTTATACTATAACACTGGCAAAACTACATTTATTACAGTATCGTAATATTAACATGTACATGCCAGGGTTATAGAATAAAAGGAATTTTTTTCAGCTTTAGTAAAATAACGAAAGTCTAGCGTGCACGGGCTCTTGGTTCAATCCAAAAAAACATGATATCTGAGGAATAATTGACAGTCATTGAATAAATAGACACATTCTATTTTGAATTTCATTTAATATTTTTACTCTATGACCACTTTGGAATCACAGCAATTATGTATTTACCGTATTTACCCTGGAGCCACATTACCACACACTGACTAAGAAGTACATATCAATATTGCATTTGTTCTTTTCCATAAAACATATTTTGATTTATTTTTTCTACACTGGCAACATCGAGTACGAGCCAGTGAGTGAGGAGGCAGGCGGTGGCGGAGTGCAGTGCGACGGTGCGCATGCATCAGTTGAGCTGCACGTCTTGCCTGGCCAGCTCCAGCAACATGGGGTCGTCGAAGAACTTGTTGATGGACACGTCCTCGCTGAGGCCCTTGCGTCGTCGCGTCTTGATCATGAACTCGCGGGCTAGGTGCGTCGCTGGCTGCGGTTCTAGGGGGCTGGATGACAGAAATACTCATTAAAAGAGGTGATAAACATTATAAAGAACTTATATCACTTATAAAGAACTTATTTGATAAGATTTGCAAAAAAAAAAGGAAAGGAAATATAGGTCGAAATACGCAAGCACATTTAGTTATAGAGTGTTGCTGAAGTCAGCTTGCTCGCAACATATGAGTTTCATACTAAAGATAATTGCGTGGGCCCCTTAACACGATTTCCACCATCCTTTACTGTTGTTGCTATTGGTATGGATATGAATATCCTTCCACTGGCTATAAATCTTTAAGAAACTTCCTATTTATTTATATTTTATACGCATATAGACATAAACATAACTCTTAGGCCGTTTCTAGTTAACATGAAGCAAAAGAGCTACGTATAACTCGGCAAAAAATAGTATAGATTAAATGAGGATGCTCAGATCACATTTTGTAATAATGTGGCAGCCCAATTACTATGACGTAAAATATTTTGATACTTGTTATTTTTATTTATGGACGATATTAGGCTCTTTGCTTATTTTAAATCACAAAACAAACAAAAACCGTACCAAAATGTATAGAAATACCTACGTAAAAAAATATCCAACAAATAATTACATATTTAATAGTGTTGCCACAATTGTTTTCCTTTAATGCCAACTGTCACCGCATCATACTCCTTTTTGCCAAGTTATCAATAACATTTTAAAATTAATTCTAGTGTAAAAAGTCGATTGCTTAACGTAGGGTCTCTCCCAAGAGTCTCTCCACACCAACCAGCTGGAAGTGGGCTGCATCCGGCGACTTCCTGCAATCTTAACTAGGTCGTCTGTCCACCTTGTGACGGACGTCCGACACTTAGCCTGCCAGTAAATCCTCACCGTATGACAATGGTCTTGTCGAGCGGGTCGCCGGGCACGATCTGCCAGTGGTGGAACACTTGCAGGCAGAAGGCCTGGCCCTGCGTGTGCGTGCGCAGGTCCGTCTCGAACCCGAACGAGTCGATGGCGGGCACGAACGCCTTGATCGTGTACAGCGGCGAGCCGGGGACTGGCGCGTCTTGTGTCACGTGACCTGGTCGAAATTGTAAAATAGGTTTAAGTTTGTTGTTTTTAGCTGTATTTGTTATTTTTTACATATATTTATCGATTTAATTAAACAAATATTTATTTATAAGATGGCACAGTATAAGATGGCACATTTATTTTTTATTTAAAAAAAATCTTCATCATCACTTCAAAAGTAGAATTCGACGTAATTTTATTCTTCTTGAAGAAACACATACACAAAGTAGTTTTTTGTGTATTTTTTGCTTTTTAAGGGCGGAAGACACTATACCTCTTCTCTTAGCCAGCACTGTGTAGACGGCGGAGACGCAGTCAGCGGGCGCCTGCACCTCCACGAACAGGTACGGCTCCATGAGCCGAGGCGTCGCCATCAAGAACGCTGAGTACGCCACCTGGGTGCCATAGAAAAATAACTATAATACGAGATAAACCTATCTACAAGTATCTTAGCATGACTGATATGAACTTTCATCATCATCATCATCATCATCAGCAGCCTATAGTGTCCACTGCTGGACATAGGCCTCCTTCAAATTGCGCCATTTCACCCTGCCTTCGGCTTGTCGCATCCAGCATCTTCCAGTGCCTTTATAGATATGAACTTATCAGGCAAGAAATCCTTGAATGATTTACTATGAAACATTGCGCATATTTTCTGTGTGTTATTCGGGTAAATTTGCTACTTCACCACATTATTCAGCACACATTTGTACTTGAACCGTGAATTACTGTAGTAAGTGCTCCCTTTTTAAAATGCCTACATAAGTACATCCCTAGGCCCCTAAACACATATTTAGCAACAGCGGCGTGCACAGGATTATGACACTGGGTATGCGGCGGAGTACTCGGTCACAAAAACTTTTTCTTTTATAGATGTTTAGCATAGCCACAGCCACGCGATCTCTTAAGTCGGAAACCATGCCAACAGAACAACTACTACTATTCATTTACATCTTCTACGGCAACGCAGACAAAACAGCGATCGATCGTCGCGGCGGAAGAAATTCTAATAAGTAAAATTACTAGAAATTACACTGTACTAGAATTACTAAACAATATGCAAGGAAAACAATATAATATAATTGTGTGTACACAACCACACAGCCGGTTATACGTTTCATAACTTTTAACATGAAACTTTCGAGTTACATTTCCTTTTTGCTAGTTTAATTGTTGTAACTCGGGTACACACCTACCTTTAGACACAATTTGAATCTTTTCACTGAATGACAATTGTGAGAACTTGTTATTTTAAATTTTTAATAAACACACATTTTCAACACAAACCTCACAATCAAATAACATTTAAAAAAAATCAACAAACGCACTAGTAAAAGCAAATTACTATACTGTTTCCATTCGTTTATTTTATTTTTGACACATCGAGTACTGAATCAAATAGTGATGGCCTGATGCGTTATCGAATCAATTTTTTATAACAAACGATTTTATTTTTGAACAAGTTTTAATCGATTTAATACATATTTTATTTTTTGCTCCATGCATTGTTTTATAAAACTTCAGGGATATTTAAGTTACTTGATTTAATAATTATATTTAATTATTATATATTATATCCATATCATTGCCAGTATAATGCCATAGAGCTAATATGGGCGCAAGTGAAAGGATATGCTGCGAGAATAAATACAACTCCTCCTTTCACCGCAAACAAAATGCTGGAGTTGCTTAAAAATGCGTGTGAAAATGTGACGCCTCATAACTGGGCGAGTGTCGTAGATAAGACGAAGAAAGAAATAATGTCTGATTGGGATCGCGATGTCGCATTTGACAACTTACCCATGCACTCATTAATAATTAGTGTTACTGGGGATACGAGTGACGACGACGCCGATTCCGACGAAACAGACGATTGTTTATAAATAAAAATATTAACAAATTACCTTTTAGTTGTTTTAATTATTTAATCCTTAAAGTACTATGAATTCCAACATGGTTTAACTGTTTATTACAAGTAGGTACTAAACATTTATTTTCGTTGTAATCATTGTAATTATTTTAAATTAAACTCTTATTAAAAGTCACTTCAATACGTATACCTTTATTCATATTAATTAATTTGCAGCAAATACATTCGATCCTAATATTGGGTACTATATTACGTTTAACTGTTTTCATTAGCATTTTAATGTAATTTTATTTCAAATGATTCCGATTGATTGATTCTATTCAAAATCGTTTTTGTTATCTGTGGTCATTCGTTACGAATGGCACAACTCTAAGTGGGCGTTACCCGTCAAGAAAGTATCTACGTTTATTTCAAAATATTGTTCTACTGTAATGTCGTACTTTATAGGCGTGAACTGTCAAAAATAAAATAAACGAATGGAAACAGTATACAATTATTACCTATAGAAACTCAGTAATAAACTGTTAAATGTACACACTTTCAAATGTTAAAATGAAAAACCTTTTAAGAAATCTATAAATATACTGGTGCAAACAAAATAGTAAACAATGCTTATCGCATGAAAAAAGGCAAAATGGCCCCCGCGAAACACAAAACATTTCTGCTATTTAAACAAATAAAATCTTACTAAACAAAAATGCATAATGCGCATACGTGATTCATTAGATTTCCGTCTATTATTTTTACTCGGATTATAGGACCCGAACATTTCCGATTACTCCCGACAACTGCCGAACTCCCGTAGCCTGCCGCTGGAGTCGCGGCTTTCGGATTCATGGGTGTGTGCGTTTACGCACTGTGCACGGATACTAAAATTACTACGCACACGCGAACAAATGTCCTGCGGAACGCGACGGCAGGAGTTGGTCGATTAGGCACATTATTTTTTGTTTGTGCTTGCAAATAATTGCTATTAATAAAATATTAGGCGTTTGTAAGTTATTATATTTTGTTTATCCGTTTATTTACTATTAATTATAGTCATCTAAAACATACGAACGTTTTATTAAAATATCTGTGAATGGCAAGTAAAGCACTGCATTTCTGCCTACAAGGAGCGCACGCCCCTGTTTAGCAATAAATCAAGTCTATAAAACATGTAAAACTCACTCGTCTGGCAGTGGGTATGATCTGTCCTCCTCCTCTGTGCAGCGGTTCCTGTGCTATCACTGCATCCAATATCTTGAACTTTACATTACGGATTGGCTCTTCACATAGCGGTCCTTCTCTTGTGCCCCATTGGAAACCTGTTAAAAATATTTTGATTTAGTAGAGCAATTAAATTATTGAGTTTTTTATAGTCTACCATGCATAAACTCCTCCACACTTTCCAAATTACGTGAGAGCTAGTGTAGTAGCGCTTGCTATTATAGTGATGAAAAACATCTTAAGAAGGTGTTATATCGGGAATAAGGTGTGAAGTGAAAGACGCTTTTAAACACAGTCTTTATTTGGCGCGCTGTTTGACAAAACGTCAAAATGACATGTACGACGTACCCACGTCACAGATTATACAACAGAAGGTCTACATAGTTGAGAGATAATAAAAAGAAGAATTTAAAAGTTATGATGATGGACCATAGGACAAGTTTAGCTATATTCTCCCTAATAAAAATTATACTTTCAAATCTTAACAACAATCAAATGACTACAAGTCTTTTCCTTGATCTATCAAAAGCCTTTGATCTAGTATCGCATGATATCCTGCTGGCAAAGTTAGAAGCAATTGGAGTAAGGGGACCCGTAAAACAATGGATAGCGTCGTATTTAAATAACAGACAACAATGTGTTACAATAAACAAACTAAATGAAAATAGAGACATGTTACACTATTCCTCGGGCTACAGACATAATACGAGTGGTGTACCCCAGGGAAGTGGGCTAGGCCCATTATTATTTCTTCTTTACATTAATGACATCATAAATATAACAAACCATAAATGCATATTATTTGCCGATGACATATCTATTATAATTACAACTAATAAAAAACTTTATACAATTGAAGATCATGAAATTGACATTAATAATACAATAAATAAACTACTAAATTGGTTAGAAAATAATAAATTAAAAATGAATATGGACAAATCTGTTTATATTCATTTTAATAGATCAAATATTAAAACTAACATAAAATTAAAAGTAAATAAAATTAAACAGGTAACAGAAACAAAATTTTTAGGAATTACATTAGATGAAAATATAAATTGGATAACACACGTAAACAATGTCTCACAAAATATAAATAAATTCGTATATGCATTAAAACAAATGAAGAAGGTAACGAACATAAAAACGGCAAAAATATCTTATCACGCTTATGTCGAATCAATACTACGCTATGGTCTCATAATGTGGGGAAACAGCACAGACATGAATAGAGCCTTCATTGCACAAAAAAAATGCATACGGTCAATGTGCGGAGTTCTACCTGGAGACTCGTGTAAACCCTTGTTCAAGGAGCTCGGACTTTTACCACTACCATCCCTCTATATTTACGAAGTCTGTGTTTTCGTCTATAAAAATGAGTATCTTTTTAAAACAGCGGCTAATATCTTCCCTCGAAATATAAGAAATCCCAATAGATTAGTACTTGATGAAGTGCCAAGGTTAACTAAATATAATAAAAGTTGCCTAGCTATGTGTGTGCGTATTTACAATAAGATACCCAGCCACTTAAGAAATTTGACATTCCGGCTGTTTAAAGCAAAAATGTATGAATGGCTTGCAAATTGCAACTATTACAGCTTGCAAGAATATTTAAATAAATAGATACATATAATTATAATTATTTAGATTAAGACATATAATATTGCATGCTATACCTTCTAGCAGAACATGTATGTTACGACACGAATATTATAACATCTTTATACCCATGTTTTATGCATTATAAATAAATAAATAAAAATAAAAAAATATAGCCCCTCCCTCTCTCTATCTCTCTTCAGCTACAGGAAGTCCACTGCTGAACATAGGTCTCCCCCAAGAATCTCCACATCAACCTGTTGGAAGTGATCTGCATGCAACTTCCTGCAACCTTAGCCTATAACCCTCCTAAATTCGAAGAAGGTCCATGCTCATCAGTCGGACATATATGGGCTAATGTAATTATTTGTTAAACTAAAGAAGTTAGAGTATGAAAGTTAGTCACATAGATGACTAAATTATAAATCTCACCTTGTACTATACTATCCTTGACGGAGGCGAGCAAGTGTTTGTCCACCTCTGAGGGCAGCGTGTCGTCGACAAGAATGTTGGGTCCCGTGGAGTCCGGCCCGAACGCCCATATCGAACGCGCCGCCAACAAGTCCCAGTCGTATCTGAACACAATTATTATCAATGAATGTAACTTATTGTACCTTACAAAGTGTATTTTGAACAATTGAAGTAACAAGAGAAAAGAGTATAAGATGTACTCGTAGTATTACCATGGTGTTATTTATTGCGTATTTGATCAACTGAAATTTTGTGAACATGTAGTTCTATATTGGCCAACCTACTTAACGGTTTCCTTTCTGACAATATTATTATAAAATTATAAACAAATCTATCTAATATTTAAATAATGCAAGTTTTACCAATGCAACCTATATTTAAGACGGGGCACATACAAGAACCATTCATTATGATCATATTCATCTTCACCCATAACAACTCCACCACTGTATATAACCCCCACCAGTTTCCACAACCAAGTACAATATATAATACACGCTATACAATAAATCCATTTATGCCAATGACAAATCGCTCACTTGGTCTGGAAGAACTCGCCGAGTCGCTTCCGGTCCCAGGTGACGCACACGGCGCCCGCCTCGATGTCCTCGGCCAGCCCGCGCTCCAGCGGCTCCGCGATCATCGTCAGCTTGTTACGCTTGTTGGGCGTCTCCGCGAAGCACTTCAGCGACGACGTCTCCACCACTGTCTCGCAGAACGACACCACTGGGTCCGCGACTGCAAAACATCATATTATTCATTAATTTGTTCATGCAAATACAAACATTTTTTTTCCTAGCCTATACTGTCCCACTCCAGGGCAAAGGCCTCCCTTTCCTTCTTCCACCCTTCTCTATCCAAGGCTTTCTTCCACCAGGTTCCAATACAAACATTAGGTGTCATATATTTTGATTAATGCTAGTTACACTTATCAACACATTTCCATATTTTACCTTTCGATTTCGATAATTTTTGTACCTTAAAGAAGGGTGAGAAAGCCGTCAGATTGACTATGCTAATATGTATGTCGCAATTTAGGAACACCCTGCGTATATCATATTTTAAGCAAGCCAGCAGTATCGAAATCTTTTGCTGGACTGCACTGCATATACCATCAGATCCACTATATTTAATTATAGTGCATATATTAGTATAAAACTTTATGTATGTGCACCTTTGATGTCGATCTCGGAGTACATGTTGCGCAGGTCGTGCATGACGCAGTCCAGGTAGAGCTCGCCGGTGCCGAGGATCACGTGCTCGCCAGACTCCTCCACGCGCGTCGACAGCAGCGGGTACGACTTGTTCACCTGCACACACCGACGGAATGTACATCACTAACAACACCTCACTCTACTGGGATGGACCAACTAGGTCCAAGGGACACTACTGGCACGAGAGGCAACATATTGTTAATGCGTGTAAGGAACGAAGGTCTTCACATTCATCAGGACAGACAATTCCTTCTAGTCCGGACCAAATTCTCACACTTTTGTTACTTATCTCAGTATATTATGTTCTGTATCCTATTTATGTATGTATACTTTTTGTAAGTAAAACGTAGAAGACTAAGATTTAAACTGTAACATCTACTGTACAAAACATTAGTGGCGGTACTTCCATACAAGCCCAAAAGCCCGGCTTGCCCTACTTAATACGCAAATATAAGATAATGAACAGAAACTATTACATTCAATACATTACAGTAATTTATTACGACACATATACCATTTTTGAATTTACCGCGTTCTGTCGCGTCGCTGCGCGGCGCAATTCAATGAAACGCAACTACGAGCGACGGAGCGCCGCCCGCGCCTCGTAACGCTTGTATTAAACTCATTCAATAATTTAACCTCTCGCGTAGCTCCGCGCATTTTATAAAAGACGGAACTCTCATTACTCGAATGTCTTTTTCTCTCTCGTGTGCTTTTACGAGGCTTTTGGAAACTCATGCTGTCTTTTTCACACTTACGGGTGAAATGCTACATTCTGGCACTAAAAATGTATAGCTACAGATATGCAACTATAGCAATTTGTACTAAAAAATCAAACCGTTTATGCCCGGCTTCGCGGAGTGAACATCGTACGTTTGAAGGTCGTCACGTGTAACATTATTCGTTTAGTAAATTATATTTGTTATTATTAAATTATGTTTGTTCCTTTTTGAAATTATCTTATCATTTTTTAGGTTAAAATAATGTGGTTTTTATATTTTGTTAATAAATTGTAATTGCATGTTGTAATGTTCATTTTTACGTTTCGTTTCGCAATTTCTGAACGAATTCGTACTAACTTCATAGGTGTTTTGGCATTGTGCAATTGTAAATAGTTCTGTTTTTAGGTTAATGTTGTTGTATTGTTGTGTAAGTTGTATTGTTTCCTGTGATGGTTTAAGTGTGATGATAAAAGTGTTTATTGCTGGTATAAAGGCAATTTAATTCGATTATATTGAAAAAAAAAACTGGCGCGAAAAAACCGCCGGGTTTATGCATTTCTAAAATTCGTGGTAAATTACAGGAGGCATTTATCAGTTCAGTTTAAAAAAATGCTCCCCTTCAAATAGGTTATTAAACAGTCGTGTTTCACATGTTTTTCAAGCGACACTTGTATATTAGAATGTTTGTATTATGTAATGAAATTAAAAATATCTTAGATGGACCTTTCAAAAGGCATGTTATTACTTGTAATTCATAAAAACTTAATGCTAATGCATTAATAATATTTTCTGTCCGCAATTTCGGTTAACTGCGAAGTAATCACGGCAACATAGTAGCTACCGTTGTGCTTGTGTACCTACTAGAAGTGTTCAGTAGTTAGTGTATTACCAAGTTACGGTTGCATATCCACGTGTAATCTATAATTTTATTAATCTTAATATTTTATAGATTGTTTGTTAGATCTGCTGACGTACATTTGTTTTCTTCGTTCTTAGTATTTTTTTCCTTTTAAATCAATATGTATTATACTTAAAAAAGTTTTGTGCTTGCCCTACTTCAAAACCCTAGGCACGCCACTGCAAAACATCTACATTTTCCATTAAATTTTGATTCGTTTTTTGACTTATATCTACTCAATTTCCTACCTTCCTCAGCCCATCCAGCATCTTGGGCAGCTCAGACGGGTTGACAGGCTCCACGGCGATCTTCACCACCGCTTGTGTGTTGAACCGCAGCGGGGTGAAGGTGTGCAGCTCGCACTCCTCGTCCGCGGAGACCAGCGTGCACGTCTTCACTATGGGCTGGTCGATGCCCTCGATCAGCGCCCAGCAGCCAGCTGGCACGCGGTTAAGTTCCACCTGGTGATGAGGGTGATGGTTTAGACAGAGACATTGAATATTAATTTCATCAACCGGTATAAAGTCAGTGTGGGAGACTATGACCAGCTACCTATCCCCTCTCACTAAGGATTTCAATTTATTACTGAATGTATTTCTATTGAATGAGATTTTGGTTTCTATTCCCACTATGAAATAATGTTTTTTATTTAGGCCCGGAATTTTGTGTTGATTCTACGACAGGCCCTAACCAAAACAGATATCGGTAACGCTCGTATCATGATATACACCAACATAGTCAAATTTATTTTCAAAGAAAAAATTTCTATGTTTACCTTATACCGCGCCTCGTATATCCACAGCCTGCCTACGTTCATGATCCTGGAGTCCTCCTCGTCCTGCGAGCTGTAGTTCTCTCCCAGCACGCGTACAGTCTGCCCCGCGTACAGCGTGCCGCTCATTATGCGCGCCAACACCTTGAAAACAACACCAATTTATTACTACTATATCTGAAGTGGTTAGGATAAATAGTGGAATCAAGAAAGGTAATGTCTGTAAACACTAGATATCAGATTTGTCTTTAAAACGTTAACTCGCGTGCGTTTTACGGGTGCAACGCCTAGTACATATATGTATATTGCGCTAAAGTAAACCCATCGTATGTGTTGGCTGTAGACAACTTGTAATGCTTTGTAAAAAGGGTGTATAAGAGTGATGGGCTCACCAAGCTACACAAAAAAGAGTCCCAAATGGGACTTAAGTCTTACTGCCGTACTTAGAGACATTTAAAATGTATTAATTATTTCCTTAGTGTAGATATTTACCGTAAAAACCAGTGGCGTGCCGAGGGTTTTGAAGTAGGGCAAGCCCAAAACTTTTTTAAGTATAATACATATTGATTTAAAAGGAAAAAAATACTAAGAACGAAGAAAACAAATGTACGTCAGCAGACCTAACAAACAATCTATAAAATATTAAGATTATTAAAATTATAGATTACATGTGGATATGCAACCGTAACTTGGTAATACACTAACTACTGAAAACTTCTTGTAGGTACACTAGCACAACGGTAGCTACTATGTTGCCGTGATTACTTCGCAGTTAACCGAAATTGCGGACAGAAAATATTATTAATGCATTAGCGTTAAGTTTTTATGAATTACAAGTAATAACATGCCTTTTGAAAGGTCCACCTAAGTTATTAAAATCATTATACATAATACAAACATTCTAATATACAAGTGTCGCTTGAAAAACATGTGAAACACGACTGTTTAATAACCTTTTTGAAGGGGAGCATGTAGAAATCAAATTACATAGGTAGTTTTTTAAAACTCAACTGATAAATGCCTCCATAATTTAATAATAACAAATATAATTTACTAAACGAATAATGTTACACGTGACGACCTTCAAACGTACGATATTCACTCCGCGAAGCCAGGCATTTCTGTCCGATTTTTTAGTACAAATTACTATAGTCGCATATCGGTAGCTATACGCGAGAGGTTAAATTATTGAATTAATTTAATACAAGCGTTGCGAGGCGCGGGCGGCGCTCTGTTGCTCGTAGCTGCGTGTCATTGAATTGTGCCGCGCAGCGACACGACAGAACGCGGTAAATTCAAATATGGTATATGTGTCGTAATAAATTACTGTAATGTATTGAATGTAATGGTTTCTGTTCATTATCTTGTATTTGCGTATTAAGTAGGGCAAGTCGGGCTTTTGGGCTTGTATGGAAGTACCGCCACTAGTAAAAACCACTAAGGGATGATTTGTTATTAAATGTCTCTAAGTACAGCAGAAATGTTGCTACAATGATAACAACGCCAACTAACCAGGAAGAAGGTGCAGTCATCAGTAGGGTACATCTTGGTGGTGTGCGCCACGAGGCGGCCCGACTGGTCGCAGGCGAGCATGTCGTCGCGGATGGGCCCCGCCGCGCCGCGGTAGCAGTGCGCCACCTTGCGCGCCGACCCGTCCAGCGGACTGGCCACGTGGCGCACTACCAACTCCACGAAACCACTGGAACACATCAAACAACATATTATATCGGATGTCGGGTACGATAAAATGTCAGACGATATTTTGGCTGGATATTTCATATGAAGAGGTTTGTACTTATCGGACTCCGATATTTAATCGACTCTGATTGGTAATCTAATTTAAAATTTTCGAGGCAATTTTCTTACCTTGCGGGCTAATGTTTTATTAAATTAAAAAGGCTTTTATGTGAAAATACTGTAAATATATTTGGACTTGTTTAGTGCAACTCACCTGAAGTCTCCAAAGAACCTGCTGAACACAAGCCTCAACAGAGGGCGCACGTTCAACTTGGACTCTTGTTTTGTTAACTTAATTCCTAATTCTTGCAGCACCGCGGGCAATGTGTTGTCTACGTCGCCAACAACCTGTAACAACGGCACTTATATACCCTGAAGTACCAATAGAAGAACCTCCCCCTCTAAAGAAAAATATCAGAACTATTAAGGTAATAAAAATACTAATGAATATTAAGCACTTTCGCCGCATAAAAAGATTAGTTATTGGTTGTGATGTATATTTATTATAATTTTATTCACTGAGCGTGTAGTGTGTACGCACATTTTACGCACCTGTGATGTTACCACAGTAAAGCTCCAATTTGTACAGATACGTTTCCTAAAAATAATCAATTAAACAGGAGACAGTTAAAAAAATAAATATGTACCTGAGCAAATATCTTATACAGCGGCTCCAGTATAAACTCGACGAAGCTCCTCTGCGCGGACGCATGCGGCTGCTTCCTGGTGAAGCGCCTGGTCTTGGCGTTGAAGTACACGTCGCCCCACAGCCACGCCGCCATGTCGGCCGCGCGGAGCCCCGTGTCGGGGTGCGCCTGCGCGTACATCGCCGCGAACGACTCCAGCGTGAAGCACACGTCGTACAGCGACGACGCGAAGCACACGTTGCCTGGGGGAACATTCACTATGTTATATCATAAAATACAAACTAGTTTATAAGCGACTTCAAACTTTGGGTTTAACCTCACACGACGATAGAAAAAGTTTGTTAAAGTTTTTCAGACACGATTTTTACAAGAAAGACGTCAAAATTAAATCTCTGAAGCAGACCTAACAAGTACCTACAAAAATAATTTATATGAAAATAAATGTATACTGAAATAAAAGTTATGTTAACTTTGAACATCTTTCGGCCCATAACTTTATAAAAAAAAAATTGAAAAATGTAATTGAAATACGTAATCTTTCTGACTACAAGATCAATACAAATAAATGTATTGGTTGCCTGGAAGAAATTGCCTAGTGTGAGAAGGCCGCATCTTATACTAATATTATTATTTCATTTCTTTATTACAATGGTTTCTACATAGTGCAATAAAGGATTAAATAAATGTAATTCAAACATGAAAGATTGTAAAAATCAAAATATACTGCATCAAAGTAGCCATTTGCCAGAGCTTTCGAGTCGTTTACACTTACAACCACTATTACCTCTTTAGGGACTAGGACCCAATTGTAATGGATTTCAGCTGTAAGTTATAAATTTCCTCACCCAACAACGGCGAGAACACGGTAGCAGGCTCATCAGGATTATCCTGAGGCTGATGAGTCTCCAGCATAGAGTTGAGTTCATCAACTATATGCCTCAACTTGTAGTAAGCGTCTGCAGGCGGCAGCTTGAGTTCGAGGATCAGCCTGTCGATCTTATTGATGCAGAGCGTGAGGTGCACGCGTTCTTGGATCGCGTGGCGGAGGAGCCGCTCTGTGTTCAGCATTATACCCTCTGCTGCGTCTACGAATAGTACTGCGCCTGTGGATGGAGAATGTGTAAAAGCTTTGTAAATAAAATGTCTTACTGCTGGGTAATGGGAATATCTTTAAAATAAATTGAAGTAAGTCCTTGGGAAAGGCCTATGTTTAGTAGTGTACTTCCTATGGGGTCTATGCATACTATAGAATTGTGACTTATGAAGGATTAAGCTTTAACTCACAATAGCTTCAGTCAGAAAAATGCTAAGCTCTTTCTTGTGTCCAAGTATACAACTACAATTTTTCATTACTATAAATGCAAATTAACTAATAAAATTAGATAACATTTAAAATTGCTGCTTAATGCTTCCTCAATAATATATTTTATACAGGTTTTGCAAAAACAATTCTAAATAACTTTATTTATACATACCATCTGATATCCTCAATGCGGCTGTAACCTCATCGCTAAAATTTACATGGCCAGGTGTGTCCATGATGTTCAGTAAGTGTGACTTCCCCTTCACATCCTTGAGGAGTAGGGTGACCGGCATGGACTTGATGGAGACTCCCCTCTCTTGCTCCACAAATAGTGTGTCTGTGTACCTCATTGGTATAGTTGTCTCATTATTTATGGTTCCTGGGTGGGTCTGCCTCATGAGGCAGTCCACAAATGAAGTTTTACCTTTAACAAAAAAACACAATATTTTATATAAAATTTATCTATACAACTTTAATATAATGGCTTTAAACATAATTTACAAAATGCAAATTATGGTATAATTTTGGTATACATTTCTTCAAATAATGTATGAAGCATAAGATGTCTTGTTGAAATATTCTTCAATTATTCTAATAGAATGCTAGTCCAGTGAACCTCTGGTACAACAAATGTACTGAAGATGTTCATGTAGTTGTTATATTATTTCATCAGTTGATTCCCTATCTCTTCACCAGGCTCTTAAGTCATACAGAATAAAAATCTTACCATTGTGCAAGTGTCCCATCAGAGTGACATTTCTCATCAGATTAGTATTATCCAGCATATCGGCCAGGTACTCCATATCATAGTTAGTCTCCGGCAGCTCCTGCTCCTGCATTTGGAACTTCTTGTGCTTAATCGGCTCCACCAGCGGCTTGTCTAGTGCTTGTGTGTCTTCCTCTTGTACCACGGTCTCCACATCTGGCCCATACACTTCTATCGCTTGGGGGTAGTATCTGAAGTGGAAGTGGTTATTAGGATATAGGATAAAAAAAGATGTTAATCATATTTATTGGACTGGAAACAAGTGACAACCCTCATAGATTCTGATACTCACGATTGCGACACTTATCGTAAATATTGTAAAGCGCTATGGAGTTAGATACATTTATGGCCGATGTATATTCATTTAAAATTATGGACACTACAGTTGTTTAAAACATCAGACAGAGCAGTGATTTCTTTATGAGTATTCAGCCTGCAGGTGATATGCCCACACAAACCTCTTATCCTCGTGCAGCACGACGGACATGGGAGCCGCCTCGGGCTCCGCATCAGCGTCATCGTCTTCTTCCATAGCCTCCTCTTCGGCCTCCCGATTATCCTGCCCGTAAACACTCTGCTCATCTTCGGAATCCGACTCCAGGTCCGGCCCTATGTAATTACCAAACTCATCGTACAAATCCCCATCCATCTTAGCTATATATTAATAGTATTTATGTATAAAGATTAAAATTCACAAAAAACAAATTCAAAACAAACACCGCTTGTTTCTCGATGTAAATAACCTCAAAAACAGCTTGACCATTGACAATATCTATATTTTGTTTCATGATTTTGCTGGCTGAATTTATTTCCTTAATTAAACAGATTTTTCTGAAGTAAGGAGCATAAAAAAATAAGCTATTGTAAGCGTAATCTTCTAATTAATATTTTAGCTATAATTTTATTTTAAACCAAATAAATAAATTAATATTATTAAATCATTTTTGTTTTAGTCTATGACAGGATTTTTTAAAATAGCAACATTTGGATATTTATGTTTAGTAATGTTGCCTGAGTTAACCTGACAAGTTCTTTTCAATACAAAAATGGCTGCTGTGCAAAAAATTTTAACAAAAATGGTCTCGGCGCAGCTACGCAACAAGGCAAACGAGTTTTTAAGCTCCAGAAAACATGCCAACAATCTTGCCGATATACTGCAAATGTTCGAGGTGAGTTTAAATCCTCCTGATTGTCTACACTTGCCATATTTATACTGCGTCATAGGTTACTTTAGAAGTTACATCTCATTTCTGTACATTTCAGGCTGAAACGGATAATTATACGCCGCTATTGCTTACAATCGAAGTCATATTCACCGAACTACTGAAACGGGGTGATATGGTAGAGGAGTTTGTGCCATTGAAGCCAGCAGGTGAGCATTTTCCAAAGCGGTATCAATCATCATTTTAGCGTAAAAATATTGATTTTGTGCTCCTACGACTTGCGAGTGGATAACGTACAGTCCCATCGACGCAATAAAATATGTTTGTTGTATTGTTGACGTAAACTCTGGAGCTCTGTGCAATGGGGAATCGTTCCGAGCGTGTAAGGTTCGCAAATCACATTTCGCGACATGTGACGTCTTATTTGCTTATATAAACGTTGGATCGAACCGTGAGCGCCTGCCGTCTTGTGTAATTGGTCTCGTTGCAACAAGGAACAATGTTTTGTACAAATACAAATGTTATATATATTAAGTTTATATAATTGTGCAGTTTTGTGTGTGCCGCGGTGACCATCCATTATACTTCTATAAAAGGTATTGGCGTAAACACATTCAAGGTCATGGCTGCACGTTCGGACACTCGTGTTTGTGTTTAACTACTAGGGTTGTCACTTGTCTATATCTCATCTGGAAACTTGTTAGAATTCCAACTCCACAAGACCTGATTGAAAATAAAGCATTTGACTTATTAGAGTAGAAGTTGCATTTAGAACTTTTTTTTTCTGTTTAACATCTATAGCAATTAGGGTTGTCAAATGGTCAACAACACTGAATGATGTTACCAAAAATAAGAAATCTACTGTTATTTTTTACCCTAAATATTTAAAAAATTTGAACTCTCCATTTAAATTCTTATTAACAACCACTAGTTCAATACAATCAGTTTAAAATAATAATATGACTACATAATATAAATCTATTAAAAAGCTCCTAAGACCAATATTGTAACAAAGGCATATTATTTAGTGCAACTAGTAATTTAATTCTATTGTACAGTTGGTGCTATTTATTGGAAGAATGATTCATTAATAGTTTATTTATGTGCATATATAGGGTAGCTTGGCTGCCAACAGTGCAATATACAAAGCCAGTTTACTTTGTCATGGGCCATCAATTGTGTCTGCAATTACTACTAAATTATGACATTGTTTATGACATGACTATCCCTTTGCATCACACAAATTGACAATAATATAGTGTTATGTTAAAGATAGTTATTATAAACAGGATTTTATTAATAACATCAATTCTAATTTGCATATACTAGTAATATGTGTATAGTTTTATAAGTACAGTAAGTCATATGGATTAATTGTAGGTAAAATGATGTGTAATAATATAAATACAATTATTAATCTTCCTTATCCAAAGTATCAAAACAGCTGACATAATAACTGTGATGACAAGCAAAATACATGTAGCAAGTTTATAACTTCATGTATGATAATATTCTCAATAGTGTTTTGAGATTATATTCTTTTTATATCTTGCTACACCCGTTAATTATAGGTCCTGGATTGACCACCATGTGGAACAATAGAAAAACATCATATTGACATATACAATAGTTTTGGCTGTAGCTTGTAAACCTAGTGTTAAACAGACTGGACTGTTGGCTGGTAAAATTCGATCATCTTTCCGTGGTGGATACACATGACTGCACTGCACAAACGTCCAATGTGTAGAAGCTACCTTAGTGTGCCATATAAAACAAATATGATGTGGCCTATCTGTATACTAAGTGTATTATTTTTCTCCGACAGAAAGACCACTTCAGATCCAAAGCACCTACTAAAAGAAGTTGAGCCTGCATCCAGCAACAGGGCAATGAATAATTAATTATTATTTTGCCATAGACAACAGTCCAGAAGCAGAGTACACAAGATGGCTGCGTGCCTGCTACGAATCAGCACTGACGCGCGCGCTGATCTGCGTGAAGAACGGACGCACCAGCTCTCGACTGCAGGCCCTGGTTACAGTCTGCAAGCTGCTCCAGGCTGAAGGAAGGCACCCTCTGGAGCCCAGCAATGGATACTATTTTCCTTCATCCAGGCTTAAGGTGAGACAGAGTTAAATTAATATATTTTGATGAATAAATTAACAGAATGATCATCTATCCCATTTGCCATAGCATCTTTTGTAACTCATCGTCAATAATGGCATGCAAAGAACCAAGCACCAAAGATCAGCAAGTCTGTTAGGGACACTACTTTCTCTTTAACTTGTAAAGAAATAAAAAAAAATGACCATTTCTATTCATAGTAAAGATTCATTTGTGAGAAATAATAAAAAAAATTAGTGTTTTTTTTTTATTTACATCTAAAAACATATAACAAAAATTCTATTCATTGTACCAAAAAAACAAAACGGCAACATACAATTATAATATATTTTGCACACGCTTGACGGCATTACGACGGGCGGTAAAATTTGTAACAGATATCTGCCTCCTATCAGTAATAATATTTGTGGTTAATGGTCATTCGAATCGTCATAACGCCCAAGTTTATGCGCCACGTTGTTGCGTCATTGAAATCGTCGAAATATTAGGAGTAAAACACTGCCTTATAACACCTTTTAGTTACTGTATCAGCCCATACGTGTACCACTGCAGGGCACGGGCCTCCTCTACAACCGAGAGTACAATTGAGAGTGGTGAGGCCATATAGTCCACCACGCTGGCCTAGTGCGGGTTGGCGGACTTTTGCATACCATAGAAAATACAAATCGCTATGGTATGCAGGTTTCCTCACGATGTTTTCCTTAACCGTTATAGTGCATGGTGATTGACTATCAATACACACATGACTCCGAAAAGTCAGAGGTGTGCCCTGGGATTTGAACCCGCGACCACCGAGAACATTTAGGCAGCCGCGTCTGGACCGTTACCAACAGGCCACCACGCACTTTTAGTTACCTTTATCCTTATTCGCAAGTGGTATGCAGTATACATAAACACTAATATACAATGACACTGTGTTTTAATACCCACCGAGTTATATCTAGAAAAAACGATGATCATGCACTTTTATTTTGCTGACCTGTTTGGGATTTCCGTTGTATTTATAGCAAGTGTATAATGAGATAACGCTTCAACGGGCACTGTTTTTAGCTGCTTATAAAGTGCAGACATTGGAATAGTTTCATGAAAAACAACCAGCATACTTTTATTTTATAGGAATTATTTCAAAGGTATGTAAAGTCTACCCAACAGCAGGCCAGTGTGGTAGATAAACACGTGTCCACAAACCATATCAAGCTTTTTATGCACGTGGATTTAATTATTCCATTAATACTATAGTAAACTTTTAAAAAAATATAAGTTATTTATTTATTTATTTATTTATGCTTTATATACAAAGTATAAAGGCGGACTTAATGCCTGAGGCATTCTCTGCCAGTCGACCTTTGGATGGTGCAGAGAGAAAATTAGTAGGCGCACAAATTCAAGAAACTTGATTATCAAAAGTTTATAAGTGAATAACACATATAGATATATATATACACAAATACATACATATATACAAACATACACAAATACATACATATGTACATTATACCTAAAATATATATTATAATAAATATATAACAATAAAATGATAACAGGAAAATAACATTAATGTGACTCTGCCAATTTTTCGAGTAAGTGTTGACGAACCTTCACCTTGAATGCCAAACGAGTACCAGACGTCCTGATGTCGAGGGGGAGTGCGTTCCAGAGAAGAATAGATTGGATAGAAAAGGAAGAGTGTATATAGTCTGAGCTATGAATAGGACAATGAAGAAGGAGGTTGTTATTGGACCGAAGATTCTTATTATGATTACTACCTAAGTATTGAAATTGAGAAGTTAAATAAGAAGGTGGAGTAGGAGATGTAAGAATTGAAAAAAGTGTAGTAAGTGCATGCATAGAACGACGCTGGCGAATAGGTAACCATTTTAATTGGGAGCGGGAGCGGTTACTAGCGGCCCGGCCCAGCTTCGCCTGGGTGCTAAGATGTTTAGACTCCACTCCACACCAGAAATATCTTATTCCCGTTCAAACTTTTGTACTCCTGAACTCAACCTAAGTACCTACTATCTCTTTTCCTATCGTATCCCATCCCATCTCATCTGGCTCCTTTTCTTTCTGTTACATCCCGTCCCATTATTTCCCATCGAATGCAATCCGGATCCGACCGGTTTCATCGCGTTCGTCCCACTTTATCCCATTTCATCCCTTAATGCCTAAATAGGCAAGTTGTAAATTTTTTGTAATTGCTTTTATTTTGTAGATAGGCCTTATATAAACACGAAAATACGACGAATATCATTTAAAAAATACGCAAACACAAATACTTTGCAAAATTCCTGCTAAAACTTTCCGCTCAGCCAAAATTCTGACTACGAAATTGATTTTTTAAAGTATAATGAACTACTTATTTTAAATTTAATTAATTTTATAGCGTCAACAACACGTGGTAATTATACTGTTAAAATGTAGCTTATATGACACGTTCGTAGATTTACCATAGCAGCGCCATCTATTGATTACTTACTCAACCCAGTCGAAAGGTATCGACATCTGTTAGAATCATTTGGAGTTAACAGATGATTGTGACTGTCAAATAATAACAGACAAATAATTAGCAATAAATTAAAATTGCGACTATAATTTGAGATTTAAACTATCCTATCTCTCAAGTTGGATCGAACTGCACATGGTGTGCAAATTTTATTATAATCGGTTAAGTAGTTTAGGAGTCCATTGAGGACAAACATTGTGACACGAGATTTATATATATTAGATTGACAAATTCTGATCAATATTGTATTGTATTGTATCAGCCCATATAAGACCCACTGCAGGGCACGGGCCTACTCTACAATCGAGAGAATCGATTGAGAGTGGTTAGGCCATATAGTCCACCACGCTGGCCTAGTGCGGGTTGGCGGACTTACATACCGTAGAAATTCTTTAAAATCGGTACGGTATGCAGGTTTCCTCACGATGTTTTCCTTCACCGTTAAAGTGCGTGGTGATTGACTATCAATACACACATGACTCCGAAAAGTCAGAGGTGTGCCCTGGGATTTGAACCCGCGACCACCGTGAACATGTAGGCAGCCGCGTCTGGTCCGTTACCAACAGGCCACCACGCACCACTGATCAATATAAATTGTGTGAATAAAAAGAGCGAAGGTGGAATTTATTATAATCAGATGACGTAAAATGTTCGTACTGCATAGATTAATTATTTAATGTCCGGAATATGTTTTGTCTCCCAGTAGATCGTGCGTAATCGTAATGTAATACCACTTTGTCACTTTGCCTATAATATTGCGTTATATAAAACTACAATAACTTGTGCCGTTGAGTAGTGTACATAATCAATGTTAATGGCGGAATGATTTGATTACAATAGTACGCTATACAGTCGTAGCAGCTTACATATTTTCACAATACCTTTTTGTATATTTACTCTCCTTAAGGTAGGCAGCGACTTTGTTGTGCTGGACCCCTGGCACTGCGGAGGTCTATGGGCAGCGGTAGCCGCTTTCCATCAGGCGGGCTGCTAGCTCGTCTGCCTATAACGACAATAAAAAAAAAACTTTTTACGAATTGCCGCCTTCATGCAAATTCCCATGATTACCCTCATAAATCCTTCATGGATTAGGGTAGTTATTAGTTACACATTTGTACTTACCCTTTCTATGAAGACCCTTACGCATTTTCATCTCATCCTTTGAAGTTGGAGAGTGTGTAATGAAATTGAAGGGACTAATATGTTTCCAACATAGAAATTGAAAGATCGGAGCGTTTTCTGAGCGACATTAATATTATACACTTGTAATGTACAATATTACTGTCGCATTGGCCCATTCATAAATAATTTCCTCTCTACAGCTTTATAACTTTTGGAAACAAAGTGTATGTAAATAAAAATATGTTTGTTTGTCGACAGAATATATTCACAGTGCTTCTAGATTCGGAGGTGTCCATGACGGCGCCGATAGCACGTTTCCAGGAGTTCACAGAGTACAAAGACGTGCAGCAGTACGGCCTCAAAGTTCTCTCCACAATCGCTTACAAAAAGTAAGTGCCATATCACGTGCCATTACAACTTACAGATTGGCAAAAAAGTGTAAAACTGGAACTAACCCTTTATTTCACCTCGCAGCATTGTCACATCTTTCACAGTTGTGGATTTTAAATATATCGTTTTTATTGAAGTATTTTCAGTGAGAATGTTGAATAATAACTTGTTATTTAACTATCATTAAACAAATATTATTAAGAATCAAAATTTAGAACCGAACTTTAAACTGATACTATATAAAGAGCTCAGTGGCGCCTCCATTTTTTTTTTGCCAAGCTATTCACAATATTATCAAATATATCCGCATTTGAATAGTGATTGTTTATTTTTTGATGTTATTAAGTTAAATATTTCCCCTTGTTATTAGATCACCAACAAGCACATACATGCAGAACTACCTGGAGTTGCTTGACAAGCTGCTAGTGTCAGAAATACCAGTGGAAACAAAGAATAAAGTCAAAGAACGGGAAGACGAGGAGAAAGAAGAGAAACTACTCTGTGGCACTGAAGGTACATACATATCTTTGTGTTATTCAAAATTTTCCTTTGTAATTTGCTTGTTAAAGAGATTTTGGAAATTTAAGCTGAGCATTACGAAAACTGTCGTAGCTTGAAGAAGCAGTTATGTAGCCTGACATAATTGTATCAAATGACAGGAGATTCTTTTAACTGGTTATCAATATTCTATCTGTGGATATGATGGCATTGCCAAACAGACATGTTTTTAAAGCATACATTTATTTCAGATAAGGCAGGCTTCACATACAGCGCAGTGGCTTGCCGGCGCCACGCGAACCGTTGCTGGGGCTTCGCGTGCCAGTGGCCGCTGTGCAGCGAGCCGCGCACACACCGCCGCGCGCTGCTGCTGCTGGTGGAGCGCCTCATGCCGCTGCTCAACAAGCCGCACCTCGCCACCGACATGCTCTGCGACAGCCTCGACGCAGGTACACACTTGTACTCAGCCACGGCATTGCAGAACAGTGCCAATGTGCAGCAAGCCTGTCCATATCCTTAAAGACTTGTACTGAGCTGGCAATAGTTTCTCCTAGGCACACAATCAGGCCTATATCCACAAAATGCCGAGGCAAATGAGGTATAAGTATATTAAACACATTTTTTGTCATAAATGTGCTAGAGGACAAGCCTATTAGAAAAATTCACCCAGAGATAATTCATGTGACATTTTTTAAACTGAAGGACACACTAATTGGATTGTCTGGATCAGGCAGAAGACCGAAGTAGGTGGAAAGACATCATTAAGATAATTGAGAGTCACAATCCTGAATAATAAATGACTAACTGAAGGGAGAGAAAAATAGAATAGAATTGGACCCAGTGTTGATCTCCTAGTTGACAACTCATACATCATGTAATTACACCAATAAAAACCAATGTTCATAAGTGTGAATCTTCTATGCACCCACTAGTGCAAGACACTATTAAATCTCATATTCTCGCAGGCGGCCCCATCTCGATGCTGGCGCTGCAAGGCGTGCTGGAGCTGGTGCGGCAACACAACATCGACTACCCGGACATGTACGACCGCCTCTACGCCATGTTCGAGCCGGAGATGTTCGCCACGCGCTACAAGAAACGGCTCATGCATCTCGCTGACGTATTTCTTAGTTCCACGTGAGTACCAGACAGTTAGATAGATAAGCTGATCACTTTACAGTTTTCGTGGTCACGGGGCGGACTGAGGTATTAGTCATCCGCTTAGTGGCTGTTACAATTTAAATTTAAGGGTAGTTAAATTGTATCGAAACGTCGGGAAATTAAAAAATGTAAAAACTTAATTAAATTCGCAATAAAATCCGTAAGAATTCGTTTTATTTCAATGTGTAACATTCGCGTACACTCAAGACAATATTAGATAAGCTAAAACATGAACCGATATTGGATATTTTCCCGAAAATGTTAGAATTAAGAATGTCTGAAAAAAATTACGTAAGCGAGAACACAAGCATTAATGTCGCATTTATTTTACGTCTTTACTTTTTTGCTCCTGTGTTCTCTCGTGTGGGGCAGTGGTTAGCGTCGCTGCAGAGTGTTGTGAGTGTGATTTAACGCTATGTAGTGATTCTCATATGATTAAATGTTAATATTAATGTTATGTTGACAGACATCTGCCCGAAAGTCTGGTGGCAGCGTTTGCCAAGCGCTTGTCTCGGCTGGCGCTGGTGGCGTGCCCGGAGGACGCGGTGGGTTTGCTGCAGCTGGTGGCCAACCTGCTGCTGCGACACCCCGCGCTCAAGCGCATGATCTGCTACGAGGACACGCCTACTATAAGTATGATATTATCTTTATTATGTAGGTTACGATATGTTTTGGTGGAAACTGACTCCTAATAGAAATTTCATTGCACGAAGTTTCTTTAGTTGTTAAACAGAAGATATTTGAAGAGTTTTTTGGTGCCAACATATTTGTCGATTGGGATTATTGTTTTGGTCGGAGCAACTATTCAAAATATATTTTATGCTAAATTATTGTCCAAATATCGTGCCAAATTTATTGCCTGGTATATTTTTATTTTATTTTATTTATAAGGGACAAAAATCGGTTGTTTGCTAAAACAATAAAAGAGAAAATGCAGATATGACATGATTTCTGTAATTTCTTACATAAATCACTGTAGTGAACGGCACGGGCTTACGCCATGGAGTGTGCTGGAGAGAAGTATGATTATTAAGATGTATGTAGATGTAGTGCTGGTATTTGACAACAACTGTTCCGCAGTGTCGGGCGACCCGTACGTGATGGAGGAGACGAGTGCGTCGCGCGCGCGTGCGCTGGGCTCGGTGCTGTGGGAGGTGTGCGCGCTGCGCCGCCACGCGTGCGCGCCGCTCGCCGCCGCGGCCGCGCGCGTGCTGCACGCCGCCGCGCAGCCCCGGCACGAGCCGCTGCATCTGCTCGGGGATCATGCTGCCGCTGTATGTACACATTACACACATACACACATATTTTACCTCCCCTTCTCTTCCCTCTTACCAGGTAGAACAAACCTGATGTAACTAGCCTATTTGAAGTTTATACTCGGGTATTGGGGGCTTGCTGATACACAAATTACAAGTGTTGATTGCCGAACAAAATATTTATTTAGTATTGTATTTTAATTTCTTCCGTATTGTAACTAAAACCTTCGAATAATCGCTCAATGATTCAATTCAAACCTTACGCAGTATTTAAAAGTTACTTTAACCATTTCATCCTATTTGAAAAAAGGAAATTACTAATGGAGATTTTGGTTGCATACCAGTCAACATTCAATACGACACAAATAACCATTTCTCCTATTGCAGTTCTTCGACGCAGAACTAAAGAAGAGGTTCAAGACTATCGAGGTGAACTTCGTCCGGCCGCAGGGCATGGTAACTCCATCTGGCGAGCGCCTCATGCAGTACTGGGAGCTGATGGCCTGAACCACCCCTACAAGATACCAGTATGGTAACACTCCGTTCGCAAGGGTTAGAGCGCTCTCATGATGCTAACACGTTCACTGCGGCGCACGCACACGTATTGGTCACACGCACGTGATTCACAGGTGACGTCATTTTTGCGTTTGGACGTTTTACGGAACAACGGCTATATAATACGCCGTTGCCGTAATAGTTCGTTGTTTTCGCGCCGCAGTCAATGTGTTAGTGGCAACTTTTCTGACAAGGATCATAACAATGGATGACAGTAAGGCCCTTGAATGTTATTTTGTATGAAACATTATGATGCTTGTCGGATTGTGTTGGTGAAACCTTCGATTAAGTTATGTTTGGTATGTTGTGTGATTTTTACTGCATTTTCTTTGGTTACACGGTATTTATGGAGTTTTATGTGGATGTGTTGATTGGAACGTTGGTTTGCGCCTTTTTATACTAGAAATTGGATAAATACTAAAGAAAATTCAACAATCTAATTTTAAGAAATTAAAAATTATTTAATGGGGTTGTGTTAAGTGTACAACTGAATGATAACCCATTAGATTCCGTCTAGTATATGAAACAGAGATTTTACTTTTTGGCTATATTTATGAATTTATTTTAAGTTATAAAAGAGTCATTAGGCGCAAGCTAACGTTGATCAAATATGGGTCCATGAAACAGTTCATATGATTCACAGACACTGAACACATTTTAATATCCTAAATTATACTACAAATCATAGTAATTATTATTCACAGATTATTGAAACTGGCCGAAAAGAGTGATAAAAAAATCGGACTCTACTCGAAACAAGTTAAAAAGCGAGTCTTAAAACTGTGTACAGTTTCTCAAAGAATGGTCTTGTTTTTCACGATATTGTTAAAATAAGATGGTTCGTTACAGATATATGTATTGGCAACCATATGGATAAGGCAAACAATATACAAAAGAATGCATTTATAGTGAATAAATGAACAGAAATTAAAATGCGTTGAGTGTTTGAAACTTGATGATTTCTCCAAAGAAACTAAGATAAGCTTACAAACTAGCACAATATCAACAAATGGTATTATTGTCCGTGCAAACAAACGAGTTATTCTGACTACTTAATTTTATATACATAGCAAGATGTTTCAAGAACTTGCCAAAGACATTATTCAATACGAAGCAGGTGATTTTTTACACTGGCAACACTACATTCTAAATCGATTAAAGTAGGTTAAAAAAATATACAAAATTATTGTCTAATTAGCATTGGATCTCTCTTACTTTTTAAAGTATTAATATGGTATTCATGCTTAATTTACCAGTTTTGATGTGAATATAATTAGAAGTTTTGACGTTTATTGGTCAAGTTCCATAGGAAGTTACTGGTAACACTGACGTGTTGGCAATAATCAGGTAATTGTAGTTCTCTGGAGCCGTGAGGTCAAATTGCATGATCGATACGGAAAACATTGATCATTCAATTTTGACGTACTAATATAAGAACAGAACTATTTATATATTTTAAAATAATAATCCCGACATTGGCAGTCATTAAATGGCGGCCGTGTTGTATTTTGGTGGTTTTCAAGTTGAATCAATTTTTTTACAACCATGTTAGTTGATTCGAGTTTCCGTATTGCTATTTTGGTCACTATTTTTTTTCTTATGTGACAAAACGGCATCACAGGAGCGTAGTAAAAAAATTGCACATCTGTTTTATGAGAGATCATTTCACATGGAAACTGCCAAAATATAATGAAAGCAGCGTGTCGAATTAAGTGATAAAAAGAACTGACGCAGACGAAGAAGTAATGTTAATTTATTATAAACGGTTACACTGCGATCTTCCTACTGTTACCTCGTTGTGCGAGGTAGATGCTTATGTTTTCGCCTTGTAGAAAAACCTTTTTAGAGAACGCTTGTTGGTTCCTATTATAAGACTATAAAAGTCTATAGTATAGATCGCAAATTGAAATGCAAATGTAGACACCTACTTGGTTTTACGAGCCAACAAGATACGTTACAACAATATTCAATTATTGGTTCAATAGGCTCACAGCAGTTTTCTCTCTAATTCATCTCATAAGTCGAGTTCCGTCTAGAAGAATAGTCTTCGATATTCGATGGTTATCTAATTTGAAATTTAATGTGGTTTCCCCACGGCCGTACTGTAGAGAACTTTGATTTTTGCGTGAGCGTAGTTGAAAGAATAGGTCTTATCACGCGCCCGTTGCGATTAAATCAAATATATTGCTAGTCATTAAGGCCTAGCATTCTTTTAATTCATTTAGTAAGTTCGAAAATATGTCTTGTACATTTGGAACGTAAAACTATTATGTATTTGATATATTACGAAATAAAAAAAACAATTGTAACTATAAGGATTTTGAATAAATTTTGCACTCGTAATGTTAATGTTATACATAAGTGGAGTTAATGTTATAGTTCGGTTAATTTTATTTTTTTACTATACGTGTATTGTGTGCGTCTGTGATTTAGGAAACGAATGTCGATATGTGACATTGAAGTTTTATAAAATTATCGACAATTTTACCCGCGTCTCGCCCAGTAATTTATTAAACGTTTCTATCTTATTTATACTGCGAACGCGAGGAATAATTGTCGATAATTACTAATATCGATAAACGAATACTAAAAGTCGATATTCATATAATAAACACTTCCAGTAAAAGTAGACACAGTGGCGATGTGGACCAGTTTTTCTACTTTGGTATATTACCCCTGCAGTTCCCCGTCATGTAATATCGATATTCGGACAACACTGTTATCATACAACAAAAATTGTATGTCGTTTTTGTATGACAACAGTTTTTAGCGTGTGAAAATTCTTTGTGTCTTATGCAAGTTTATCGAATCTTCTAATTTTTGTTTCAAATATTATGAAAGCAGTATCTGTTATTCTAAGTACCAAATATATCGATGAAACAGTCACGCCTTTATTGACTGATTGATACAAATGTTGTACAATGTGTATCAGATATCACGAGAAACTTTTTCGATAAATGTTTGTAGTCTTCACCAACATAAATATTGGTGTTTCACCACAAAAAAATAAAAAAAATTCAAATGATAACTTGCACGGGACACAAGGTATAATAATGTAAACCAAGTTGCGGTTGAATGTTGTTTACGGTGGCGACGTCTTCCTGTCCACTAACTTGCGTTTCCCCTTTCTGTTAGTCTCATTCCAGTTGATGTTCTAACTGTAGATGTTGCTTAGGATAAATTAAGAATTTATTTTGTTAATAACGTTGTAGCATAGCCGCCCCCGGCCACGTTACAGCGGCCATATTTATTTAATTATTTTTATTGTAGGTATTTTTAATTGTTTTACGAAAGCCTCGCAGTTTGCGGCGCGGCTGGTGCAACAATTCGATACGATAGTACAGTTGTTTGAAAATAACAATCTGGTGATGTTTGCAAGTGTTTGAAATAGTCAATTATTATCTTTTTGAAGTTCGATTGTTTGAATTATTAGCCTTTTACAAGTTTGTTAAGCAATAGAAAACGCTACCTCTGTTTAGGAGGTAATGCGACAATATTTAATTTCCGATTATTTAAACGACATTTCTATCGTATCTTCCATTGTTTGAATCACATGAAAGTTAGCGAAAGTGCAATACTTATTAGTGCCATACAGAGTAGGTCATTGTGATCTATGAAGAAAAAATATTGAATTGATTAAGTGTCAGATATTTAATGTAAAGAAGTAATGACAATAGAGCCGCCATGTTATCGGCATAGACAAAATTATATTTAATATCTGGATGAGTAATGTATCATTGGCAAAGAAGATATCAGGTTTCTGGTAAGATTGAGACCGGCTTTAATTCGGCAAAAGTACAAAATTATTTGGCGCCTGATCGAGACCATAAACTACAAACCTTGTGATAACTTATAAAAACTAAAAAGCAGTCTAATTATTACACATTTCGCTTACATTGAAGTCCATATGTGGCATGTTATTGCAATCCAAGTTCCAACCCACCTATAGCCATATTGCCGGAGTGCGTGACGTCGAAGCTCCCTCCATTGAATCTCGCGCCGCCGCGGCCGCCGCATAACATTGTGATTATTGCAACAAAACTAATCGTAAGCTAGCGTAAGTCATTATTTTAATATTCATTTAATGTTCTATTATTATATTAATGATTATAAAAATAAAAGTATTGAAAAATCTATTGTTTATGTTCTTGTGTTATCCAATCCAATCCATCAGCCAAAGGAAGTCTACTGCTGAACACAGGCCTCTCCCAATGATTTCCACAGTAACCTGTGGGAGGCAGCCTGTTTCTTGTGTTAAATTGTATAAAATTCATTCATGCGTAAGGCGAGTTAAATAATACTACATTGACTAAAAACATGTTTATTATCGCAACGGAATACTGGTTATATTAAACAGTCATAATTTGGCACAGTGCAACATAAAAAAAACTATTGAACAAAATGTCAATTCCTTATAATATTTTATAACACCTTATACTGAGAACACAATATTTGATGTTTTCTGTTACTCTATAATCTATATCATTAGATATAGAGAACCATGGCATTTCAAAACAATGTAAAACATTCATAAAGCGGTTAAAAACATATTCAATGAGTTTATAACTTTAAAAATAAATACTTTTCAATAACCAAATCAACAATTTTAATAGTTCATAAATAACAAAATTAACACTGTCATTACGTATTCACGTGTGTTATATTACTATATCTATAAACTACAAATGGTAACTAAATTCGATGTAAATTATCAAGTCTTTAAAATGAACCAACTTTAACAAGACCGCAGACCGTAAAGGTATCGCTTGGCAAGACTGTAGCAAGAACTAAGATGCTAAGAACAAAGTTTATTTTGATGTTGGCAAAGTTTTCTTAAAGTGTTTAATATCCCGCCGATTATATTTTTTTAACTTCTGAGGGTCATGGTAAGCTATGTTGTTCGTACGTACATACATACATAAACATCACGCTTTTTTCCCAGAAGGGGTAGGCAGAGGTGCAACCAGGTTACCACGTTTCGCCGAATGTGTTACGTCCCATGGGTGGCGAGCCTATCGCCATATCGGGCACAAATTCCTGTCTATGGGCTGATCAATGACTGACTTTGAATCAATAGAAAAATCCAATATCACTTTGCCCGACCCGGGATTCGAAACCGAGACCTCACCTTTGTAATCATACTGTAGTACAATTACGGCAGCGCAGCGATGTTGTAGTGGGCAAATATTGTTTGTATGTTGTTGTTGTTATGGATTTTCTATTGGTATTTCGTTTATAAGATATATAATATTTATAGGGATTAAAGCAAGATTAAAGCAAATAGGTAGACATTTTTCATAGTGGAGTACATGGCGTCTAAACTACAGCCTTGTCACAGCTTCATCATCATCATTCAGCATCATCAGGCTTCTAAAATACTTGCAACTAGTGATATGTGATACAAAAATATACAAACTTAACTACAAAACATACAAATATATATAGACATGGAAGAGCGTAGGGGTCATCCATTAATTATGGCACACTTTTAGAAGAAAACCAATAAAATGTAGCATGCTACAGACCGTCCAAAATTCATAAGCAAAAGTATAAATTGTCGTAAAAAAAAATACAGTGACGTAATTTATGGACGGTCCCTCTTTGATGGAATTCTGAATGAAATTCGATAATATCAATACATTAAATATCAATTATTATAATGTGAAGAAATACCTTCCATCAATTAGCATTCATATCATCCTTTTAATTATAATTATCAATATTGCTGTACAAAGCACCATTAATTTTTATTCTAGTATTACTAGCTCATTTATAAAATTATTAAAATATATACGGAACGAATGACTGTTCGTAGCACGATCACTTGTCATTCCGGTCATTAGCGTGTATAAAACATGTTTGGTTCGACGAAGTAACTTAACTGCCCAAGTCAAGAGCACATCCCCGTCCATGTGGACTCGTTATTTGCCACAAAATGTGGAAATATTAAAATCGCATGATTTCTATAGTCGTTGGTGGCCTAGCACCAATGTTATTGTAGTCCAAGTCTTCAGATTCTTCATCAATATGACAGGAAGTTTTACTTGCAATTGGGTTTAAATATTTTTAATTCCTTATTATTTCATCACATTTTTGTTAATTCTTCGTCAGCTTTGAAGCTTGGTACTAAAACATAATTTTACGTATTTAAAAATATCTTGTAAAACAATTTTTACGTATATGAAGAATGGGAAACCTAAAAAGAACAGCAGCCTTAGTTTATGTGGTAAAATGAAAATGGATGCAGACAATTACTGGTGGAAGCCTAAGGAACAAACTGTACTTTACACTACACTTTACCGTCAAAGACTAAAAAAACTTCAATACAGTGGTTATAAAATCACAGCATCCCCAATGAAACAGATCACACTTGAAATCCCTAAAATAGCCCATTTCATAATCTGGCCGAGGTACACATGGTATCTTCAACAGGGTGTTTGTAAAATCCAGTATTCACTATAAAACACCCTGTACTTACGCTTGAAACAGAACACAGTCCCTACACTGCACGATCATTTCATTATTTGCTCTTGGCTTTCAGTAGACGTCTTCGCATTATGGCAGCAAGTTATCTGAGGGCTCTTTTCTCTTGCTTCTTGCCTGTTCTCTTCTACGCTTTCCTCTTCTTTTTTGCAACAAGAATTTTGCTCATGAACGACTACTTTGACCTCCTTCCCGCAGCATTTTTCTTCGGGAGGTGGTTCTTGATTCTTTTTGCAGCAAGGTCGCTCTGATCTGAGTAGCTGGACATCTTCTACGCTAGGGCTGTCTTCCTTTTCGCTCTCTGCGTGGTGGCAGTGTGACTGCTGGCTCCGTCTAGCCCGGGCCACCTTAGAGGGGCATTTCTTGGAGCCATAGTGGCAGGTGGTGCCCTCGCCGGCCGCGCCCTCTTGCGACGTGGAGGGGAAGTAGTGGGAGGGTTGGATGCAGGTGCGCGTTTGGCAGATGAAGAAGTCTGATTCCGAACTTAATGACGAGTCTAGTAAGGGCGGCGTGGTGTTCTCCGCTGTAATTAGAATATTGTTAAACTTTTAGGCATTCCAGAGTTGTATAACCCTGATTACCATTTAACATAACATCATTCATACCTGTATAGATATGAATGTTTTGTATAGAGTGACGTTTCAAATCATTTCAATATGAGTTTGCATTAAATGAAGCCATATGTACTTTTTCAAATGCTTTTAGACTAGTCACTATTGGATTTTCTTACTTATTAGCATATGGTCGATTTAAATTTAATATAGTAAAAAATAAAAATATATGAAAATAATTACAAAGCAATGTTCATAAAATGGTAAGAAAAAGACTACAATATGAATTAAGGTTCACGTTTGATGCTAAATAGAAAGTGGGCCAGGTGTTCTCAAGTTAAATAATACATTATACAAACATTTTCGTTTAACTGTTCCTAATATTACAAGCTATTACAACACATAATTTCAAGTAACAAAATATATCTACATAAAGTATTATTTAAAAATATCGCAACAAAAATTACAAAAATAAAACTAGATAAAAAGTAAAAGGGCTTAACACACTAAGCGATGCGGTGCTACGGCTAATATACACACATATAGATAACAAGAAACTTATACAACGATTTTATAAATCCATGCAAGCTATTTCACTTATAAAATCAACTTCAAAACAACATTAATCTACAAAAAAGCATTTTCTACAACAAAAAATAACCGCTTCAAAGGCGTTCTAAAATCAAATCTGACATTTGTCAAGTCATACCGCGTAGCACGTATACGAGGCATCGCTTGATGTATGGAGCCCTAGTACTTGTGGAAGGGCTCGGACTCGAGCGGCGTCTCCGTCTGCTGCAGCTCCAGCGCGTCCATCTCCTTGCACAGCTTGCCCTCGCACACCTCCCAACTACACTTCTCCGTGTTGCATCGGTCTTACACACATGTTGCGGTGAGTGCGGGTAGTTGCACAATGAGGGTAGTAGGGAATTTGTTATTGTTACATAGAGAACAGTTACTGATTGTGTATGGTGTAGCCTTAGAGCGTTTATAATATAGAGGAGCGCTGGTACTTCAAAAACGTAGATAAAAATGATGCCGCGCCACCTTTTTCTGCCCTTATTGGCTGACATTGACATTGAAGTGCGTGGTGGCCTGTTGTTGGTAACGGACCAGACGCGGCTGCCTACATGTTCATGGTGGTCGCGGGTTCAAATCCCAGGGCAAACCTCTGACTTTTCGGAGTCATGTGTGTATTGATAGTCAATCATCACGCACTATAACGGTGAAGGAAAACATCGTGAGGAAACCTGCATACCACAGCGATTTGTATAGATTTCTAAGGTATGTAAAAGTCCGCCAACCCGCACTAGGCCAGCGTGGTGGACTATATGGCCTAACCACTCTCAATCGTACTCTCGATTGTAGAGGAGGCCCGTGCTCTGCAATGGGTCGTATAAGGGCTGATACAAAAAAAAAAATGGCTGACATTGGACAGGTTGTCCAACATACGTGAATGCTCCCTCTATATTATAAATACTCTAGCGTTTAGCTGAACAACTATTCCACTTGGCTTATGACAAGGAAGAATACAAGAAGCTGAAGGCCAACCTTCAACACTTAAGAAGCACTCAAAGAAGAGAAGAAGCGCTTAGTGTTGTCTTTTGTTCCTTTGATGTGTTTGTGTGTTTTGGAAGTATTTTGTAAGTTGGTTCGTTGACAATCAAGAGTGATTTCAATATAATTTGATTAAAAATGTATAAAAAAAATGTACTCATATTTTCGAGTCACAAAACTATTGACATGTGTGTGAATTATGGAAACTATTTAAAGTTCGACAATGTTATTGAGAAGGAAAAAGAATATTTAGTGTTCCTAAACTAAAGTAAACAAGCAAACGGTGACACAAGGAAGGAAAATGAGTAAGTATTAAACAGACAATATTTCAGTAATAAATTTCTTACCTGTATCGTCACATTCGGGAGTGCATATAACTACCCTCTTGGTGCTGAAGCATTGCATCTGCAGGCGCGTGAGCTTCGTGCCAAACAGGAAGTAACCTGGGGAAAATAATACAATTTCATGGATCTAATGTGACAGCCTCCGCGACGCAGTAGGCTAAACACCGACTGTGAAGCGAGAGGCCGCGGATTCGACTCCCGCACCGAGACAAATATTTGTGTGATCCACAAGTATTTGTCTCGGGTTTGGGTGTTTGTGAGACGAAAATGTCTCTCGTAGTTTCTGATACCCATGACACAAGACTCGATCTTAGTGTGAGGTCAGAACTACGTATGTGACTGTTGGGTGAGTGTTTACTGAAAACTAATATAATAATATGTAATCTGTACGATTTGTGTAATCTGTGTGCAATCTGAGCGACGTAATTTGTCAATTCATTGTCTTGTTCAGTTGTCTGTGATGAATTATCAATAAAATGCCTAAAAACACATCTATTACATAGCATAGTTTGAATTACAGATAGTAATTGTCATTATAATCTTATCTCTCGTGACTGGTCCTCAGAAAGTCTTAGTAGGTACATACTTGATGTCATTATTGAACATGCCGCTGTCAATCCTGGCTTACAAGACACGCAGTGCCGGGTATAAAAATGGCAGTCAGCAAGGTGTACCGTTAAGGAGGCTAGAGATTACAATAAATACACTTAACAGTCACACAGACACACCGCTATACTTCCTTATAAGATACCAAGTCTTATGTGATGAGTATCAGAAACTACGCAAGACATTTTGGTCTCATGAACCCACAGCCGAAACATACTTGTTGGCCACACATCCTGGCCGAACGATGACCAGACTTGCAGCCTTTCGTTTCACAGATAATTAAACCAGCCAGTCTACGAAGTATTTTAAACCACGGAGAATGGTCTTTCATTGGTATGAGTACCCAGCATCATCCCGAAGACGACGGCGAGTAACAGGTGCACATTGTACACCATCACGGCCAGCATGAGCAGGTAGCCCACCACGTTGTGCACGATGAACACCGCCGACTGGTGCGCGTTCACCAGCGTACTGCGAATAAATAAATATATACATACATCTAACATACAGGGTATAGTAAGACTGCTACCGAAAACGAAGCCAGGTGATAGTTTTAATGACTTTACACTTAATTATCATCATCACCATCCGTCAGACGAAGGAAGTCCACTGCTAAACATAGACCTCTCCCAATAATTTCCACAGGGACCTGTTGGAAGCAGCCCGCATCCAGCGACAATAAATAAATAAATACATTTTTCTAAAATATACACCCTTTTATTTTATTTTTTTTTATCAGCCCATATACGTCCCACTGCTGGGCACGGGCCTACTCTACAATCGAGAGAATCGATTGAGAGTGGTTAGGCCTTATAGTCCACCACGCTGGCCTAGTGAGGGTTGGCCTTTTATTTTTAAAGACGCTATAATATGCAAGGCTTTGAATTAACCCTTGGATCTGTCGGGTGATCTGTATAAATATATTCAACTCTCACCGTATCCTGAAGGAGGCCCATCTGCTGACCTGTCCGGTGCTGGCGTTCCTGCTCGTCGTCGGCTCCATGTTGCCCTGCTCCCTGCAAATAACAACCAAATATACACAAACAATTCGTAACATTACTGCATAATGCATGTGGAAAGAAATACCCATTCTGAAAATAAATTGATTCTGATTTCAAGTGACAGTATTGGCATGGTGTTACAATCGATTGGACCGTAATCCCAGCAACAAGAGTTCTGTATGACATTTTTTTTTCCTTTTTTACATACATACATAATCGTCACGCCTTATTCCGTAGGGGTAGGCAGAGACTATAGATCGCCACTTTGCTCGATCCTGACATACTACTTTCGCTTCATCCACTTTCGTCAATCTCTTCATGCATTCTCATTCATTATCCTTTTTTACTGCGTAATATAATTTAAAAACGACAAGAACATTTTTATTCTCCTAAAAAACCCAATTATTGATATCCAAAAAATATTTCAACAGTAAATACATATCATTGGTGGGTAATAATATAGTAAAACAGTTATATTATATTGCAGTAATTTACATTTGTATAATATTAGTCCAAGATTACAAATATATTAATCACAATAGTAAAACTGATAATGTAACCACCATGAATGTCACTATAGCGGTGCCGTCTCGAAGGAAATTCCGAGAACTTTACGTCGGCGTAATGTCGCATTCTTTTGATGTAGGGAGCCGCTGTTTATTCATAATTTGCGCAATAAATACTTCATAGGTCACATATATTTTGTGGATAAGATATTAGGTTTAGTTACGCTCAATTAACTTTAGAATTAAAGTTATTGCAGTCATTGATGTTATCTTCAATGCGACTATCGCAACGGAACAGCTTGGGGAACTAAAATTTAATTCTCTATACTATAAATAGGTATGTTATGCCGAAACCCCGACATACCGATGGTCAGTTGTCGCACAATTTTCCCATATAGGTTGAGATTTGAGAGCCAGTACTCCATCTTGTAGATCTAAAGTGGCATAATAATTAATAGATCTATAAACAATGGGCGATTGGCCAATCAGTATCAGAATTCTGAGACTCAGAATCAACGCAAGCGGAAATTTGCTGTTTATCATCCGAGTTTTCGATCAATGTTAATCAGCCACGACCCAAATAATTCTACAACATGGATTGTATTCATATTTCGATGATACCTATTAAGTTTCCAAAGAGGATTATCACAAGAAAGCGACGGCATTGCATCTCATGTAAAGTAAGGTGCTATCCTGATAGGCTACAATATTATTACATAATATGCCGTAATGCTAACACAGTTTACAGAAGCTGATCTTAGAACCAGGCAAGTGTAGTTTGTAGATACTTTTTATACTGGCATGACAAAGTTTCTTCAATGCGCTGGATGTTAAACGCAAAGCAATACAGGTAAAGATGTTCATCTGTCGCCGAACGCTAGCTTGATTGTATCCGGATTTACACACGTACTCGAAACGCGACACACTATGTACGTGGGTGACTATGACGGATTCTTGACCACTATGTACTTATGTACGTTGGACGCTATCCGGACGATCCTACAAACAGCAAAGCTATTGTGGGTTTTTTGGAAATGGTAGAGCCACGCTGTTGTCACTCGTGAATGGGCAGACTCGTCCGGGGCGGTACCACTATCTCACAGACTGACATGAAGCGACAGCTTTGCTATCACGTTTCGTTCGGTGAGTGCGATTGCTGGATGCCCAATTACCCTTTAGTCTTCCCATACATTTTCCTTCCCGCTCCCCTTCGAATTTGATGGTCCGGCAACACATCCATGATCAAAGTGTTGGATGTTCATGGGCGGCAGTGATCACTTGCCATCAGGTGACCTGTTTGCTCGCTTGCCTATTGAATAAAAAAACGGTCACTGATCTGTGGGTGGTTTACACGCGCAGTTATTAAATGGTTTTCGCCGCAACATTGAAACAGTTCATGTTTTATCTTTTCGATTTGTAATTAATCATTATAATCCTCATGAGACTAATTACGATAATTTTAGATACATTGGTATTTTGGATTTACAGTATATTAAAAGTATTTCACAACACGGTGATAATTTATGACGAATTGTAAGTTATTTTTAAGTAAGAACAAAGGAAGGAGGGGTAAGAGAGTGATTTAAATTTTAATCTTTTAATATTTTATGTGGAATTATCGGTACATATTGTGTGAAATTATCGAATGCAAAGTTATCGGATGAATGGAAATATTATTGACGATTTGTATTTACTTGATATGCGATTGCAGTTATTATGCTTTGTCTTCTATGGCCTGGTAGATGCTTAAAGCCGAGAAAAAAAAATGATATTAACAGCCTACATACTACAGAGCACGAGTCGCCTTAATAGTTAGAATAAAGGATATAATTACATATGTTTCAAACTTAATTTCTCGTTATAGCATACAAATAAATAAAGTCATAAACAATTTTCCAGTCTCATTAGTTTAATGGCAACGTCAACAAATAATAAGAACCGAGCCTATTTATACATTCGAAATTTTTATTTTTTAAATGATTTATTCGAGTAACTCATATTTTATGAACAAGTATTTAGAACTATTTTAACATTAGCATTATTAACTTTTCTCGATATATACTTAACACGAAAACTGCATGAATTATCTAGAAAGTGTGACGTTGTGAAAATGTCACCTCTAATAGTTGCGGTCTATGGCTCAATAGTCGGCATAAATCGTATTGTCTATAGGCTATTTGCCAAAGGTAGACACGTATTCCGCGAGCAAAACTTTCTTTAGCAACAGAAAATTCACTGCTGAAAATAGTCCACCCTAAAAGATATCCCCACAGGGGCCTGCTGTAACTTGAAACTGATCGAAGTACTTACATGTCTAGCTATCCCCTGAGTTGCTGATAGTCGTGTATCAAGGCAACATGTTATCACGCGCCCTTATCAACCGCGTAACACAATAACAACTCATTACAAACACTACAACAGATACATTGGCGCCACAAATCTGCAATGGGATTTAGATCGCTCGATATATTAAAATACAAAACAAAACAAACACATCACATCTTTTTCCTAGAAAGTGTAGACAGAGAGACCTACTACAAGGACAACCACGTAAGAATTTGTGTGTTTCGTCCCACGATGTGTGGCGGTGTGCCTACCGCCACATCAGACACAAATTCCTCATCCCAGGCCGATAAGGAATAGAAAAATTCCATATCTCATATCTCATTGCCCTACCTGGGATTTGAACCCGATATCTCAGCATTGCAATCAAACCGTAGAAAGTATGTTAAGCACGAGTATCCTCTACAATCGCAACCGCTTTTCTTACCTACCGAGGCGGCCTCTCGCGAAAGGAAAATCAGCTGTTCCATACATTTTGAAGATTGAAACGATTATATTTGTATGGAACATGTGATTTTTTTTTCGATATCAGGAACATAATAAAAGTTGTTCTTTATGATGAGTATAGCATCTGCCTTTCAGCTTTATATACCCTTTATGACTAACCTTGTATACTGTACAGTGTACTGTATCAGCCCAGACACGTCGCATTGCTGGGCATGAGCCTCCTCTACAATCGAGAGTACGATTGAGAGTGGTGGACTAACCTTGTATAAATAAATATAATTAAATGAATCTGATAGATTGTAAAACTTGGAAATTGATCTTTAGACCACACGATGTGCGCTGGACATGGATGTCGACCCATACTATCTACTATATATACATATGTAATTCAATAAAGTGATAAAAATTACATGTTACTACTTTATGTAGGTATAGCAAACAGGAAAATAGACACTTCTTACACGACTGCCTTCAAAAAATTGTAATATAATTGTCATATTCGCAACACTTAACAAATGTTGACTTTTAGTCGTAGACTCAAGTGTTTATAAATTAAAATTATATATTATCATGCAAACACAAAAATGGAATAAAGGATTCTACCCGAAGTGCACATATCTCATAAAATGAAAATTATTGAAACTTAGTTCATCCATATACAAATTTATTTTTTTCTGTAAAAAATAAAATAATTGTACATTTTTCCTATAATAAATCTAATATGTACGCCATACGGCCATTGCTAAACAATAGTTTACTCTACAATCGACAAGCTCAATTTGGAAAGCTTACGCTGTAGTTGGCCTATTGCAGATTGGCGGATCGCGTGTTTCCTTACAATGTTTCCTATGCCGTTCAACTACAACATGTTTCCGAAAGCCAAAGCTATCATCAAACCGCGACCACTCACCGGAGTTAGCTTCCTGTTCATTATCATGAGTCTATCACCACATTTGTGGGACAAAAATAATGACCATAGATTATATATTGTTTTTATTTTTAGTTATAGCATATTATGTGAATGTGTGTTTCTCTGAAAGATAGAATCAGAAACGAGGTTATCCGACAGAGAACCAAGGTAATTGACATAGCCCAACGGATTAATAAGTTGAAGTGGCAGTGGGCCGGTCACACTTGTCGGAGAACCGAGAACAGTTGGAGTAGACGTGTTCTCGAGTGCGGACTACGCCCCGGCAAGCGTAGTGTAGGACGCCCTCCGACAAGATGGAGCGACGATATTGGTAGAGTGGCTGGTAGCGGTTGGAGACGATGGGTTGAAGATCGAGCCCAGTTACGTGCCATAGGAGGGGCCTATGTCCAGCAGTGGACGCAAAAAGGCTGATGATGATGATGATGATATTATGTGAAGTTCCTCGTCCCGCATCCCTACTAGTCGAGCTTGGTGGTCTATATATTAAACCCTTTCGATCGCACTCTCGTGCCTAGAGATGTCCAGTGTTTAGCAGCAGAAGATTAAGAGATTTCCTTGTGTAAGAGAAAGTAGGTGATTATGGGGTGATGCAATATAATACAGCATTTTTTGTTGCACGTCAATAAAATTCCTGCGAGTCCTCAAAATATTTATGTGGCTCGTGATCACAATAGTGAGGACACTCCAGGAAGAGATAGCTTATCAACTGCGCATGGTTAGTTTATAGCTCGGTGACTAAGTGACACTACTCCATTGCTCATCTTGCTGCACTTTGACTCATCAGTATTATCAAAACAATAGCGTAATATTATGTAAGTAACAGTGCCAGGGCAGCCTTTGTGTCTGCAATGAGTCTGAACCAGCATCGAACTCAGAATAATTTGGTAATTTCTAAATGGTATGTTCCTTGGCGCTGGATGCAGGCTGTCTCCAACAGGTCACTGTGGAAATCATTGGGAGAGGCCTATGTTCAGCAGTAGACTTCCTTTGGCTGATGGACGGATGGATGGATGTTCTTTGGTAGGGGACGACCTCACCGAGCCTACACCATCCAAATCGGTGACACCCTTAACAAGGGTCAGGACAAAAGTACCCTAAACCGAGGAGAATGTATGAAGTGACTGATGAAAGTAGATGAAGCGAAATTAATATAACACGATCGAGGAAAGTGACGTGGCGATTATGTACCAATTTCTTAAAGAATATAGCGGTGGATATGTTATATAAATAAGAGTGTGCAAATAATTGTCTTGAAATAAATAAACTTAATATAACTCCTGCTCTCTTTTAAGTTTAAGCTGAGCTCAACAAGGTCAAAATTGTACATTGGAATATTACTGTAACATTATTGTTACATCTTTTTGTTACTGTGATAAGCAATAGAGGTATGCGCTCATAATGATGGGAGTCGAGACTCCAAGTTCGAATAAAATACATAGCCTTGATGACAACAGAAAACATACGGGAAGTGGGAGACAATGGCCTTAAAAATGTGAATGCAAAAGATAGGCCGAGGGCTATTTTGCATCAAGCATATAATATGTTACATACAATTTGTTTAGTAACGCACTGGGAATATTCGCTATCTCTTTCGCACCCACGCGCCTTATGGAAGATGACGTCACAAAACGATAATTGCATCACTTTTTGTTCTTCCTACCACCAAATTTGAAGTATTTCTAACCTGTTTATTATTGAAGGGATTAAAAAAAATTTTTTATTAAAGATTTTGCATACTTAACGTAACATTTCGTTACAAATAATAATAAAAATTGAGCCATCATCCCCATCGATATGCATCGTGTAAACATTACCTAACTTCTTCTTCTCTGAGTGCCTCTTCAGTGTTGAAGGTTGGCCGTCAGCTTCTTGTATTTTTCCCTGTCTTTAGACTAGGTAACAGTGTAACATTATACGCCTAAACAGCGGTTAATAATACTTGCCCTTCTAGAACGAAAATATTACACAAACACTTCAAAAAATAAAATATACAAGGCGAAACGTGGGTGTTCTGGTAGCATCTCTGCCTACCCTTTCTGGGAAAAAGGTGTGTGTTTATGTATGTACTTCAAAAAATGCTTTTACTGTATTGTATGCAAGAGTCAAGAAACTTACACGGTGTGAATACATCACTTTCTAAGTTACCCCCTCGTATGTAATCATATGGCAACAACGATTTAGCGCGCGGAGGTTTTATCTTGGAAAAGATTTGTTTGCTAATCGTCGGCTCAGTATTGATAAATAATTTGTTGATAGATTTTATGTAAACACTAAACACGTATCTGTTATGTAACTAATACAAGAATTTGGCGTTATCACCCAGTGTAGCGCAATTAGTAAAATTACCGCCTGCGAATCAGGCTTCATTCTCGCACCGGAACAAAATATGTGAAATCAATGAGTATTTGTTTCAGTTCTGCGTATCATGTGAACAAAAAGTCTGTCATAGTTTCTGATACCCGCCACACAAGCTTTTATTGATGTTAACGTCAGGTGGCCTATGTTTGTGAGTATTGACAGCCTCCGCGGCGCAGTTGGTTAGCAGCCAGCTGTGAAACGAGAGGCCGCGGGTTCGATCCCCACACCAAGATAAATATTTGGGTGAACCACAGGTATTTGTTTCAGGTCTGGGTGTTTGTATACCAAAAAGACACTTGTAGTTTCCGATACCCACGCCACAAGACTCGATCTTAGTGTGGGGTCGGAACTATGTATGTATGTGACTGTTGAGTATTTTTATTTATGTATTAATTGTAATATTGTAATATTGTAACATGCACTCAATTGACTTCTGCCCAACGCACTGACCAATGCCACGCCGCCGTTCCCGATCGCACCTTAAAAGGCAATATGCCGGTGCCTAAAGTAATAAATGTAACACGGCGCGGGAGTGTCCGCCGAACTGTCGTTCCGGCACGTTATCGTGATTAAACGTTTCATGTATAGTAAAAAAAAAAGAAAAAAAAGTAAAGCACACAACACCAGTGCACACGTAAAAATATTTAGTTTGATTCACATTTCATTCGGTACTCATTGAAAACCAAGTCAACGATTCGTTTAAGGTTAATCGTCTACTGGAAATCAAGTTAATCAAATTAATCAAGTTCGGTTAACGCTAATCACCTGTGTATTATTTATTATGTATTATCTTTGTACACATACCTGTCACATAGTAAATTGCGTCGCTCGTCGGACCTGTGCGGGTATAGCTTCTTGAGTGCCTCGCGTTGCACCTTCGCCAAATAAACCTGTTAAAACACATGTACAAATCAAACCAATATTCTTCATAGATTGGACGAAAAATCTTATTTTGGTGGGCTCGATAAAGATTTCAATTTAAAAAGGGGTACAAACAGTTCGGAAGGCAAAAATCTCAAGCTGCGAATCTATTTAAAGAGAGTTATGTCGAGAAGTGTCTGAAATTTGAGATGAAATCATTGATTCTGCTTAATATTGAAACATGTGCACTACAATTAAGCTTGAGACTTGAGTTAAACTACAGCCTAGTGCTAGACTTGAAGTGCTAGAGCCACGCTGTTGTCAGCCATGGCTCAGCATGAATGGGCAGGCTCATCAGGGGCGGTACCACTATCTGACAGGAAATCGATGTGAAGCGACAGTTCAGCTGTCGCGTTTCGTTCGGTGAGTGAGATTGCCGGATGCCCAATACCCCTTTCCTCTTACCATCCTTTTTCCTCTCCGCTCCCCTCTCAATTTGGCCGGCAACACATTCATGATCCAAGCGTTGTGGATGTTCAATGATTCAATGATGGGCGGCAGTGATTACCTACCATTAGGTGACTTGTTTGCTCATTTGCTGGACCTATGCAATAAAAAAAGCAAATCCGCGATCATATGATTACTGATCCGTATACAAAGTAGAAAGACTCATAGTATAAACTAAATAAATACAGTTTACCGTAAACAAATAATGTACACAGTTGAAACAATACTTGCGTGCTTATAAAGTTTACAAATACTGAACAATAGATAACTAATAACAAACACAACTTATATCAATTGAAATACACACGACACTCGTGATTTTTCCAGATAAATGAAATTGTATTAAATAAATTGCACCGGCCTTATTCACAGACAGTTTTAAAACCTATTTTAACTATCGAAAGGTACAAAACATTCGATAGCTAAAATAGGTTTTAAAACTGTCTATGAATAATGCAGTACAAGTTTATCGAGCCGTTTAGTATAGAACCAACAGATATGGAAACTAAGCTATGAGGTTTCATGCTTTGAATTATTCGGGCCACAGCCCATTTTTATATCTAGGTGACCCCTGAGTGAAATATTAGGTAGTTTATAACATGCCTTTTAATTAATGCTCGGAGTTTCTTTACATCATACCGCTACTTTTAATATATTGTAGTTTTTTTGCTGCAGTGTACTCGATTTTAAGGATCAATGTCTTTTTATCGCTCCACAAATACATAACCTTGGACATGTTACAGAAAACTTCATTCTAACCTAACAATATAATAGCAGGATAATTTTCCCGCATTGACAGCCGTACATAATTTTAAAGACCAAAAACAATAACAACTAATTCAATAAAATATATTGCTTCCGGGAATCATCCACTTTCAATGTCTCTCTCTTTTTCTGTCTCTCTTCAGCAAGAGGAAATGTATTGCTGAACATAGGCCTTCTTTAGGGGGTTACAGGAACCAGTTTTGTCCTGCAACCTTAATTAGGTCCTATACTACTAACTACAACTACTGGCTAACCGGCACTAAGCCAGCGTGGTGGACTATGTGCCCTAACCAGTCTCAATTGTGCTCTCAATTGTAGAGGAGTGGGAGATACATGCTGATACAGTAAAGTACTACTAACTAAAGCACATTCCCCATACCTTGGACCCTTCAAAGAGCAGCGCTACAAAGAACAGCATTATCCATGTGAGCGCGAACGCCCAGCGCGTGTTGACGTTCAGACCGGCGAACAGGAACTCGCCCAGGTCGTACCCGAACCACATCCACATGTGCATCATGGCGCAGGCGTTACCTGGACAAAAGAAAACACTATTGATCATTAAAAAAATACATCTAAAGATTCACACAGTCCTGATGCCACATTAAGAACAATCTAGTAGGAAGCCCGAACTACGAAATATTTTCGGTCTCAAAAACATTTGTAGATGTGCAGGGACTAAACCACTTGCCTTTTGTTTCACGGAGGCTGCTAAACCAAATAATTTGTTCCATATTAGATCCGGTAGTCTTGTTAGTTAAAGTTTTATTTAGTTTTACATATCACGTGAATACGATCACGTTTCCGTTCTAAACCCACAGTCTTAACAAGCTTTCGAGTCATGACATGAATAAAATAGTATAACAGCGAAAGCAACAGCTGTTTCAATATCTTGTCCTAACAAACAAGTCACGTCACTATATTTTAGTAATATATAATTTACGCAAAACTAATCGTTTTCCTTACAGTTTTGTTACTTTATAGTGCACTAGATTCACTAAACGACATCGACAAACGCGACGCGACGGCTAAAACCGCTCTCTTGTCGTGAAACAGACACCAGTACAAGAATTACTAACACACGAATTAATTACCTCAAAACACTACTGTAATCTAGAATTAGTATGCGTACATAACATTATTGCGAATTGGTGATCTACAAATATTTTATGCTCAGGATACCAGATCCGTATTTATTGTACGGTCAGTACCTTGTATGCGATTGTTGGATAATAATTTTAACACCGCAAGTTGCAATAATAATTCGTCTAATGCGTCGGTGCACAGACCATCTTGGAGAAAGCATAAGATACGAAAAAGTATACACAGTAAAAGTGCCTCGCCATTCAACCCAGAGGGCCTTATTAATAAACTCAGATGAACGAAGGATTAACTTTAATCCAAGGCTTTAGAATTGACTCGATTATTTTGAATAGCGAGGTATTCACGACTTTATTAATAAACATGGATTTGCATAGGGTTAGACAACTGACAACCATCGTATTGTAGTCACATTATACAATATTATAGTCAAATTAACAGTCAAAACAATCGAGTCAATTCTAACGCCTTGGACTAAAGTTAATCCTCCGCTCATCCGAGTTTATTAATAAGTCCCAGAAAGTATTGACACTAGGTACTTATCCGGCAAATTGATAATGAAGAAAGAAAGAAGAAAGAAAAACGATTTATGACGAAGAGTAAACGTTCCATTACGTTTACTCTTCATAAATATCAAACCATACATTATTCAAGCTACAGATGCATAAAACAGTTAATTGAATAGCTTTGCTGTCAGTCAAAGTAACAAATATCTCTAATAAAAGGTGGCGTCTCTAGATCGAAAAGGTAGGCATCTAATATGACAAATCTAATAGTGAAGTGACTTAACTTTTTGGGTTCAAAAATTCAGTCTCAAAAACTAGATTATTTCCGATACAACACTTCAGATAGGCTTTTTTTTTTTTACGAGGGGAAAACTATTTATGGTTTCCTTCCCGCAGGCCTTGGGAAAGGTGCGGGAAGGGTATGTCGGGGTCACCGGCCTTCCAGCTCGGCGCGCGGATGTTAATGCCGAGCTGGGTCCCTAACACCCTACGCCGGCATACCGACCAAAACCCCTCGATGACGCCCTCTTCATGCATATCAAGGTGACTGCGGTCTCTGCTAGCGAGGCTCGCTCAGTATTATTCCGCAGCCACCTTATGCTTTATAGAGACTCAGACTCATGGTCTCACCCGTCTCTGTGAGAGGGAGCGTGTACGCGCCCTTATTTGCCTTTTTAGGCGGCCGCCCCGGGATCACTTTTATTAAGGACGCGCCCCAAGTGCACCCAGTGATCCCAAAGGCCCCCTTTAGTCGCCTTCTACGACAGGCTGGGGATACCGTGGTGGGATTCTAAATGCCCCCTTGCCACAGGGCAGACTTCAGATAGGCTACACCTACTACTAGCAATCCAACCCATCAGACAAAGGAAGTCCACTGCTGAACATAGGCCTCTCCCAATGATTTCCACAGTGACCTGTTGGAGGCAGCCTGCATCCAGTGACGTCCCGCGGCCGCGACAGTCGCTACTACTATACACATAACAATATTATAATCCGAATGTTTTCAGGAGCACGCAAGCTGTAATATATGCGAATTATTACTCTCCTCGACGGAATTGAATGAAATATCAACATGTTGGTACCTTATTCAAATACAACGAGGTAAATGGGCGAGTAAAGGATATCCTTCATTTTACTTTATTGGCCCTTCGATTCACAGAATTTATGCAGGTAAAAACAGAAAATACTTACTATTCAACTTATCTTTATCATTAAAGCCAACAAACTCGTTGTTTTATACAAACAGTAAAACAAGTGACTATGTTTAAACTTAACTTTCGCCAACTTATGACACGAGCAATTATCAAGGTCGATTTTAGCATAAATGCACACATGAATATGGAAATCGTCTCCATTTGACAGTGTATTATTTAATTAAGTGTTTTTCTGTATGCTGTATTTTCTTAATATAGACAACACAAATGAAGAACATTATTTGCCATGGAGAATAATGAGAAACAGAAATTACACACTTAGGAAATTTGACTATGGAAGACTTCACATAATATTCCTGTTTCTTTTGCATTGAACTATGCAATATCCATTTTACGACGAAACTAAATTATTATATTCTTTTTTAGTTTCCAGACGATCAATAAAAGTTGTAAAATCTGATAAGTCGTACAAAGTTATTTCAGTTTATGAATAGTCACTTATTGCTGCTGCCAAGTACCAACTCAGAAAGTGCTATAACTGGAGACCACGGCAACAAACTCTATCATTAGAATTATGCATTTTCTGGAGATTATCCTGTTTATACAAACATTATTGCGACCGTGAACCAGGAGGCAATAGCGATAGTGTCGGCGCTAGAGAGGGACATTACCGGGCCACAATCGACGGCTTACAAATGCAAGGGGCGTCTTTAGCCTATTTTTTTAGCATGTGTTTGGATGATAAATCTTGATTTACAGGTCGAATCTACAATAACAGGGATCCGATTGTGCTAAAATCGTTACTAAATAGTAAATAGGAACACAATGAAACAACAACGAACTTCGAAGCTCGACGCGTCATTACATGATACTAACTTGTCTAACCCGCAACAAAACTATCTGCACCTATACAATGATTAAAGATATTCTTTAATCATTGCATCTGTATCAATCCATATACGTCGTACTGTAGGGCACAGACCTCATCTACAATCGAAAGTACGATGGAGAGGAATTAGGCCATATAATCCACCAAGTAGTGCGGCTTGGCGGACTTGACATACCACAGAAAATCTTACAAATCGCTATGGGATGCAGGTTTCCTCCCATTTTCCTTCACCTTTATCATCCATCATCATCCATCCATCAGCCAAAGGAAGTCCACTGCTGAATATAGGCCTCTCCCAATGATTTCCACAGTGACCTGTTGGAGGCAGCCTGCATCCAGCGACGTCCCGCGACCTTTACCAGGTCGTCTGACCACCTAGTGAGTGGACGTCCCACGCTGCGCTTTCCGCTTCGTGGCCTCCATTCGAGAACTTTTTGGCCCCATCGGCCATCAGTTCTCCGTGCTATGTTCCCCGCCCATTGCCACTTCAACTTGCTAATCCGCTTACCTTATACCTTCACCCTTATAGTGGTACAAAACTACACCTGTACAATGAGTCTACATTTCGTTTAATACAACCTTACATGAAGATACAAACCGGCAAACGAACTCACAGTGAAACACTTTCACCTACAAAAACCCGCCGACGTCACAATTCTAAATTACTTTCACCCACCACCCTCACAGTCCAGCTCCTAATCAACTGTTAAACCATGTGAAACATTTCCGCTGATACGCCGTGTTATTGTAAACACGCCTAAGAACAATACTGTGCGTGTTAATAAAACATTAGCCGAATTTATATTTTGCCGATGGGATTCGCATTGTCGCTAGCGTCGACGCGTATTGTTATTCAAATAATAAACTACATAGTCGTTTTTGCTATCGATTATTGTTATGTCAAACAGCCGACCTAAATACTAATTAAAGTGACAATATTTAAATGATCTAATATCCACGTAAAGGTAAATATCGCGGTACGTCCCTGGATGCAGGCTGCCTCCAACAGGTCACTGTGGACATCATTAGGAGAGCCCTATGTTCAGCAGTAGACTTCCTTTGGCTGATGGATTGGATTGGATAACAGTCACAAGTTCTGATACCAAAAAAGACGCTAAGTCGAGACTTCGAAGCAAAATACAATAATTACAATTTAATAAGTGATATTTGTATTTTGGATGCAATCACTGGGGACCGGATTATATGCATTTGCATATTTGCACATGAGATTGCATATTTTGCCTAAAATAGCGTGATCATACATATTTTCGCTATATTTCCCAAATTCTTCGGCATGTGGCCCTCTTGATAAGTGTAAAATTAACTGTTACAATTCTCACAATCCGTGGCGCAGTTGGTTGGACGCCGGCTGAGAAACGAAGGGGTTCAATCCCCGCACCGAGACAAATGTTTGTGAGGCCCAAAAGTATTTATCTCTGGTTTGGATGTTTGTGAGACCGAAAAGTCTCTCATAGTTTCTGATGCCGACGAGACAAGACTTAATTGATCTTCATGTTGGATCAGAACTATGTACTTAATGCAAAAACTATTATGAGGGGACTGTATGAACGTAATAAAACTGTAAGAAAATCAATAACTGTTTTTTTCTTTAGCTTTAAAGATTACTGCAGTCAATTCAATACACAACAATATAATACACAAAGAACAATGTGAGCGGGATCGAACGCGGTCGATTTGAACTCGTGCAGCCCTAAGATTATAGTCCAAGATCCCAAGGCCCCCAGACGTTACTTATTTTCTCATAAAAAATATAAATGGGATAAAGTAGTGTTAGTACGTACTTTGAGTGTGTGCATACCTGCTAGCTTGGGTAAACGGCCAATTCATAGGTACCAGGTGCTAAAGGTAGATAAATACAGTACTGATTTTTCTTAAATTCTCAATGCTGATTTTTACATATGTTTTAGATAATTTTGTTAAAAATTAATAATCATTATTGCCAGACACTTTCCATCGGCGCTTACCCTTACCAGACGCTTTAAAGATGCAAAAAAAATAACATATTTTTACTTATAATCTCACTCTTGATTTTTATATATGATACTTAGAGAACTATTTGAACACCCCTGGTCAGCAGCCAGACCAATTGGAGGGGTCAAACATCCCCCCAGACACACATAAAGAGTCGCTATGTGTATGAGCGCGAGGTCATTATTTGTACGCTTGACTGTGAGAGATATATCTATTTGCCGTTAGAGAAGTAATAAAAATGATTGAGATTTAAGAAGAAAATTATCAGTGGTGTGTAATGCACTATTATCAGAATCAATATTGTAAACACAATGGAACAACGATACCTTTTAAAATTCTGCTCTGTTCGATATAATCGAGAGAGATTAAAGATTCGTTACATACAAAATAGAATCGAACCTGAAGATTACAAGGTATTTTAAACTGATCTGAGTTGAGAAAATTTTATAAATAATAAATATAAGTTTCTTTAACCTATGTTTTATATCTTATCATATCATCGAGTAAAATTGAATACTACTATTTAAAAAAATCATGTTTATTAAATCTTAAAATTACACAAAGCTATACATCTTCTTTCTCTTTCTTCTTTCGTCTTTCGTCTTTCTTCTTTCGGATTATTTGTAGTTTGAACATTTTACAATTCAGCGTGATCTTTACTGTCATCATCGTCTAAGTTTGATAAGTCATCATCAACCCAATGTTGGCATTGACTATCTTCATTATCATCCTTATTACTTTCATTTTCTGTAACAAAAATAACATAATTACGAATCAAAGACTTACACGGTAATATCAATTATTCAAAGTTAAAGTATCATACCTGTTTCTTCTTGAAGCGATTCACTGACAAAGCTCGGCAATTGGTCCCCATCGAACCAGTTAAAATGATATTTATTGTCTTCCAACGTCTTTAGTATACTATAAATATTTTTTCTTTTATTTCAACTCGTTGTAAATAAAATTACAGATGCACTGAATAGAGTAGCCTAGAGACGACAATAAGTATATGAAAGATATCGATAGATATCTCTCTCTCACTCAAGCGTATAAATAATGACCTCGCGCTCATACACATAGCGACTCTTTATGTGTGTCTGGGGGGATGTTTGACCCCTCCAATTGGTCTGGCTGCTGACCAGGGGTGTTCAAATAGTTCCCTAAGTATCATATATAAAAATCAAGAGTGAGATTATAAGTAAAAATATGTTATTTTTTTTGCATCTTTAAAGCGTCTGGTAAGGGTAAGCGTCGATGGAAAGTGTCTGGCAATAATGATTATTAATTTTTAACAAAATTATCTAAAACATATGTAAAAATCAGCATTGAGAATTTAAGAAAAATCAGTACTGTATTCATCTACCTTTAGCACCTGGTACCTATGAATTGGCCGTTTACCCAAGCTAGCAGGTATGCACACACTCAAAGTACGTACTAACACTACTTTATCCGATTTATATTTTTTATGAGAAAATAAGTAACGTCTGGGGGCCCTGGGATCTTACTCTATTAGGACGGCGTGTGCGATGTGCGGGAGTGCGAGGCGTCCCGTCATCCTCGCGTCATGTCATACCCCGATTGCCATGCAGTTCAAAATCGGCCCGTAAAATAAGGCCACAAAAAGAAATGTGATCATATTTCAATTTAGTATGCTCCAATCATTGCCAATGTTATGACGTATATGTATATGCCGCACTGTGAGTTTCTTGTTAAAATAACCACTGTAATACCAATTTTTCGGAGGGAATATCTTTTCATCAATTCATCTTATCAATAAGTTAATGTGAATTGGTATTTATTTTCATATTTATAAAAATAAATAAGCATAAAATATGAACACCTTCATGAATAATTTAATTGTTTCACCAATGTAGTAACCACTGTCAAAAGTCAGCTATTTTAGAACAAGAATGGAGTAAAGTAGACCTAATTTATACATATTTTAGATCTACTTCACTGTGCAGTTTTCAACCTTATTGTTTTTATGTCACTTTATTTTAGAATATCTTTGCACATTCATTAAAAATTGTATTCTTTAAATTGAAATCTCCACAATCTAAAATAAAAAATGGAATAAAATTCCTCCTAATTTGGGTAGTTTGGGTTGATAGTCAATCACCATGCACTTTAACGGTGAAGGAAAACATCGTGAGGAAACCTGCATACTGTCGCGATTTAAAAAAAAATCTACAGTGTGTAAGTCCGCCAACCCGCACTAGGTCAGCATGGTGGACTATATGGCCTAACCACTCTCAATCGTACTCTCGATTGTAGAGGAGGCCTGTGCCCTGCAGTGGGTCGTATATGGGCTGATACAATACAATAATTTGGGTACCCTTTTTTTCTTAAAGTATTATTAGTGTGATAATAATAATTATAATAAATACACCCATCAGACACATACATAGGTCCTGACTCAATTAAGTCTTGTGTTGTTGGTATCACAAACTATGATAGACATTTCAGTCTCACAAACAGCGAGACCCAAAAGAAATATTGGTGGGTGGCACAAACATTTCTCTTGGTGCAAAGATCGAACCTGCATACACAGCCTCAAACCAATTGCATCAAGGAGGCTGTCAAATGAGTACCGAAATAATGATGTGTGAGTAAGTAGATATGTTGATAATAACTAACAAATGGATTAGATTTTAAACATTGAAATAATACCAGTGATATTGATACACTGATTTGAAAAAAAAAATGTTGGTTGGTTCATAAAAAAATGTTCAATAAGTTTTATCCTTGGAAAAATGATTTATGTGTTGTTAAGAAATAAATACACTTCCTTTTATTTAAGTGATCGAAATATGATTGTATAATTTTACTTGTATTTATTAATTATGCAAAAATATTAACAGCTTTTAGTTCTTTAATTGACGCAATACCCAAATAACACATAATTTAAAACAAACCAGTTAATACATAAATGTTATTATTGTGAAACTATCGAAAGCAACTCACCTTACTTGTCCAGTTGAATATTATCTATTCCAGAGCACATATTATACGAGTCCCATTTCTGTTTACCAATCATCCACCAATATCAAAAGCAACCATCGTTATCTAACTCATTGATAAATAATTTTCAAATGTAAATAATGTATGTATAATGTAGAGCACTATTAGATTGATAATGTTTCACTCTAGGTTTTCCTATTTTAATTTACACAACTTCATTAGACACCAATATTTTTTATTCTTCTCTATTTCTTTATTTGCAGCGTAATAAAATGTCTTAGTTCATGCAATGACAAAAGAAAATTAAACGAATAGCAACAGAAATCGAGCGAAATACGAACTTTCGAGGTGAACCGTGAGACACAATGAAAAATGTCAGAATGACAATCATGACATGTGATGGAAATGGAATGCCATACATGTCAGATGAATATTCCTCATAAAAATCATGAAGCTATTTAATAAAATAAATCCAATTTTGTGAATATATCTTAATAATATTTGGGAAGTAACAACAATAAATTACTTTATTTTAACTTGTTTTGAAACTATTTATTTTAAACATTGGTTTAAGATGTGCTGTCATGCTCCCTGACTTTAGCCAACTTCTACGGGTGAGTTAAAAAATACTTAATGTCAAAATGACAGCTGACATTTGACAAATTGTGATTTGTGGAATAAAACTATTTTGTGTTCGCTATTTACGTATTTTTATTAGTTACTTATTAACTTAATTTATATCAAACAATGGAGACATCCATCAAAACAGCCAAGAAGAAACCTTCCAAGATCGAGGAGATGACTAAAGAACAAATACGACAGGCGATATTGAAAAAACGCGAATGCAACGCTCGGGCCCAGTTTATCGTGGAAAGCTTGCTTGAACGTGGAATAAATGAGAACTATTTGTTGCAATGCCTTCCAGAAATCAACCAAACACACTTCGATGACGTCATAGAGGAGCGGTCCATTATTCATCTATGTGGGTATCCTATATGCTCTAAAAACCTCTCCGAGAAAGATATACCCAAGCAGAAATATCGAATATCAATGAAGACGAACAAAGTGTATGACATCACTACGAGGAAAAACTTCTGCAGCAACAGTTGTTACAAATCGGCCATGCATGTTAAGAAACAGATGCTGACTAGTCCTCTGTGGTTTAGAGAGTATGAGGTCATACCTAAATTCCATCTGTTACCCCTAGACTCCGTAGGCACTATGGGACAGGAAGTAGATGTAGCTTTGATTGTCAGAGTGAAGCCCACTACGAAACCATTTACATCCATTAATGACTTTACCACTGCAAGCTTTAATGAAATGACTGAGTCAGAACCAATGAATGAAGAAATATGTAATAATAATGTAGAACATGCCAAACAAACAGAAGATGTGATAAATAAAATATCACAAATTAGTATCAATGACAATAAGACCACAGACTCACATAAAAATGAAGAGATTAGCATTAAAAATTCCAATGTGTTGGAGCCAACATCAAGTAATACTCCTAAAAATATAGAACAAACATCAGAGGCGACAATAACTAAATCTGACCTAAATACTGTAAAAACAAATAAAGCCAAAAAAGAAAACAAAAAGCCTATAGTAAACCCATTCAATATTGTTGGTGAAATAATTGAGAAACCAGAGCAGAAAATAGATCCAATACTTATAAATGCACCAGAAACACAAGACAAGGAGAAAGCACTAAATAAAAAGAAGAAATTGCCAATGAAAAAGCAACCGGTGGTTATAGCATTAACTATTGAAGTGGAGAAGTGTGTTGCAGAGTGGTTTACAATAGACACACTTCTTTTCTTACTTGGAGAAGACAAAGTCAAAGAACTAGTAGCAAATAAAGGAGAACATATAAAAGAATATCTCAATAACTATGCCAAAGGAATCTTCTCCAACTCCAATGCTTACGATCAATACCAAGCTCTGTGCAGGAAACTTAACATGCTTGAGTTTGAAGATAAGAAGTATGATGCACAAACTCTGCAGAGGGAAATGAAACCTCTGCCAGACTACTCTATACTTCAAGAAGAGAGCAAGAAAATCCAGTTGAAAGTGAAGTCATTCTATGCTGGTGAGACAGAAATACCTGAACCAGAGATTGTAGAGAAAACAATCGAAGTGGAAGAAGAGAATACAACGCAATTGCCTTTAGTAGACAAGAATGCACAGAATGCATTACGTAGAAGAATAGTGTGTCAGCATTTGAACAAAATGTTGCCAGATTTATTAAGATCTTTAGGATTACTTCGTTTATCAATAAGTTCGGATATCCGGTTGCTAGTAAACACATTTATGTTGAAGGCTAATAATATTATGTTCAAGCCGATACAGTGGACACTTATTGCAATCATTTTCATAAAATTACTCTCGCTTAGAGATAAAAGGCTGGAGGTTTTGTTGGGACAACCCATGGCTTACCAACACATGCAGTTACTTCTGCTAAGTTATAAACAAGATGGTGGATATTTGGACAGATTGATTTCGTGGCTTACAGATGTTGATAGACTTTTGGATACAAACGATACTCAGTTGACTATTGAGTAGTGCATAGATTATTATTTACGTGTTACTTGGATATCTTGATAGGATGACTAGAGAATGGTGTAATACATTAGTCTGTAATATACTTGAGCAATAACATACAGTTAACTTCTTAGATGTTATGGTTACGTCATAGGTATTTTTACCGTACTTAAAATGAGGGAAAGCAAAATTTCTTATGTTGCTTTGTGATAAAAGAACTGGTAGGTTATACAACCAATCCTGAATATCAATTTTGTATTTTGTTTATTGTAATTAATTTAATGAAATAAACTTTTGCTTTGTGCCCATCATATTAGTCTTTATTGGCATAATGTGTAGGTAATTAATAATTAATCTATTATTATCATATCATGTCAAATGTGAGAACTATGGATTCAAATAATGCTATGAAATAGCCTTGTCTACTGTGTAGATTTAAAATAAATTACAAATATATTTTTAAGTTACATTTTTTTTTCAACAAAATTGAAAATATAGTTTGCAAAAATATCACTCTAGAGTTTATTTTGATTTTGCACCAATAGAAACAAAATATTGTTTAAATTATGTTGAAAATATTTCCCACTTTGAGGTATAAATAAAACAAAATTATAACGAAAGTATAAATAAATTTAATTGTCAACATTAGCTACTTAAAGTAGGATCTAATATAGAAAGTGTTGCTCCAACTAAATGTAAAGACCCTGTAACGAGTACACTACACTTTTCTCCTTTGTGATCATTTTCTATGCTTGATAAGGCGTCGTCCACACACTCTAATACCACTGAATTCTGGTCATTCCATATATCTGCGTGCTTCTTACACCTTAATATCAACTCATCTTGTTCAACTAGAGAGAAATTGTCGCTATTCTGTGTGATCTTCTTGTGTGCTGTCGGTATAACGAAGTATACTTTCTTGAAACCAACTTCTTTGAGTGGTTTTAGCAATACTTCCCCATTGCGGTCTCCCGTTGCGCTGAATATCAGTACTTTATTACTGTACCTGGAAAGAAAACTTACATTATTATTAAGTAAATTTCCATGAGTAAAGTCGCAGCGATTTAATGCTATCAGAACGTCATGCTATGAGAATTTGCAAGTTAAAATACGTATCAAATTATACGCAGAAATTAGTGAACAATTCGCGTAGTAAATAATGACTTTGTTGCTACCTCTTGTGATTTGAAGATGGAAGTGGCAAAGTGTATAGTAGATAAAAGAATAGAGATTATTCATCATGGGCTATCCAACAGTCACATACATAGTCCTGACTCCGCACTAAGATCGAATCTTGTGTCGTGGGTATCAGAAACTACGAGAGACTTTTCGGTCATACTTGTGGATCACACAAATATTTGTTTCGATGCGGAATCGAACCCACGGCCTCACGTTTCACAGGCGGCGTCTAACCAACTGCGCCACGGAGGCTGTCGATATGTTCTCGATACATGCATTAAAAATCGTAGACGCCTTCATGGATATAGGACAAAGATTTACACATGTAACAGTCATATCCTACCTGCTATTATCCTTAAACCATTGCGCGCAAATATCCACCGACTCCTTAGTATGAGCTCCGTCGAGGTAAAACGAAGCATAGTCCTTCTCCACAACTTGATATCTCCCCGGCCACTTACAACTAGCCAACCCTCTCACCGTCTCTTCATCTAACTCTGTAACCACCTTCTTTAATACTGTCCCGTTCACGCCATTTTTTATCTTTTTGTACCCGTTCGTAAAGCCGTTTTTGCCGTGTTTCTTTATCCTCAGCCAGGCATGGGAAAGCTGGACAGCTAGGGACGCGTTGGTTTGGTATGCTTCCAGGTTGATCGGCAGACAAGTGCCGATGGTTTGTGGGAATGTGTAATGGCTGTAGTCGGGTACTACTGTTAGAGGGCACTGAAAAAAAAGGACAAATGAATGGCTAATTATTACGAACAAACCAACGACGTAAAAAGAAAATATCTTTTAGAGATGTTATCGTTTAGTTTGTAATGAACGTTGAATTAATTCACAATAGGTACACTCATGCATTCCTAACGTGAGAACTAATAATTCATTATTTTTTTATTTATTTATTATGAACACGAGTTCAAATAATCACTTCTAGATGAAAATCTTAAAATAGAGTTCCAAAATTTTATTTCCGCAGCCAGACTTAGGTAAATACGGCAGTGACAAATCGACTTGCAGTTTAAACAAAAACTTGAGAAGGTACAGTTCTAGCATGTCAGTAAGTAATATATTTAATAAAATAAATTACTATTACATGTACAGAATATATTTACCTGAACATAGTCAGCGTAGCTCCTCAGCACGTCCATAGCTTCAGTCGGTTGCTGCACGGTATACGCCTCGCACCCTGGCTTCATGACGCCTGCCTTCGCGGCCGCGATCTCCGCTAATGTGTTGCCCAATATTGACGTGTGATCCAACCCCAGAGCTGTTATACCCACTACTGGTACTTTTCTGGAAATGTATGAAATTATGGTAATTTGTTTTTATGCAAACGTGCATACCATTCACCTGATAAGAACAGTTTTGCTATCTCTTCTGTCCTTTATTGTCTGAGTGGTGAATACCGCGACCCCTTCATTATAAAGTCGTATGATTTATTTAAGTGCGTGATGGCCTGTTGGTAACGGAGCAGAGGTGACTACCAACATATTTACGGTGGTCGCGGGTTCAAATCCCAGGGCACTCTTCTGACTTTTCTGAGTTATGTGTGTATTGATAGTCGATCATCATGCACTATACGAGTGAAGATAAACATCGTGAGGACTATATGGCCTAACCAGTCTCAATCGTACTCTCGATTGTAGAAGAGGCCCGGGCCTTGCTGTGAGACGTATATGTACTGATAAAGATGTTTTATTTTCTTGCGCCAAGCATCGCGTTATTGTGTCAGCCTGATATAATGTATAATATTAATCGAACTATAGAACGATGTCAATCTACCACACTAACACACTGTAGTAACTACAATGCCCTTTATAAGTGCCGATGACGTCTCATTCTAGCCCGATTACGGTCTCGTACAATGTTATCAAGTTATTCCTATTAGGTGTTCCGAATGAAACTCGATTATGCATAACATCAAGATTTTTAGATCTTGCACAAACCTCAATCGGCATTCTAGTGTGAATTGAGCCTTATGCGGCATTTTCACCTCCTTTCTCGGAACCGCTGACGTCAAGCAGATGGCCAGTCGTCGACTCGTCAGTGTGATAAAACGCTAGGAAAAAAAAAACAGATAATCACCTGAGAACATTGGTGTAGTCTACGATGCCTCCGATGCCCACTTCCACGATCGCCACGTCAACCTTCTCTTCAAGGAACACGTTGAACGCCAGTACGGTTAGGAACGCGAAATACTTCGGCATGTCTCCCTCAAATTCCTAAAAAAAAATAAAAAAATATTTTACAGCAAAAACGATTTCTAATATAAATCATATTAACTGCTTAATAATTTCACATCGTTGGTGACAGTTCCAAGAGATTATACGCATTTTTATTTACTTTATTGTATCAGCCCATATACGACCCACTGCAGGGCACGGGCCTTCTCTACAATCGAGATTACGATTGAGAGTGGTTAGGACATATAGTCCATCACGCTGGCCTAATGCGGGTTGGCGGACTGTTACATACCATAGAAATTTATACAAATCGCCATGGTATGCAGGTTTCCTCACGATGTTTTCCTTCACCGTTATAGTGCGTTTATTTACTTACAACATCGTTTTTGTAGAAAATGATGTAGATCAGCTCAAAGTTGACAGTGTGTGAGAGTTAAGATAATTACTTTAAAAGAATTAGGTTTATTTAATCTTCAATAACCTTATAATAAACAACGATAAAATGTACCTTAGTAGCATCCAGTTTATCATAAACCCTGTGAAAGTAACTTGCGAATTTGTCTTCGGAGACCACTTTGCCGTCTAATCGTATCCGCTCTCTAACTGCGACGAGGTGCGGCGAGGAGTAGAACCCTGTGCGGAACCCGTGCTGTCGGAGTATCGACTCGCACATCGCGCTTGTTGATCCCTAAAACATTGAAATTATCAACTAAGAATCAAGGGTTTTATATAACACAGTAAACTGTTAATGTTAAGTCATTTTCAGAAGATCTGTTATTCTTTTGTATCCTTGAAATAAAAGAATTTTTTACAAATTTAACGCGGATTTGCGGAGTTTTATTTCATTATATAGGTAACATTAGCGTAAATCTCAGAAACCATTATGGTTTTGCATCCTGCCATATAATATACAGCGGAAAAGTGAGAATTCCCGTTAAATTTCTGTACACATAAATATTCTTTACTTATTTATTTAACTTCATATACAGACAATTTATAGTACGTTTTAATGTTTTGGTTTAATTTCATATGTAAAAGGATTAGACTTAGATGCACGGCGGAGTCAAATTACCTGCATCATAAAATAACAAATAATGAGCTAATGGCAGCGGCGTGCACAGGATTATGACACTGGGTATGCGGCGGAGTACTCGGTCACAGAAACTTTTACTTTTATAGATGTTTAGTATAGCCACAGCCACGCGACAGATCTCTTAAGTCGGAAACCATGCCAACAGAACAAGTCTTAGATGTACTACTATTCATGTACATCTTCTACGGCAACGCAGACAAAACAGCGATCGATCGTCGCGGCGGAAGAAATTCTAATAAGTAAAATTACTAGAAATTACACTGTACTAGAATTACTAAACAATATGCAAGGATAATATTATAATATAATCGTGTGTACACAACCACACAGCTAGTTATACGTTTCATAACTTTTAACATGAAACTTTCGAGTTACATTCCCTTTTTGCTGGTTTAATTGTTGTAACTCGGATACACACCTACCTTTAGACACAATTTGAATCTTTTCACTGAATGACAATTGTGAGAACTTGTTATTTTAAATTTTTAATAAACACACATTTTCAACACAAACCTCACAATCAAATAACATTTTAAAAAAATCAACAAACGCACTAGTAAAAGCAAATCACTACAATTATTATAGAAACTCAGTAATAAACTGTTAAATGTACACACTTTCAAATGTTAAAATGAAATATCTCTTAAGAAAACTATAAATATACTGGCGCAAACAAAATAGTAAACAATGCTTATCACATGAAAAAAGGCAAAATGGCCCCCGCGAAACACAAAACATTTCTGCAATTTAAACAAATACTTAAAACCTTACTAAACAAAAATGCATAATGCGCATACGTGATTCATTACATTAACGTCTATTATTTTTACTCGGATTATAGGCAACGACCATTTCCGATTACTTCCGACAACTGCCGAACTCCCGTAGCCTGCCGCTGGAGTCGCGGCTTTCGGATTCATGGGTGTGTGCGTTTACGATCTGTGCACGGACACTAAAATTACTACGCACACGCGAACAAATCTCCTGCGGGACGCGACGGCAGGAGTTGGTTGATTAGGCACATTATTTTTTGTTTGTGCTTGCAAATAATTGCTATTAATAAAATATTAGGCGTTTTTAAGTTATTACATTTTGTTTATTCATTTATTTACTATTAATTACAGTTATTTAAAACGTACGAACGTTTTATTAAAATATCTGTGAATGGCAAGTAAAGCACTGCATTTCTGCCTATAAGGAGCGCACGCCCCTGGCTAATGGCGACCGTAATACAGACCAATAAATATTTTCTCCATTTCTCGCCGATAGATGTTCTACTTGGATTGAAATACAGTTAGTCAATAAAAATGTACAGACCTTTCCTTTTGTACCAGCTACATGTATCACAGATAGTTCATCCAGCATCGATAAAGAGACCCCAGTCCTCTGCAAGTAACTCTTCATGTCCTCCACGTTTGTACATTTCTGAAAATAGCAGGTACATTGATTTAATGTGATAGCCAAAACTTGCTATCATAACATCAGGCAATTTAGACTAATTGTGTGGATGCCCTGTACAACTTTGAACCATCATCGACCCATCCATCCATCAGCCAAAGGAAGTCCACTACTGAACATAGGCCTCCGACAATGATTTTCACAATGTCCTGTTGGAGGCAGCCTGAATATTGAACATTGAGGGAAAATTACAACAATTATTAAGCAATACGAAATTTCCGATGTATTTCATTCATGAAATGTACCTAATACCTATAAACATTAAACCTTAAACCCAAAACTCCAGCAATTTAACACTTCACACGCGTAATACAAAATATCCGCCGCAGACCCCAGTAGATATTGTTGATCATGTCCAAAGTGTATGTTCATTTAATAGTGACGTATCTATTTACTCAGTTGGGGTCCGCCATACCGACCTAAATTATTTGATACTGCGTATTGATTCAAGTGTTATATTATAGGTAAACTGGTCGGTATCGATAGTCCGGTACTTCACACTTATCGTATTTTATCGAGTGAGTTTTTTTATAGATAATAAATTATGTCAACACGGACGTAATACGTATAGTTAAAATCGGAACTGTTTCACGTAAAACCAGAGTAGAATAATACTATATAGAAACGAGATCTAATCAGGAATGAGGAGATCCCTAGGAGAACTAAAGTAACCGACATAGCCCAGCGGATTAGTAAGTTGAAGTGGCAATGGACGGGGCATATGTGCTACCATATTTTTCCACCAGCCATAGCGCGAAGAACTGGTGGCCGATGGGGCCAAAAAGTTCTCGAATGGAGGCCAGGTAGCGAAAAGCGTAGCGTGGGACGTCCGCCCACGAGGTGGTCAGACGACCTAGTAAAGGTCGCGGGACGTCGCTGGACGCAGGCTGCCTCCAACAGGTCACTGTGGAAATCATTGGGAGAGGCCTATGTTCAGCAGTGGACTACCTTTGGCTGATGGATGGATGGATATAGAAACGTAAAACCAAATATGACCATCATCTTTAGAAAGTCTATTGTTGAACATGACCCTTTCCAAAGGTATCCCCAGTGACTTTTAGGGCGTGGTACATTTGCACCTGGCTTATCCAGTCATCAAAATTGGAAATGCTTTATATTTGAGGATAAATACCTCTGACTATAATATTAGCCTCGGTCCACAAACATCTGTTCTAGATCAAGATGTCGAGGAATTGAAAAATCCTTTGTAGTTTCTGATAGGACACGTATCTTAGTATTGGTTCTGAATACCGTGTAAACTATTTTTTGTAAATAAGGTTAGCAACTTATTCAACCAGCACAGTCAATGCTTATTCATAAACACTGCCTGTAAGCATACAAAAAACGAAGAAATCATAATTGCGATATGTTTGTGAATGCTAATTTAGGCTGTCGTCAGGGCAAAACTTATACATTTCCAATTCTACGATAAACTTTTACTTAGTACAAAATAGTTGGAAAAATTAAAAGGAAATGCAGACATAAGTACGAAGATTATTTTGTTAGTAGGTATGCTTTAAACACGGCATGTCGTGAATCGGGACATTATGAAATTAGAGTGGAAATTCTACCTATTTGTCAACGAAACAATGTGCAATAAACCATTTCAACATAAGATTGCGCTGATTTTACACCGCAAGCGCGTAATGTTTCATCACTACTCCACTACCGCGCCTAATGATGCTATGACTGTCGCAAACTGTTATCGAAACATCTTATTTAAGCGATGATTCATACGATATGCGTTTATTGAATCTTGTTCTTATACCTACTTAATATGTAATTGTGTGATGTGAGTATTCATTCAATGATATAGACTACAGTAGATGTTTTCCATCGTTTTTTATGGATTGAAGCCCATATAAAGAACATATACTAAGTAATTCTGCCTCGAGGAAAAATATCGGTTTCAACAATCCTAACTTGGTTTATGTTTACTAAAACACACGTAATTGACTTTTAAAAAGTGTAAAGGATTTCCAACAAGAGCTTCAAGGCCCTGCTGGCCAACGAACTAAATTCTGGCGACCGATCAATGTCGAATTATGGGCTGATGACTGGAAATAGACCAATAGTGTCATCAAGGCGAGAATGTATGCCTTGCGCTCGCCAACCAGTCTGTGAAGCTTCGCTATTATTGTTAGGCCACTGTCCCCCTGTCCTAACTCCAAAAAGGAGGAGAGCTGCTAGGGAATGCATATATACATGATGATCCATCCATCAGCCATAGGAAGTCCACTGCTGAACATAGGCTTCCCCCAATAATTTCCACAGTAGCCTGTTGGAGGCAGCCTGCATCCAGCGACATCCCGCGACCTTTACTAGGTCGTCTGACCACCTTGTAGGCAGAAGTCCTACGCTACGCTTTCTGCTATGTGGCCTCCATTCAAGAACTCTTTGGCCCCATCGGCCATCAGTTCTCCGCACAATGTGCCCCGCCCATTGCCACTTTAACTTATTAATCTGCTGGGCTATGTCAGTTATGTTAGTTCTCCTATGGATCTCCTCATTCCATTATTCGATCTTGTAGGGTGTACATGATGATTAACATACCTAAATGCACAATAATTTATAATTTTGCTATAAAAATATGGCTAACTAAGGAAAATAAAATAAGATTTCTAATACACTAGCATCCTAAATAGACAATGATACTACATTAAGTTAGTGTTATAACAGGTGTGACCCTTGAAGCAGTCAGATCAGACTTTATTTTGAAAATATTACATAATGAAATGCGTTATTATAATTGGATAATTAATTATTATTCAAGTCACACTTTTTTATAATAATTGCTTCTAACCTTCATTTTGCTAGCTTTAATTGAAGTCCTAGGATAAATAAAAAACTAATTGTAGAGCAGTCTCCGCTCAACAGTGTGTAATTATAGGCTGCTGCAATACAAAAAACAACTTATAATAAAAAATAACTCCTATTATGGAATAAATATTGAAATTATTTAGGAAATTTGAATTTGGTACCCGAATGTTGATATGACGGTGATAAAAAGCTAGTTTGTATAATATATTGGAAAATAAAAGAATATTGCATAAGGCTAATAAATACCACTTTACACATACATTAAGTATTTACATGTACTTTACCATTTTACTGTTTTTATATTTTATTAAAGTATTTTAAATAGTAAGTATGAACAATCACATGTTTATGCGTTACTATGGTGGTCAATAGTTATGATATACTGTGGTGACAATGATTGGCTTTGAAAATAAAATATCACAGGATTTTGTCACCTAATTACCTGTTCCTAATTTTATTGTTTTGGTTGTTGTATAGATGGCCAAAAAATAAACATTATTCACTCACATGCCCAGTCTTAATTTCCTTCCTTATTTGTTCTATTGTTGACTTGTTTGATTGCAGTTTGTTTAGTTTACACACCGCCTCCTGCGTAAATAAACAAAATATTATAATTTTAAACCATAAATATACGAATATCGTTTTTCTATTAGCACATACCTCATAGCTACACTTAACGGAACACATTCCAACTACTCTATTTACTACACTACTATAAAGACGGATGCTATGCATCAGCCCGTCGACCGCCGACTGGCCAATCTCAAACGTAAAACGACGCAATTATTTAGCAATTAACGCGGAAAACCGTGACCTCGGCACGCGCTTACATCGCATGGTGTCTCGCGACTTCCCGGCTCTATTGACAAATGACGGGCATTGATGACATTTGATCTGATATCACATTGTTCTTTAACAAGTCGGCAATGTAATCACTATATAACAAGAAACCATTTCTTACGTAAACACGAAAACATAACCTCAATGGTACATGTGAATTCAACAAACCGTGACGTCTGTTATCAGCTGATTCCGTTTAACTTTAATCAGGCAAAGGAATTAATTTCTTACATTATTACAACTTTTATGATAAATGTTATTAATACTTTCAGGTGGTTAACCTGAAAATATCATTAAGATGTAAAATAAAAAAATAATAAAATGGTAATTTCCTGAATTAATTACATTTATTTACACTGAGTAATGAGATGAGAATAATACTTCACCTAAATTGAAAGCTTTTACAGAGATACTCAATTTAATTCGCTAAAAAAATAGTATCCGTCCGTAGACAGGTACATAGAGATAGTAATCACTACGTTCTACGGACAGAGAATCTTCACAACTTCACTGCCATTTGTGCTGACATTCTAAAGCGTCAACTGCATTATAATTAGTACAAATTCTACCAATTCATATTAAACGATTTTTATTATGACTGAAACAGACGCAACGAAAAGGCCTCTGTTAATGCCCGAGCACTTTGTACCATACCTCGAAAAACACAGAGTTTACAAAATATTTAAAGTGAGCTATTTCGTTTTTTCATAAGGTATTTGTTGTTAAAGTAGATGGCCAATTTTAAAATAATGAATATACCATTTTACGTATTAGGATATGGTGAAAGACCTCATTGTGAATTTACCCAAAGATCATCTCAAGCATATGAAAGTGTATCTAAGCCATCATCTGCACTGTCCTAAAGATATAGATCGAGTTATCTTATTGGTTTCGCCTGAGTTACAAGGAATTGGTAAATTAACTTTGGTTTCGTATAAATAAGGATTTTTTAAAGTTATACATATGGTTAATGAAACCGATAGCCTAGATAGCAACGAAGCGGACTTATAAGGATGGTTGTAGGTTCGAAACTAAGGCACACGCCTCAGACTTTTAAAAGTAAGGTGTGTATTCAAAGTGTATTTATTAGGTATTATCTTTCTCTAAGTTTAACAGCAAAGAAAAAGATCGACAGAAAATCCGCATAACTGAGAGTATCAGAATAGAATTTCAAAATGAACTAAGATAGCGTGGTGGACTAAAGAGCATTCAGCCTATTTCTAAAACGGTTGATTATAAATAAACAGGGGGTTGTTTTATTATAAATCATTCTGCAACATGGACATGAAAGCCATGTCACTTTTCCTTTTCAACACAATCCTTACTTTACAGTTCATATTATTCCATAGATATTAAAGGCCTGGCGAAGCTGATGATAAAAGATCTAGGTTTTTTCGTGATCACGCGCAGAGTTGTGATGGATCGCTACGAAAAGGTACATAAATAAATAATTAAGTACTTAAGTACATTAATCAAGGTATAATCTATTGAGCAATATATGATTGTTTTACACCTCAGCATGACGATTACGTGCCTGGATGTGTCTCGCCGGTGCTGTTGTCGCAAGTCACTAAGACGCTGACTAAGAAAGACCCAGTCGTGCAAGCCGGATGGCTGATGTTTGGTATAAAATTCCATATTACCAATATTTCTTATTTGCACGTAATACTAGTAGGGCACCTGCCGGAATAGTAATAGCAATATGTATTTCAGTGAATTTAGTAGCTAGTTATTGCTTACAGTTCAAGTTTTTGACCTTTTGAACCGGATATAATTAGGTATTTTACAAATTAAACCCTTTCTTGTCATTTAAACGGTAGTATCTTCATTTTCAAAGAACAATAAACGAATACCAGGTCCAGACCGCATTACCATCGTATTAATACCTGTATATGAATATTACCGGAAAGCAAGACGCTAATTCGTCTATTTTAGAAATCCGAAGCAAATAAATTAAATGCCAGATATCCGAATTTCACACCAACAACGACCCCCTATTACATATTGGAACATAATTTTACACGGTTAATTCTTAACTGTTACTGTACACTGCTACGGTCGTGAACGTTCTTTCTTGTTTTATTTGTGTACTAAAACTTGGTTGCAAGACCACCCCTGCACGGTGCGCGAGGCGCGCTACCTGCAGCAGGACGGTGTTCTGCCGACTGTCACTCTGGTGCTCATGCCGACGCCGCCGCAGGCGCCACCTGCCCACAACGCCTGCACTCCCGCCAGGAACTTCTTCCAGCAGGACTTTGAAGGATTGAAGTTTGCTTATAAAGCTACTTTGAAGGTATTCGTGGGACTACTACACTGATGTGCTATTGGTGTGGTTTGTTCTTTTATTCATGCCAAATATTTTTTTGGACATGTTAAGTTTGAAAGCATTTGCTTTTAAGTCAAAACGTTCATAGGTATTTAACATATATGGGTAGGTACGCAAAACATGTGTTTCGGTTGTAACTTGTACGTAACTAGTAAGTATAAAGGTTATGGCACAATAGTAGGTAATATTATTGAATATCACATTATAAAGGAGTTCACTTCTTTAATTTTGCATAATGTGTCAGGATCCTCGATGACCCTCATTTAGTTCGACTAGCCCTTCTCATAAGATCACACCTCTTCCACCTAGCTTACTACTAATATCAATTCCTTGAATACTCTCAGGAAATACATGTGGACCCAGAAGACGACCTGGAATTAATAGCAACTAAGTGCTTCAACGGGGTGCGGGCATGTGCAGCTGGGGCGCAGGGCCCGAGGCAAGGGCACCACGTAGTGGGCGCTCCCGGGGTGTACCGCGTGCTCATCATCGGACCCAGGGGCTCCGGCAGGCGGTCACAAGCCCTGGCACTTGCTAACCATATGGGATTGATTTATTGTAAGTACATTTTAAACGTCGGCCACTGAAGACGTAAAATAAAAAAAAAATGGTTACGATGTAGCGCGCCATATTGCCGCTCCCGCGGCTCAAGAATCGCACCCGTCCGCACCACAGGCTCACGTAACGAACCGAGCCTACGGTTTGCGCCCGCGCCCACACCCCGCCGCCCTTCATCAGTGCCGACCATAGATAATACATATAAACTGGTGCTGACTCGGCTGTTGTCCGGGATAGATGTTTGCGCGCGGGCGTATCCCGTGTGCTCTTCCGCCATTGTCGAGCTATGTATAGACATAAGTACCTAACGCTGTAAAAGTAACGAAATATAGTGTTCTGTAGACCTAAATAAGTAATAAATAAACAGTATGTTCGCTAAAACTATCGTTTAAATTAGTCCATAATTAGGTCGTTATTACATGAAAATTACACGAAAACTAAGCTACTATAGAGCTAATAGAAGCTGGTTAATACTTTTTTCTTTCTTGCAGTACATTTTGATGACATGTTCGACGAAGCTAAAGAAAAGAATGACGATATAGGCGAAAGGCTGCGTAAGCATGGAGCCAGTATTCAAGTCAAAGCAGAGATCGTAAAACGTCGTCTCATGAAACGAGTTAGCTTATCTTTATCTCTTTGTATCATAAACGTAATCTACGCCGATAGGCAGTAGGCTGTAAAAGGTGTGAAAAATAATATTCAGTTTGACAATATCTGTGGCGCAAAGGATACAAGACGTAAAACGAGAAGCCGCGGGTTCGATCTACGCACTGAGCCAAACGATATATTTTACTTACTTACACAAATACTGGTTTTGGATCTGGGTGTTATGAGATCAAAAAATTTTTCTTAGTTTCTGCTACTCACGACACGGAACTTGTATGTTACTGCACGGTCAGGTTTTGGTGTAATTTGGTTTGTTTTTATGAAATAAATTAAAGAACCTTGTTTAAGGACTGCATTGACAACGGATGGGTGCTGACCGCGTATCCGATGTGTGGCGCCGATTTTGAGCATTTGGACAACATAAAAACTCCCGCTAATCGGTAATAATCTTTGTATTTGTGTGACAATAACATTTTCAAATCGAATTATTATCTGGTACCACAATAGGCTCGCTCAGTATAATATTTTATTTGGAAATAGCTCGACGAACCAAACGTGACATTGTAAAGATTGCATTTCACATTCACTGCAGTTTTCTTTCAGATGGAAAGTGAAACTCATTCAAAGCAATACCTACACCATTTCCAACGAATAACACTTGTTTCACTTTTATTTTAATCTCTTTACAATACCTAGTCTGGTTCGGACATTTGTACGCTCTAATTTCATTTCCTTTCTAAGTGAAAGTTACTGAAGCGATGGTTCTGACGCTGTGTAAAATAGAATTAATAGAATGCACCGACAAGAGCGCTCACCTCATAAAAACACATCGACGTTCAATATCCATCACGCGAATTGCGATATAGGTTTTATAAATCAAATCGATTTTGCTTTTTCTTGGTAGCATTTCAATGATTGACAGCCTCCGTGGCGCAGTTGGTTAGACGCCGGCTGTGAAACGAGAGGCCGCGGGTTCGATCCCCGCACCGAGACAAATGTTTGTGAGGCCAACAAGTATTTGTCTCGGGTCTGGGTGTTTGTGAGACCAAAAAGTCTCTCCATAGCTCCTGATTCCCACGACACAAGACTTAATTGATCTCAATGTGGTGTCAGGACTGTTGGGTTTATTTAAATTATTTATTTAACGAGGGACAAACTGATTAGATATTAAAAGATCGGCAGTCACACCGAAATAATTAGATAGCATGTACCTGTACATCTAATTAGGCACCATTTGTAAGTAGTTTGTTTCATGAAAAAATATTTTGATGACTACTAATTGAAAATATAGTATTTGTTTAGACTAATAATATAACTATGTTTAACGTACACACTATAAACGAACCGGTCATACCTAGCTAATATAACAGGTTTTTAAAGTACCTACGTCTATGACCGCCTAACGGGAGTTTCTCAAGACATAGATATATAACTTTACAACTTTTGTCTAAGCCATTAGATTGATTGGATTGCTGGTTAAAATAATGGACTTTTACAGAACCTTCTCGACCGTCATTAATTCGTTACAATGAAAAGTACCGTGGTCGAGCCTGGCGGACAGATAAGTCTGTCTTATCGTGTCGTGTATGACGACGGAAATATCTCTATATTTCAGGACTAGCCGTGATTTTTATTAAAGCCAACTCCTATCCCCAGCGTAATAATCCTGAACATGGACATGGGGTCTTGCATGGAGCGTCGCCTCGAGCGGGGCGTGGACTGGTGCACCGGCAAGCAGATGCCGATGGGATCGGGCTCTCGGGTGTTGCGACATCCGAAAGACGACGAGGCCAAGTTGGAAACTGAGGTCTATTTACCTATTTCATTGTAGAATCTTCAATGTAGACTATAGCAGTTCGCCATGGTATAAGTCTGTTCCTATAAATACATTACTCGATTGTGCTTTAAGTCACGTTTCGTTACTTTGTTTTGATTTCTAAGCGTGGGTGACGTGTTCATTTGATGTACTGAAGATAATTATTCGATACGTGATAGATAAAACAATATTTAAAGCACGTTCTCAAGTAAAAATATTCAAGTCCAATGTAACTTGTTTTAATTTTTATGATTGTGTCTATCAATTCGTAATTCGTTAAAATCAAAATTCGCATAACATTTGTAGTATTAAAGCTCTGTTAAAGCAAAAGGCTAATTTATATAGATACTATAACTGATATTTACAAACTTTCATTGAATGCTCGTACTTTATACAAGTTCATTCATTAATAAAAGTAGAGTTGAAAAACAATCCAAAAAGTATATCTCCTAACTGTCCACGGCGAAGCTTCTGCAAACAAGGGGTATTTGTTCTTTTTCGAGTTCCTGCCCGAATCGAAGCCGGACCTGTATGTAGGCTGTTAACATTATACGGGTCACATTAATCAATATTCGTGATGCGCCGAATAACAGATGTACCTACCTATGACGCATGCATTCACCGTATACGAGAAATACCGTACAACCAAAAACGTGTCTCCTGCGCCCTAGATACGTGGCCCGCTTGACAAATGACGTCACTTGTTAGCATCTAATAAGCCTATAACTGTTACAGTTAGACAACTACTTTTCGGAGGCTTTGGCGGAACTGCGAGCCGCTGCCGGCATTACCGCCGTGGAAGTCGATGCCAGGGACTCGTTTGGTATCAAACTTTTTTGTCATGTTATGCCGACACAGTAGACACATAAATACGTGGTGTGGCGCTGCATAGTTATGATTACTTTAGAAATAAAGAGAAATATTACGCCTACGCCACGACCAATGGCAGGGTAGCCCTGACTCCCAACACCCATGGTCGTGCCTAGGAAAAGTGATGCCACGCTATGGTAGCACCCATAGATGTAGTATGGAAAGCACACGCTTTTTGCCGCGCCACAATTTAATAAGTGTTATTTTGATGGAAAATAGTACACAATAGTAGTCATTAGAATAGTTTATACTATATGTATGAGTTGACTAATCAATTTTCCCACATCCCAGTGAATTTAGTTTTTTGATCATATGCCAACATTCGTTTACACTAGTAAAAAACGTGTGGTTATATTTTCAACGAAGGGCGTACTTTCTGTACTTCCCGTTTTATTGTGATGTATGAGGATACAAATTAGTAATAACTGCACATTCTTGCGTTAGTAAAGTAATTTACGATTTTAGAATGACTGGTTCAATATAAACATTTTATTATCGCCGGAATATCTTAGGTTCGATTCTTTACTAATTACAGCTAAATTCACTTTCTTTAAGGTGTCCCCAAATTTAATTTACCTAAGATGAGATTACAGCGATAGGTAAGATTACGATGTACATATTTAATATCGTCTTGTGTTTTGTAGACAAAGTTCAGATGAGGATCCAGGCTGCTGTAATGTCGGCGCCGGCATTCGACATCGAGTATTGCTCTCAACTACGCAACGTCCGCGGAGATTAGAATTCAATTATATTGTCAGGTTGTTAGAAATAAAACGTTATGTTCCTTAGAAAAATGTTTTTATTATGTACTCCCTCCGTACTTCGATTGGAATTCATTTAAATTACTACATAATTATTTAATTTACTCTGCTAATTATGACCTAACATTCTGCAGTCTCAAAATAATTACATACATAAAAAACACTGAGGTAGTCTCCGAGTTTGACGAGACTAACATATTCAGCGAACAAGATCGGAACCGACGGGTGTCATGGATTCCCTCGCGTCTCGCAGACTATTGCTTTACTAAAAATAAAAATGCATCAATTTATACAGAACACACGCGCTCAGGTCCGTGCACACTGCTCACTCGTCACTCACACACGCAATAAATATACACAACACGAGCTAAAACACATGGTATCCGCCGCGCCGGGCCGGCCAGCCTGCCCGTGACCGAGCTGGAGATCACATTTGGCTACGATCACTTTACAATTCGGTAGGTTACAACTCGTCCTTGAAGTCCTCGTCGTCGCCGCCGGCGCCGGGTGGGGGTACTCCGCCCTGTCCTTGGTACAGTTTGGCAATGATTGGCTGAACAACATCTTCCACAGTCTTCTTCTGTTTCTTGTATTCTTCAGCGTCGACGTCCTGGTTGTCTTCTAACCATTTGATGGCGGCGTCGATGGCTTCTTCCATCTTGGCCTTTTCGTCGTCGCTAACCTGTTGACAATAAAATATAATTTATAAGTAAAACTCATTTATTATAAGCAAGTTTTAGTTGAAATCCTAAAATGTTATATCAAATTGCTTATCAGCACGTAGTATTCTCGCAAGTTCGATAATGTTTCATTCATTACTACAATAATTATAATATTTTAAATTTTGTAACCGTCTTATCTTATCAGTATACGCGTGCATTAAAAGTGTTGCCAACTGTAAAGATAAGCTACCAACCTTAGCGCCGAGTTTCTCCTTGTCCTGGAGCTGGTTCTTGATCGAGTACGCGTAGCTCTCAAGTTCGTTTCTGGCCTCGACACGCTCCTTGAGTTTCTTGTCATCATCGGCGAACTTCTCAGCATCCTTAATCATCCTCTCGATGTCCTCGGGTGTCAGTCTGTTCTGGTCGTTTGTAATGACGATCTTCTCCCTGTTTCCTGTACCCTTGTCTTCAGCAGACACTTGCAAGATACCGTTGGCGTCAATCTCAAAGGTGACCTCAATTTGTGGGATACCACGAGGCGCAGGCGGGATGCCAGTCAAGTCGAATTTACCGAGGAGATGGTTGTCCTTGGTCATGGGACGCTCACCCTCGTAAACCTGGATGGTGACGGTGTGCTGGTTGTCGCTGGCGGTAGAGAAGATCTGGGACTTCTTGGTGGGAATAACAGTGTTACGCGGGATCAGTTTGGTCATCACTCCTCCGACGGTTTCGATACCCATAGTGAGAGGGTTGACGTCGAGCAGCACGATGGCGTCAGTGTCTTGTTCTCCGCTGAGCACACCAGCCTGGACGGCGGCACCGTAAGCGACAGCCTCGTCGGGGTTGATGCCTCGGGATGGCTCCTTGCCGTTGAAGAATTCCTTGACCAACTGCTGCACCTTGGGGATACGGGTGGAACCACCGACCAGCACGATCTCATCGACGTCCTTTTTGTTCATGTCAGCGTCTTCCAATACCTTCTGCACGGGTTTCAGGGTAGATCTGAACAGGTCCATGTTCAACTCTTCGAATTTAGCCCTGGTCAGAGTTTCAGAGAAGTCTTCACCTTCGAAGAAGGATTCAATTTCGATCTTGACTTGGTGGCTGGATGACAGAGCTCTCTTGGCCTTCTCGACTTCACGACGCAGTTTCTGTACGGCACGGTTGTCCTTCCTGATATCCTTACCCTTCTTCTTCTTGTACAGTTTGATGAAGTGCTCCATGACTCTTTGGTCGAAGTCTTCACCTCCCAAGTGAGTGTCACCATTGGTAGCCACTACTTCGAAGACACCATTGTCGATGGTAAGCAGAGACACGTCGAAAGTACCACCACCCAAATCGAAGACAAGTACGTTCTTTTCGCCTTCCTTCTTGTCGAGACCGTAAGCGATAGCAGCGGCGGTGGGCTCGTTGATGATTCTCATGACGTTAAGGCCAGCAATGATACCGGCGTCCTTGGTAGCCTGACGCTGAGCATCGTTGAAGTAGGCGGGTACGGTAACGACGGCGTGGGTGACTTTCTTTCCGAGGTAAGCCTCAGCGGTTTCCTTCATCTTAGTGAGGACCATAGCGGAGATTTCCTCAGGGGCGAAGATCTTGTTTCCTTGAGCTGTCTGAACAGAAACATGGGGTTTGCTCTGCTTCTCAATGACCTTGAAGGGGAAGAACTTGATGTCATGTTGGACTGTGGTGTCTGACCATTCACGACCAATCAGACGCTTGGCATCAAACACAGTGTTCTCCGGGTTGGTTGTCAACTGATTCTTAGCAGCATCACCAATGAGACGTTCACCATCAGCAGTAAATGCCACATAAGAGGGGGTGATACGGTTACCCTGGTCATTAGCAATGATTTCCACTCGGCCGTTCTTGTACACACCAACACTGTTGACAAAGAGAAAAAATATATTTACATATTATTATTAGGATAACAAAAATTGAATCCTAAATAATTTCTTTATTTATTTTTATTTCAATGCAATTATCGCTTTCAGGAAATTATTATAATTACTACTTTTTTTTTATTAACTGACAAAGTTGTCAATGTATCCGATCAAGGCCTTGGATAGGTTATTCCCCATTGATCCATGTAGTAAAAATAATAAATAAAACCCAATTTAAAACAGGTGATATTTCCCACAATAATTTCAAGCTCATTTTTATTTAATATAGGTGATAATTATTATATGGTGTTGATAAATATGTATTATTAAACTTTGTGATATCAGGGTTTTACCATATTTTGCTTAATTAAGTAATAGAATTCAGTATTTTTTAAAGTTACTTTATCAAGCTATATTAATTCAAGTTGTAAAGCATTACAATAATCTTAACATGATGAATTAACTTATTGAACCAAGAATTGGAAAGTATGAAAATTCCACTACAATATTTTTTCTCTGAACATGTAGTGACAAGATTGAGTTATAGCTGATGTTTAAAATATTCTCATCTGATCTATGATAGACTGAATGAACATATGGCAAAGTGGTAGTCGTGACGTGTACTCACCATGAGTAGGTGGTTCCCAAGTCGATACCGATCACGGTGCCGATGTCTTTGTCCTTCTCCTTCTTGTCGTCGGCGCAAACCGCCGCGACCACCAGAACCAACGCGCACAAGCTCCACCGCATTTTCACCATATACTGACGTACTCTGAAACAATACAAACATTAATCAATTAGAACTGTCTTCAAAATGCTTAAAACATGTAATCCCGACTTATACTTGTTGCGTTAGATGTCAATTTGATAGTTTTCAAAGACACGTACTCATTCAATGGGACACGTCATGTAGAACACGGATGGAGAAACCCGGTCAAAATTACTCGATAGGACGCTAAAGATTACGTTTTAAACGGTTTACAACGGCCTAGAAAATGCTAACGGTACTATTCGGTACGACTAGGAGATGTAGGGCGGTACACCGGCCCACTCGGAAATCCAGAAATTTCGCTAAAGCTGGTAAAGAAATTAAGGAATGATTGTAAGAGAAACTATATAAATAATGGCTTAAATAACCTTACGGTCTAATAAAACTACGAAAAATAAGAATAGAAGAACTTGAATAGTAAAATATGCCAATTAATCGTAAGGTTACAACAGCGGAATGAAGTCCGAAATTTTAGAATGACTAAATATAGAAAACATAAATAATTACCTATTTAATAAAAATTATGGATGAATCAATGAAATACTAAATTCACTGCCACGATACAATCACTTTAAACGAAATTATAGTCACTTGCACGAATTCACTAACGATATGCGTTGATCTCTTGCGTTCGATTTTTCAAGAAAAACTGGAGTTCACACGCGGCCGTCGCTATTATTTAGCGCTAGTGCTCATCGTGGGCGAATTTTATTGGTCTACAGAACGATGACGTATTTCAAAATGGCACCGGGTTGGTCCAAGTGTACCTATTTGGCGTGATCTGATTGGCCCACGTTTATAACTGGCTTTCTTAATAGGTCGTTACCCGCGGCGGGATATTCAAAGAAGACGTGGATCAATAAAACGTTTCTAGAATCATTGAACTTTCACTTAATATTTTTGTTTATTACAGCATGTATTATTCGTAGTATATATTATGTCATTATAGTTGAGAACAAGGATGTTTTTAAAATAAACTATACGTAGCCACATAATAGTCCTGACCCAACATTAGATCGAGTCTTTTGTTGTGGGTATCTGGAACTATGAGAGACTTTTTGCTCTCACAAGCACCAGACCCGAAACAAATATGTATTTGTGGTTTACACAAACATTTGTCTCGGTACACGCATCGAATCCGCGGCCTCTTGGTTTCAAAGCTGGCGTCTAACCAACTACGCCACGGTGGCTGTCTAATGGCTTGAAAATTCGTTTAACTATTCTATAGTAAGAGTTTGTATTTATTATTATTGTCGTAAAACTACGTGTACCTAGGTAATATTTAAATCATATTCTAAAACTAAGCAGTTTGTGGATTCCTAATAATTGTTCTGTGTCTGAATATAAATCGTATCGTCGCTCTTAAATATTTTGAATGAAAATAATACTCATACTACTCATCTCATTCTAATTTGAGTTTTCATTTTATAATAAAAACCAAACACTTATTAATAGAAAATATTTTTTTCTAATAGGTATTTAAGTACTGCTCGTCTGGGAATCGAAACCATTTTATAATTTTAATTATAAAGGTGGTGTGCTTGTGAGGAAAAACGGATTTTTGACATTCTTTTTCAGTCAGAACATAGCTAAGACAAATATCTTTATGGTGCAGCGGACAGAGCTAAATTACAAACGAAAGGTATTCGAGTAACGCGCAAACAAATAATCGTAAAAACATCCTTATGGAAAAGCATCATTTATTATAACAAAGTCACTAATATACACAAATCCAATATTATGAATCTTGTGGGAAATGAAATATATTATTTTATTATTACAATGTCTCAGTAAAAATAAGAACAACTAAATGTGTTAATTCAAAAAGCAATTAATTTTAATGGATAGTTAAGAGTTAAGACCACGTCATGCCTACAGATCACATTCGGATACATCAAACTTGTGACACACACCTACATAGCAACAGTTGGGCAACGTTCGAACATTTTCATGATATATATTTGTAATTATAGTTCGCTTGTATTGTACAAATATAGTGTTAGGAAAGCCATTAAACAATCAGTGACGTATGCTATTTAGTAACGGATACAAGGAGAAAGTTATAGGATATATAGGTAGTCTAGAATTTTCTAGAATTGTTTTGACAGGCATGAGAATATAATAATGATATGGATAGGGCTATTCCTAGATTCTAGAAGCATTGGGGTTTAAAAATCACCTCAGTGACTAGAAGTTTCTCGAATGTTCCATACATTTCTATTTAATAAACATATTTTTCATACAAGTTATTTCGATTTGTAGATATTGTGACGGAATTTAGATTAAGTGAATGACCGTGACATTGAACGATACCAACAAGTGCCACGACTATATGTGACAATATTGATAATTCGATACGTATGTTTCATGTTACGCATTTTTAATAATCCAAAATGCCAATTTTTAACTTGGTTAAACAAAATTACTGCTCCGGATATATTAGTAAGTGCAGTGGCGTCATTTCGAAACCATAGTGGCCTTCCACCGGCCTGTGGAACTTCTTCAGTTATTGAAATGAAACATCATGCGTGTATAACATTTTATTTAAATTCAGTAAAAATACAACAACAGTCTATGTACTTATCAAACTGGAAATGTCTTATAAAAATTATTATTACTTATCCCCGTACCTAAAATAATTATTACTATACATTTATTATTCATTCACATATTACAATTAGTTCTTGCCGGATATTAAGGACAATATGAGCGGAGCGAAGTATGTTATGATGCAGTCGGCACCTGTAATCAAAAAAATTATTTATTTATTTATTCTTAACTGCACACAGAAAGGAGAAACATACAAAGATAATAGAAATTAAGAAAAAAGTACAGATGGCGGTCTTATCGCTCTAGGCGATTTCTTACAGACAACCAAACTAAAAAATATCTACTTATTAGTTATTACACACATAAATTCTATGTTTCCTAAGGTTGTGAAACCTTGCAAATTGCGTTATTAAACCACAATACGATTAAGTACTCTCAAGTTAGCGAATATACTTTAAAATAATAATTTACGAGCACATAAAAATTAAAAAAATATATCTCCAAAAACTTAAGATAAAAAAAATCTTTTAGAAATTTGATAAAATAATATCTACTGACTAGTCCATTCAATATAAATAATCTAATATTATTTTGGACTAATAATTGCTGACGCAAGCTCTATATGTGATTTCAATAATGACGTTATGTTTACACCACCCTGTATAATAAATGTAATTTACTATTGCTATCTCCGTATATAGCATATTAGTAAAACGGTCAGTGTCTCAGTGGGTAACGGCCGAATGTGTAAATTGTTTTGGGCGACATGGTGGTATGTTGAACCTTGAACAGGCCGTCAAACTAGCGGCAATGTGTCGATGACCTAAATACTTGTCAATTATTGTAAATTGTTAAAACTGGCGGTGTCTGTACAAGCCCAATCACTTAATGATGCGAAAAGTCGAGAAATTATTGCTTAATTGGTCAATGTCGTTGGTCATGACTTACGCCTGGCATGACGATAGTTTCGTCCCATATTACATCTTGTACCATTTGTGGCATTTTTTTGTAAATTCACCCTACAGTCTCATGCACAGTAACATACTTTTCATAATATATGAACATTACTTAAATTTATACAAAAAACAACGGGACACTTTTAGGTCTCCAAAAATTTAGATCGGGAACAAATGTTTGTTGATCCCCCAAACATTTGCGCCTAAACGGGAATCAAACACTCGACCATTCGCACTAGCTCTCTAAGCCACGGAGTTTTTACCAATGTGTTATCGAGGTCAGTGGCTCAGTAGTCACTAGTCAGTTGCTAACGTATTACGTGGGGTCGTCGCACTCAAGTGACGCGTACGGTGTAAGTGTCAGTCTCGGCGAACCAATTATTATTGTGTAAATGGGGCGATGTTAGTGCGTGGTGGCATGTTGGTAACGGACCAGACGCTGCCTACATGTTTACGGTGGTCGCGGGTTCAAATCCTAGGGCACACCTCTGACTTTCGGAGTCATGTGTGTATTGATAGTTAATCACCACGCACTATAACGGTGAAGAAAAACATCGTGAGGAAACCACAACACACTTGATGGTCAGTACAATACTGTAAACCCTTGGCGGTCGACATCATTATTACAGCCTAATTGCAACGGAATATAAACGGGCAAAACCTGAAATATGAAACACATACGTGGATCACTGCGACGGATTCTTATCTAGTGTATATGCTGGCCAATTCTCACACCTATAATATTTGTCCAAAAATAGTGGGGCATTCAGGTCCCCTACAACGGAAGAACCAGCAACAGTTTTAGACCGGGCGGTTACGCGAACGTATATCGGGGTGCTTCTCGCCCTGGGATGTCCGGTGCCGCCCCTAATGTGTGTGAAGGTCATCGAGGGGTTTTTAGTCAGTATGCTGGCATAAGTTTTGTTAGGGACCCAGCGCGGCCACAACTCGCAGCGTGCCGGGCTGGAGGGCCAGAGACACTGACATACCCTTTTCGGCCTCCCCCGGGGTGGCGAAAGGGGAGCTTAATAGCTCTTCCTATTGGACAAAAAAAGACCTACAATATTTAAAAGAAAATAATTTTGCGATGGAATTCATCTCACCTGCTCTCCTCATGCAAGTGAGAATCTCCATGAGATTGGTCTGTACGTCTTTGCTGTCTCCGGAGCGTGATATCATCGCGTATTCACCAGACACCTATAAAAACAACATTTATCAGAAATATTGATAAAATAGAGATTCAATTATAAGACATAGCGCTCGACCACATTATCTTAAAGAAAACTTGAGTGTTGGTTATAAGATTTCATTCGGTTTTTATTATGGAGAGCATCCAATCCAATCCAATCCACCAGCCAAAGGAAGTCCACTGCTGAACATAGGCCTCTCCCAATGATTTCCAAAGTGACCTGTTGGAGGCAGCCTGCATCCAGCGACGTCCCGCGACCTTCACCAGGTCGTCTAACCACCTAGTGGGTAGGACGCCCACGCTGCGCTTTCCGTTTCGTGGCCTCCATTCGAGAACTTTTCATGGAGAGCATATTACCTGATAAATAAATAGCGGATGGTGCGGGAATTGGTTCTTGGTCTGCCTGACGATATCCAGGTACGGCAGTCCTGGTTTCACCATGAGAAAATCGGCACCCTCGGCCACGTCACGAGCCTGCATATTGCATAAAGTCATATTATGTAATTTTATTTTTTTGAAAATATTCGATTCCTATTTGGTAAATGTACCCATTTTCCAAAACGATTTGAGTACTATTACATTGGCGAATAAACGTTTGGCTTGTGATAAGGTATGTTTATGGCAAACATACATAAATACACCCAACATACATAGTCCTGACCCCACACGAGATCAAGTCATCAGAAACTACCACGGACATTTCAGTCTCACAAACACCCAGACCAAATACGTGTAGTTCACACAAATATTTGTCGATTATAGATCAAACCCGCGGCCTCATGTTTCACAGCCGGCGTCTAACCAACTGCGCCACGGAGGGTGTCAATGACTATGTGAGGTTATTTATAGGTAGTATATGTAGGTACCGCGGCCCGGGCGGCGAGCGCGGCGCCACCGGGCGGCAGCTGGTAGCACTTGCGGTCGCCGGCCATGGGCGAGCTCTTCATCGTGTCGCGGAACGGACCGTACAGCGACGATGCGAACTTGCACGAGTACGACAACACCGACACCTGCACATACACAGTACACACCACAACTACTTTATAACAATCATTCTTCATTATTTATCATTAATTAAATTATGATTTTTTTAATCCAAATGAATAGCGAGACGAGCATGTCATTCGCCTGATGGTAAACGATACGACCGCACATGGACAGTAGCAAAACTAAACAACACCACGAATAACAAAGTAATGCTTGGCATTCCACTGCGCTCGCCATCCTGAGACATAAGTTGTTAAGTGTCATAATGTCCAGTAGTTACGCTGGCTATAATGACCTTCAAACCGAAACAACAATGCGTTTACATTGCTGTTTGGCGGGAGAAATTTACATTGCGGTGGTACCTAGGCGGCCTTTCACATATGAGACCTACCACCAGTGGATTAAAAGCAATAAAAGAGTCGTTTATGTATTTTATGCTTTTTCTACTGACATGACAAACTGAAGCTATTTCAATACAATATCCACGGCTATATGTCGTAAATAACGATAAAACATTTTTAATGTTATTGAAAGTAACAAATATTACTGCATTGAAAAAAAAACTAACCCATAATTTAATATGTCTTGGAAATATATTACTGAAGTATTACCTGGTTTTGAAGTTTAGCGGCGACTAGAGCTTCTTTGATGGCTTTTATCCTGTTGTCCATCATATCTGACGGCGCTACGACCTGGGCACCTGCAGGAAACATAAGCATAATTTGATTAATTGCCAAAGTACACAAAACTGGGGGTTATAATTTGTCATATCATACGAGACACAACTATGGGGCCGAAAATAATCCTAGATATTTCAATGTCAGTGAGCAATACAATTGTCAACATACAATTTATCGCATCACTCGATTAGTGTTTGCTTTAATGGTGAAGGAAACCATCTTCCTTTATAGGAAGATCGCAGCCAGATGATTTATCAACCCAGAAATTATACATAGCGAATTTCCCGGCCTGGGTATTCCCAGGCCAATCAATAAAATATAATAGTGCCGTGTTCTGGGTATTCCCAGGACACGGCACTATTATATTATATTGATTTACTAACAGCACGGCCCGACTTCGCCCAGTTGTAAAGATTTATTGAATTATCTTCACACCAGAAACATCTTATTTCACGTGTTATCTTTTGTATATTTTAACTCAACCTTAGTACCATACCGTCCTCTATACTTTCTTTCCCATCTTATCCGCTGTTTTACAGTTCTTTTTTTTTATCAGCCCATATACGTCCCACTGCTGGGCACGGGCCTACTCTACAATCGAGAGAATCGATTGAGAGTGGTTAGGCCATAGAGTCCACCACGCTGGCCTAGTGCGGGTTGGCGGACTTCCATACCGTAGAAATTCTTTAAAATAGCTACGGTATGCAGGTTTCCTCACGATGTTTTCCTTCACCGTTAAAGTTAATAAGAAACATAATATACAGGGTGAACCTATCAAGTGGGCGTGGATGGTCAAATCTAAATTATGAGGAGTAGCGAAAAATGGTGAAAGTATTCACGAGTCCGATTTTGACAAAATCTAAAACTGCATACTTGGTTTTTCAAAAATCAATACTCGTATTCCTAGCGAGGTACCGAACCTGATGAATGATTATTTAAAAAGAACTCACACACGCTGTGCAAAATAATATTAATATCGGTTCAGTATTTACTTTATTATTTTTTAGTTTAGGAGTTTATCGCACTCAAACAACGTGGCACGAAATTTTTATATACGAAGAAGAAGACGTGTTTACAAGACACAACATTAGTATTGGGTTTTTATAAGACACAACATTAATAAAAACCCAATACATGAAAAGTACTATACTAATTAAATTCATTTTGACAGCATACAATGTGGCGCATTTGGTTGGACGCCGGCTGCGAAACGAGAGGCCACGGGCTCCATCCCTGCATTGAAACAAACGTTTGTGTGAACCACAAGTATTTGTTACTGAAATGGGTGTTTGTGAGGCCGAAAAGTCTCTCGTAGCTCCTGATACCCACGACACAAAACTCTTTCTTATATATTTATGTGCCTGTTGGGTGTATTTATTTAATGTACTCAATATAACAAACCTGCCATCGCATAAGCGAGTGCCACCTCCGCTATCCTCTTGACCGACGCGGCGTGGTCTATCGCGCCAGTGTTGGTCAGCAGTCCACAATGACCATGTGACGTATAGGGACACAGACATACGTCACAAGCTAGGAGTAGGTCAGGCAAAGCTTCGCGGAGCTTGGGCAAAGCTCGCATCACTGGGTTGTCTGAGGAGTCTGCGTGCGAGCCTGTCGGGTCCTAGAACGATATATGGGGCTAATAAAATGGATGGAAGAGTAGGTCAATTTTACGAAACTTATGCTAGCTAATCAGTAAAACTATAAACCAGCGTCAGGTTTAGATGTATCCCGAAGTGACCAATCTTAAAGACGAAAGTGATATGTCGTCAGGAGTACTTAAACTTGCTACATCGTTTTTCAGTCATGTTGCATTATGAATTTGCTTAAAAATAATTAAGGGACATCGTGCCTCATCTTGATGTGATCATTTTTGCAAAAAAGGTTTACAGTTCAAGAAGCAATAATGTGACATTAAAACTTTAAAATAATGTTGATAAAAGTATTCAAAATATAGGTTGAAATCCAAGTATTGGGAAACATATAAAAAGTCTAATAGAATATTTATTGAGCCGACATCACGTTTTTTGTGTACATCGCACAGACGAATCGATATTTATTGGAACACGTGGTGATACAATATTGGTAAAACATCGCGAATTGTATGCGGAAATAGATTTCAACCAACAACTATTTACGCAAGTGTAAGAAAGACGTCGGTTGTAACATTGTAAAGCAAACAAATTATACGAGTAGTGCAACATGATTTAAGACGCATTACGAAGAATCTATTATAAATTATATTACATATGGAATAAGACCAAGAAGAAGCCCTAAAAGAAAATGAATAAAGTGGAATTGTATGATTATATTATACATACATACATAGATAAATTCACGCTTTTTTTCCAGAAGGGGTAGGCAGAGGCTCTCGTGGTAGTAACAAGGTCATTCGCGTTTCGCCCAGTTTGATCCGTCCCACTATGTGATAGGGGGCGAGCCTATCGCAATTTCAGGCACAAATTCCTGACTCCGGACTGATAACGAATAGAAAAATCTAATATCGCGGTGCCAGAGCCGGGACTCGAACGGGAGACCTCAGAATTGTAACCATACCGAAGTAAAACTACGCCACCGAGGCAGTCGAGGCATAATGACTATATCATTGTTTATTTTCGTTCCTACATTTTTGTGTTACAAATCCAAAACCTAGAATTTTCAAAGTGGTTTCCTTAATATGCATACAGCCATAATTTATGGAAACTATGAATTCCAGTATGCGACCTTAAAATCTGTACTTTTATATTCAAATGACGATTAACGACGATTTAAATTCACATTTTATAAATATCATGCCAAAGATGCGGCGCATGCAGCCAATCAGCCTGAATTCCTTACGCAATATATTATTTGTACATCGTGAAATACATCGAAATAGCGGAAACATGCAAACCATTTTCCAATACGGCCTTCGCCTAATGTGTCTGAACGGTTTTCTGATTGACATGACTGTAATTAACAAAGACTGGTTGAATGACGCTTCGAAACCACATAAATCCAACCGCAATGTGGTAGAGTTATTGTCAGTCATGACTCGCCATGAATAGCCAGGCACTTCCGGGGTGGTACCACTGTCTCACAGGAAACCAATATGAAGCGGAAGCTTTGCTATTGCGTTTCGTTCGGCGAGTGAGATTGCCAGATGCCCAATACCCCTTTTCTCTTACAGTTCTTTTTCCTTCCTACTCCCCTCCTGATTTTAACGGCCAGCAACACATCTATGAACTAGGCGTTGTGGATAGTCATGGACAGCAGAGACCACTTAAAGGGTCACCTGTGACCTGCTTGCTCACTTGCCAGACCAATGAAATAAAAAAAAACCCCAAGATCTGGGATCACTGCATATTCTTAGCCTAATCCAGCTTGACATGTTCATTGAATTAAAATAGTTATCAAGTTTGAGAAGCGAAAAAAACATATATAGCTTACACATGGTTTTCCTTGCTCACTAGGGAATCCTAATAAGATAAATATTGTTATGAGACTGATACAAATATAATCTGATACTAACAAGGACTAATCCTATTAGATTGAAGATAACGGGAACGAGTATTTACTATTAAATTTATTGAAATAGATAATGTTCAGAAAAGTACCTTGGGCAATGTTTCAATGATTCCAAATATAAGTATGGATTTTAGTCCTTTGTCCATTAAATCTGACAATACCGGTATAAGATGGTTGATGCCATATCTAAATACATTGGGCATGCTTGATACTTCTTGTCTTGCATCATCATCCTCTCTGGAAAAAGAAAACTATCATGAGTTGTACATTTGTTTCCTTGGCGGGGCCTATGTTCAGCAGTGAACTTCTTGTGGCTAAAGTAGAAAAGAGATAGAATGAGTTTGCAACGTCACTGCTGCATGTACACTTTTATTAAAATTATGTATATTTTAGGAATCAGCTCATGTGTATCCCACTGCTGAGCACAAACGGTCTCTATGACTGAAAGTGATGTAGATCTTAGTCCATCATTTTAGTCTAACGCAAGTCAGTGTAGGCTGTAGCAGCGGACACTATTCTGAATGTATTATTAATTGTTTAGAAATTGTAGACAATCCACTAAATAGTATTTTAAGACAGATTCACAACATATTAACTAAACTGGTGGATTTAGATGATAAATAATGATAAGTATGATAAGTAATGATAAGTATTTATAAAAAAAAAAAACATTATATCCCGCCTTGTCCCATCTCATTCTCACTCAAGATATGTAATCCAATCCCACCCAGTACAAAAAAGTAACAAATACATCAGAATTCCTCCCTCATCCCACAATAAACTTACATTTTTTGGGACACAAAGTAGCCTAAGTGTAATCCAGTGTGACAGCTACTTCCATACTAAATTTCAGTGGCGAAGGCTCCATATAACTCGATTCCCTGCGGCTTACCTTTTTTAATTTATCATTACACTATAAACAAGCAAATTTTTCCAAATTATTTATGTAATATCCAAACTAATTTTATTCAACGACATCTGTCGGCTACATAGGTAAATATTACTGCGGAGGCGCACAGCAAACACGTAATTACATTGCGACGCGTTGCGACCTCTGGCGAATTACTGCCAAAATTGTTCGGCTTATTGAATAACAATGGCGCGGCCCGTGCGCCGACCGCCCGCGTCGGCCGCATGTTACGCATTGGTGTGAAATGGTTGTATAGTTTGCAACAAATCATGCAAAATTGTACCTTAAATTTATTAAGATTTAAAGTTCAATTTCCGTTCAAAAAGTAGGAGGTATGTTGCGATTCTTCAGCATTTTGTGTGTTTATTTGTGTAGATATCACTGCATTTATAAGTGTTGTATTAACATTTTGACAGTATACGAGTATTAGCTGGTTCACGCATTTAGTTTTAATGTTTTAAATTACAAAATGTACATCAATGTTAATAGATAGTATTATTATGTTGTAATGGAAATTAATAATCGTGAGGGACGTATATGTTTGGACTGTCAATTTCGGAAATAACGTTACTGTTTAGATTTTAGGAAGTAATCGACTACTAATGATACAACTAATAAAAGCGCGGCTAACGTACTTGTTAACATTGTATCTAGATTATTAATTTTTCTTTATTAATCTTACATTCACGTGCGGTATAAAAATATACTTTTTTAATTTTCTCAGGATGACATTGCAACTTTTGTATATTGGAAATATTAAAATATAATTGACGAACGCAGTAGGTAGATGCCATCATACGAAACGCAATCGTTTCGTTTGGTGAGTGAGATTGTCGGAGGAATAATTTGCTGGCGGTTGGATATTCGCAAACGTCAGGATATAAGGATACACGTACATATTATGTAAATGTGTCGCGTTTCGGGCTAATTCTGTGAAGCATCTCACGATAAGTTGATCTACTCAATCCGGACTGCACTATGTTTACTATCAAGTATCAGTCGCATTGTCTTCACTGTGTAGTGCCAGTAGGTATAAAAAAAAAAAAACACACTTATTTCGCGTATTGAGCTTCGGCTTCCCTTTTAAAAAAAATCACCCTTCGCCACTGCTAAATTTCATTGAAATCCATTAAGCCGTTTCCGAGTTCATCGTGCACAACCACACAGGTGACAAAAATTCAAAAAATCATTGGGTTCTATTATGTTAATATATTTTTTTTTATCAGCCCATATACGTCCCACTGCTGGGCACGGGCCTACTCTACAATCGAGAGAATCGATTGAGTGGTTAGGCCATATAATCCACCACGCTGGCCTAGTGCGGGTTGGCGGACTTACATATATTAATATAGTCCCCCCATATTAATTTTTCTCATTTATCTTCCATGTATAGACATCTATTGGTCACAAATTTATTATATATAGATATTGTATTGTATCAGCCCATATACGACCCACTGCAGGGCACGGGCCTCCTCTACAATCGAGAGTACGATTGAGAGTGGTTAGGCCATATAGTCCACCATGCTGGCCTAGTGCGGGTTGGTGGACTTACACACCGTAGATTATTTTTTTTTAATTGCTACGGTATGCAGGTTTCTTCACGATGTTTTCCTTCACCGTTAAAGTGCGTGGTGATTGACTATCAATACACACATAACTCCAAAAAGTCAGAGGTGTGCCCTGGGATTTGAACCCGCGACCACCGTGAACATGTAGGCAGCCGAGTCTGGTCCGATACCACGAGGCCACCACGCACTTCATATATAGATATGCATTACATTAAATAAGATTTCTTTCACAAGAATTTAATAGAATGGGATTTTTGAAGTCAAAATATGGAAAATTGTTGTTATGAGCTCATGAATAATACCATTGAATAGCTTGTATAATTAATTTTTGTTTTTACATTTTACAAAGGGATATTTTCTTTTAACACATTGATATACTGACATGTTTTGTGTGAGCAAAGTTTGTGCAGAGATCACATGCTTATTGTATTATTTGCGTTCACAATACATCTGAGCCATCCTAGTAGATAGTTTATTGTTTTGTTGAACGAATATGAATGTGACTGACTCATAAATGTATGTTATTTATTGGAATGAGATAACTGCAGTGTAAATAAAATTAATTGGATATTAACATTTTTTCCTGCTACATATACCTTAGGAAACTAGGTATAAGTATGAATATTTTTATAATTGAATGTGTTGTTGCGTAATTATTAAAAAAAATACCAGTATTCTAATTAGCATATAAAATGTATATTTATACAATATCAATATGAATTTTAAATAAGACAAACAAATTTGAATTTTGCTAAACAACTTTCAAGAATCTTGAATATAAATGAATAATTTGGTCTATTTTTAAATATACCTAAATATTTTACCACAAGTTTTTTTTATTCAATGTTGAAGGCTTGCATATTCCACAAAAGATACTAGTCAAAATATTAATTTCTTTTTTATCATCGAAGATATAGAAAACCATATCAATATCTTGGAGCTAAAAGGTGTATAGCGCATTTTTGTTGAAATTATCATACACAAACAGTAACAATATTCCTGAAATTTATTCAATTTTTAATACCTTAATCACTATTAACACACAGAAAGTTCATTGTTGAAGATAGGTCTACCATAAAGATTTTCACATGAACCTGCTGGTCTCTGTAGGCAGCCAGCAATCGTCTTTACTGTATCAGGGTTTCCATGGTAGGTCTACCATAAACAAAATTACTCTTAAAATACTTACAACAAGAAAACAGGGTACATGATATTATGCGGTTCTATGGTGGTGTTGGGCTCCTGCAGTCTGCGCAGGGTGGCATGGTGGTAGCCACCCTGCAGCATGTGCTCCGGGCTCAGGAACAGTTGGCTCATGTCTTCTATGTTGAACGTAGTCGTCGAGTATGCGTACGGACTCGGCTCTGCACACCACACGTTATGTCACGATTTCACCGGCAAATACTCAGCTTCATACACGCAACTAATATATTCTAGTATATAACAGCTGGAACTAGTTATACCACTTTTTAAGTCAATCGCGATCGGGGTCAATATGGAATATGATTGCGGTTCTGTATATATTTTTTAACTTGGACTTTAGAATCATTTGGCACAAGGAGAGGGGTAAAAACGATCAAAGGTGGTAGGGATTAGGTCTCTGATTATTACGTTACCACTCTTAATACAAGGTAATGCATAGTTTTCGAGAAATTAATAAAAATAGTTCCTAACCTCAAATTACATATTAGGTAAAACGGAACGTTATTATGGGTGATTGACAGCCAATCGTCAATGAAATGATTATTTATTCATTGCAAATCGTTATGACCCATTTACATGGGGAGTGTCTTGCCTCGAGGATACGATTATCGTAAGGATATAAAAAAGATGTATCGTGCAAACTTTGTCAGTGGTAAATACGATAGTCAGACTATACGACTATCATAGTCTTATGAGTTATGGCGGTTATGTCATACGATAATCGCATTCGATTCTCGCCGCGAGAAATTCTGCCCGTGTTAATGGCGCTATAGTAATATTATGTCTAGATTGTGGGGTGAAATGTCGTGCAAAACAATGAGTGCCAAACCGATGGAACGGAACGTAAAAAACAACTACACAAGTTGCTTCATGTGTCATTGTGTTTATTGATACTTTTGGGCGCAGTAATCGCTTAAGTGATAGTCGATAGACACAGTAAATATTAAATGATTTGTTGAGGTTTTGTTGTTTTAAATTATATGTTTTTTATCGACCTAGAAATAATGTTCAGAAGGAGGATAATGTACCCACTTTATTGTATAGTTCGGTCGAATCTGTCCAAAACCGACTGAGGGCATCCCGACGTCACGTAGTGTTTTGGCTACCACCACAGATCACTCCCTGTGGCCACCACTCTTAGAGTGGTTATAAAAAGCCGGAGGAGGGAGAGCGGCCCCGCCCGCTGTAACGAAGGATAGATGGGTGCCTCTCCTTTGTTACGTAAAGGCGATGGGGCTGCAGTCTGCACTTCCCGCAGCGACGGAGACGTTGCAGAAGCAATTTTGACAAGTGTTTTGAGGATAAGTTACTTTAATTGGATTTTCTCACTAATGTTGCATTGCCTTTTCATGGGAGTGGTACCAGGGTAGACGGGACACTCCCCCTTTCTCCTCCACTCCCTACCAACTCCTTTCTCGTGTCAAACGATTTTAAAGTTTACCCTTTTTGTCTTAATTTCTAATATTTTATTAATAGCAAGTTGCTATTTTATTTATTTGAAATATATTTTTTTTACTAATAAACATTGCCGAAAGCAGTTTTTTTTCGACTTTGATACATCCCACCATCCATCCCTGAACCGTGTATAAACTATTACCATACAAACGTAACCTTCACAGTAAAGTTACTGATAATGTTTAATAATTAGGACTGTTTTCTATAAAACATACCGGTGTTAAAATTGCACTCGGAATCGACGCGCTGAACTTTGATAGCATAATCAGTGTCTGTACAAACATCATTTAGCTCAGATGGAGAGGATGTACAATTTGTAGGCTCTATAACATACACTGTATTCTTCAGAAGAGCAGTACTTTTCTTCTTTAGCTTCCTTTTTAAGACAGTCTCTTGATGTTTTTTTGTTAAGTGTCGAATCAAGCTGCATGTTGATTTGTTTTTCACTGATAATTTTTGTCCACACAGAAGACAAGAAGTTACTAATTTTTCATTCACTTCAGAAAAATATTGCCAAGCCCGGCTTCGCTGTTTAGTAGACATATTCATAATTAAAAGTATACTGCTTACTTGCAAATCTGGTATTATTTAAATCAGCCCTGTTGATTCCAATGCTTACTTTTCAAATATTGCGCTAAATGTAATGATACACTTAGAATTGCGCTATACAGCACTTTGACGCTTTTGACGCAACAAAAGAATCATTGAAATATGCGCCATATTGTAAACTGATAAGAGTAATGAATACAGTCCTTTAGGCCAAACTGTTATTATAATTTTACCAATAAGCACCAACAACTTAAGGCCTTATTTAAGTACTACAGGTCCTAATTTATTACTAATTTGTAAAAAAAAACGAATAAAACTAGATGCTGAGTGGTATCATCAGTGGTACATCGCTGACCAATAACACCTTATTATATCATTTTTAAATGTGGCTTAGTATTGATTTTATTTAGGTTTGGCTGTTTCTGTCCAAATCTGGTCCAATCTCAAACGAAAATTACGTTTATTTACAAACAAATAAAAATAAAGTTTACCTTATACCTGTATTATCTGTATTAAGGTAAAATAATCATTCACAATAGACCATTCATTTGATCTGTGGTTTCATTCATTTGTCATTCATCCTTGTTTTATTATTTATTTTTTAAATAATCGAAATTTTGTAATATTATTTGTATTCTTATTAAATTTGTTGATATATACCGTGATGATTCCGCTTAAAAAATCAATTGCCACAAAATGATATGTAAAATTTTGATGCTGCAATTTCGTATGCTGTTAAGGCTTCTTTAAATTTGTATTAAACACCTGTTGTGGTTTTGGTCGGGCGTTGTTTTACAATTATTACGAGGCAGTGAGAGTTCTCGACCTTGACATTTGCGAGAAACCTTGACTGCAACATGATTGCCGACGACGAAGAGGCTGTTATGAAAAAGAGCGACAAAACATGCACAGACAATCTCACAGTCACGCTGGACAAGTGTGAAGGGAAAAAACCCGAGAAAAGCGATGCGGAGGACCCCAAACCGCGCATAGTGTTGACTATAAGGTCGGAAAAGTCTAGCGCTAAAAGCAACAACATGAAGATTGTGTCTACGGAGGAGAAACATGAGGAGGTGTCCCCGCGGCGTTCGAGTCGTACGAGAGGTAAATGGGAGTGGGTGTGCGATAGCGACACCTCTGTCTCGCCGAAGAAATACAAATCCGCCTCAGAAAATGACGATTCCGACACGCACACTAAGCGATCGACGAGTCGTCGGAGCAAAGACAACGACAATGTTGTGGCTAACGCTATTGCTCGCAAGGAGAAAATGTACGATGATATAACTCCGCAGAGGTCCACCCGCCGGCAGAAGCCCAAGGTAGCTGAAGAAACGGCTGCAGAGAAGATTGAAGAGAGGGTGAAGACTCGGAGGTCGGCTAAACCAACTGCCACAGAGATTGAGACCAAAAAGACAAAAGACGACGCTGAGATGGAGGTGGTGGAGTTGGACACTGATGAGGAAGAAATGCCAGGGCAGAGGAATGAGACGCAAGTGAAGCACCTGAGCGAGCTGGGCTTGAAAGCTGTTGTCCTTGATGAAGAAGAGGAGGTCGGTGAGAGTGGGTATGTCAGTTTTGTAATCCGTGTTTACTATACATACAATACATATACATTTTTTATTTATTTGTTATAAAATTATTTAATGTCAACTTATATACCCAATGATGGTGTGTATATTTTTTGTATAATATTCTGAAGAGTTTGACCTTACATGGGCAAATAGTCATAAATTTATGTAAATCAGTTTTTGGTTTATATCTGTGTAATCAACAGAGAATTGGAGGAAGCTGAAGAAAATGAAGTAGACGAGATTGAAGATGATGGAGACCTATATGATGAAACAAAAGGTGCTGACAAGGTCCGGTACGGGTATGACTCGAGCAGCGACGAGGACTTCTACTGCTCAGTGGAGGCGTCGCCAAGTGAACAACCAAGGAGGTCTAAAAGATTGTGTTCTTCATTCACAAATGACAGTGATGGTTCAACACCCACCCCAGAGGACGAGCAAAAGTGAAGTATCACTAGACAATAACTTGATATCTACATATATATCAAGTTATTTGTAGTTCACTTGTAGTGGAAATGCTTAAACAGGTTTCAAAAATTGTGTAAAGTATTTTAATGGTGTTTTTGGATAACCAGATAGGAAACTATTCATAGAATAATAATAAAGACACCCAACAGTCACATACACAATCCTGACCCCACATTAAGATCAATTATGTCTTGTGTTGTGGGTATTGGACAATACAAGAGACTTTTCAGTCTCACAAACACCCAGACCTGAGACAAATACTTGTGGGCCTCACAAACATTTGTCTCGGTGTGAAGATCGAACCTGCGGCATCTTGTTTACAGCCGGCGTCTAACCCACTGTCAATTATATCAATGATAATTAAACTGTACTTTACAATAAGTTCCTTGCAGAAATACTTCAAACAGCACAGGTAAAACAAGGATTTCAGTTTTTTATTCCCACACCGAGATAAAGAATCTGTCTCTTTTGGATTCAGAGTATAGATGTTAGTGACTGCTGAGTATTATTTTTTCATGAATGGTTTACATATTGTTGTCCCAATCTCCATGAAAATATATTTACCAATGAAGCACCTGTGTCACTACTTTTGCTTGCTGGTAGGGTGATCACTTCAAACTTGTCTTCATAGCAGCAGCTCTTACGGTTTTCCAGCAACTTGGCTTTGCTGTTGCGATTGTTATTAATTACTATTTGCTGGCCTCTGATTCTGAATCTCAACTTTTGCTTGTATAATAATCAGGTGGTATGCAAGCCCTCTGTGATATATATTGCATGAAAGTTATATCGCCTTCACTGTCATCATAGCTGCTTATTACACTTATTACTTACAAATTATGTTAAGTTTTAAACTCTTCTCTCACAAAGGTATTTGATTTCGCGATGCGATGGCTGTCTACAGCATTATTATTTTTTTTAAATACATAATAACGAGAATATGAATGTTATTTTACATCAACAGGGCGCCGAGACGTCGATCGTCACGGTTGAATGTCGCCACTACGCCTGGGGAAAATGAGCAGTAAGATTTTTTACATATTGTATTTATTTATTAAAGGATTTCCCACAAGGAGTACACATAACATTAATTAATCACAAATAAAACAATCATCATGTTTCCTCAGTTATAGGAAATCACAACAAGGTTAAGTGTTGAGCATTCGCAACACAAATTAAAATTATATTAAAAATTAACAAGCTAAATTAAAATTGAAATTTGGTTATAAATGGAACAATAATAAGAAAAAAATAGAAAAAACCACTATTAATATTAGCTTGTAATGTTCTGTATGCACTTGTAAGCTATCTTAATTAAAATAAATAATTACAGATTGTATATGCTCAATGAATGGTTTATTCCGTCAGCAACACGCGGCAGAAGCGCAAGAGTGCTCGCTCCAACGCCGGCGACGAGGTGCACTCTGACGAGATGGAAAACGAAGAAGACAGGTAATTGGTCTCCATTATTCCAAAAGCGAAAGTTTTTAATTGTTGGAAGACTGCACTACCTCTATAGTCTATACTCAAATAAGCATCCCTGTTTCCTTCATTGTAATAGTTCGAAAATTTACTTTTGATTTTGCAGGTGTTTCCCGGAACTTTCATTATAATAATTTGAATGAAAACTGGCTAAAGTATGGCTGTTTCAATTACAAATTACTCTAGCATTATCGCCTGGTAAGAACAGAGTTAAATAAATGCCTAAAAGTAACGTGATGTAAAAAATAAATGTGATAAACAACATGACTCATTCCTTACAAAAACTTGGGCTTGGATTTTCGCTTCGTCAACAGTGAAAGACGACAATTTCAACTTATCTTGGTGCTTCATGCAGTAACCCTGCTGGTGGCGATGAGGGTTCAGAGGCGGCGTGTCCCGCAGATGAGTCCACGATCGTCGCGACGTGCTATTGCGAGACGCCCAGCAATGTCTACGCTGCGCCAGACGATCTTACAGGTCAGTACTTATATATTTTCTTTTAGTATAATGTCATTAGATAGAAAAAAGTCTTTCATTTAATTAAAGTCCGCAAGAAAAGGTTATTTTTGTGCAACAACACGAAATGGTATAGGTTGAATTTTTCGCCAAAATTCTAATTTCAGCAATATGGCGTCTTACAGTGACGTCATACGTTAATAATCACACAAGTCAAGGGATCGGTGACTAACACTTTTTCATGTATGAGCGTGAAATGTATGTGTAGTGTATGGATTTTTGTGTGTATTGTGCTGTGTACATGTATATGTGTGTGCGTGTGCACAGAGCCGGTGTTCTGCCAGGCGGTGGAGTGGTGCGAGGGCGTGCGCGTGGGCTGCTCGCACGGCGCGCGGCGCGTGGCGGGCGCGCTGGCGGCGCTGGTGCGCGCGGGCCCGCGGGCGCCCTACGTGCTGGTGTGCGCGCTGCACCTGCGGCATCTGCGCGCGCACATGTGCTGTCCCGCCTGCGGACTCTTCTGCACACAGGTACGAGTACTACACACAACTTAACTGCATCATTCCTTCCTACTTAGTGCATGATTTTTATATTCTCTGGGTATTGCAAGTTTAGAAGCTTAAACGTATATGGAAAGGGTGATTCACTTTATGTGAACATGAATAAAACCATACATCATTTTGATCCTTCGAGCCACATAGATATGCAGACTAAAAATCACAATATGGATGCACAAAAACAATACTATCAAAAATCTTTTAATAACTAACCAATATCTCCCCAGGGCATATTCTACCAGTGCTCAAAGGGCCATCTATTCCACCTGGAGTGCGGTCTCCCGTACAACGACGCGAAGCTGCGGCCTGGTTGCCCGCACTGCGGCGTGCACTCGTACCGCTGGCAGCCCGCCAACCGCGACTGCTCCAAGGTGCAACTGCAGATGAAATGCAGCAACAAGAGGATATTCCTGCCCGACCAGAGGGAGCAATGGTAAGGGTCTGTAGTTGGTGTATCAAGTGATTATAGTGGGGTAATTGTAGTGTCTTCCAGGCTGACTATGCACAAGAGATGCGTCATCCCAATCAAAATATAATTACAAGATAAATATTTGACAATCTCTAACACATAAACCATTAAAATGCAAGTCAACAGGGAAAGTTTTTTTTTGTCACCAAGAAAAAGATATTTCATATTTGGGTGCCATGGTTAAATTAACTGACAAGCTACTAGTGGTTTCTGATATCTAAAACACAGGAAATATCTTGCTGTTAAAATAGTCACTGTATGTGTGGCTACCACATATATTGATATTTAATTTTAATTTTAGCACTCCAGCCTATCTCAGCTTCTCGAAGCTATCTCCATCACAACTGGACAACACGCCTGTGATACCCGAAGACCTGCTGCCGTCCACTCCAATTGATCTGGAGCAGTTATGCAAGAAGGATGGTTCAGCGTCAAACGGAGAGTCTGCGAAGAAGCTGTGCGAGTCTATTGTAGCGGGAGAAAGCTTGGAGCAACTTATACCTAAGATTGGTGAGTTTATAATTATGAACCGATTATATTTAACATATTAGTGTCAATAATAATTTATGTGTCAGTGGGACTCCAAGAAAATTACATGATTTTAATATGTACATTTCTTCGTTGTGTTTTATAAAATGTGTGCTGAGAACAGTTAGCAGTCTTAACGGATGCAGAGTGACCACAAATGCCTAAACCAGTAATTACAGCAGTGGGAAATTCTAGGCTCTAGAACCTACAATATGTTGCTGACCATTAGATAGGCCAAGGGGAGGGGCAGAAATTATTACGCTTTTGGATGTTTTAACAGAAAGAAAATAGTCAGCAAAGTTATTTCTTTACAAGGGTTTTGTTTTGTGAAATCTTGACCATTACGGGTGCACCTATTATAAAGCTGTAATAACTGTGGTGTATGGGCGCAGTGTCGTGCAAGCAGCTGAGTGCGTCAGTGTGGCGCGAGCGCGCGACGTGTGCGCACGCGGCGGCGGCGCGCGGGCACGTGCGCGCGCTGCACGCACTGCGCTGCGCCGGCGCCGCGCTCGATGCCGTCGACAGGAACCTGCGCACCCCGCTCATGCACGCTGTACTCGGTATCTAATACTTTGTGTGTTATTCATCTCTGTACGGGTTACCGCACATAAATTAAATCATTTTAGCATCGTAAGCATTTTCATGTCAATTGATATATATCACTATAAGTAAGTTCCGTTGCAATAAAGCACGCATCGGAACGGTTGTTTTTTATCATTTCTCAATTAATTGTTCCCGTATCATTTATATGTGCAGTTTATATCATCATATCATACCGCACAATCTCACTTGTGTTTATTCCATTATTTATATACAAAATATAATGTATACATGAATCAATGTTTTAGCCTTTTAAACTAATATTTATCTGTAGCCAGATTATTTACTTCTTATTAGTTTTTATCCTTAAATAATTTCTTAATTAGACCTCTTGTGGTACCACTACTACAAAAATCTATTTTAAAACGTTCTCTACTGATGCTGCGTTGATTCCGAAACAGCACTAGGAGATAAGAAAATCAAGGAGAAGGTCAAAACGAGTCCAGACAAAGACAGCGCTGAAGAGATGGAGGTGGAACCTGATGGGGATGGAGAAAAGCTGGAGGAGAAAGAGGACAAGACTGAAGTCAAAGCGGAGGACAGCGAGGACAGAGTTAAGGACGAGGACCTCATCAAGGTGGTCCGGTATCTGGTCGCTGCCGGGTGCGATGTCAATATGGCGGTGAGTTGATGGTTTCGAAATAGGTTATTTGGTTTTTACCAAAATTTTTTTTTAAATGGGTAACGGCAGGTTGTCCGTACATTTCGCTAGCCTAACCAGGGTAGTGCTTTTGGCTCATGCCTCACAGAAAACCGACATAAAAAAAAAATTTTGGCATGTTTCGTGCGATGAGTAAGACTAGTGTAGAGCCATTATAGCTTTATTCTTGCCGTCTTTTCTTTTTCCTGTTGGAGAAGCTGAAAACGCGTCTACGATCCAAGTATCACAGATATTTAGGGGTGGCTACAATCAGATACCTGTAGATGGGTTATTTGTTGCTTTACCGAACTTATTTAATTAAACAAAAACTAAGATTTACTTTTATACATGGCAATCATGTCCAGAGCATCACAGTGATATAACTCAGGTCTCTAGCAATTGTTCAGTGTCTTAGTAGTGTTTCAACTGTGACGTATTGTGCAGGACTGCGAGGGCATGACGGCGCTGCACATGGCGGCGCAGCGCGGCAGTGCGGACGCGTGCGCCGCGCTCGCGGCCGCGCCCGACGCCAACCTCGACGCCAGGGACGCCGGCGGGTGGACGCCGCTCGTGTGGGCCGCCGAGAACGACCGCGCTGATGTCGTCAGGTATGTATTCTAAACACATATAAGAGTCAATATCACATAGATTTCGTGAGCTAGTGTAACATTCAAACTAGAAGCCGCAGACAGTCACGCGGAGATGGGAGAAAAAGAGAGTAAGAGTTGTTTGTCGATTAAGAAATACTTGTTTGTGTCGGTTCCAAGAGCTGAGAAATTGATAACTATCACATCTACAAATGGCATGGCTGTATTTTTTTATTCATGCCATCCTGTGAACATATAGCAAAGCCTACCTATGTGTTGTCCATATGATTTATTAAAAACAAAATATAGATTTCTACGCAACAATAAATGACAAATGTTGATTACATATAATATGTTTTTGGTGTTGTCAGGTTGCTGGTGCGTGGCGGCGCGGACGCGTCGTCGGTGGACGAGGAGGGCAACGCGGCGGTGCACTGGTGCGCGGCGGCGGGCGCGGCGCGCGCGCTGCTGCAGCTGCTGCGAGCCGCGCCCGCCGCGCACCGCGCCTGCAACGCGCACGCAGACACGCCGCTGTACGCACACTTATATACGCACTTTTACATACTTATACGCACCTATACACACTTATACACACTTATACGCACTTATACACACTTATACACACTTATACGCACTTATACAAACTTATACGCACTTATACACAATTATGCGCACTTATACACAATTATACGCACTTATACACAATTATACGCACTTATACACACTTATACACACTTATACGCACTTATACACACCTATACACACTTATACACACTTATACGCACTTATACACACTTATACACACTTATACGCACTTATACACACTTATACACACCTATACACACTTATACGCATACGCGTATGCATGTATATGCACCTCCACGCACATAAATAGTCTCTGTTACCCTGCAGAAATCTCATAAAACATGCTTCCTGCAGCGCCTTGTGTGTGCGCCTGGCATTATAGAGCATATGAAAGTGATACGCGCTTAACATGAGGCGGGCTGCTAGCTCGACTGACTACAACGGTAGTGAATAATGGCGGAAAATTCCTGTATTTGCAGGCACGTTGCAGCGCGACAGGGGCACTACGCGTGTGTTGTCATATTACTGGCACAAGGAGCTAAAGTAAGTACATAATGTTATTAAATTACAATCCAGACTCGTTTCTGAAATCGTAATAAAATTACCATAAAAATACTCTTTTAAAGATCAGTCATATTTATTTGATAAAACATGGACTCACTCAACAAGTTTAGTTGAAAAACTATTGACCGTTCTATCATCTGAAGACATCAAGCGTTTGTATTTTTATTGACTTGAGCCTTAATTAAGGTACTTTAGTTTTCGTAAATAAATGAATACATTTTGTTGTCTAGACGGACGTGGAGAACTCTGCGGGCGAGCTGCCCGCGGACGTGTGCTCGGGCGCGTGCCACAACGCCATCTCGCTCAACATGCAGATGACGCTCGCCGTCAAAGACAATATGGCGCGGCGGAAACTGCTGTGCAGGTACACACACTTGCATGTATACTACGCGACACGTCGAGATGCCAATCGGGGTATGCGCTGATGCGTGGGGGAGGGGTCGCCCCGCACACCCCCGTATCGCCCGCGCCGTTCTTGTCTTAGTGATGCACGAGGCCGCATCGACCGCGGTTATCGACTTCGATCCCGCTCGCATTGTTCTTTGTGTGCTATATTATTGTTAAGTATTAAATTCAATAAATAACTATTAAATACGATAATTATTAAATAACTGCAGTACCTTTTAAAGCTAAAGAAAAGTTACAAATTGTAGATAAAAGATTTTGTCATATTGCAAATAATAAACTTGGCTTTATAATTTTTACTCTTATGTCATTGCGTTGCAAAAAATATATATTAATAATTAATGAATACAAACAACTTGGAAAGTGATACTATATCACTAGGAAATTGTCATGCCAACCTGTCGCGTACAGTATATCCATGTTCTCGATTTGAGAGGATGATCATCAAATCGAGGGCTAATTTTTACTATAGTGCTTTAGCTGGTGATAAGATATTCATAGCGCTAATGTATCGCGTTATGAATGCAATTTACCCACTTATGTTTTGACTGTCTATTGCTTTTGAATACTCTTTTAAAATCGCAACACGCATACGATCAATGCGTTGCAGTTTGTAGTGCCAGTTTAAAAATACAATTAATAATGTATTATAACATTATCAGCGACATATCGAACGGGCGCGAGACGTACCCGATCCCGTGCGTGAATGAAGTGGACGACGAGCCCGCGCCCGACGAGTTCACGTACGTCACGCGCCACGTCACGCCGCACCACGTGCACCTCGACAACACCGTCGACACGCTGCAGGTAATATTATATTAACTACTATATCAGCTCTCATACGTCCCACTGCAGGGTACGAGCCTCATCTACAATCGAGAGTACGGTTGAGAGTGGTAAGGCCACATAGTCAACCACGCTGGCCTAGTGCGGGTTGGCGGATTTTTCCTACCATAAAAATTCCTGCAAATCCCTATAGTATGCAGGTTTCCTCATGATTATGTTAACTTATTAACAAAGTATTAGGACGCCTTTTTGGTTTTATCCCAAGATGCCACATAAGGCGGTTAATATTTTTTAAAATATTTCCTTACCACTGGTAGAACTTTTATCTAACATGCCGAGAGAAAGACGCTTGAAATGAATAATTATACATTATGGCAGGGTTGTGAGTGCAAGGGCGGCGATTGCTCCGCGGGTGGGGGCGGTGCGGGCGGCAGTGAGTGCGCGTGCGTGACGCTCAGCGTGCGGCGCTGGTACGTGCGCGCGCGCCTGCGACCTGACTTCCCCTACCACGACCCGCCCATGCTATTCGAGTGTAACCACACCTGTGCTTGCAACATGGTAACTATCCACCACTATAATAACTAACGTTATATTTACTATGATTAAAAATATAGTGAATTAAAATTTCCCCCCTCAATGTGAAGTGAGGACATCATGACTAAAAATTGGCTTATTAAAAATGTATCTGTACAGAAAAAGTGCAGCAACGCGGTAGTATCGCGCGCTCGCTCGCTGGGCGCGACGTTCTGCCGCACGGAGGTGTTCCGGTGCGGCGGCGCGCGCGGCTGGGGGCTGCGCGTCACGCAGCGGGTGCCGCGCGGGACTCCCGTGGCGGCCTACTGCGGGGAGCTGCTGCCTGCTGCACATGCCGATACACGAGCTGCTGACCACTACATGTTCGCGCTGGATGTCAAGAACGATCTGTTGGAGGTGAGACAAATATTCGATTAATCTGTAAAATATGGCGATATCAGATTTCATCCTCAAGTATAGGCTAGTTTTACTGTCGTGCTATTATGAATATCATAGGGACATTTACAACTGCTGCATTTTCTCATCAGATACATAGTAATTATATATATTATATTGCCATATTCGTGTAAAAATAAAAACCAAATTCACGGCTTGTCTTCAATTAGTGCATCTGGCTCGAAGGACCATTTTTTTTCCACTTGACTTTTTTTCTAACCAAGCAACTATTTATGTCCAGCAATGCGTGGAGAAGACGCAGCTGTGCGTGGACGCGGCGGTGTACGGCAGCGCGGCGCGGTTCATCAACCACAGCTGCCGGCCCAACCTGGCGCCCGTGCGCGTGTTCACGCACTGCCGCGACCTGCGCCTGCCCATAGTCACGCTGTTCGCCACCAAGGACCTGCAGCCTGGCGACGAGCTCACGTGAGTTCATATACAAATAGAAAATCTCTTTATTGTAAACCAAAGAAAAAAAAAGAAAAACAAACAGATAAAAGACAACAACTTCTGGTAATGAGTAATGACTAATGGTTGGTCTTATTGCTTAGAGCTAGCTTAGCTTAGAATACCTTATTAAAAAAGTACAAAAATGGTTACTATGAAAACTATTTACTATTTTCACACTGACGATGTCCACTGCTGAATATAGGCCCTATTCAGTACTCTATAAAAAAACTTATTCTCTTCCGCACCAATTGATAACGACCTTAAGAATGTGTACTCAATGATCTTATGTTTACAGGTTTGACTATGGTGACAAGTTCTGGTCGGTGAAGTCAAAGTGGATGAAATGCGAATGTGGGTCTTCTAGCTGCCGATATCCGGAGAAAACTGACGCTGAGGAGGCCGAAGCTTAGCTGGCAACATTTTTAGCTACAGAAACTTCTGAACTTAGGCCTTCTCAAAGTAATTCTATTGTGACTTTTTGGAAGCAGCCTGCCTTCATTCAGCGACTTTCTGACATATTATTACGTCATCTGCCCACCGAGTGGATGGCCGACGCTATCCAATGTCTAGCTACTAATAAACTATATATATGTCATAAAAACACGAAAAAGTAAATGCCCATAGCCATAAGCAGCAGAAATAGAAGGGCTCCGAACTGCGATTCCAGTGTATTGTATTCTTTTGTACATATTTATTTACAATTATCTAATTAATGTAAGTGTACCTATTACATGCAATCAAGTAACATAATAAATATTATTTCTCTTCTATGACTTTTCTTGTGTGTTACCCATACAATTTAACATAATATACAGCTATCTAAGTTTGTGTGCATTAAATAATTATTTAGCTTATCTTTATATAAAATAAGAATATGGTTTTTTAGGAATTTAATAGTTTAGCTAAGACTTGTAGGCAGATTTAAAGACCTATTTTTGTAACAACTATACGATCATTTCTTGCCCAAAAGAGCTGTTGTACAAAGTTAAATGGACATTTTTTTCTTTCCGAATTTTATTACAATGGACATGTTATTACTACTACTAGATTACTAGTATAAATGTTCATTGTTTAAATTATGAAAGCGTTTATCAAATAATGCGTTACACAGATATATATTTTTTTATTTATAATTCTTTATTTAACCACACTCAACATATGGCAGACTCGCTGTATGTATCGGACATTAGAATATTCTAGGTCATGTCCGCGGCTTACAGTTGATAGGGTGTACATAATCATAAGAATTTAATGTTTGGATCTGCCTACGCCGCGTTCTTCACCCCCGTCTACTAATCGATGGCTGCGTCCGCCTGATAGTTTGTTTTCGGTAGCACAAAAGAATCCATTATCTAGATCTGCTTAAGACGCGTTCCTCCAATTGTTTTCGGCATTATCCATTTCAAGCAATTTTATAAAATACAACAACTCACAGCCTAGGTCAAAATTACCCGAGTTACCCAAAATTTGTCTACATAACATTGCCACCATTGATATTTATTATCTGTGACGAACCCGGAACATCTGTCATATTCCTATTCAAAAGTTTTCAACGGACTTGTTTTGAAAGTTATTTTGTGATATTCAGAAATATGAATTATTATCTTATAATTAACAAATAATTAATCTCAAGTGTTGTGAATTTATTTATTATTGTTTATAGATGTGGTAACAAATGTTAAAAATGAGTGGAAACACGGAATCAACGTCTAATAGTATAAAGTTTGCGCCTGTGCCTATGGCCGCGCTTCTGGCCAATTTGATGCCGTTACAGAAGCAATCAGACACTCCGGACTCTAGTTTTGGTTATTCTGACGAGAGTGATGATTCCACCAGTGAAACAGTTGCTAAAAAACCATCAACACTGACAAAAACTAAACAAGACTTTCTTACACCTGTCGCGAAATCTCAACCTAAAAACACACAACCGTTCATATCCGAGAAGAAACCGTCGCTACTAAATGACAATAAAGAGAACTGTAGTGACAATTGGTCGTCTTGCCAAACGTATCCCAATAAAGAAAGCCGGATATCGCAGAGTGCTTACAAAAGCTTACCGCAGCCCAGCTCGGAGGTAAAACGACGAAACGCGTTGACACCCCATGACAATAATGCTAAGAACGTTATCAGTGCACCTAAAAAGACGCCTGAGATGGGGAAAACACAGAACAGTGCACAAAAGACCAAAACCTCGACACCATTGATAAAACCTGGCATACGGAAATTCACGCCAGGGTCGGCGAGAAAAAGTCAAAAGAAAACTCCGCAGAAAAATGCCACTCAGAACAGAGATAAAGTGAGGTGTGAGTTGTTTACACAGAAGCAGAAGGATGAAGCCCGGCCGCCTCTACAGCCAACACCGAGTGCACCTGTCCCAGAGACCCCCATGAACCGGAAAGCTATTCCTGCATCATATGCAGCCACTCCGTCATATCCACAGGGCATAGTGGGCAATAGCTCCAAGATACTGTTCAAAACTATGAGCATTAAGGATAAGAAGTACATGTTTATCAAGAAACTAGGCACTGGTGGCTCTAGTGAAGTTTATAAGGTAAGCCTTATATATCACTATATTGGGCCTTTCCATAAACGCTTTTTGTTATAAAACTCCATAGTTTTCTAACAAAACATTTGATATATGAAGTAAAAATGTTATTAAATTTGATATAAAGGATTTAAATAACATCAAGGTGGAGTCTAAATGAGACATGTTATAACATGTATGTATGCTGCATTTATGTATGGGGTGTATTTATATTTTTGTTTTACAATCCCTAAAAATATTGATATTCATTATTGAAATTATTAGAGGCTATGGTCCAAAGTAATCTTATTTCTGCATCTTTTAATTACATGACCATAACAATTTTATGACTTATAATTAATTTACATTGAAAAGGTTTTTAATCATCTTGTGCAAATTAAGTGAATGTTTATTGTATACTACACTGGTGTAATAAAGTAAACAAAATGCCAGGATCATTGTTCATTATTCCAGGTTTATTAAATCTTCAATGCAATTTGATTAACACATTAAAAGTGGATCACATACTGGGTTTGTGATACACTTTAAAACAGTCGGCTGTTAAAGTGTTAAAATATCAACCAATAAGAGGTGGTTATTTTATCATAAATTAAATAAATTTTTACACATTTTAAAAACAGAATACTAAAAATATCCATTTTAAAGTGTTTTTCCATGTAAAATAGAGCAAAACTATTGTTTCAAAAATAAATGTTATGTCTATTTTTAACTTATAGGTATTGGAAGTAGGCACCTCATGTGAGTATGCTGTTAAATGCGTGAACCTCGCGACTGACCAGGAACTCGCGCAGGGCTACATCAACGAGGTGCGCCTACTACGAGAACTGCAGAATTCAGACAGAGTGATCAGGCTTTACGACTAGTGAGTAAAAGTCATGAAAATATTAAATTAAATTAGTTTATAATTATAAAATAATATTTATGTAATCAATACTATAACATAAAAGAAACTTAGCCTAAATGCCACTGATTACAATATTACAAGGAAAAATTAAATAGAGATCATGTAACATATTTATATTTATTGATGTTTCCTATTAAATTTTCAACTCTTATCTAAATACTAAGCATTAACAATCACTAATATTATTATTAATTGTAATTATTTTATTATGATACACCAATAGCAATAAAATGGTAGAATCTGCAATGATCATGATACTTGTTGCAGTGAGTACGAGCGCAGCAATCAGTTCCTGCGTATGGTGTTGGAGGTGGGCGAGACGGACCTGTCGTCGTTCCTTAAGGCGCGCGGCGCCGGTCTACCGCCTGCGCTCGTGCTGCACTACTGGGAGGAGATGCTGCACGCCGTCAACTACATACATGAGCATGGTGTGTACATCTTCAAGCGCAAAAATACATTTTAAGACTCTAGCTTCAGCACTGGGTGGGATTTCTATGGCATCGTCTATCTACCATTAAAATCCTTGCGAAACAAAACAATAACAGCAGGGATGTCCAACCACAACCTACCACCACACCACTACTAGTTCTAGTAATTCATAGAATTTTTTTAAGTGTATAAGCATTCGTCAAAATTGTAAACTGTTGCAAATATGACTTGGCCATAGGTAAATATTACGTTTGGCGTGAGATAGCCGCGTAGGCGTTGCGTACAACAAAACAATGTTGATATCTGATTAACTGTCAGAATTATATATATTTGAATTATTAGTAAACGTCCAGGCCCGTTTAAATCAATATTATTTGGCAGGCGTAATCCACGCGGACCTGAAGCCCGCGAACTTCCTGCTGGTGGCGGGGCGGCTGAAGCTGATCGACTTCGGCATCGCATCGGCCATCAGCGGCGACGCCACGAGCGTGGTGCGCGCGCAGGCCACCGGCACCTACTCCTACATTAGCCCCGAGGCGCTCATGGGCGGCGCGGGCGGCTACGGTGTCTCCGCCGCTGACGGCACCGCGCCTATTAAGGTATTCTATGTACTCTTATTTTAAATATCTACCCAGACTGATATTGCCTGGATTCACTTTATTATTGGCGAAATATATCTATAAATATTTTTTTAATTTTCTGATGCTTCATGCTAGCTGCTGAATTAATATTAAAGGTTAATTTATGTAGGGTATAGAATATACTTTCGTATCTAAAATATTAGTGTTGGTACTTTTAACATAGAGTTATCAATAAATATTAATTGGTCTTCTAAATTATATGAGAACGAGAGGGCCTGTCTTTCCCAATTATCAGTAGAATAAGTATGTAACATTTTGCAAACAATTCAGTAGTCATAATATGTTTCATATGTTTATTTGTAGATCTCATTTCGTTCGGACGTGTGGTCGTTGGGCTGCATCCTGTACAGCATGGTGTACGGGCGCACGCCCTTCGGACACATCCCCAACCTCGCCAAGCTGGCCGCCATACTCGATCCCAACCACCGCATCGACTACCCGCCTGTTGAGCGTGAGTACCGCTTAAACAAGACATTTATTTTTACCAAATTCTGAATAGTATTTATAATGAATAAGCTAACATTATTTAATTTATAACCTAGTTGTTATTCAAATATATTTTGTAATATTGTGTGCGCACTGAGAAACTAATGATCCTCGACCTAGAGAGCCTTTTCTTCCTGTTTAATTCCCATAAGAGAAGACCCATATCTTACGACCTATCATCAAATGTGGATTGATTTAATTAGCCATTTTCTTATTTTAGACCTCCCTCCATCACTAATCGCGGTACTGAAGTGGTGCCTGACGTACAACGCGCGCGCTCGGCCGTCAGTGCGCGAGCTCCTCTCCGTGCCATACTTGCAGCCGACACGGTCGCCTCTACCCCAGGCCCTGCTGGATAAGCTGCAGCCGCTCGTCACGCCGCAGGAGTTCCGGCTGCTGCAGCGCGCGCAAGTCTAGTGCCTGTGTTCACCGAACTGTGTTTATGATGTCTAAATGTGAACGTTTTTGAGAACGTGATTTTCGCGTTAGCAGCAGAAACTGTGTACGAATTTGCAGCATGCAACCAAGGTATGCTTTTTTTGTAGCTGCACTTAGTTGAGTATGCGACTGTTGTCAGTAACATACACTTCTTGCTTATGCAAGAAGATAGTAAAATGGAACTTAAGATTGAAATCATTCAAGATCTCTAAGGGACTGAGATTGCTGATTTGTAAATAAAAGGCCAGCTGTTAATTTGTAACTGGTGCCAAAAATTATGGATAGTTGATGAATTTTTTTGTGTAGACATATTTATAGTACTTCATAATGCATATTTAGATTGCTTAATTCTTAACGGCCTTATTCATAGACAGTTTTAAAACCTATTTTAGTAATCAAATGTTTTGTCTTCTTTGCTTAAACTGAATTTAAAAGTCGTTCGAAAGAGATTAAACACATGATAACTAAATTAGGTTTTAAAACTGTCTATGATTCAAAGACTATAAGGCCATAAGAAACGATGTATCGGAAATTCATAAATATACATTTTAGGGTAAATTTGTCATCAACATACTACCATTACAAAGAATCATTTCATTATAAATCATTATTCATTATATTTTTATGCACTGTTTATATCACTTCTGAATAATTTTAAAATTTTACTTCTGATTAATAAGAGAATTTTATTGGCTATTTGAGTGGCATCATGATTTGTCTGTTTATAGTAAATCTTTATTTTTGTATGGTTCTGTTTCTTGGCAAAAGAACACATATTGGTAGTGCATGAAATAGTGATACATGGCTATTGATCATCAATTTAAATGAGTTGATTTTGGATGCAGAATTAACTAAAAACATAAAATAAAAGGTTTGTAAATATGTACAAATTAGATCAACAAGTGTGAGAGTGGTATTGCATAATTTGCAAATGAATGTACCCATTTTTAAATGTGCAATATTGTCCAGAGAGCATCCCAATATTTTTACAGGACATTATTTTGTAGTCCTGTAAAATTTACATTGATTAAAAAGATAATTTGACATGAATGTTCTTTATTCATGCAGTTGGAGATTGGTTATGTATAAATTGTAAGATTATTTCTATCATTCTTTATTAGAATTTGTAATTGTAAAAAAAAACTTGTGATTCAGTGTAAAGAAACATGGGTTACAAAGAAAAATAATTTATTGAAATTCATTATGTAATAATAACGCATTATAGAATAGCAGATATTTGTACTAGAATATTTTTGATTAATATAAGCACTAATAACCAATGTATCTTGTAAATTAATGTATGCATTAAAAATAATTTATTAAACTGACTCGAACAAACAAACGCGTTTAATTTAAATAAAATATTTATTGAAAAGATTAATAGAGTACAAAAAATAAATAGAAAGCTACACGCGTACATCGCTTACATTTCTAGCAATATTGAAATGCATAAAATTAAAAAGCTGAGTCGGAGTCGTAATGAAACGGCAGCTTCGTATTTCTCTGCTACGCTCAGAGAAAAGGAATTCTAACCCTTACTTGGAGTACCCGAGGGTACAGCGGTGGCTACAGGAGTAGCCACGTCGCGGCCGTCCGGAACAGCTCGCGTTTCACATGGAAACTCATGCTCCGGAGCGACCCACTGACTCCAGCCGTGCAACACACAAATGCCAACAAGATCGACTAACTACACTCGTTACTAAATGTTAAATATTTGCTACACCCAGTCTATAATTTTGGAATATTGAAAGATATGAAGTGCAAGCGTAAGAGTAATTTTCACGAGCGAATCTCGCCACGATTGTTTTCTATTAATTAATCTCAAATATTCTGCAGAGGATATTTCGCAACTATCAAGGAATTTTCAAATTAGACGCGTCATTGTGTAGTTGATTTTTTTCTTATATCCCCGCAATTATCTATAATATTGTAATAACAACTATTTGTAGTAGTTTCGTGTAGAAATTCGCTCGTGAACATATAAGCGCGGCAGTCGTCCGCGCAGTACGCTGTGCACTGAAGATAGGTATACAATGAAAGAACAGTTTTTTTTTGTAGTTTAATGCGTTAAATAAGGTACTGCGCGGGCGGCGAGTTGCGGCGTGTAATGTGGCTCTTAGTTCTGGAACAGCGTGTGCGTGAAGTCGATGTAGTCGAGCGCGTTGGGTATGGGCCGCTCTGTTTTCGGCTCCACGTAGGGTTTCATGCGCGCCACGCAGTAGTCCGCCATCTCCTTGGTGAGGTTCTGTGAAGAGACAATCATGATTAGAGTGATTGCAGACAACTGTAAGGAGTTTTTTACATAGTAAATATACATAATAGTTGAAATTCACTGAATAAGTTAATAATTAGAGATTGCAGTTACTCATTGAACGCAGGATGCTTTCAATACAACTGTTTCACCAGACCAGGCGACAGACTTGGAGATCTCGGTAGGCGTCTATATTCAACAGTGGATTTTCTGTCGTTGAAGGATAAGAAAGCGTACTATGTCACACTCACCGCGTAGAGTTCATCCTTGGTGACGTAGGCGCGGTCCTGGTGCGCGGTGATGGCGCGGAAGGCGTTCTCTATCTCCTCCGAGGAGTGCACGTTCTCCGTCTCCTTGCTGATCATGAACGCCATGTACTCCTGCAGCGACACCTGTCCGTCGCGGTTCGGATCCACCACATCTGAAGACAATCACGTTTCATTAGATTTGTAGTTAATGTTAGTTTGTTGCGGTTAATTGTCAGATTTTTCTAGTTATTCTAATGTGGATTGAAGCGTTCGTAGCTTGGTAAGACGTGACTCATTATTACATAATAATCAAAAGAAAACTTAATCACTTTAACAATGAACCAGCGAGAATGGATTTGACAGAGTAAGAATTCTTAATTTTTTCTCACGTGCTTATGCAACATTATGTAAATAATACGATATTTGTAATGTTATAATTTTTCGATATGTATTATCATTAATATAACATTGCAATAAATAATGTGATACTAACTGAGTATAGCCTCGAACTCTGGGTCGGGTTGTCCCTCCTCGACCATGGGCAGGTCGTAGCCGAGCGCGCGCAGACACGACTTGAACTCGTGGTGGTTGAGGCGGCCCGAGCGGTCCTTGTCGAAGTGCTTGAACATCATCGAGAACTCCTTCAGCGCGTCCTCGCTCACTCCTGCGGACACACAAATGTATTCATATTATGTACTTAAGAAAGTGAGCAGATCAGTAGGTAAAAGTTAAAGGGAATTGCTAGATTCAAGCTGTATCTAACAGGTCCCTGTGGATGTTTGATGAGTTGTGTGTGATAATATTCATAATGCCAATTGCACAGTGAAATATAATGGAAAAGTACAATGAACTCGTCCATTTTGCAACTCTCCCGTTGAACATAAAGTCATTGTTCCATTACGGGGATGGAATTGGCAGTTCTTTTTGATGGTAATTGACAGTGCACGGTGCATACCCGAGTGGTTCCGGGCCTGTATCTGCTGCTCGAGGTTGTGCTGCATGCGCATGGACAGCTGGTCGAGCTGGTCCCACTGCTGCGCCAGCCCCACCGTGCTGTGCTCCGTGTAGCGGTTGTCCAGGATCAGGTGCTCCTCCAGTGCGGCGCCTGCCACACATTCAATATTTTACAACACTATTTCTTTTTGAACTAAGATTATAATATTTTAATAAATGAAGTTGTATGATGAGGTTGCTAAAGAATATTACTTTTGATGTGTATATACAGTACAAATAAATAGAGATCACTATTATGCCAATATTTTTTTCTAGTGTGGCAAAGAGTATCAATTATATTACAAATCGTTTTAGTATGTTCAATTTGCAAAAGCTATTGGAAACTGTGAACTAGAGTATAGAAATAGTATGGAGTGCGTACCTAATTCTTCCAGGCGTCGTAGGTCGGCCCTGCGAGCGCGCACCTCGCCCGCGCGCTGCCGCAGCGTGGCCAGCTGCTGCTCCAGCGAACCAGTACCCTCCATCATCGACGTGCTGCAGATATGGAAATACTTTAGTACATATGCTCCTCATGATATTCTTACAAACATGCGTAGCCAATGCACACACTGTCAATTGCGGTTTTACATTTAACATATTGTCACAGTACACTCAATTATTACATATATAGTTTTGACCCTGTATTCAATTCTTGGTTTAGTAGTTGTCAAAAACCACGAGGACCTTAAGTTCAATAAGACCCAGATCAATTTCAAGACCAACATAGTCTTTATTTGTTGTTAAAAGGTCCAGAATTGCATTTTTTTTATAGTGCGTCACGGAGACAAATACTTCAAAGTTAAATCGTCATGAGCACACATTGCCAGACTTTCAGTCAATAAACATTGGTGTTTTTCAAATATCAATAACTCGTAATTAATTTAGTTGAAAAGTGATCAATTAGTAGTTGAATTAATCGAAAATACACTCAAAAGTTAAATGTTATGCCTAAATATGTACAAATTATTGTAATGATTTTTATGTTGATTACATGATGTCGAAGTAAAGCCAATCGTATTTAATAGCGAAGTAGAAGAGGCAACAAAACGTGTGCGTGTACAACAACTGACTTGGCAAAAACAACTGTTGAATTAGACAATTCACTTCATTTTTTTTTCGTAGCTTAAGCGCGGCATATTAACAAATGAGATAGATACAAATTGCCGCCGCTGAGGTCATTCACAACATCCAGGAATCACAAGTAAGCCACTAACCCAGGGATTGGACGCAGTCTTACTCAGAAGCTGTTTACTTGTGGCCGTTTATTGTCAGACGGTACTACCACGCCGGTCGAACCAGGGGGGTAACTCTATGTTCGGAAACGAAACTCGAAACTTCGGACGTCTCAAGTAAAACTATACGAATATGCCTAGGTACTCCACAAAATGTTTGAATAGTCTATTGTACGTCCTAACTATCAACTTAGTTCGGAGTGAATGATAAGTATCATAGAGAATTGATTTTTAGTACTGCAGACGTCGAACGTCCGAACATTCGAGTTTCCTTTCGGATCATAGAGTAACCCTCAAGCCCTAATCATGGTTTCTTCTTTAGAATTGACATAGTACACTAGATTCAGATATAGTAGATAATTAATATTGTAAAGAATATTTTTGCCAAGCCGCGAAGCGTTTCGTACAATTAGTACATGACACGCGACATTCTGATACTTTACCCGTCCCAGCCTAGCAGCCGGTACCTGTATGCCAACAATCACATCAAAAACTGACACCAAATTCCAATATATATATATATATATCCTGCTCTTATATATAAGTAAATAATTTGTAACAAGTATTGGTTTAGAAGTTGGATAGTACGTACCGGGTCTCGGTGAGCCACTGGTGGAACGCGTTGGCGTGTTTGGCGAACTCCTTGCGAAGCTTGTCATTCTCTTCTTGGCGTTGGGCCTCCTTGGTCAGCTCGATGTCGCGCTCAGCTGAACACGAATACAATAATTAAGTAAAAGAAGATCAATGTTAAATATTACTTTTAATTTGCCTTCATACAAAATTACCTAAATTAGACTCAGAAAGCACAAACAATTGAGATCGATACTCTAGAGTGAGTAGTCGCGATAGTTAATCATTCTTATGTTCAATTTGCGTAACAATAGCGAAGCTTCCATACAACTCGATTCTTACTGGCTTTCCTTTCGGACATGTACCAAAGACATCCTGATGCACAATATTTTCATATGGGACTGACTTCACTCCTGTAAAATTTGCCACTAGTGTGAAATATACCGACCGATAATCTTGCGCAGGTTGCGCCAGGTCTCCTCGAGCGCCTCCATGGTGAACCAGGTGTAGGGGTTGGCGCCCACGTTGAAGGACTTAATCTGCTCGTCCAGCGCCGCCAGCGCCTCAAAGTCGCTCTGCGCCGACGACAGCGACGCCTGACACACGGAAACACTCTTATGAAAGAATCACTTCAACATATTTTATACATTAGACATAATAAGAAAACAGCTGATTTCAGTGGATCGGGCAATCTAAAAAATGCCTCGAGGCTTCAGAAAGTCAGTATTACATTTGAAAACTATACTTATTATCCATATCGTGCAGTTATTATATGTAATAAAAAAGAGTGGTGATTTTAATTTCCAGAAAATACTTTTTACACTAATCTGAATAAAGTACTTGTAATATGTGTAAACTTACTTGGAACTGCGCATGCGCATCCTTGAGTGCGCGGATCTCTTCGATGGAGTTGCAGCGCACGGGATCTGTGAGGTCCTCCTCGGCGTTCTCAAACCATGAGTTGAAAGCGGATGCCTGGTGACAATAAAATAAGGGTAAATAATTTAGTTTTAATATAAAGAAAACTTGTAAATAAGTGTAACTAATACTTTATTTTCTTTTTTTACTTTGGAAATTTTATTTGAAATTGAAATGTTGTGTGAAAACCACAGGTTGTGGCTTCTCGGCTCATATACCTGTATATAATGCATCAAAGGCTATAGTGTGTGATATGAATGTAAAATGCCGTACCTTCTTGGCGAAGGTGAGGTAGAGCTCCTCGATCTGTCGGAACTGGTCCTGCAGCTGCAGCAGGCGCTGCTTGCGCGCGGCCGAGTCGGCCAGCAGGCGCTGCCAGCGCGAGATCACGTCGGCGTGGCGCTTCACTATGGCGGGCGTCTGCTCGTGGTTGGCCGCCACCAGCTGCTCCTTGAGCGACGTGATGTTCTGGATGCCCTCGTGCTCGAACGCGGCTAGGCCTGCGTGCCGTATGGAGTATTACAATAAGCTATTACTACTGGATTGTGTTAGAGTAACTCTTTTACATTTTTTTCAAATAAATATTTTTTAAAAATCTTATTCCACTTTCCTAACTTTAGCATAATATCAATACCCATTTCAGCTCTTTATGGGCGATTTTAATGATCCATTGGCTTCATATTCCATAAAAAATCGAAGACAATTCTACAATTTACCATTTTTTACCATTCCAACTTTCAAAATGTTCTCTTTAATATAAATTTAATCATACAAAATGCTACAAGTATCCATCGCTACAAATATCCTATTTTATTAACCAAAAGCTATAAATCCTCCACTAACCCGCATCGAAAGTGTCCTGCTTGGTGAGCAGGGTCTGCACTGTGGACAGGTCTCGTCCGAACTCGTCGGAGCGCACGTGCGTCTCCTTGTCCGCGATCCACGACTCCACCACGTCCGCCTTCCACAGCAGTTGCAGGTACAGCGAGTTGTCCACCAGGGCGGCCTTGCGACGCGCTGCCAGGCCCGTCAGTTTCTCTAGTTTAGCCTGGGGGGAAGTGGTTTGGTTAATTAAATAAATAATACATAAATACACCCAACTGTCACATACATTTACAGTCGGTGTCTAGCCACGGAAGGTGAATGGAGTGTATTAAAAATGTGACAGTAAAATATGACATGAACAAAAGTAAAAATAGACACAATTAATTAACATTTTTGTTTATAGTAGACATAAGATAATATTTAGGTTACAATTGGCTAATATTAAGGTTATTAAAATGATAAAGGATGACATCACTGATGTCGTTGCACAGCTATTAGGGATGAGTGTGGTGTGCGCACCTGCAGCGCGCGGATGCGGTGCGCGAGCGCGTCGGCGTGCAGGTTGCCGGCGGCCAGCAGCGTGTCGCCCTCGGCGGCCAGCTCGCGCACGCGCTCGGCGCGCGCGGCCAGCTCGGCCTCCAGCGCCTCGTGCTTCTTCAGCAGCCCCTGCACCGCCGCCATGCTGTCGCCGCACTCGCCCACCACCACCAGCTGCTGCTTCTCACTGACATACAACATCTCATTTTTATTATTGTTTTGCATTATCTTGTGTGTCCCATAAGCAAACTTCAATAGATTCCCTCATCTAATTTCACTTCAATATCATGACGATAATTGGTTGTCTATTTTGTAGTTTATGTGCCTTATTAGCCAGCAATTAAATCTGTTACTAATTTTGATGCCTGCCACTGCTTTTTTCAATTGTTTTTTTTTGCTTTCAAGTTTATAATTGGTTGTTACTGACCTAATCCAAGCCTCCTCTTCATCGACCTTGGCCAAGAACTGTTGGTACGCCAGCGACTGCTGCAGCTTGGCGCCTCTCTCCGCGGCGAGCGCCTGCAGCTCGGCCCATGCCAGGGCGAGAGCCTTGAGCCTCTGCTCGATCTCGGGCACGCCCAGGTTGGACACGTCCATCAGTTTCTCTCCAGCTTCCTGTACTGCCTGGATGGCGGGCTCGTGGCTCGCCAACTCGGCTTCCAGGCGCTTGTGCTTCTTCAGCAGGTTCTGGACGCCGGTCAAGTCGCGGCCGTAGTCGTCTGATGCGACCAGAAGTTTCTTCTCCCTGTTGGATTTTGAAGCGTTTTAAATAACCATATACACATTTTAGTTGCTCGTTATTTGGTTTTTTTTCAGTAATTTAAAATGTTTTTAACTTCAAGAGACCATTATAGTAAGAAATGAAAAAAAAAAAAATTGTTGCCCATTTTAAAACTATTTTTCAGGCAAATGCACACAAGATCACCAACAACTACTCTAGTTAATAATATGTAAGTAAGCAGTGGGTATAGAGTATACAGACTTGATCCAGGACTCCTCGTCGGCGATGTCCCTGAAGAACTGGTGCAGCGTGTTGGCCTCGTGCAGGCGCGCGCGGCGGTGCGCGGCGAGGTTGCGCACGCGCTCGAAGCGCTCGTTGATGGCCGAGCGCCGCGCGCCGATGCCCGCGCTGTCGAACTGACCGCTCGATACTAGCGCGTCCGCTTGCGCGTTCATGTCTGTCATAATATATTGTCGTATTAAATACTCGTTTTTAAATCATTTAACAAGTCACTTCGGCTTAACAGACGTCATAGAGATATACGATATTTAAAATCAGCCAGCAGTTGTCTGGATTTAGGAGCAGTTGATACTCTATCTGGTGTGACCAACTTTGTATTACAATACTATAAAAGGAGCTTTAGTAGTGAAGAACATACAGAGCATGTATGAACAGAACCCACTGGGCTTCATTTAGGAATAAGAGTACTCATCATCTTCATAACTTCAATTATAAATATAAGTATAATACAATGCTCACCCTTGATCCTATCCTCATGGGCCTGAATATCAGCCTCCACCAGCTGGTGCTTCTTCATGAGATTCTGCACTGAAGCCAGGTCCTTGCCGGAGTCCTCGGATGTAAGCAGGCTCTCCACCTCGCCGAGCCAGAAGTCGAGATCTTTGACGGCTGCGATGTACGTGCGTTGCTTGTTGGCCTCCTTCAGTTTCAGGGACTTCTCCGTGGTCTTTTGAGTGAGGAACTCCCATTGGTCCGCGATGGAGGCGAGACGAGCCTGGGGTAGAAATAAGTATTATATAAAATTGTCTGGAATGGAATCATCTGCTTTTTATTGTCTTTAACATTTACGATGTCCCACAAGACTAACTTTCAAGTTGTTATCTTTCTGTACAAGCAAGTCAAGCTAGAAATTAATCTCACGCTTCATAACAATTTGTTACGATATTACCGATATTGGCGACTTCAAGGTTACACCTGAGCCAATATTCTACATATCCAGAAAATTGTCCTTTACATAACTAATCTCACTCTTCTTCATCAACACACAGTACCCATAATCACACACACACACAGACCGGCCCATGTGCATGCAAGGCAAAGACGTTAGAGCACTTCATCCCCTCACAATAATTACTAATATCATCCATGGATATTTCCTTCACATTTTTGTTTTACGAAAACTTTTTGACGGCAAATGATCGCTGACATTTAGCCATTCCTCATAATAATTGATGATTTAATCCAGCTTGTACATAGTGCACTAGGCGTAAGCGTGTTACCTGCACGGCGTCCTCGCTGCCGCTGCACTGTCCGCGCTGCACGAGGTTGCCGCCCATGGCCAGCACGGACTGGATGCGCTCGGCGTTGGCCGCCAGCTCCGCCTCGAACGCCTGGTGCTTCTGGTGTTTGGACTGGATGTTGGCGGGGTCCTGGACGATCAACATGGATTCATTTACAAATTATTATTAATACTTTTGCTTATATATGAGCGCATGTTGACAAAATAGTAAACGCATTGGTTGTTGAAAAACATTAACTTTGTAATATGTGCACTGTTGATTGGTTGGTAGTTTGTGAGTAAAATACATACATAAACATATATGTTTATTATGTAATTGATATATGTAACATGAAGTATACTTCAACAAGTGATAAAGTACACACCTTGTAGCTCTCCTCGGTGGCGAGCTGCAACTTCTCCGCGATCCAGTTCTCCATCTCGTCCGCGTCACGAGAGAATTGCTGCAAGGTCTGCTCATCGCCGAGCCTACGAACAGCAAAACACTTGATGCAGTTGTTCCATCTCAAGAAGTCTACTGTTTCAAATTTTGGAATCAACAACGGTGACAAGCAGATTTGAGCGAGTAAATTATTATTTTGAACAGAATGTTTGGGAGAGTATGTTGGTGATACAACCAGGGCGCGGGCATGTATACCATAAAACATTAATAAGTCTGGATTTAGACTTTCAGAATTATATGAATTAAAAGGTGATTTTCAGCGCAGGATGAATGTCATTACCTGGATCGTTTCTCGATGAGCGCCTCCTTGAGATGTCGCCAGCGGTCGAGCACCTGCTTGCGTTTGTCGTCGATGGCGTCGGTGGCGTAATGGTCGGACGCGATGAGCTGGTCGGCCAGTGTCTGCAGCTGGGCGATCTTCTCCTCCTGTACATAAAGTATTGTTGGTGACAATCTTTTTAAAGAGAAACTGTCCTTGGGAGCCTTTTCTCTGCTGGAAGAGGTGGAGAAATTAATCCATAACAAACTGCTTAAACTGAATCATTAAATTGGATGTTAAAGATACGATTGGCTTTTTTATCACAATAACAGCCCACATGACGCCGTAAATTCACTTTATTTGCTATTGATGGAGTATAGATCTCAATAAACAGCACTACAATAAAAAAAAAACATCAAATGGTGTCTTCTGATTTTAAGATTTCCACAATCCAGTTTGATAAATAATAGTTATAGCCTTCAAGAAATGATCTCTAAAGTCAATGATATCAAAATATTAAGACACGAATTAATAAAAGATCTGAGTGGTGTACTGACATGCGCGTTGATGGCCTTGTCGAAGTCCTCGTGCTTCTTGATGAGCTGCTCGACGTTGTCGGGCTGCGCGGTGTCGGGCGCGTCGGTGACGGTGGCGGCCTCGGCGGGCGCCAGGAAGGCCTCGCGCGCCGCCATCCAGCCCTCCGCCTGCTCGCAGTCGCGGTAGAACAGCTGCAGCTCCAGGTTCTGGTCCAGCTTCATGCGCCGGCTCACCCACGCCCTGGGGAATTCATATTACGTTGTGTCATAAGCCACCTGTTGCATACGGGTGGAGGGGAGGATTTGTATGCTATTTGCAATTAGATTTGGACTTTTATTTAACTTTAAAATTTACGTATAACACATAAATTATTTTCTAGATCTCCATGCGGTAGTATATGATTATTTGCTTACTTCTCCAGCTCCTGGCGCGCGTCGCCCATGTTGTTGAGCTTCTCCTGGATGTCGACGCTGGCGTAGTGTCCGCCCTGCAGCAGCTGCTGGCCGAACAGCTCCAGCGCCTGGAACGTGCCCGCGCGCGCGTCCATCTCCGTGCGGTGCTCCTGTACACATGCGGGTCCGTTAGACGGGTGATGTAGGTGTAAGGGCAGGTGAGAGTGAGTTTAGGACGGTTAGAATGTAGCGGGGTGAAATGGAAAATTGTATTACAATGTTGAATTACGTTACATTTTAATGGCTTAATTTGAGTTAGAGATCTAATTGGAAGCATATTTAGCTCAGAGCTTAATCTAAGAGGTTTTAAATATTTTATATTTATCTTTTTTTTATTACAATGACAACTGTGAACCTAACAGTTGAGATCATTTAACTTTGGAACACCTAAATAGGTATGGATTCATGAACGATATTTCGAATGTTGGGACTGAGGAGAGCTGGTAGAATTTTAGATAATTTTTCTAAAATTATAAGCGTAATAAGTACACAACACACATAAAACAACACGTGATCGGTAAATTAGAAGAATCACAATTACACAGAGAATAGGATAATGTGAAATCACAAAACACACTGAAATACGGCGGGGGCATGTACTGGAAATCACACAGAAGGAAATTTACATCTGTACAGACATACTCAAAACATACACCGCACTAGAGTTAAACAAGATTACTTTAAATCAATTCATTAATTGTACTCATGGTGAGGGCCATTAAATAAAAAATACAGGACGTAAACATGAGCGAACTCAAATCAATGAAGCAATAATTACGCTAACTTAATTTTTGCATGTTTTTAAAACGATAATATCCTGACTGATCAGTCTTCGAAATACTATATGTCAGCTTTTTTAGCATAAATTCTATATCTATTTTATTTTTTAGTTAGCTTTTTGGTTTTGAAAATGTCTGCACAATATTTGATAATAACCACAACATTGATAATATCTTGTACATTATTGCGTCTGTTAATTCAAAGTACGTGATGTTAGGGTCTATAAGGCCTACGAGTACGTTGCGTGTCACCGGCCCTTCGTGTGACGCCGACCGTCTCATACGACGACTATTGTTGTAGCACATCAAGTGTGGTAGTGCCGAATTAAATAAAACTTGTATGCAGGTTTGTTTGAGTGTAAAATTATTTTCTTAATTAATGCTTTTAAGTTTGATAAACATTTGGAGGTCTAGTTTTAATATTATATTTGGTTTTCTTTGAGATCTTATTGATAGTTTCCTTTCAAATGATTCCGATGATAGATAAATAATTAACACAGTAATATGTTTTCATCAATTGCAAATCATTGCGTCATATTTAATATATAGGGTGTTTTTTATTGAACATATTTATTCCTAATTTAAACTTATAATACAGACAATGAGCACTCATTAAGAAAATCATTACCCACAAATAAACGCCGCATATTGTACAGGAGAAAAGGGTTTCTTTTTTGACATTTGTAACTGTGCATTGCAGGAGCTCTATAATGGCAATATATTTTGCTAATATAATATTTGTGCCTTTTTTATTTATTATAGACATTTAAAACTAATCTTATTTTTACAAAATTACTGATGTAGGCCTTAAATTATTTTTTTACATATAACTAGGCTATACACAGTTAGAAAAATCAGAAAGAATCCTCTATCCCGTGTGTATTATGTATAAGTTAGGCTCTGGGCACACATGCGTGCAATGCGTCTGACCTGCGGCATTATGCCGTAACGCGCGTCTATCTCCAAACGCTGGGTCTAGAAACACACGCACCGCTTACATACACAATCATGAGGGGAGACATACATGATATGTTGTACATTATATACATTGTACACTGTGACTTTATGAGGGGAAACAATCATTTATGATAATTTGGAGATAATAAACTTGCAAATTTTCTTATGTATATCTATATGGTTTATTTATTTCTGACTGACTATGTTATTAGAATGACGCTATGTGTTTTGTCTCTTGCTAACTTGTTGCATACTATAAGAGTGAGGGTGACAAAACACTATTCTATAATTTCTAATGCTTTAAGAGTGACAGAGAATGAAAGCTCAATGAACTGCTATATAATATGACAAATAATTGGGTTGGTAAATAAATCAGGCTGTATTGGTAAATTAGTTAAAGTATGTTGGTACTGTACCTGGTGTCTCTCCAGGAGGGCTTCGGCTCCGGTGACGTCATTGGCGAGCTCTTCTGAACTCACCAGCGCCATCATGGAGTTGATCCAAGCCATCAGGTCGCGATAGTCGGACAAGAACCTGACGAGTAGATTATGAGTATAATAAGAAAATGCAGGGCATGGTTATGTACGATATTTGAGCTCTAGCTGAAGAAAAGTTATTGCACTTAGTCCAGCAGATGAGCCCAAGCAGTTAGTTGTTAGGTACATAGCGCCGTGAACTGATAGCCGATGTAGTCGACGAGGTATCAAGTTGACTCCTAAAGTGCTTGAAAGTTGCAGGTCTCTGTAACTGTGTGTATACTTAATACTACAATACGAGTACATCGTTGCGAAAATTTGTTGTTGAATCCTATAAACAGCGGTGGACTTTTTGTTACTGAAGACCTAATCTACCTTGAGGCCTAACTTGCAGCTTCTTACCGGATCCGAATGTTAGGGCAAGGAAGCATACATGATGTATCATATTAGACTGCCTCGATGGCGCAGTTGTACTACGGTATGATTACGAAGCTGAGGTCTCGGGGTCGAATCCCGGGTCGGCGAAAGTGATATTCAATTTTTCTATTCATTATCAGCCCTTAGTCAGGATTTTTTGACCAATATGGCGCAAGGCTCGCTTCCTATCACTTCGTGGGACGGAAAATACAAGGCGAAACGTGGGTGTCCTGGTTACTCCTCTGCCTACTTGAACTGTATATGTGTGTATCAGTGCAACACACCTCTGCAGATCATAAGAGTCGAGCAGCTTCTCCTTGCGCGCGTTGGCCCGCGCCTGCAGCTGCTGCCAGGCCTCGTTGATCTCGCGCTGCTTGCTGTACGTGGCGTCGGCCGAGTCGCCGTGCGTGGACATGAGCCGGTTGGCCGTGTCGTCCAGCTGCCGGATCTTGTCGCCCAGGGCGGCCAGGTCGCGCTCTAGACCCTCGTGCTTGCCTGGCGGTTGACAATACAAATCTGTCATTTCAAATCTGTCAAGTTATTTAGATCTTGTGCAGCTTTATAAAAAAATTAATGAAAACACTGTTGATATGGGTCGTTCGAATGCAAATGACAGACATCCTATTGAAGGGTACAGAAAATCTCTAAATACAGGGGTTCCCAATAGGTCCCTATGGAATTTTTTGGAGAAAGTCTATATTCAGCATAACGCTTGATGATATATAATAATTAAATTATGCTCAGTTTAGCGCCGTCAACTACTGGGCGTAGGCCTTCCAAATAACCGACAACTATCCTGGTCTTGTGCAGCCCTTGTTCATCCACTACCCTCCGCCCTTTTCAAACGGCTCATCATGCAGCAGGCCGTTCTACACTACATATGGTGCGTGGTGTGTACTGACGTTGCAGCGTCTGCACGGAGCGCAGGTCCTTGCCGAGGTCGTCGGTGGCGAGCGCGGCCTCCTTCTCTGCGATCCAGTCCTTGGTCTCGTCCACGTCGCGGTGGAAGCGCTGCACCTCGTGCGCCGAGCCCAGCTGCGCCGCGCGCTCCGCCGTCAGTTGTTGCAGCGACGTCCATTTTGAGTTCAACTCCTGTGTGCCACATTTTTTTTTATTATAGATTGGTTAGTTATATCAAATTAAGAGAGATGTTTTGAATCGTTGTCACAAATTACAAACAACAAAAGGAGACATGTCGTTTATAAATGTAGGTTTTTTGTGTTAGTGTGAATTGAACCCTACTCCTTGTTTGTAGCCAACTTCACACTCATTGTACCAAAGAGGCTATCTAAAAGTCTGATGTGAACTCAATCACATAACTCTTTGTTTAAAAAAATCCACGTAATATGTTTTGTTTTAAGTAGAGACTTAAGGAGAAGCAGAAATTATGCTATTTATAAACATTTATACAATGGTTATATTAAAAAAAAAATCCGTATACAGGATCATGACTATCTAATCAAAATAAGCAAACATGAGGGAATAATCGCGCAAATAGAGCGAATTAAATTATAAATCTGTCGATAACTCAGCAAGACAAACAACTTGTGACCGTGTGAATTAACGCAGGGGACATCTGTTGAGCATAACATTTAACAACATTGATTGTCTGGCTACAGACCTGCATCTGCGTCTTGATCTTGAGCGCAGCCTCCGTCTGCCCCACGGTCATGAGCTGCACGGCGATCTCGTTCATCTCGGCGAGGCGCACCTCGTTGGCGCGCAGGTCGTTCTGGAAGTCGTCGAACTTCTTCTGCATCACCTCCACTTGCTCCAGGTCCTCGCCCACGTCCTGCACTTGGGCGTGCATTTCCTGCGAGAAAAAGTAATAGTGGTTATACTATAGGGTACGAATTGATGCTCAAATACCTGACTTGTGTCATTCCATCAAACAATTTGTAAAAGACATAAATATTTGACTTGGTGGTGAGAAAAAACACGTGACCTCTGGTTTTACAGTCCATGTGACATTATCTACCCCCAAAGAGTTGTCAATTAGTTAAAACCATTAGTTTTTGAAGATCATACACATTGTTTTCAAATTTTTAATACTTTATCATTACCTTATTTTTTTATAGATCTTATCGATTTCTTACACATTTACAATGCCATCCTACGAATGCTGCATTATTCTCGCATTCTTGGTTTCCAGAATACATTAAAGTCCACATACCTTGTCCTTGATCCATGTGGCGAGTTCGGCCGCCTCGCGCACCAGCACGTACGCCTTGACCGTCTCATTGAGCTTGTTCTGTCTCTCGCGCGCCAGGCCCAACAGGTTGTCATACTGACCCTCGATCTAGGGACGAAAAAAATAAACGTTTCCATAAACTTTGCCTACGTAAATAATATTAACGTTTTTATAAAGATTTTTTTATAAAATAAATGAAACTAAGTAAACATTTATGGACCGTTAACTGATCTTGATAGGCGAATTGATTAAAATTAAAATATTTACGTATTTTTTATTTCAGTCGTTCATGCGGAATGAAATATTAACATAATTTGTACTGAAATTAATTAAAAAAAACATTATAAGCACCTGGTTCTGCCTGGCGGCGATGGAGCTGGAGTCAGCGAGGTTCTGCTGCGAGGAGGACAGGCCGGCGTCGATCTTCTTCACGTAGGCGGCCGGCACAAAGCCCTGCCGGTCGTTCACTTCCACCTTCCACCAGTCCTGCGCCAAGGGAAGGTAGGGATTTAGAGATGATAAACTGACATGCTATGTCGATAGAAAAAGATTATTGAGCAATTAATGTTATCAAAATTGTATGGTAGGTAAAATTGAAGTGGAGATACACTTCAATTTTAAATACAATACTTAATGGTTAGAAAATGAATAGCTTTTAATATTAATCCTAATAATTGCTCCCACTAATTCTAATGTGTTTGTAACATTCTATTAAGACTAGATCGTCCAGAAAATGTATTTTAGTCGAATTTTACTCACGGAAATCAAATATACATGGATAATGGATTGTTAACTAAATAGTCAAACAATTCTTCGCACAACTTACGCTAAAACATTGGCAAAGCTTACTTACAAACCAGCCTCAATTGATAATGTAATATGAGGTAACACATTTGCGTAAAACGCGTTTCGGTAGTATGTAGGTTATTTATTAAGTTCCGCCAGATACGTGACTACACGCAGCCAGCGTAATGTTTGCCTCAACAAAATAAACAGCGGTTTCACTCCTCAAGCCAGACTAAACAATGTATCACGTATCACGCATCCATCTTGTTTACGCCATTTCACGTACTTTAATCAATTTCAGTTTACCTGCACTTCTCAATTTTAATCGGATTCATTATCTTCATCTTGCAAACTCAAAAGCTTTTTTTTATTGCAATGAATACGAAATCCATTTTTCAATACAATTCAACTTTTTTTTATTACAGTCGAAAATCCAACTTGTTTTTTATTACAATCGAAATACCATAGCGATTTGTATAAATGTCTATGGGATGTAAAAGTCCGCCAATCCGCACTAGGCCAGCGTGGTGGACTTTATGGCATAACCACTCTCAAACGTACTCTCGATGGTAGAGGGAGCCCTGCAGTGGGACGTATAAGGGTGATAAAGATACAGAAGCTTTCACAATCGAGCTTATTTTTTATTGCAATGAATGGCGAGACGAGCATGCCATTCGCCTGATGGTAAGCGATATCACTGCTCACGGACAGTAGCAAAAGCAAACACCATGAATTACATAGCAATGCTTGGCATTCCAATGCGCTCGCAACCCTGAGACATAAGGTGTTAAGTCTCATTATGTCCAGTAGTTACGTTGGTTTATTCAAAGAATTTGCATATTGACCGCGTGCCGTTAGAAGCAATATTGCGCAGACCTAGGCACCAACACACGTGACGCTTGATTTTTATTACCATCCTTTAATGGTCACTCGATATCATTGATGTGGACAAAATTCAATCCCATGCAAGCGGGACATTGAAAAGTACGATTTTGTCTTCATGTTCGTAAACACAGGGCCTATACCATTTTACAGTTTAGTGGGCAATATGAATATACAATCCCTTTTATCTATGCCATCAAAGAAGCGGGGCATTAAAAAGACGATAACACACAGCCTTGGCCCCCCCAGCAAGACACAGGTCTTGTGCTGTGGTGATCACAAGCTCAGAGACTTGCCGCAACGCCCCAAAACATATATTTGTAGGTCACACAAACATTAGCTTCGGTGTGTTGATCAAACCCGTGGCTTTATGTTTCACAGTTGGCTTCTAAGCCAATTGAGACACAGAGGTCGTATACAATAAGAAAAAAATAAGACAAGTTTTGAGACAATCATGCCATCTTTATCCCATAACAAGTGTACCTGATAACTCCTTAACGACAAAATATTTGAAGTGTATAACAATTCAGTAAACCCTGCTTCAAAAGTGGATTAATTCCGTCACTGCTCACTTGTGTTATCACGAACAAGATAATGAGAATGCAAGGTAATCCTCTATGTAATTCCTAACTATAATTTCGTCACAATTTGGACGTTGCTAGTGTAGAGTGCTGGCGAGGCAAACGCGATAAAATGCAGAATAACAGCGATAAGCATTTTTTATTGTGGGTTTTTGTAATAATCTCCTTACTGAATTCCTACTAAATTAACTAAATTCCTACGTTATTTGGCAAAAAGATTGAGAGAGGAAAATGACAGCAATTATTTTGTCTCTAAAAAGATTGTCAAAGATAGTAGTAGAAGTAACACCAAAATTAAACATTTTTATTTAAATTAAAAAAAAAATACAATTTTATGTATAAAACAAGACTCACTCGAGATTTTTTTCTCCTGTCATTCCTGTCGAAAGCTTTCTCAACAAACAGCACGACGAGCCAACATAAAACTATCATTTTATCACTACGCTAGTATCACGACACTATCACAGACGGTTACACTACAATACTACGACTACATCACTGCATATCACTGTCGAGTTCGATTTTCATACATTGTACAAGCCACTACTATGTTTTTAATTCACTCATCTAAAAAAAACACCAAAAAGTATTTACTGTAAACTTATTATGAACCTCTTTTAATTCACGTTGCGGAAACACTCAAACCACAAAAAAAAGAAACGAAAACTTGTTTATATTTCAACAATTTCCTTATTTTCATTTGAATTTAGAATTTAAACCTCCTGTACAACGTTCCTTGATAACCAAAGCGTGGCGTGTACTGAGTTTAAACTATGAAGTGTTTCTGAAGTTACATAAACGGAGCCAGTTCGCGGCAGATAACAATGGCTCGTGAATATAAAACGACCGCAGACGCCGCGCCCGCGCCATTCAATTGTTTAGAATTTTAAAATACTTATGATGTATTGGTTTCTTGTGAGAAAACATCCGCTGTTTAAAATGGATGAAGCTAATTTTAATAAAACAATAGATGTTTAATGAGGTGTGGAAGAGACATGAGTAAATGGTCCAGAAAATGCTTCAGTACTAAAATAATCTAGGTTGCAAGACAATCTTAAATTATGCTATTTTATACCCTGTCGTTGAATATTCTATTCTGAAACTAATGCCAATATATTAACCAAAAACAATGTGAATACACGTTTTTATACCAACATCGAACAACTATTCAAATATCAATCACCGCTATATCACAAAAATCTTACTTAGATTCATTTGTACAGAAAAAAAATTCGTTGGGCGTTCGTCTGACTGTGCGTGGTGGCTTGTTCGTACATGGACCAGACGTGGCCTACATGTTCACGGTGGTCGCGGGTTCAAATCCCACGGCACACCTCTAACTTTTCGGAGTCATGTGTATATTTATAAACAATTAATTCATAGTCGATCATATAATATCTTATGGCCTAACCACTATCAATATTACTGTCGATTGTAGAGGAGGCTCGTACCCAGTAATGGGATGTATATGGACTGAACAGTACAATACAATACAGTTCGAGCCATAGCTTTGCAAAACTAAAGTAGAACTATAGTATACAGCTTGGGCAAATACGGGTAACAACGCATCTCCGAGGCATCTCAACAAATCTAACAGTGATATAACGGGGGAACCAGAAACAACTAGTTAAGGACCGTTCATACTAGGGATACATAGCAGGGGACATGAGGTGCGCTAATTCGAGAACATTCTATGTCGTAAAAGCGATGCGCCGCGCCGTGTGTATCACATTAGTGCGAGGTCGTTTCATTTCAGTGTAACGTAATATACTGGGTATCAATGAACGTTGGCCCCGATACCATAGCTTCGATAAAGTTACCAAACACATCAATTATATTGACGAGAATTACGCAAACGTGCGTTTATTTTGTTTTTCCTATTTGAGTTAAATTCATATTTTTTTGTATTGTATTGTATCAGCCCATATACGACCAACTGCAGGGCACGGGCCTCCTCTACAATCGAGAGTACGATTGAGAGTGGTTAGGCCATATAGTCCACCACGCTGGCCTAGTGCGGGTTGGCGGACTTACATACCGTAGAAATTCTTTTTTTTTTTTTTAATCGCTACGGTATGCAGGTTTCCTCACGATGTTTTCCTTCACCGTTAAAGTGCGTGGTGATTGATTATCAAATTCATATGCGATTTTTTAATTACAAAATGTATTTAATGCCGTGTGTTATAATTTATAATGCATACACAATTTCATCTTCAACCGTGTTACATTTTTGTAACTATAGAACAAGCTCCCACAGTTATTCTTTTGAAGATTAATTAACATGTTATTTATATTTTAATATGTTGAGATTTACATCAATTAAAAATAAATTGAACAGTTTTCGTGTTTAATATTTATTGTCTTGCAAGAGTTGACTGTCTTGGTGGTGCCGTTGTACTACGGTATGATTGCAAAGCTGTGGTCTCATGTTCGAATAACGTGTCGGTTAAAATTATATTGGCTTTTTGTTTTCATTATCAGCCCAGAGTCAGGAATTTGTGCCCGATATGGCGATAGGCTTACCTCCTATCACATCATTGGACGGAGCATACAAGGCCAATTCGTGAGTGTCCTAGTAGCACCTCTGCCTAACCCTTCTGGGAAAAAGGCGTGAGTTTATATTTGTATGTCTTTCAGGATAAAACTTATTTAGTAATGCCAATAAATACTAGACTCTTTCGAATTGGAATTTCCATATTTCAAACTTAGTTTTCACGTGTATTGCTTATCTGATAAACTTATTGAACAATTTTTACCTACACTCCCTTCTCAATATAAAACCTATTTCACAGAGCACTCATTCCTTCTACTTAGGAACAAAAACACTACAATACAAGGATGTCGTCACATACCAAAGTACAGTACAGTAACTCACGTGCAACAAATAGAATACTGTGAGCAACATTACCGTACTGCGCCAACTGTACTTGTAACATTAATTAATGTCAAGTTCGCAATATCTATGTTTTGATAAGAGTAATCACTGATTATGCCGTGATTACTGGTGCATTTATTTGTAGACAAAAACCTCAACATCGACTAACAAAGCGTCATTCCTGATTTTAAAAAATACACTCGGATTGAGGACCTCCTCCTTTTTTGAAGTCGGTTAAAAATAATAAATATTGGAAGTAAAATTGAGAAGGAATTGTCGATACCGTATTCGCCTGTTCTTCCAGATTCCAATAATTTTGCTATTCGAAAGTGTCGAATAGCAAAATATAGTACATATAGTATTAACATACTATTCCTATATAGTAGACTTATCGCCGTGGAAAATATAACACAATATATATTTTTTTCACGGACCAGACGCGGCTGCCTACATGTTCACGGTGGTCGCGGGTTCAAATCCCAGGGCACACCTGTGACTTTTCGGAGTCATGTGTGTATTGATAGTCAATCACCACGCACTATAACGGTGAAGGAAAACATCGCGAGTAAACCTGCATACCATAGCGATTTGTATAAATTTCTATGGTATGTAAAAGTCCGCCAACCCGCATTAGGCCCGCGTGGTGGACTATATGGCCTAATCACTCTCAATTGTACTCTCGATTGTAGAGGAGGCCCGTGCCCTGCAGTGGGTCGTATATGGGCTGATACCATACCATACCATATTTTTTTAAGACTTTATGCGTTGTAGACTTTAGTAAAATGCTGGCGTGAGAAAATTGTCATAGCTATCTAAATCTAAAAAAAACGTGTGGCTGAATTGATAACCTCCTCCTTTTTTGGAAGTCGGTTAAAAAGTGGTGTCGCGAGTGATATTGCCTAATCTATGTTATCTGCATCAGCCACTGCGGTAATTATTTTTATAAACAATCAGATAACGCGTGTGACGAGTACGACTTCCTACCCGCAGTATTTGTGTAGGAATTATTGTTATAGAGTAAGGACACTTGGTACGGTTATTCCGAAATTTTCTATTGAACAAGCATGAACAAAATTTCTTTATTGAGCAATTTATTTTTTGTAGAAAAGAAACTGATATAAGTGTAAAAACTGATAAGCTGTATTTTGTACTCAAGATTTTCAAATACATTCCATCCATACATCCCTTTAATCGTCCTGTACAGAACAAAGACCTTTCAAATAATAAAATATTAATCCTTACTCACACACGCTGAGCAAACTTTATAAATTGATCCATTAAGCGCCATTTACACGGGGAGAGTTTCTCGCGGCGAGAATCGTATGCGATAATCGAATGACATTACCGCCATAAGGCTATCGTGTTCTGACAAGGTTTACACGATGCAACTTTTTTATATCCTTACGATAATAGTATCTTCCAAGCGAGAAACTCTCTCCGTGTAAATGGGGCTCTAGTGTACATACTTCATATTGGTATAAAGCAGCCTGCATAGACGATATTTGTCATGTAATGTGCAAGCACGGCAGTGAGCACTAACCTTGTTGTTAGAGTTGAGTAGAGTGAGTACGTCGCCCCTCTTCATGGACACCTCTCGTGGCGACTTCTCCGCGTAGTCGTACAGCGCCACCACGCACTCCTTGCCGGACACGTCCACCACCGGAGACTCTTGTTGCTGGTGAACAATAATATTCATAACATCATTTACATAAAATCTAACACTAGAGTAAATGTGCTGGAATATCTACCACCGAAATTAAGCTGTAAAACCTTCCAATATGACCCACACAAGTGATTAGCGAGCTGAAATGAATCATCAGGTTTCGAGAATGTTGGCATATTTGCACCTATTGGTTAAAAATGATAACATCCTGTCAGTTGACTCTATGGAGCCTAAAATAAGGCTGTTTCTTGATACGAGTTTAGTAAGAAAACATATTTTTATCATCAGGTGCTGAGTGGTTAATTTGCCGCAATATTAAGAAAAAAAAAAAAAAGTAAACTTCAATTAACATTATGGACATTGGGTATAATACCACACTGTTCATTTAGGACCTCATTAATTGTAAAACAGTAACCTTGACCATACAGCCAACACAAACCAACTGTAACCTACCCTGCAAGCATTCGCCTGTTCCCTAAGCGACTTGATGGTATTCCCGAAGGCCTCGAGATCCGACAGCAGCGCCTCGTGCTTCTTGAGCAGGGCTTCGGAGGAGTCCTCGTCCTTGCCGTAGTCCTGCGTGTTGGCCATGGGCTCCTTCTCGCGCATCCATGACTCAGCCTCGTTGGCGTCCGCGAAGTACTGCTGCGCTTGGAGGGAGTCTTCTAGGTCTTGTTTGCGCTGTTGGGAAAATAATTGTTTAGCTAAATCATATATTAATCTCTAGCTTTTTCTGTTATTGGGTGTGAATAGCCCTTGATGTTAAGTCATTCTAATAAAGTTGTTTTATGTGCTACAGTCCATAAGCGTTAATAAAACTTGAGGATAATAAAATCATTGTCCATCTTTGTATGTGACTGTAACAATTTTAGAAATGTATAATGTAGGTCTTTCATCCATGGCAACTACTTGGCAAATGATACAAAAACACCATGCCACTTTATAATGTCGCTCTGACCCTTGAATTATATTAACAAGTCCTAAGCACAAAATCTTATTGAAAAATGTTGTTATTTCTGTTTAGCGAGCAAACCACTAGATATATTTTTGAAATCTCTAGAAGTGAAGATAGTTTTACAACGTGTGTACCTGCGTGGCCTTCTCCTGCAGCTGCGTCCACTGGTTGTGCAGGTGGTGCAGGCGCGCGGCGATGTCGTCGGCGGCGAAGTGGCCCGCGTCCCGCAGCGCCGCGCCGGCCGCGCGCACGGCCTCCACGCGCGCCTCGTGCTGCGCCATCTCGCCCATCACCGCCTGGTGCTTCTTCATCAGGTTCTGCACGCCGATCAGGTCGCGACCTGCACCCAACAACAAATACTATTACAGCATATCCGTAATCTATAAACTTCAGAGTGTTTTTATCCAGGATCTAGTGCATCTGTACAATGACGTTTGTGCAGAGTACGAGGATTTAGTAAGCAGTCTAATTCGGCTATAAATACCCATGCATCGTCATATTTGCAATTTTGCTGTATGCAAGTTAGTAAAATATATCCCAACCTCTAAAATCATCTTTAGCCTGAGTCCACCATACTACCCAAATTGTTCATTTAGCTGCATTTACAATACTCCTTATAAAATCGTGAATATGTACCTCTGTTGGTGGAAGCGATGATAGGTTCCTTCTCGCGGATCCATGCAGCTTCATCATCGAGATCACGGAACAGTTGCTGCGCCTGCAGCGAGTCCAAGAGACGGCGCTTACGGATCGCCATGGGCTTGTCTAGAGCGGCGTAGCGCGCGACTAGGGCATCCTGAAAGAACAATAATTTTAATTAATTAAATATTTATTCTGTCTATGATGTTTGAATTGTGAAAACAGGTAGATAAACATTACCCATCACACAACAATTAATACTTTTAGGAGATTGGCTTTGTTGAGATCTTATTTCAGTAGTCAATAAATAATGCACTTCATTTAAATAACATGATAATTATGAAGATTTTACCGTGTTTACCAACCATATAGTTGTATGGGCTACGAGACAATACAACACTTACCCGCTTGGCCCTGATGTTGTCAGCGTCGAAGTGTCCGCGCTCGAGGAACTGCTCGGCCTGCGTGCGGATGGCGTCGATGCGCTCGGCGTGCGAGCTCACGTCCGCCTCCAGCAGCGCGTGCTTCTTCTGCAGGTTCTGCACGCTCGTTAGATCCTACGGGACAGGAGTGTAACGTGCTCAATATTTTAACTATAGGTAACTGAAAATAATTCATAAACATTTCAACCTTGAGGACTGTGTGAATGGACAGGCGAATTTAACCATAGCATTCAATAATACAATCCATCAGCCAAAGGAAGTCCACTGCTGAACATAGGCCTCCCCCAATGATTTCCACAGTGACCTGTTGGAGGCAGCCTCCAACTCCCCCCACAGCCCAACCCAATATTTACAATAATTGTCCCCTGTTATTGATACTGATGAAAATCTTACCTTGCCATAGTCTTCACTGAGCAGTTGTCCTTCAACCTCGGAGAGCCACAACTCAATGTCCTCTACAGCGCGGTTGAACTGCTGCTGCTGAGCTGCCTCCTGAAGGTTGCTGCCCTTCAGCTCGGAGGCCAGGACCAGCTTCTCCCAGAGACCAGCCAGCTCGGTCAGACGGGCGTCAATTTGAGCTGCATTCATATTTTAGTTTGATTATTTTTATGTAATATCAGAAACAGTCGCAAGGTAATCCTAACAAATATATTTACCATTTTTGCTTAATGAATAATTTTGTAGTAATAATTTTTTATTCAATTTTGAAAATAAAAGAGACATAATAATTTTTCAATTTATTTTTAAAAGGAAACATATAATACTTATGAGGGTATTCAATAATTAGTACTATAGAATCAGTTTTCCTCTTTTTATCCACAAACACCTATAAACTAGGGCAATCACAGGTAACTTAATAGGTATTTAAGATGGGAGGGTAGGTGTATAGAATGTTTTAACTCACGTTTAGCGAAGTGCTCTGCCTCGAGCAGTCGGTTGCCGACGGTGGTGATCTCGTCGACGCGCGGCTTGTTGGCCTGCAGCTCCTGCTCGAAGTTCTGGTGCTTCTGCACCTTGCCGTTCAGGTTCGTGGGGTCCAGGTATGAGTCGTCGGTGGCGAACTTCAGCTTCTCGTTGATCCAGCCTGGTGGAAAAAAAAAAGTATTTAGTGTTATTTTTTTAAACACAAACTTAGGAAGGTTTTTTCATTGAATTGTTCCAGCAAAAACTCACGAAAGATTAATACCATTACCAAGGTAATTAGGGCTACGATTATATACTCTATCGCTACAATAATAAGGCCTAGGAGCATATAGGTTACGAACACATAATATGGCGAATTTCTTTTAATGTGGTACAATGAAATTATGTTATAGCAATACTGACCCTTAGTCTCGTCGCAATCACGTTCGTACTGCTGGTACTTGTAGGCGTCCTCGAGGAGAGCGCGACGTTGGTTTGACTTCTCAAGAAGTGCCGCGCGTCGTTCCAATAACTGTTTTCAACAAATTATATTATTAACTATAGATTTTCTAGAAATACATCAAAATATTATCTCATTATCTAATCTGGGAGAACTTGATTTGAAATACATTCAATACTGGCACTTAGGTGTGCTTCAATAAAACTGAAAAAAAAAATGGAAGTGAATATTGTTTTATGAAATTTTCATAAAATTCACAGCATTTTTAAAATTTAATAAGTCGTAATATAGCAATTAAAATGATATTCGCTCACCATCTCGCGTCTCTGCGCGACGTCATCAGCGGCGTAGTGCTGTCCCTCGATGAGTTTAGTGGCGAATTCGTCCAGGGCCTTGATTTTCTCCTCCTGGGCAGCGAGGGACTTCTCGAAGTCCTCGTGTTTCTTTAGTAAAGCTTCCACTGAATCTAACGAGTCGCCTACGTCTTCGTTAGCCAGGAAAGCCTATAGAAAAAAATAAATAATAATACATCATTTTATAATATATATGTTTCATTTTATGTTAAAGTAATTTATAAGTTTATTGACAGACTTAATTTATTCTTATTAAAACAATTTCTCAAATACAATAGCGAAATCCATACAAATTCGACAAAATAAATATCTGTAACGAATCTCTAATGTATGTTTTAATTTCTTTGCCTCACATCCAACATGTTTACTCCAGGTATACAATTAATCTAGTTAATGCAGCTGTACTGACCTCCTGCTTGTGCATCCAGGCGTCGGCCTGCTCGGTGTCGCGGTAGAAGAGCTGCAGGTCCATGCACTGCAGGTAGAGCACGCGGCGCTGGTCCCACAGCTGGTGCAGCGCGGACGTGTCGCGCGCCAGGTTGTCGAGCGCGGCCGACACCTCGGCGGCGGCGCGGTGCCCGCTCGCCACCAGCGCCTGCCCCGCCGCGCCGCACGCGCGGATCACGTCCGAGCGCGCGTCCATCTCGCCCTGCACATGAAAATCACTATTGACACCGCACTAACACTAATACTCACATCATTCATATTTTACAATAAAACAAATCTGATATGTATACTTTTTTACTAGCCATGATTTAAAAAGCACACGCAAATTGTATTATAAGATAACTAATTCCAATTGAATACACTTATGTACTGCATTGAAATACAATGCAGTTTTTAAAATGACAAAAAAGAAACAAAATTGGGTAATTTTGACAACATCTTTATGAAACGTTTGTGTTATTATTTTGTAATAATATCACATTCTAAAAGTTATACTAGAATCTATAAATGAAACAATTCGCCATTCAATCGCGTCATATCGGAGATCTATCCAACATGGGATGTATCATGCAACTGACCTTGTGTTCCTGATGCCTCTCGAGCAGCGCCTCTGCTCCGGGCACGTCCTTGGCGAGGTCGTCGGCGGCGATGAGCGCGCGGATGTCGCTCACCCATGACACCAGGTCGCGGTAGTCCGCCAGGAACCGGTGCAGAGCGCTCGAGTTCTCCAGCTCCGAGCGACGCTCCTGTACACATACATCATTTTTATGTATTGTAATAACATTTAAATAATATTTATTATCTTATTATCATGCGCGTCTTTTACGCGCAAACTTCTTCATCTACTATTGATTATTTCGTACGCCTAATATTGACGCCCACCTTGCCGTTAGTTTGACAAAGTTTTGTTTGCTATTATCTGACATAATAATAAAAATAAATATAATATCATGAAATTAATAAACACCATAAAAATCTGATGTAGCTGCATTTCAAATCTTAACATAAAATAATGAAGTCTACATGCCTTTAAACTTATTTTAATTGGGAGTACTAATTTCTGCGTGTAGTGTCTTCAATTACCTTGGCTTTGTGCACGAGCTTCTGCCACGCGTTGGTGATCTCATCCCGCTTGGCGTGTATGGCGGGCGCGTGATCGGCGTGGATGGCGGCCAGGCGCGCTGCCTCGCCATCGAGGGTTGACACCTTGTCTTCCAACGCAGCCAGATCACGTTCCACGCCCTCATGCTTGCGCTACAAGTAGAGTGTAAAATTTTAATTGTACTCTTACTTAACTAACTATTAACAATAATTTTATGATCTTTCTGATTACGTAAGGAAGTAAAAAACTAAACGAGATATTATGTTGTTAAAACATCAAAAGTGATAATTATCTTGTTATTATACAACACAATTACTGCCTATAACGATATTCTTTTAACGCATTCTTAAATCTGAAATGCTTTTTATCAGTTCAATACCAGCTGAGTGGGAGTAATAATTCTTATATTGTATCCAAGACCAATATACAAATAAATGCACATACCTGCAAGGTCTGAACGGTAGCCAAGTCGCGTCCGTAGTCATCGGATCCGAGCACGACGTCCTTCTCGGAGATCCAGGCGATGGTCTCGTCGGCGTCGCGGTTGAACCGCTGGATCTCGTGCGCGCCGAACAAGCGCTCCTGACGCATCAGCGCCATCTGACGGAGACGCTGCCACGCCTCGTTCAGCTCCTATTGGTGGAAAATGTGGTAAGTCATCATTTTCATCCCAGACATGTTAATAAATCTCAGTAGATTTTTTACAGTTAATATACATAATAAATTATTGTATATGTCAGCAAATTAAATCACAAATTGAATATATCAGACTATGTTTTATGTATCTTCCGCAGCTAATCAAGGCCCGCACTACGATTGAAAAAGTTTAGGATTTAGTCTATCAGCATGAGCAGGTGGCTATTCAGCAATATTCAAAAAAAATCTGAGTACATTACACAGAAATCATATTCCTTAAATAACATTTTATTGAATCTTAATACAAATAACAACAAAAAAATACATAACCTATTCTATTCTATATATTCTATTCTATAACTTACATCCTTCCTCTTGACGATGGTCTCTCTCTCGGGGTGTCCCTCAAGCACGAGTCTCTCGGCCAGCTGGTTGACCTCGGTGACGCGGTACTCCTGCGCCGCCATGTCCTTCTGGAACTCATCGAACTTGCGCTGCAGTACCTCGACGTGCTCCAGGTCCGAGCCGAACTCGTCCGCGCACACGAACGTTTCCTGAGGGCAAAAAGAAAATGATAAATGGAAAGGAAACTAGAAATACTCCTTTGTTAAAACCTTAATTCTACCCAAATGTGACTGGTTTTATCCCACACTTATGTGGTTATGGGCATCATATATTTTCTATATGTAATATTTGGTTAATAAATACATAAATACTAAATTAATACCCAGTCAGTGACTATCACTAACTACTGTCTTTAAAACTGAAACTAGTGTTTTGTATACCTATAAAATACTAACTAATATCTAAATCGATCGATCATTCCCTTGACTCTACCCCACTTTACTATTACAAAAATACCAACCTTCAGTGGCGTGCCTAGGGTTTTGAAGTAGGGCAAGCCCAAAACTTTTTTAAAGTATAAAACATGTTGATTTAAAAGGAAAAAATACTAAGAACGAAGAAAACAAATGTACGTCAGCAGACCTAACAAACAATCTATAAAATATTAAGATTAATAAAATTATAGATTACATGTGGATATGCAACCGTAACTTGGTAATACACTAACTACTGAAAACTTCTAGTGGGTACACTAGCACAACGGTAGCTACTATGTTGCCGTGATTACTACGCAGTTAACCGAAATTGCGGACAGAAAATATTATTAATGCATTAGCGTTAAGTTTTTATGAATTACAAGTAATAACATGCCTTTTGAAAGGTCCACCTAAGTTATTAAAATCATTATACATAATACAAACATTCTAATATACAAGTGTCGCTTGAAAAACATGTGAAACACGACTATTTAATAACCCATTTGAAGGGGAGCATGTAGAAATCAAATTACGTAGGTAGTTTTTTTAAACGGAGCTGATAAATGCCTCTTGTAATTTACCACGAATTTAAGAAATGCACAACCCGGCGTTGTTTTCGCTCCAGTTTTTTTTTTTCAATGTAATCGAATTAAATTACCTTTATACCAGCAATGAACACTTATATCATCACACTTAAACCATCACAGGAAACAATACAACTCATTTTAGTTTCAAAAAGCTTAATGAACACAAAAAACTAATCATTAACCTAAAAACAGAACTATTTACAATTGCACAATGCCAAAACACCTATGAAGTTAGTGCGAATCCGTTCAGAAATTGCGAAACGAAACGTAAAAATAAACATTACAACATGCAATTACAATTTATTAAAAAAATATAAAAACCACATTATTTTTACCTAAAAAATGATAAAATAATTTCAAAAAGGAACAAACATAATTTAATAATAACAAATATAATTTACTAAACGAAAAATGTTACACGTGACGACCTTCAAACGTACGATGTTCACTCCGCGAAGCTGGGCTTAAACGGTTTGATTTTTTAGTACAAATTGCTATAGTTGCATATCTGTAGCTACACATTCGTAGTGGCAGAGTGTAGCATTTCAACCGTAAGTGTGAAAGAGACAGCATGAGTTTCCAAAAGCCTCGTAAAAGCACACGAGAGAGAAAGAGACATTTAAAGAACGCGAGTTACGTCTTTTAGAAAATGCGTGAAGCTACGCGAGAGGTTAAATTATTGAATGAATTTAATACAAGCGTTGCGAGGCGCGGGCGGCGCTCCGTCGCTCGTAGTTGCGTTTCATTGAATTGCGCCGCGCAGCGACGCGACCGAACGCGGTAAATTCAAAAATGGTATATGTGTCGTAATAAATTACTGTAATGTATTGAATGTCTTGGTTTCTGTTCATTATCTTGTATTTGCGTATTAAGTAGGGCAAGCCGGGCTTTTGGGCTTGTATGGAAGTACCGCCACTACCAACCTTGTCATGAATCCAGAACATGACCTCATCGCAGTGCCTCAGGAACTGCACGAGCACCAGCGCCTGCTGCAGCTTCATGCCCTTCTCCGCGAGGCGGGACAGCAGCAGCTCCCACAGGCGGTGCAGCTCGTCCAGGCGCCGGCGGATGGTCTCCGACGCGAAGTGGCCCGCCGAGATCATCTCGCTGCCCGTGTTGTCCAGCACCACGATCGCGTTGGAGTGCGCCGCCACCTCCGCCTCGAACGCTTGGTGCTTCTGGATCTTGGCCTGGAGCAATTAGTCTTGGTTAATGGAGTGTCGTAGAGTTGTACACAAAAAGGATAGGAATGGAAATTTTGAAGAAGTTTTTAAACTTTATTAATGAAATTCCACCTATTGTTAATTTTAAAACTTTCGTTTATTTCTCCTGCTACATCGTCATACCAGAGATTAGGGGCTACACTATGGCACGTTATATCTTGCAATAAATTATAATTTTGGGATTTGCTCTGCATGGTTTATGGAAATTTGTCGAATTCCGAGTAAATACTAAAGCATGAATCATAAACATCTAATTAAAAAATTAATTTGTGATTCTCGAAGGAAACCTATAAAATGCAATAGACACATGCCGCGGCTAAACTAATGTTAATTTGCTGTTTCATAGTATAAAAGAGTAAGCGTAATTATATCGTATCTGAGATAAAAATAAAACATTTAAACAACTATTTATAGAGTTGTATCATTTGAAACACAAGCGATGCGATCATCGCTTAGTGGCTGTGACTAATCTGTCGTTTTATGGAAATCGAATACGTAATGAAAATTACAACTTTGTAGACACGAACGTAAGTATTATAATGCAGCCATTTATATTGATTCGTTTCTATAGTTTAACGTGTAATTCGTAGAATATGAAAAGCTTTGGAGTTGTCACAAAAGTAAAGACAGGGATAATCTAGAGTTATATAAAGAAATATAATTTTTTCCTACAATATTTTAGGCTAGCCAACAATGATTAAATCCAATGTGTGGCTAGGGATTAAGGCTATCTGTTTTATGTAATTTCTGCATCCATGTAGCCCAGATCGCTTTAAAAATATTTATAAATGTCCATCTACATATATCTGATTACAATAACATACATACATAAATAACCACACGCCTTTTTCCCAGATGGGGTAGGCAGAGGTGCTACTAGAACACCCACGTTTCGCCTTGTATATTCCGTCCCACGATGTGATAGGGGGCGACCCTATCGCCATATCCGGCACAAATTTCTGACTCCGGGCTAATAATGAATAGAAAAATTCAATATCACTTTGCCCGACCCGTGATTCGAACCCGAGACCTCAGCTTTGTAATCATACCGTAGTACCACTACGCCACCGAGGCAGATTACAATAACATGATTGATGAAATTTCGTAAAATTGAAGAATTACGATTCTTTTTTATTTTTCGCGTACTTGAAGAAAATAATCTAGTGTTTCAGCATCTGTGATTATTCATCTTCTATTGTAAAGGAGTACATCTGTAGTTGACATATTGACCTGCAAGTTGGTGGGATCTTTGTAGCTCTCATCGCTGGCGGCCTGCAGCTTCTCCTGGATCCAGGACTCGAGCTCGTCGGCGTCGCGCTTGAAGTACTGGAATCGACGCGAGTCCTCGAGCTTCTCGCGTTTGGCGCGCGCTTCTTGCTTGAACTCTTCATAGCGGTTTAAAACCTAGGGACATTACAATATAGCGTATGTTAACATTAATATTTCTGAACTTTGTTCTTTACGAATTCAATTAATGTTTAGCCCACGTATCGAAATGCGTTGAGTTAAATCAAGTATTGAAAAAAGTGAAGTACAGTGCACACACAAGTAAGATGGTCAACCGATAGTAGTTGACCTCCACTAACCAAGAGTTTTTTTACTACTTTACTCATTTAAAATTCAAACATTAACAAGTCAAACTTTTCACCCACCCATTTAAAGACTATTGATTGTTGTAACAACGCCTCTGAAAGACCTATCCTTCTCTAAGGTCAATTTTTAAGTAGCTTAATCATTTACAGCACATTATTAGATTAGCCTAATCAATAGGCCCTAATATGCTAGAATTACTACCTAAATCTAATTAGGCTACATCACAATTGTATGCTTTCCAAATTATACCTGTAATTGAAGTTATCCTTACCTCTTCACGACGCTCCTGAATATCCTCGGCGGTCTCGAGGATCTTCACCTCCTTGGGTGGCGGGATCTGCTCCATGTTGGACGCGTCTGCTCAACTGGAACAAACAGGTCGTATTACATTTACGCTCCATCGGGTGGGAACCTATCTTGCAATGCATGTATTTAAAATATATTATTTTATATTTAATTCAAAGTGTAACTGTGTGCATTGGCGTTGTTTGCAATTTGCATATCCAACATTAATATATTTATCACAACTTTCTAGTGTTGTCACTAAGAACCAACTCCCTGATAGATATTTAATTTTCATTGTGTATGGATTTTAAACGAAGTCATTTACTATTCCATATAAACATAACCTTTGTAAAGTAGTCACGAATATCGATCAATATTTGTGTGACCGAGGAATTCCTGTGAACCGACTATCAAAACGAACGTACTTTTACTGTTAACTGTGGGGTCGGAACTAAATGTGTTACACAACGGTTGTCGGACGTAATTATTTACACTACAAACAGTGCCCTGCTATTGAGCGCTCAGCATAATACGAAATTACACAGATTTTTCAATCATTTATTTCAGTCGCTTATTTTATACGAAATGCCAGTAAGTTCATAGAGTATATTTTATTTTTTAACAGCCCATATACGTTCCACTGCTGGGCACGGGCCTACTCTACAATCGAGAGAATCGATTGAGAGTGGTTAGGCCATATAGTCCACAACGCTGGCCTAGTGCGGGTTGGCGGACTTACATACCGTAGAAATACTTTAAAATCGCTACGGTATGCAGGTTTCCACACGATGTTTTCCTTCACCGTTAAAGTGCGTGGTGATTGACTATCAATACACACATAACTCCGAAAAGTCAGAGGTGTGCCCTGGGATTTGAACCCTCGACCACCGTGAACATGTAGGCAGCCGAGTCTGGTCCGTTACCAACAGGCCACCACGCACTTCATAGAGTATATTGTTGTGTACAATATAGGTGTTAACGTCAGAATCTCTAACACATGAGTTGTTACACATAATAGAACCGTGGGCGGTAATATTCTCGTCTTAAATTCCTGTCTCGTACCAAGTGCGTCTAAGCGTTAAATTAACCCATTCAGTATTTATGGATCCTTATTATTCCATATTTTTGCTTGCTGTGGCAAGTATAATATGCTGTTTACCAGTACTTCTTTGTGACCAGATTTAGTCTGATGTTTTATTTGTTCCGGTACGGCAGCACCCGCACTTACAACTGATTGTAAGTGTAGAGCGTCCAAGTGGAGCATCGAACGGCTAGAAACTATGACTATCTCTCGGTAGTCTACACAATTGTCAATTATCCAGATAATAATCCAGACTATTCCAAACTGGATTCAAATCGGATCATGCCCTGCTCACCGTCCAGTGCCCTATCAACTTGCTAATTAGTAGGGCTAGTATAGATTTTATAGACTTAAATTCGATTGTAGATTCCCACTGAGACCAATGATTACATCTATTGTTTTGCTCTGTAAATTTAATGCAAAGCGTGTATGTACATTGAATACAACATCAATAGTACTTTCTAATTTCTAAATTCGAATGCATAAAACTAGACACCGTTTGATTCGATATGAGGAGATACGGTGCCTGAAGTTATTATCTTTCCGTTTGATCTTTTGTGTAAAAGCGTGAACGAACGATACCATTTATAAAATAAACAACGAAATATATTACCCAAAGCCACTAGTATTTTTGCTAACAATATGTAACATAAAACGTAACACAAAGTTTAAAAACTTTATGTATTGCGTTTTATGTTACAATTACATAATAAACAGCTTATTGAATGTAGTGAATAGAATAGAAAGTTGGGTTTCAAAGAAACGATTTTGAACGTATAGCCAGTAGACTAGATCCGGCGCGGGCATACAATCCCAGCATGCGTGTGTATTAGGTATAAAGTCCGCCCCTAGTGCTTGTGGAGGTCAACGTAATGTTTTAGCTGAAAGGAAATACAAATTATGCGTCAGATTTGTCACGCCAGTGAAGTCAGGAATGACAGAATGGAGCGGAGAACAGGGAAATTATCAATCTTAACAATAAATCTATCAATTGTTCTTAGCCAAGAAAAAAGTTTTGTTGTTGCTCAAAACAATTTTCACTGTTTATTTCGTTAACTATTTAATAAACGATGAAACGAAAAAATACGTGTATGTTATAATCTTGTGCTTTACCCATCCCAACCGGTTTTATTCGAAAAGGTGGTGGTAATTCTTAAAACATTATAAGGTCATAACTCCAAAACGAATAGGTATTTTCCAAATTTCATTTCTTTATAATCATATTAATATTATGCCCTTGTATCCAACTGAGCAAGTGCGTCATTTTCCTGCGCTCCCCGTATAACTTGTTATGCATAACATTATAATACAGAATTCATAATAATGCATAATCGATGAAGTGGTTTGGCTACGAATGACCTTTTTCAGTCATATTATAAAAGGCGCTCCCAGCTTCGCCCTAAATATCTAGGTCAGCGCTTGTAAACGTGAATTATGAAGATGGCGTGTCATGTAAAAAGTCTATAGGATGTAATTTCGTTTTATATTTTCATTCCATTTATAATCCACATTTATGGTGAGATACAACACCAGACATTTATTAAACAGACGGGTGGTTTGCCCATACTCTAACCGACGTATTTATAGACATTAATAGTACTTAGAATTTCGTAATGCTTTAGGAATCGTCTACCTTTGATTTAACAAGAAAAATTTGTTCCTTATTTCTTACCTAGGAAACTTAAAATGGGGCTTATCTGGCCATTCAATTCCGTAAATTAGCACATGTCACGTTCAGCCTAGGTTTCTAAAAAAGCCTACATCGGTTTACTGACGAAAACCTCTAGGCGACCGTCACGCTTGAGGGACGATACCCAAACGGTCTACTCATTTCAATACCAGTATTACAAATTCCCATTGGAGATTTAATATGCACGACATACCTCGTCCAACGGTGCCTTTCACACTGTGAAACTAAGACATATTCTTTTGAGTTCTGAATGAATCCACAAGAACTATTTTTCTATGGTTTAAGTAGATAGTATGAAATAAAAAAAATGTCGACACGTCCGTATTAGGACGCATTCTGCAAAGATAGTAGAAGAAAAGTGATAATCTGACTTGACCAAATGATTACTCCGCGCCTTATAGATAAGTGCAAACGGATCGAGATTGTGTATCCGATTAGGGCCAGACAAAAGTAACTAGTCGCCATTCGACACAATTATCCCGTCCTGCCATATTGCAGGGTGGATAGAAAAAGTATTTCCTAGACCTTTACGAAACATTGACTGCTCCCATGAGGCACATTAAGTTAACGAGCACGGGAGCTGAGGTCGCATTGGTTTGACATGGCGGTTACATCACGCGGCCTTGTGACTCACCGTCGACCATCTCATGCTGTGATAATAAGCCTGTTTTTACACTCGCCTTTTTGGTAGTAAATTTGCAGATAAAAAGTATATTTTCGACTCTAACAACATGTCATTAGGGTTTGAAATTGATTATCAAAACAATAAAAGTAGTTATGAAGTTTATATCATTGGAATTAGGTTTAAAATTGCATAACTAATACTAGTCTTAACACTTTTAAAGTGATTTGTTTTAGGATGAGCTGTTTTCAAGTGATTCTTAATAGAAATATTTTGAATGATGTAAGAAAAAGTCAAACATTTGTTTAATGATAAAGAGATAGCCAAGTTAAGGATGTATATTAACTGCTTTAATATTTTTAAAATATAAATCATATGTAAGAGTCATATTCTTTCTCCATATTCTATTATTTATGATTTATTTAGTCCCAAGCATTTTATAGAATTTTCTTTTCTGTTCATTACATTTTACTTCACTATTTATACTTTAAATGATAGTTATTATCTTAATCTAAAAACTTATTTTACCAATAGTAATTTATATGACTCATGTCTCTGATGCATTAATCCGAAAAGCCACAAGCATTTATTACAATGAAGATTAGCTTTGGGGTATATTAAATAACACTTAGAAACTCATTACAAAATGACTAAAATATTTTATAACAACCTCTTGCAATAACTGCATACCAAAACTTACTGGTCATTAAAAATACTAAGGACATAAAAAAATATGTACCATATTTTTGTACCAATATGATTCTTATTGGAATGAACTCTATAAATATTATAAACAGGTATTTAACAGAAATACTTGTAACATATTTTATAACCACTAAATATTCTACTCTTTAATTAGTACTTAATTTAAATGCCTATAAATAATTGAAAAATAAAGTCTTATAAAACTGGCCACCTAATACTTGAAAGAAACCAAAAAAAGCAATAATTACACCACAAGATAATTACCAGACAGCTCCACAGTAGATGTACAACAGCAATGAAACATTAACTGCACTGACCCACTTAGCAAGTCACAGTTGAGTGCAAGTCCAGATCACTGCAGTAAATCAATACTGTCTGTGTCAGGTTACTGAGACATAATCTGTGCACACATGTAAAATGTGTGTGTGCATGTATGTGTGACTTGGTGTGCGTTATGCATGGGTGGGGCTGTCAGCAACACAGTTACCTTGCATTATCTGATGTACTTATGTGGAATAATGTAAGGTTTTGTAATAGGGACTTATAGATATATTTTTTTACATAAATGTGGGTTTATTGATAAGTCTCTAATACTACAAGTAATCAAAATTATATAATGATTGACTTCATACGTTACTAATAACAATGTTGTTCAATGTCTTTCTTTTTACTGTATGCTAAGTCTATGTATAATTAAGAAATACAATGAAAAATCTTATCTAGTCTTATCTCTTATCATTACCCAACACTGTCAATGAAGTTCACTTGTAAAATATTTGAAGTATTTGAAATAAAAACTTTGGGAATTTGTTTTGTTTCATAAAGTAGCTCTTTCACTATTTCAGATTTGAGATTAAACATTATAAAGTGAGCCAGTAATAAGAAAATAATCTTGCATACCTATAAGACTTATCAGTTGTTCAAGTTATTCAAAAACCCAAACTCAAGGACACTTTACCGGCAGACGTGTTTAATCAATACAAAACTATAACACAAATATCACGGCACGAAAAAGATAATTTCCACAAGCACGTCGCGATACCGTGCCGATGAGTGTCGGCGAGTGGAACCGAGCGGCGGCGCTCTACTTACCGCAGTCCACACTCCGACCCCGCCGGCTGCCTCCACCTATATCGACCGACTTCCCTCTTACCTAATGACGTAATGCACCAAAATAAACCAAATAAGGATAACGGCCGCATCCAATTTTAGACTTCCGCAGGATGTTTAATGTTATGCGGCGAAGAAATGGTACCTCCCATTTAAATTCCGTTCACTCACGAATCCAATTATTTTAGGAAAGTTGAACGTTTGGGTCGGCATCCGTAGATACATGGGTGTGTCATAGATAAAGTTTATCGGATTCCTGGTCCAACTTTCAGCTTTATGGGTGAAATCGCATTCATAACTTAAGTACTCACCTTTAGCGCAATTTAAAATACACAATTCACGAGTTTTCAATAACTTCTTTCACAATTTTTCATGAAAATTCGTTCGTTCGACATGCAGTCGCGTCACTCCGTGTACTACAATGTTGCTACAGTAAATAAAAAAATAGTTTGCCCACATTTGACACTGACAGACAACAGCGAATACAAAATATCGATTGACCCCGATAGAGAAAGAACTTGATCTTTGAAATATAAAGCCTAAAGCACAGACCTAAAGTAAGTTATGTGTTACATAAATTCGATGATACATTGTATCCCTCAAAGTTTTTCATGTACTATTCGTATAAACTTCTTTATTTTCGCGTTTTTTGAGCTTTCAATCCAATCCATCACTCAAAGGAAGTCCACTGCTGAACATAGGCCTCCCCCAATGATTTCCACAGTGACCTGTTGGAGGCAGCCTGCATTATTTGATATAATTCCTACAAATTGGTAATGCGTAGGGACTTTGCCACATTAACGTACATGTGATGTCAGTTGCTTATTGTCATGAAGGCAAGGCCAAGTTTAATATAATATCTAATATAAATATTGATTTTTTGTCCTATTTACATTAAAATAAAATTTCAAATTATTAAAATTGAAGTTAGCGATACACAATTTGGTGCCTTTTACCCTTATTATATTAATTTAATTAAATATTTTCCTAGATGTTTTACATACATATGGTAATAATAACAAATATTATCAAAACTTAACAACAATGGCATAGTCTGAACAATTTTGAAAGCCTCCGTGGCGCATTTGGTTGGACGCTGGCTGTGAAACGTGAAGCGGCGGGTTCGATCCCAGCACCGAGACAAACATTTGTAAGGCCCACAAGTATTTGTCTCGTGTATGTGAGGCCTAAAAGTGTCTCATAGTTTCTGATACTCACGACACAACTTAATAGATCTTAATATGGAGTCAGGACAACTTTTATATAGACAGGCTACGGATGGATACATACGGTGGTGCTCCGCTCGTGCTCGGCTTCTCTAGCGTAGACTCAGCTAAACGCTGCTTGTCTCGAGCTACATATAATCGTTTTGACGTCAACATTGTGGCCGCCAGGCGCATTAGCAATTTGTAGGTAAAATAAAAGCTTTGAGCCAATTGAAACTTTTTCCTTCGCCTGCACATCAAAATTATAATATCAGATGCGGTCAAAGTAACCCTAGTTGACTGAATCGTATAATTAAAGTGACACATCAGCATTGTTACAACACTATATATTTAATCTGTACTTTATTTCAACGTGCCTGGGCAACATTATATTCAGTTGTCAAAAAAACCTTGTCCGCTTGGTCTGCTGTATGTTTGTTGTATCAATTTGTATGTCAATTATCAATTAACCCTCGTCTAGTAATGGCCTGTTGATTATTAAAAAGCAGTGCTGTGTGCTGACACTATCGATGTGTGATATTAAGTGAATGTAAAATATGGCTGCTGGCGGTGAGGAACTGTGGCGCGAGTGCGCGGCTTGGCTGACGAGATGTGGGCTGCTGCGTCCCGATCATAGGGCGAACTGGGAGACGAGTACGATACACGACCTGGCATACACCCTACGCGACGGCGTGCTACTATGCAACCTGCTGAACGTGCTGCACCCGGGATGCATCGACGTGAAGGATGTGAACCAGAGGCCTCAGATGGCGCAGGTAAGCGAGCACCGCCGGCGACCTTCACTGTAATTACAACCATACCATTAATTTCTACATGTAATAATACGACGCGCGCGCTGTACGACCAATTTTATTGACATTCCAGAACATTATGTGCGATTTATCGAGGTGGAAAATTATCGGAACGCGTCGCGCATATTTTCATTAAAAAGTATTTGAAAATAATACAAGCAGAACACATTTTACATTTATAACATAAAACAAAAGCACACAAACATATAGAATGTGTTTGTCTGTTCAGTGTTATACAGTTATTAATGTGATGACATTTTAATTATGCATGCAGTGTTGAATGGCATAAGGGCATGATATATGCGCGTGTTGGACACCGCTGTGAATGTGTTCCGGTGTTATCTGCATCGTAAACTGTCCATGAATGAAAATACACTCCCTAGTCAGTATTCATACATAAATTCATGTTGCCATCAATTGTAATCAATTCACAGTTACTATGATCAATTTGATATGTTGTTTATGTAATGTGGCCGGCAGTTGCTATCTATTTATGTCACTTTTCCTATTTCAAACATGATAATATTGTAGTATACAAATAAGTAATTTATGCTACTATATATCTTGCATTTTATTTTTAAATTTATTTTTATGAAAAAGAATCTTAAATAAACTAACATAATATGTGTCTGTGTCTATTTTATTTGGTTTGTTCTCAAACCTTCCACCAGATTTGAGGAAAATAACACCTGATATTTTTACTTAAAGTAAATTGATTAATTTATATTTACCTGTTATGCTAACATTGTTTTATTTATTCTTCTGTGGCATAGCTGGTGCCATATTAATTGTCACTCTAAGCTACATATGGGACTTGAATTTTAAAGCCACGTCTATTGCACTAAACAGAATTATACTAATATATTTTTTCTTCATAATTTTCATATAATAACATTCTCATTATGATTGTAACATTAACATTACTAGATCTGTATTCGAAGATATATTCATTATTATATCATAAAAACAATATATCAAAATGATGGATAAGTTAATTGTTAGCCATTTTGACACTACAAGTAAATTACGTATATTTTCATCAATCATCATCATCATTTCATTCATTTAAATTCTATTGGCATGTGGCGAAATTTGCAATTATAATTTTAAAAATATCTATTTAATTGATTGAGACATATTTGCATAATTTAAACCACAAACATTTATACTCGTAATCGAGAAGTACATACATGTCCAATATAATAAAATGTGAAGAGTGAAAATCCGTACCCAATATTTTACTACAGCATGACGACAATGCATTCAGTAACAGAACGTAGTCAATCTATGTAAGTACTTATGTATGTAAAAATCCTATTGTATAATATAATAATACCACCATGCATATTACTGCCTGCATTGTAAGTGACGAAATTATGATTTTATTTTACTAATGTTTCCCAGAACTTTCATATTCTGTCCCATACAATGTACATTTCTAATATCTTCTTAGACACACTAGTAGCATATGGTGTATAATTTTCAGAATAATTTAAGTGTATAGCAACTTAATGTTTCCGCAACAAATATGTACAGACCAATTAAAAAGTATTACAAAGAAGGTCCATAGTATACATTATTATTAAATATTTATATTATAGAAAAGTCATAATGAACGAAATAAAAAAAAAGTTTAGTAAGAGAAAAAACTTCACAACAGGTGCAGTTAGATCAATAAATAAAGCAATAAATTGATCAAAGCAGCAAGAATTGCCAATTGTCCATCACAAATCTCAAATTGTGCTTACGAATTTTTGGGTAATGACAACAATACAATTTTACGATTAATCTATGTTAATACATTTTGGTACCTCTCATATTAAAACAAATTAATAGTGGGAAAACACATCACAGATATGTAAATAAATATATAATTAAACACTGCCAACAGTCACATTTCAAACAAAAAATATCTACGTTTTTTGAGGCGCAAATGTATGTGATTGTTGGCCTGTCGGTAACGGACCAGACGCGGCTGCCTACGTGTTCACGGTGGTCGCGGGTTCAAATCCCAGGGCACACCTCGGACTTTTCGGAATCATGTGTGTATTAATAGTCAATCACCACGCACTATAACGGTGAATGAAAACATCGTGAGGAAACCTGCATACCATAGCGATTTGTATTAATTTCTATAGTATGTAAAAGTCCGCTAACCTTCACTAGGCCAGCGTGGGGGACTATATGGCCTAAACACTCTCAATCGTACTCTCGATTGTAGAGGAGGCCCGTGCCCTGCAGTGGGACGTATATGGGCTGATACAATACGAGTACAATACAATACAAATGTATGACAGCACTCCCTCTATACTGTAAACACTTGAAGATTTAGTTATTAATCAATTGTTTACGTTGCCAACAGTTCCTGTGCATGCGCAACATCAAGGTGTTCCTGCGCACGTGCCACGAGGTGTTCGAGCTGCGCGAGACGGAACTCTTCGACCCCTCCATGCTGTTCGACCTGTCCAACTTCCACCGAGTGCTGTGCACGCTCGCCAAGCTCAGCCAGTGCCCGAAGGCGCTTGCTAATAATATCAAGTAAGTTCATGTTATGGACCGGCAAAACGGGCCATCGTACTAAATAGCGTTGTCTTGTCTCCTTGTCAGAACATATGGAACTGAGCACTGACTACTGACCCATGAGAATCGGAAAAGAAACAGATATCATGATTTTAGGAGTCTTTAAGAACACCCAAACGCAAAATAAATTATTTTCATACAAACATATGTCTCAGGATTCGAACTTGCGTAATCTCGTTACCTAACCGCCTTCTTAACTCATATGCCTAAAGGGAGTAAAATGTAATGACAAATAAGAAATATTTTTAAGTAACTCCTTGCTCCTATGCTTTTATTCTATAAGTCAAATTGCACTGTAAAGCATTTATCACCATTAATTACGATCACCCTCAGCCATAGAAAAGCCACTGCTGCACTGATGCTTTTCACATAATAGATTCCACAAAAGCCTGAAAGTAGACTATATCCGGCGATTTCCTACGATCAATGACAATACTACTGGACTGCCTCGGTGGTGTAGTGGTACTACGGCATGATTGCAAAGCTGAGGTCTCGGGTTCGAATCCCGGGTCGGGCAAAGTGATATTGGATTTTTCTATTCATTATCAGCCCGGAGTCAGGAATTTGTGCCCGATATGGCGATAGGCTCGCCCCCTATCACATCGTGGGACGGAATATACAAGGCGAAACGTGGGTGTTCTGGTAGCACCTCTGCCTACCCCTTCTGGGAAAAAGGCTTGTTTTTATGTATGTATGTAATGACAATACTAATATTAAACGATAACTTCATGACCTAAATGACAGAGACATCTAGACCAGTTTGGTAAATTCAGTGATATCTATTCTTGTTAAAATCAATGTCAACCTCACCCCATCTGCCTACACAGCTGCCACCCTCGCAGTCAGTTCTAGGTACGCGATAGCAATCTAATATCAACTATTAATACATACTAGGAATTTCCGATGTTTTCTATTCGACGGATAGCTCCTATTATAAATAATGGTATAGTTTGTTTTGTTTTGCTGTTCGCGAAATGATTGGAACCAGTCCCTGTTTGTTTTCGAACATACGAGAGAGTTATGTTGTTAACAATATCTACTATTCATTATAAGCTTTATTTCCTATTGTAGACGTAATAAAAAGCGATGGATACGTGTAATCGAGTCATTTGGTTTTAACTTTAGACCCTAACATTTATGAAAAGATCACTTATGATATTTTAAATTGCATTTGCCCGGCAAATGAGCTAACAGCTCATTTGATGATAATCGATTACCGGACCCCATAATCAACATGCGTGGATCATAGATGCGTTGCAGGCCGGTCAAAATGGGAGGGAGAAAGAAAAGAAATAGAGCGTGATGGTTGAATGAGTATTGAGTATGATTTGTTTCCTATCTAATTCCACTAACCAATGCCCAGTTATATTATTAATACTCAAAATAATACGACGATTGTGTTATCATAATTCATCTATTCGTTTCCAACATCATGTACATTCATATAAGCGCTCACTACACACAACTGGCATATTTAAATGCCTACAACGTTTACTCTTGAACAATCACAGCGTAATACATCTTCCGACTCGGCCGTCTTTCCCAACAGCCATTGACAACTTCGTTCTGTATTCAAATCCTTATTCTATTCTTCTTAATATAACTGCCAGCAACATCGTCATACTAGAACAGATTGCTTTACTCATCGGTTATAAAAATCACCCGTTACAATATTGTAGGGATGACTATGAACTAATTTCAATGAAAGTCTGGCATACTACGTCACACCATTTCTACTATGGTCGATTAGATAGAAAACACTGTATGCGTAGTTAAACAAAAATAACAGGGAATTGAAAAAAGCAAACGCGTTAGAAATTGTGTGTGTATGTGTGTGTGCTGTGGTCAACTTTCACAAGTGAAATGTTTAATTATAATGTGCACTCGTTTCAGCTAAAAGAATTTCTCGAAAAAATGGTTTGTTTTTATTAATATGGCAAAGATACAGGGTTTCTGAAGAGGAAATCCTAGCAGTTTGAAGTAGTTCCGGCGGTTTAAATCATGGTCTGCATAATAATTTATTTGTTTAAAGAATCCATAACGATAATTTTTGCTACGCTATATCAACGCTTGCAACAAGTCATTGACAATATCCTCAAGTAAGGTCTATGTTTTGTAGTGAATCACGATGACTGAAAATGATAATGACAATTTTATGAAGTTTATCGTTTAATAATAAACTTCAATTTTTTTTGCACTTGGAACCTGCCAGTTAGACTATTTCGTGTACCTAGACAAAAAGGTCTAATGATAACCACTTCTTTAAAATGGAGCAGTTTGAGCTTCATCTAATCATTCAGTTTATAACAGTTGCGTTATTTGACATTCTCCGTGGTGCATTTGGTTTATGGTTAGAATTCGGCTCTGAAACGAGAGGCCGCGAGTTCGATCTCCGCACCGAGACAAATGTTTGTGCGAACCACAAGTATTTGTTTCGTGTCTGGGTGTTTATGACACCGAAAAGTCTCGTAGTTCCTGATACCCACGACACAAGACTCGATCTTAGTGTGTCAGGACTATGTATGCGACTGTTGGGTGTATTTATTCATTATTTATTGCGATGAAACCATTGTTAACTGACAAATATCAGGCATTTAAGAGAAGTAATAATAACTCACTAACACAGCAGGTGTCTGGAACACACAGGTCATTAGGTCAGTTATTTTCCGTAACTGTCGTAATTTATTCAGAACTCCAGACTGGGACGTGACCTTTAAAGTTAGTTTAAAATAAGGGACCTCTGGCCAAATATGGCGCGTCTGGCATTGCCAGTAATAATTAACGGGTTTCTATATACGAACTTTATCGTTTCAAGCATTCAGATTGGGTCATGCAATTGCTGGGGACTGGGTGTTAAGTCGCTGTTTGTTTTTCAGCACGATAAAGATAGGACTAAACAGCATCTTTCAGCGTGAAGTGATATTTAGAGTGCCGATTGTTATACCTTATTGAAGCTCACACTGTTGATCGAGTGGAAATGATTTGTAGTACTCCTGTGCCCACGGTATATGTTTGGCTTTGCTAATGGTAGCAGTGATGGATATCAAAAATTCGATTAGACAGCTTTAACTAAGTTCCACCAGGCAAGATAACATTTCGGCTGGTTGTCCAAAGCACTGCCTGAAAACATATTAAGTATATGGATACTTAAGAAGATTCCGTTAGAATGGTCTAACGGAAGCGTTACAGCACCTTTATATACACATATTGAGAGAAGTATCATTGGAAACGAATAGTCTCAAAAGTCCTTATTCAGTTCATAGTTTTTGTGATAGTTTAATGATTTTGTTTTTATTGCAGGCCATTTTCAGCACATCGGACACAGTCTGAAGAGGACATATATAAAGATCTACAAGCAGTGTGAGTAATTTATTTCATTTTTTACTGGTTGTTTACAAAATAATAGTTGAGATTTTATATATTATCCTCGATGTATTTGTATTGTTTGTAACTGAAAATCGAAGCCGCAGGCTTTATTAGTAATATAATATTTAATTATAAGATGAGGAACAGAAATATGCGTCACGTTAGGAATAATTACACACTAATGCGGCTAATGTGTTACAAAACTTAATTGCATTGCAAGTGACAGCAAGTTGTAGATTGTTTTTCTAAGCAAAACAAACGATTTGATAGATATATTTTCATCTGATAATACTCGTATAATAATTCATGAATAAACAAAATTGAAGTAACACAATCTCCGTTATTATACTTATCGCATGAGACAAGGAAAATTTGTGCAATATTATTTTGCTTTTAGTATCAGTAAGCACGAAAATAAGTGAGAAATATATTATGAATGTGTAAAATATTAGTATGCCATCACAGAAAAAACACGCTTAACTGAAGATTTACATTGTTTAAACAGTATCGTCCCAATTAGACAAATGCAGAATAATGGCCGTAGACTGTGCATTACTTTTTATTGCAGTTTTTTCGTGCACCGTAACTTTTGATAAAACACAGTAATACTTGAAGTCGAAATTACAAGAGTCACGAACTTCAAAAATTAAACACATGCTTGTTACAATTATAATCAAAGTTCAAATTACAAAAATCACATACTTATAATTAGTGTGAGTAATGTAAAACGGATACTGACGGTCAGCGATACTTGTAGTAGCGCCAGTGCGATAATGGAGCCGCCGGCGTACTCTGAGAGCCCGGTGCCCCCTGTGGCGTCGGACGTGCCCTGGGTGCAGTTCACCATCCCCAGCGCCACGTGCGAGGACCGCGTCGAGGAGATCTACGAGGATCTCTGCTACGTCAAGTTCACATCCGCCATGCCTGAGGTGGCGATACTTGTGCGCTTCGTGCAAAACGGCTTAGCGATGTACTATAGCGTTAGCGATAGAGACTGTAGATAGCGATTAGCGATACATTGTAAATATTCACGCTTTATGGATTTTGATTTGGTAGTTGTGCATTTGTATGCGGAGTTTTCTGTTTAGTTTTATTTTTTGTTGATATTCGTCGTTTTCGTCGTAATTGGGGATTATAGAAGTAAAAGTGGGTGGAGTGTTTTGTACAGATTTTTCAGCTAGATTTTTTTAGGTTTTCAAACACTTATGTTTCGGTGTAGGTAGCAATTAAAAAAAATAACCTAGATACTCTTATTGTTATGAAAGTTATTCATACTTCATTAAAGTTATAACTTTTAGTCGGTCATGTGAAATGGATTCGTTACAACTGTTCAACTGTTCGTTATAACTTAGGCGAACATTGCGCTCATCTTAATACATTAGCAAAAAGAATAGGCTGCAAATAAATTTCTATTTAAACAGTTATACTCTAAAATTATGAAGGGGCTACAATAACCGTTCGTCAAAATTATCACTAACATACTATAACTACTTATAAATATCATTCAAATGTTTTCACTTTCAATTACGTCAGTTTTCACATAATCAGATAGTAAGGGAATTCACGGAGGACATATGCCTACGCGATATCTTTAAGTGTTTGTAAGAAATTACTACGAAAATGATGACATAAAATTGCAATGCATTTCCCTTGTGCATAGGCGTTGGGTTCATTTGAGAATTAATTAATGGATAAATACAAACTCTCAACTGGCCTGACCCCTTATTAAGAGACAAGTCACGAGAGATGAGTCACTTTCGCGTCTCAACACCCCTGCACGAAACAAGTATTTGTTGATATAACAAACATTTGTTTTGGTGGGAGTTCACACATGTGATCTCTTGTTTCACAGTGTTTTGACCAACTTCGCCACGCAGGCTGATGGTATCTCATTATTCGACTATACAGTATATTTAGTTCAAATTGTTTTCACACTTATTTTCCTTAATAACTATTAAATAATATAAATACTGCATAATAATAATTTGACTCCATTTTTATTGTATTTAGCAAAAGGTATGCATATCCAAAATGTAGCAAACAAGGAATTTTGCAAATACATTCGGAACTAAACAAGTTAGAAACGTTTCAACTCTTGCAGTGGGAGTAAAAGAAAAGGGACGCAAAACAAAACTAGTGACGTCACTAGTCTTAATTATTCATTACAGTGTGCGCGTGTGAAAGAGAAGCTCTCACTATATTTTTTAAACCCAAATATTTGGCTTATGTTACAAGCTACTTTAATAATGTTTTCACATAAATGTTTTATTTTAATGGTATTTGTGTTAAAAAGCAAAATAATAAAAAATATCGACCATAGTCAAATACCCTATTGTAAAATTCTTATAGCTACACTTTACAACCTACTTTCAGTCGGTATCGGCAGAAATGTTTTCGTTAAAAATATTTTATATTTGCATTAAAATATCCCTAAAAAAACTTAGGAAACAGCTTTATTCCAGTATATGTGATACAGCAAAACGAAGTGCGTTGCATGGTTGCAGTACGAAATGCTTGAGCCAATCAATTGTCCATTCATCAAATCAATTAGTGACGTGTTCTGTTGTTGCATTAAGGGCATCGGGACTAGATTGCACAGATAGGCGTGAGAAACACCGCTTCTATTGTTAAACTTCAGTGCATATTTAAAATTAAAGTAAAAACGTATAATTCCGCTGCGTCTACGACGCAGTTGGTTAAGATTCAGACCAGTCATTAAGGGACCGAAAAAATCCGTAATCGGATATCAAAAATAAAAATGTCCGACATTGACCAGTTGTTGTTTCAAATTATTTTGGATAAACGTTTATAAATTATTTCACCTAAGATTCGATTCAAGATCTTTATTAACAGCTATCATAATATGGCCTCAAAAACCAATAAGATAACGTCTCATAACCGTATACTGTGGAACATAAAAAATGCTTTATAAAAAGGGATGTCCAAATAACGAAAGCCACGTGTTTGAATTCAGAGAATTGAGTTCAAGACGCGTGCTTCCTAATTCAATAGAATGGAATGTTTACGAATGTTGAAGTAGAACGCGAATAATATGCGACGGTGTTACTTTTCGCGACGTCAACATTTTGCAATTATATGTATCGAATTTTTACTATGAAATAAATATTTATGCATAGTTGTGTTAATTGGAAGGAATTTGTCGATTGTAAGATTATCAACTAGGGCGAATCGATATCTATATGCCGGTTTGGTTACCATCAGGTGGATTGTATTCCCTATAGAAAATACAGATTCCCTATACGTCGTCTCAAATAAGCGGATAAATCTGATATAAGTAAGCTCTCACCTATATCCGCTTAGGGATCGGCAGAGATGACACTTATCCGCCCCATATTTCGCTGAGCTTAGATTAGATTAGTATATGAGTTAGGTACCGGCAGAACTTTAAATATTGGCACGTCAAATCTTCGCGGTATTGACTCAATGAAAATAAGTCAGAGTTTATCGTTCACATGCATAAGATGGTTACGTCGTCTAAAGAATATTAAATGAGTTAAACTATCTATGTTTTTGTTCCAAGTCCTTCGTTCTACATCCTTGTAGTTGTTCCTAGGCTACCAAACGAGAAATTGGCAAATTAATTCAGTGTGTTGCTATGCAATTCGCAGTCATGTACAATATATACATTAAAATAATCTTATCAATTCGCATTGTATTACGTTAGTACCAGAATCGGTTGATTTTTTAGAATCCATCAATAGTTTGATAACATAAGATAATTTGAATATTTTAAGAAACAACATACCGTCACTCGTGAGCAATATACTCGTAAATTATCTTGCACTCATAAAGGATTTCCACTGTCACGTGTGTAAATAACTATAAGGACTTTGAATAACTTTATTAGGAACAAATCCATAACGAATACTGACGTGGAAAGGAGACGGCAACTTGGCAAGTGTAATAAAGAACGCCTTCAAATTATGGAGTTATGATCTTCGCAGAGCTGCTGGACGGGAATGGATGAGAGACACCAAAGATTCAGTTCAATGGCATGCAATTGCAGAGGCCAATATCCAGGTGTTAATTGCTATAGACTCATGATGATGTTGAACATAAATTTGATACTTGAAATCAATAGAACAACTGATTTTTCATAGCTGTTGGCTACCAGATGAGTTTCCCTTATTATTGCTGATATTTCACCCCTAAACTACATAACTTACATTCCTAATTATAATTATTATGAGCATCATATGTCCTCTGGTAGCCATTAACCAGTCCTTAAGCACTCCACTGGGGTAATTTCGGTCCTATTCGCTCAACTTTTGGCACTTAGCCTGTGTCGTCAGTCCGTTTAGACAAATAATCCTGCAGAGCAACACCCACAGACCTAATTTATGAATTTTCAAAGGTCAGAGGACGTTCACGCTGTAATAGTATTAACTGGCTTGCCAGCTACCACCCACTCTTACCTCAAGGTGATTAGTGTGAGCGTATTAAAATTAACTCAGTTTTAGCATTGTTATTTTGTATTCAATTATAAGTTCTTACTGTATAATTTCACAAAATAAGTACTCGTTTCTAAAAGATCGGATACACCCACGGCTCTCGTGGATTCGTGGGCGGTTTGAGCGTTCGTAGTAATGATAAATGTATCAGGTGAGCGTCTTATTCGTTTGCCGCATTTGTAATAAAATGTATTGTAGTTTTATTTTGATCGCAAGTCGCTATTGGAAAACTAAAAAAAACATAGTTAGATTTTGAAATATAGCAGACTTATTGGAATTTTGCCGGTAAGTAAGACGCCTCATTTTTCAGAATTCATGTTGTGAGCAATACTGAAGCAGCACTTAAGTCCGAATTCTTTAGCTCAGAATTTTCCCGCCTTAAAAAGGAAGCATCGCGTAGGCGCCTTACGAGTTTTTCGTGCCTTACCGAGAAAGTTACGAGCCCCTGTTAAATTCTCAGTAGGTATATGTTGTAATAAACCAGTGACGTAATGTTAGCTGCACGCGCGTCACGCCTGAAGATGCCATTTCGCGTAGCTGTCGCTGATAATGTGCCGATAAGCGGAAAGTATTGCTTCTCGGAAACAGCTAATTTGTTTGTTGACGGTTCCGCAGTTCCGGTACTAACCGGAGATCCGGTATGATTATATTCTTTCGATTATTATGACGTTATTTGATTAAGTACACCTATATGTGATGTGTGCTGAGTTATCATAAGCGCGATTTAATGGCCTATGTGATTACTGATTAGTAATCGAATTTTATTTCAGTGTCACTGATTTATAATAAAAAGTCATGCTATAGGTTTTTCTTGTTTGAAAAATAATTGTATTATTTTAGTTTAGTTATTCGGCATTCAGGTATTTTTGCTATTGATTTTATACATAGATAACTTTGTACAGGGATATGATCTTACTGAAAGAGTATCCAGTCTGATTTCTTCTACACATCTTTAGTTTTCAGAATTCATTAAGGTTTTGTATGGTTAAATAAATAAATACACCCAATAGTCACATACATACTCCTGATCCCACAATAAGATCGAGTCTTGTGTTGTGAGTATCAGAAGCTACGAGAGACTTTTCGGTCTCACAAACTTTGTGGGCCACACAAACGGGGATCGAACCCGCGGCCTCTCGTTTCATAGTCGGCGTCTAACCAACTACGACTGTCAAATTGTTATATACAATAATACATGAATAAAGATTAGGTTATGTAAAATATAAAAAGTGTCGTCAGGAAAGCATGCGGATTTTCCTAAGTGAAATGCCGTAAGATAAAAGTTTCGCGAACTTTACTCTCTGCAAATCGGATGAAACAGTTTTCTCCCGCGGAACTAAAAAGATTAACGACTTCCCTAATACGACATCCGGGGTCCGAGAATTGCCGCCACTCCGCCATTTAAATACTGAAGCCGGGAGATGTGGGCGCAACGTTTTTGGGTCACAGCCAAACCCACTTCTTGTGTGAGCTCCCTTCCGCTGTGTCGAAACGCAAACGCCAAGCGTGCTTTTGTTTCGTACTAGTATATGTGACTTTAGGCAGTTCGAGATAATCGTGTTTATGAGAAAGGTCGCAGGAGGTCGCTGGATGTGGGCCGCTTACAACAACTCCTTTTGAAATAATTGAGGAAAGCTTGTTCTGTAATAGATGTTCGGCTGCTGACAGCCTCCGTGGCGCAGTTGGTTGAACGCCGGTTGAGAAACGTGGGACAGCGGGTTCGATCCCCACACCGAGACATATGTTTGTGCACAAGTATTTATCTCGGATCTGGGTGTTTGTAAAACCGAAAAAACTCTTGATACTCACAACACAAGACTCGATCTTAGTGTGGGGTCAGGACTATGTATGTGACTGTTGAGTGTATTTATTATTAAATTATTAATTCGTTTTTGTAGACGGAAAATCCAAAAACTATATAAAATAACAATAATAAATCACGTATGTACTGTTTTCATAAAACAATAACCTATATATTGCCGCAAAAGTAAGCTTAAACGTAAAGACATAACGACCTTCACGTACGCGTGGGTGTGAAGCCACGACCGTATCTTACGTTATATTCGTATTTGATTTTATATTTATTACGCAATACCCTTATACAAAACCTTATTCGGGAACTTAATGAGGGTATAAGCTGAATGACAAAGAGGTCCTTGTTTTCATTAACGGAAAGCGTATAAAAGCAAATAGATTTTGTTTTAAACTTCGAAGGTAATTTCTGAAGTTTCTCGAGTTTTTCGGTATGGATTCAGGATTTATTTTGCGTTAGTATCCCGATATGAATTTTGTAGGGGCTCGTCTACTTGGTCGATAAATCATTCGATGTCGATTAAATTACGAGCATAGGATTATAAATGTGTTAATAATGTATCATACTTTTTTTCTATTTGATTTGGTACAAACACGTACTGCTTGGATGATTTATTAGATTTCTGAAATTTGCCCGCCCCGTCCCATTATATCCCGCCCTTTCCCGTTTCATTCTCACTCAAGGCCTGTAATTCAGTCCCATCCCTTTGAGAATAAAAACTAACAAATATATCGGAAATCCTCTGTCATCCCACGGGAACACGACATTTTCGGGATAAAAAGTTGTCTAAATGATAATCCAGGGTGTCAGCTACCTCCATACGAAATTGCATCGAAATCCGTTGAGCCGTTTCTGAGATCATCGTGCATAACCGCACAAACAAACTCACAAAATTTCTAAATTTCATTGTTTTGGGTTCTATTACGTTCAGATATTAGATTTTTCATTTACTTTCCATGTTCAGACATTAGTTACTTTATTAAATGCATAGATAAGCCATTTAATTTTACAAACAGTTTAAAAATGACGATGAAAAAAAAAGCCGAATGCACCAAGCTCACTGTCACTAGTTATTTACATTTGCGAATAGTCTGATGTGTAGATAATGGTATCGGTTCACAGATTGTAGCATGACACGCGACACGCTTGGTGTAGTATGTGGTGTAGACGCAAGGTTACGAGGGACAGTGGAATGACCTGGGTTTGATGTCTGATAGGTGAAAAATCGTGTAAATAGATTTTAGTTTTTTTTTTGAGAATTTTAGGGAATGGTTTGAAAATGGATGAAATAAACGTAGTGCAGTGCTCGTTAAAAACGCATCGATGAAATGAACGTAAAATAATTCATAATACGAGTATAGTATGCACAATCTTAATAATATTGATGAGTATAAAATGAATGTTTCTAGAAAATTTATTGAAGAATTTGCGACTATGTTGATGTACGAGAGAGTTCGTGAAACGTTCATCTGAGTAATTTTGATTCAATTTACAAAGTATGAACTAGAGAATATTAAATAATTTATGGATATTTCATGTAAATATTTTTCTTAATAATAAATTCAAAAAGATACACAAAGAACTTGGATTTAGTTTCATATCTACAGCGTTTTGTTTTTAACATTTCACTGAAGTCATCACTCCCCGCTAATGGCATCTTATGTTTAGCCTATAAAATTCTAATAAAGATGCTCCACATCAAATTAATACGACATTTAGTGGCGACGCTATCATGTCCCAATTACGAGCAGTAGCGAGAGCAGTGACGTGGAGAGCGATCACTTCCTGCCCTTAATCTGCAGCGGTTATCTCACGTTTAGTATCACAACACAGATAACTGTTAGATAATTAAGCGTTGTATTTAGCTTGTAAATATTTTAAGTTGTTTTTTGGGCGTATTTTATTTTTTAGCTTGATATGCATGGCTGAGTCGTGGCGTACTGTCGACAGACAGTCCGCATCGGCTCTGTACCGACCGTATACCGCGCGCACACGTTCTTTTTTATTTTGCATTTTGAATTACAATTCCTGACACCTTCCCCAGCGCTGAGACACATGTGATTGTTAATTGTCAAATTGAATTCCTTTGCCTCTGCGGTTTAAATAAAAGTTAGCTTCTCTAGTTCGCGCAATGACTTGTGTATTGTAAAGCGCATGTGTTCTAAGTGCTGGGTGAGCGTGGGTGTGGCGCGGTGTGCGGGTGCTCGGTGGGTGACTGGTCGGTGCGTGCGCAGCAGCGGCGCGGGCGCGGGCGGCGGCGACGTGGGTGAGTACGCCAGCTACTGCGCGCGCATCCACGACGAGGAGATCTACCACGACCTGTGCGCCGTCAAGACCACCGCCAGGGAGCTTGCCATCGCCGCGCGCACTTTACACACAGTAATGGATATTTTTTGTTTTTTTTTTAGTATGCTTTTTGTGTTGTGTTTCGAGATGTTGGAGTGCCGGAAAATTGATGCTCGTCACTTGGTTAAAAATAATAATAAGCTTTTAAAGAGGGTGTCGCCCAGACTACCAAAATCTCTTGAATATGATGCAGCAAAAATAACGAAACCATTTTGAAAATTAATAGACACTAGGCAAACTAAATCTAAATACACAAAGAACTCGTGTACTTTCTGAAACGAATACCCAATGGATGCAGAAAAACCCGAGAGTAATGTACAATTCAATTAAAATAATCGCTAATGGACCAGATTATTAATCTCATGAAAGTCAAAGAGCGTCGCGGCTTCCACTCCGCTATCTTTATATTAATGCGTTGAGTAACAGATCATATTTTAATCGACTACGATGTAATTTTATTGGATAGACGCGTTGGGGTCAATTTTCTAACATACTTATGCTCATATCAGTAACTGTAGAAGGATATTTAGGGATGCCAGGAGTGCTACAAATGGTTTGCCGTGATTATTGTCTCTAGATTTGGTAGTGGGTGAGGCTATCGCCAGGACATAAATACCAAAAATATTGGAATGACAGCCTCCGTAGCGCAGTTGGTTAGACGCCGGCTGTGAAACGAGGCGCCGCGGGTTCGATCCCCGCACCGAGTCAAATGTTTGTGAAGCCCACAAGTGTTTTTCGGGTCTGAGTGTTTGTGAGACCGTAAAGCCTTCTCGTAGTTTGATAGTCACGACACAAGATCTAATTGATCTTAATGTGAGGTCAGGATTATGTAGGTGACTATTGGGTGCATTCATTAGAACGCGGTGCCCTTTCTAGAAACGGATCCAGGAACACACGGCTCACATAACAAACACGCTACCGATAGGCCAATGAAGCGACGGCGTATTCAATTGTTTCCGAGAATAAATTGGCAATAGATAAAATGTCGGAACGATGTATTGACCCCGCGAAACAAAAAGCGTATTCACGATAACTGGAATACCAACTGCCGGGATAAAAAAAAAGTTTTTACATATCGCACTAAGTTAAAAATATAACGAACTGGGTATTTTTTTACAAGATAAATTGGAAGAAATAGTCAATAAAGAGCCTAGATGTTCAGATATTTTATAAGGTTGTGCAGGTCTAAACTCTAAACGCGTCTTCCTTGACACAAATGTGTCCTATATTTTACAGCTTAGGAGAATACATGATCATTATATTGTTCATATACATAATATAGGGGTATTTAAGTACATTTTGATAGCCAAATATTTCATTTAAAAATGTATACAGGAGATTGTGATTCTTCACGAGATATTTTAATTAATATTAATATTTACGGCTATAATAAATCAATTTACTTTTTTTTAATGGGCACTGCTACGCTCCTCTATACCGACATATGCAGACAACAATATAAACAATAATAAATCTTTTTACCATCCGATTTCGTGCAAATGAAAATAGCATGAAGTCGATTAAAAATAAAGCATAATTTAAAAACTTCTGTGAAAATTCAATCACGAATTTATACATTGCTATAAATTGGAATTCCAACTAAAAGCTTAATATTAATTTCAATAACTATTATCCATAGTGCAGATATTTCGCGGAACTGTTCACAAGGTCCGTTTCGCTGAATTCAGCCGTGGATCGATCCGTGCGAAACCCACACGCGTTTATTGCAATATTGCGAGGATTCTGAATGTTGTCTAAATGGATTATGACATCACGGGATTGGGCTGTGAAGTAGTCTGTTATATCTACCTACCCTTGTTACGTATGGTCCTGAAGTTTCGTAAATTTTAGGAATTGTAGTTTAGCTTCATAAGTCAGGGGCATATTTTTGGTTTGCACCGCTCTGTAACATGGAGAGTCAGAAAATATGTGTAGACCATACAAATGTTTACCTTTGCGGGAATCGAAACCGCTACCCTAACCGTCGAATCGAAAGCAAAGTTAACCCACTAGTGACTAGATCAATTGATCGTCAATTATCTAACGCCGTGTAGGTTGCTATAAAAAGTGCTGGACGTAATAATTATATAAAAACATCTTAATGTATGTTGCCTTTACGCTATCAAGATAGCAAAGGCTATTAATTCTTCTTCATCACCCAACATTTATGTGGAGATCGGTGTAATATGGCTTTACATACATATTGCGAAATGATTTGCCTTAGTTTTGCGATCGACCAACAGCCTCGACGTTTCCATCTTCGGGAAAGAGTCCAGTTCTTCAATAAATATTATGCGAAGATCGGTTGAAAATTCGCGCAACATAATTGTAAGTCCGCCGGTGCCACTGTTGCATAAAATGTCCAATGAAAGTCGCCACTCGGCTGTTCCGAGAAATTCGCGCTCAATCAAATACAAGACACGGTGACGGGTAAAAGTTTGATCGTTCCGCCGCCGCGTGCATTATTCATGGTGAATTAATATCTCGAAACACGACACTTTTCATTTTATCACATTTCAAGTATTATGTATACAGGAGCTGTCGAAAACGAAATTGGTGTCTGATTATCAGCGATCTGCCGGTCGCAACACATTGAGTCCTTCCCAATATTTTATTATTAATGACGCTAAAATGTTAATCTACGTCAATTTTTTTTTTAAAGAAACACTGTCTTGTGCTTTGAAAACTGCTAAGAATTATTACAATACGATTTGTTAGCATTTCGCTGATATTATAATTTTTTATTCAACTTAGTAATGTTACCAGATCAATATTGTTTTCGATGTTTTCTGTACCATAATACTTGATCACCAGTAATTGGCAGTTTGCTGTAGTAAACCTAGTTTAGTGTTGCTTCGCTTCAGCTTGCCGCGACGCACCCTCGACGCCACCGTCTAAGTTCTAAATTGATGTTAAATTCTCTTGCATGAAATTGACTAAGTATATTGATGGCGAGATGCGGTCGAGTTAAATAGAAATGCATGCGCATTTTACGATTTGCTCCTTAAACGGTGACGTCAGACGCAAGCACTTCGACGATTTAACTGTGCGTTTATTGTGTGCTACATGTATAATGGAATGTAGTTTATCTATATATTTTTAAGTACATAATAATAGCATATGATCGTCGGGGTGTCTAAAGCGAAGGTACTTTTGTATTCGAAGCAAAACCTATCTGTTATAATGTTGATTCATTTGACTTCGTAAATGCTAAATTGTTTCGGATCAAAGGTTTCACTCAAATACAGAAGTACTTTCTTCAATACATTAAATTGGAATCTTTGAAAAGCAACACGTAATGTTTCCAGCTAGCAACATCGTCGCACAGTCTAGAGAAGCGCGACTATGTGATAAGGGAGCTAGTGGACACAGAGTGCAACTATGTCGACGTGTTGAGCAAGATCATCAAGTACTTCATGAGGCCGCTCATGCCGTATCTGAAGCCACAGGACCTGCAAGTCATATTCTTTGGGATTAAGGTGGGAAAACGCTACTTTTGCCATTACGTTTCTTAAATTATAATTCGCGTAGTTACTTATACAATCGCGTTTTAACAAGATACTGGCTAGTATCGAGTGTATTAGAAGCTACGGGGACTTGTCGGTCCCACAACACCCATGGTAGAAGTAAATATTTGCGGATCTCTTAAATATCTAACTCAGCCCGCTGCACAATAATCTATGGAAGGGTTTCAGAAATGCAAGCCTGTGAAATTGGAGAAATTAATGATATCTCAAATATATAATGTATTATGTGGTGTAAACCAACTCAATAGAAACAAGTTTACATTACAAAATTTTCACATTCCATTTTGATATTGAAAAATCAATGGTAACAGAAAACTTGGGTATGTTTTTAAGTAATTAAATTCCACCGTTATTGTACTCGTAACTTAGCTGTTAAGGCAAATTCTTAGAAAAAAACAATAAACATAAAGCATCTTCAAAGTTTGTGACCTTTGTAAATTAATGAAAGAAGTTCCGTTTGCTACGTTGTGTAACAACTGGCGCGTAATCAGTTATCTAACAGTCTAGATTTTTGCTAATCCGACACGAATTGGCGGATGCTGTGTAAATTGATTATTAAGTAAATACTAAATAGAGAGTTTAATAGATATTACGCCTTTGAATAATTTGTTGTAACTAATTATCTATTCATTACTAATTAAAGATTAATTTATATTTTTATTTTTAAAGACCGTTAAAAATTGATTGCCAAGAACTAAAGCTTTGATAGATTAATATGGTGGGATTTGAAAAGTTTAAAATTGGAAAATGTACGGATGAAAAAGTAAATGCTAATGAGATGTTACCAAGAGTAGGAAGATGTCTTCAGAATATCGAATTGGTATTCCACCTTCAAATAAAAAATATATAATTGTTAAAAGGGGGAAGTTTCTTTTTGAGCTGCTTCTAGACCAGATTTTTCTTAACTTCTTGTCTAGTAAACTCCTCACCGTATATTTGGGTCTTCCATAGCCCCTTTGGCTTCAAAAATTCTCCACTAATTTGTTTACTTTAACAAAAAAAAGCAGGAGCAGAACAATTTTTTTTTAAATATATAAGGCAGGGCTCAATAAAGATGCGCTCTTGCTTCGGGTCCCTAGGGCCGTTCCAATTGTGCCGAAGAGGGCCACGCGGGGTTTCGGTTGGTATGCCGTAGACCGGTGAACCCAACATAATAGTTTCATTTTCCCTGAGGTGGGACGTTAGCGGTAACTCGGTTTCCCCGCGTCAACAAAAAAAAGGGCTCAATAAAGATCACTTTTAGTATGGCGACTAGCAAAATAACATGGGATTATTGTAGGAGCTGCACGAGATCCACTCCGGGCTGCTGCGTCAGTTGAAGCTGGCCACAGAGGCGTGCGTGCCCGGCAGCGGCGCGCCGCGGCTCGCCGACGTGTTCCTGGCGTGGCGCGAGCGGCTGCTGCTGTACGGGGACTACTGCTCCAACCTCACGCATGCGCAGGACACGCTCAAGACCCTCGATGCCAGGGACAGCACGTTCAGTAAACAGCTGGCGGTGAGTTCATTACAATTAGGTGTTTTTATTGCAGTGTCGGTAAAAGAGCAAACATGCTTTAGTGTGACCTGTTCTTCAAACGAGGCTTAAAAGGAGTTTTCACCTCATGGTAGACAGGGGTTTTTCTATACCCCTGGCGTTGTAGATAGGGTCCATGAGCAGCGGTAGCGGTTTACTGTCAGACAGGCCGCTAGCTCGTCTGCCTAGTGCTTACTACGGCAATAAAAAACGGATCACTTGATAGTACGTGATTGTGGGCGCTCATTAACATTTACAGTTGTATCGTAGAAGGTTTTGACGGCCTCTCAATATAAGTGGAGAAGAAAAAGAATTGAAAAAGGAAGTGTTGGACCTCCAGCAATTCCAGACAACGCTCGGAACGTGACAACAAAGCCATCGCTTTGTCTTGGTTTTATGTGAGACAGGCGTACAACTCTAATCGCCTTTTCCTACACCAGACCAAGAACTTGAAATATATGTATAATATTGGTCTATCACTAACAATGTATGTTCGTGTGATTGTTGTCAGAAATGTCAGAAGGAGCACAGCGACGGTCGGATACAGCTGCGCGACATCCTGTCGGTGCCCATGCAGAGGGTGCTCAAGTACCACCTGCTGCTCGACAAACTGGTGCACGAAACACAACCCGTGAGTGTTGTACTATACTACTGTCATCCATCCATCAGCCAAAGGAAGTCCACTGCTGAACTTAGGCCTCTCCTAATGATTTCCACAGTGACCTGTTGGAGGCAGCCTGCATCCAGCGACTACTGTCATCACGTGGATCATATACTGTCATCATTCAAATAAATAAATACACCCAACAGTCACATACATAGTCCTGACCTCACATTAAGATCGAGTCTTGTATCGTGGGTATCAGGAACTACGAGAGACTTTTAGGTCTCACAAACACTCAGACCCCAAACAAATACTTGTGGTTCACACAAATATTTGTTTCGGTGCGGGCATCGAACCCGCGGCCTCTCGTTTCACAGCCGGGGTCCAATCAACTGCGCCACGGAGTTTGTCGGTTGTAGGTACAGTCGTTCTAGTAAAGAAAGTAAAAATAGACTTAATAGTTACTTACTAAATCTAGATGAGATATCTACGATATTAACATAGTCTAAAGAAGGCCAGATGTAATCTCTATTTCCTACAAATAGCCAATAGGACTATCATAACTCAGAAGTTCCCTGAACTGTTTCTAAGATTTAAAAACAAAATTACCTATTAGAGCAATACCTTAATTGCCTTGTAACTGTCGTCGAGTAAATATGACTTATTTGTGTACATTGAACAGAATCATGAAGAGTTCAGGGGGTTGGAGAGAGCGAAGGAAGCGATGGTGGACGTCGCGCAGTACATCAACGAAGTGAAACGGGACAGCGAAGTGCTCGCGCTATTGGCTAACGTACAGGTTTGTGTTAAGTCTATTTAAATTCGTTTACTTTAGCGCTTACAGTGATAAATTTATTGATGTTCTAAACTTCTATAATTGTTAATAGTTTTAATTTTTAGTACTGTCTTAAGTTCTTCACTAATTGTTTCAAAACATGTTGTGTACATCGTCCTGGAGATACAATTAGAAAGTGTCACAAATGCAATTCCTCATCAATATATAATTTTTTGTAATCTCTGTTGATGAACCGGAATAAATATAATAAAAATAAAAAAAAAATTACTTAAGTACAATTGACTTACCTATGTTAAACTTGATTTATTGTTAAGGATATTTTGGATCAGCTCTGCAGTAAATTGTCTGTATATTTTTTACTAAACTGCATGTTTCACTGCTGAGCATAGGACACTTCATCTACATATTTTGTGCCAGCTGTGTGTCATTTTGTTTTTTTTTTTCTGTGTTATCCCTTTTTATTTCAAACATGCGATTGACTAACGAAAATATCCTAATCATTTTTCACATCAACAGATTGTTCATATTGAACATAGTTGGTCGACAAAGCAACTACTTTCTCTATTCACAATGCCCTATAATTGGTGTTTTACAGGAGAGTATAATAGACGGCGAGGGCGAAGCGCTGGGCGCTGGCGGCGCTGGTCTGGCGACGTACGGCCGCTTACTGCTCGACGGAGAGTTGAAGGTCAAAGCTCATGAGGATCAGAAGCAGAGGCTACGATACGTGTTCGTGTTCGACAAGGTCATGCTGTTCTGCAAACCAGTGAAGGTTAGTCAATTATAAAGTGTCTTATTTAGACTGACGATTATTCAAGCTTATATTAATTAAAATATATGTAATAAAGCACTCCTCACACTGTGTGGATGGATATATTTTTGCTAGAGTCTTGCTTGACTTATGGCCAGCGTAAACCAGACGGAGTGCCAAGGGATTAAATGTTTACCAAAAGATATTCAAACTTATCTGGTAGGAATACGACGTAAATTCCAATGTTTTAAATTGATTCCGCAGCATTCAGAAATACCTATCGATGTTCAGTTTCAGTAACTAATATGATATTTAATTTGCCAAAAATTTCGATTATAATATGTATTTTATTTGAGAATCGAATACTCAACACCATCTACCAATAAGTCTTGCCTCGTACTTTAAACTGTATATTAAGAAGTTGAATGAGCAAGGTGTAATATGGTCCCCCAGGACAACCAGTACTCGTACCGCGTGGGCATCCGGCTGGCGGAGTACCGCGTGGAGGAGGCGGCGCCGCGGCGCGTGGCGCGCGGGGAGGCGCGCTGGGCCGCGCACTTCTACCTCGTGCGCCGCGCCAAGGACGCCACCTACACGCTCTACGCACGCACCGACGACTGCAAGCGCAAGTGGGTCAAGGCCATCAAGGACGCCATGTGAGTGCACACCACACACGACATATCGGTACGCCGCGGGGAGAACAACCCTACTCACACTCCTGACCTTTTCTATCTATTCTATGCTGGAGGATGAAGCTTTAAAATCGGGTACAACGTCTAAAATTGACGTCTAGATAAATAAATAATAATACACCCAAGAGTCACATATATAGTCCTGACCCCACACTAATAAGAGTCTTGTGTCGTGGGTATCAGGATTACGAGAGACTTTTCGGTCTCGCAAACACCCAGACCAGAAACAAATACCTATGGTTCACACAAACATTTGTCTCTGTGCGGGAATGTTATAAACTAAACTGTTTATATTATTGTTCGCAGAGACAATCTAGAGCCTCCGGGATGCCGGAGTACGAACCATAAATTCGTTCTACACACATTCGAAAAGCCGGCGACGTGTCACCATTGTTCCAAATTTCTCAAAGGCAGGATATTTCAGGTAATACCGATTATTATTAATAACCTTTGAATCTATTTTTTTGCTTGGTTAGTGTCTCAAAAACTGGTGTAATAAAGTATCATTCATGGCATAATTACGGATACATGATATCTAACAATTTCTCATCCTCCCCTCACGTGTTATTTCCAATTTAAGTCGAAATTATACGATATTTTGAGGTGATGTAGTTGTTTGTTATCCACTGCCGACACCAACAATGTCATAATAATGTTTGCTTGTAAAATAGTTAGGTGTACAATGTGCATAACGGTGGTGTGTGTGGTGCAGGGCTACCTGTGCAGCGTGTGCAACGCGTGCGCGCACAAGGAGTGCATCGCGCTGTCGGGGCGCTGCGGGGGCAGCCTGGCGCCCGCGCCGCCGCTGCCGCCGCACCACGCCACCCACCAGCCCGACCACGCGCTGCACTACTACATGTGGTGCGCTCATACGAAACTAATCATTTATCATATTTATACACAATACGAAGAATAGTAATCACTATACTACCTATAGTGATTACAGACACAATGCAACTGAACAATTCTCAAAAAAAAAGCGACATTTTTTTGCAACTTTTGTAAAAAACTACTATTTACTTCCTAAATACGACGATAAGTAAAAATTACAACAAAAAATTGTGGCTTTTTTTATGATGTTCATGTGCTACGCAGGTACGTGGGCGAGATGGGTCGCGAGACGGCGACGGCGCGGCTGGAGCGGCGCGTGGACGGCACGTTCCTGCTGCGCGTGCGGCCCAACCCGCACCCGCCCGCGCACCCGCACGCACACCCGCCCAACGACACGCACTATGCGCTCTCGCTCAAGTAACTATTTGCAACCTCGTTACTTGTATTGTAGGCGTAACAATCAATTATAATATAGACATCATCACTAAAGAAATAACTAAAAAAAAAAAAAAAAAGTTAAAGTTTATTTCTGAACCAACAAAGAATGTAACAATAAAAAACTGAATTCACAAACCCTTACTAATGGTAAGGCTACATGGTAACTAACTGTGGACTACGATAGTAATAAACCGAATTTAGTATTGGAATTACTATATCACAGAAATTTAAGCAAAGTGACGGCTTTGCAGTAATGAGAAGCTGACAACGCATTTACGAAACACTTACCGAAATCATTTGCTCGTCTACCACAGCTAAACGAAAAAGTCTTCAAATTAATGTGAAAATAGAATTATCCGTTATCTTGATATTAATTATTATATAAAATTTTAATGCTTATGAGAACAATGCCTTGTGCCTATAATCCTCTAATACATATGAGTTTTCGTGCAGAACGGACAACACAGTGAAGCACATGAGGGTGTGTCGGAAGCCGATAGACCAGGTCCCGCACTACTTCCTGTCCGAGTCGCGGTTCTTCCGCAGCATCGTCGAGCTCATCTCCTACTACGAGAAGGTCAGCCTCTGCGAGAACTTCGAGGGGTAAGCGCACATATTATACTGCCCACAATGGCACACCACGCTCGGAAATGCACGGACGAAAAATCAATAATTACAAAATCTTGATCGCTAAAATAATTCAAACTTAGAACTTTATTAGGGAAGAATTTGCATTCTGAATAATTGCTGTACTGGCAATTTAGTTGTGTTTTTAATTTTTATGGCCTATTTTTTTTATCTACGCCATAAAATTCTTATGGCCGCAATTAATAATCTAAGATGTCGTTCGGAAACTATTTTTAATTTGAACATGTTTGTTACAGGTTAAACTCGAACCTGCGTTGGCCATTCCGGCGGGTGGTGGCGACGGTGATCCACGACTTCAGGCCGCTGGAGTCGTCGCAGCTGGGCTTGCGGCCCGGCGCCAAGGTGCTCATCCTCAGCAAGGAGGGCGACAGCCGCGGCTGGTGGAAGGGCCGGAGCCTGGACAAGGTCAGCACCAGGAAAATACTGCTTGATGTCTTTTTAGCCATAGGAAGTTTACTTACAAATATAGATCTTTCACAAGTACTTCCTTAGCACCCTAGACTACCAATTGACAATAGATTGTCGACTCTAGCCACGTAATTAGAATTTAATATTTTTTTTAATATCAACACATGCACTCTTCAATCAAGAATACGGGGGCATAGGCTATGGTCTATAATCAATTATAATGACCTAATGCAGGACCATCATCGTGGGTGGCACTGTCAAGATTCGACATAAAATAGTGTCATTTATCAAAGAACGATATTATATGAAGTGATTATTTTGTGATCAGGGCGACAACCGCTCCGGCTACTTCCCGAAGGACTGCGTGCGCGAGGAGCCCGAGTGCATCGGCGCGCTGGACTGATGCCAGCTGTGCCTCGCCGAGCGCGAGCTGCACTACTCCGCGCCGCCCCGCCGCGCCCCGCCACCCCCGCGCACCCCGCCCCCGCACCACCACGAACACGACGACGACCTCGTCTGAACACGCCAGACAATCCGGAGACAATGTTAGGCGGTCGCACGGACCGCCCAAACCGGAGATGTTTATACTCTGGATCAGTTGAAGTTGTCTATGGACCGGTCAAACCGGAGATGTTTATACTCTGGATCAGTTGAAGTTGTCTATGGACCGGTCAAACTGGAGAAATCTACGGATGATCCGGAAAGTGGGGCGTGACGTCGTGTCAGGTAAGGGAACTGTTGTGTCAAGTTAACGGTACGACGGCGTTTACCTCATACAGACATTTGTGGTTATATACTACGTTAATCAGGTGCTAAGGGTATAAGTGCGCACACAAAGAACTACGTCCGGAATTAGTCGATATATAAAATCGACTCGGTGTCCAAATGTTGGATCAAACATTATCACGAGTTTATTAGCTATATTGTAGACAAAATGACAGATGACAGATGCTGCAGAAATATCTGAAGATGTTTTATGGTTTACGATCTCCTCTTCCGCAGGAGTCACAAACCATTCGGCGATAATTTTCAGAACTATTTCGAGTGTCGTGTCGATAGATATTTATTAATCATATTAATCGAAAATTACCATTATAAATAAATGGACACGTAAAATGTTTTAAGTGAACAAGTGGACGCTCAACATTGGGCTCAAATATCTTGAATTATATGTAACATTGAACACTGGTCATATTTTATAGATGCGTAATATGTACGATGTTTGGATGTATCGTTCCTTTTGAAGTGTCGACAATTTGGAAATTATTTTATCGTTTCCAGTAGAATGCAGTGATGCTATATTTTTATTACATGATTATCTTCATGAGAAACAATGATGCTGTTAATGTACTAGCGTAAAATGCAGTGAATTGGGGTTTACGCGTCATAAGAATTAAGAATAAATTAATATTCTTAATCATAATGTTCAGTAAAGGACATCTCCATTACCTTAGTTTAAAGGTAATAATTTTACTTTGCAAATAACAAATATCCAAAACCCCAATTGACTCCATTTCCTTATACTTATAAGATCGGCGAGTAGTAAAATATATTTATTAAAATGTTTACTATTGTGAACGTATATTTATAGTTCGAACAATATGGCGCCACGTTACAAGTATATTTTTAAATAGAGCATGTATAAAAAGCTTTACACTAGAAAACCTATATCCGAATATATTTTCATCAGTAATTGAACTTCCAATAGATCTATTTATAGTCAATGTGGCGCTATAAAAGCAATCTCAATAAAGAGTTTAAAATGTGTAAGATATGCGGGGCCTATTCTGACAACTGACAAAAAACAAACAACGACAAAACAATAATACACGCCTATAGATATTGAAGTGTATATAAATCGCGGTAATTTAGATTGTAACATACAGAATCGGCCCCCGACGCCTCTGTATAGTAGACGTAATATAGTTATTGTGAAATATTATCGACGTTGACTATTCTCAAATTCTATTCTTCGAATTATCAATCGGACTTGGTGGCGGTCTCATGCAACGTCGCCTCTACGTGTAGGGAATTTGCATCCTTATAACTACAACTAGTGTCGTCTACTTTTCATAGAAGAATTGTACCTAGCAAAGGCAACTTAAAATCTTTGTAATTAATTTAAATCAAGTATGTAAAGTTACTACGCATAAGTAGATAAGCAGTAAAGTCTGGCTCACTTTCCACTAAAATAATACCTTAATTCTTGACGTCCCGCTGCCATCGTGAGCGCGGCATAATAGGTAGCCCCACATATGTACATATCTTTGAAATAATCGACGTTACGTTAAATTCGTGCGTTGTATGAGACCGTGAACCAGTTTGCTCTCTCTTCTCCAATCTATTCGGCACTTGGGTACTTTTGATGGTGCGTAAAAATGCTTTAAACTAGTGGATATTGTGACAGATCATGTAATTTATAAGGTAAGTGTCTCTCGATTCTACATTCATTTCATTCATATGAAATCATGATTATGTTCTAATTGGAAATGAACTCTCTTGTAGCTAATATTAAGGGCCTCTAAAGTAGCATGCCATGACCGTGCTATGAATGTACCAGGTAAAAATACTCTTTAAATATGTATTACAATGGAATACTGCTTATTAGACCGTTTCGTTACTGTTCAGTGACGTTCTAAAGTAATTGATACATATATTTGTTTCATGATATTTTCGTTGTAAACGTTGATCCAACTGTTAATATGTTGTCTACGTTTTTGATATTTCTTTTTACACTGCCTTGCGTCACTAATGTGACCACGATATTGACGTTTATTAGGATTACTTGTCTATTGATTGATTTCATATCGCACATCCCACCATGACGTAAACAAAATGCTCAAGTTATGATCAATTTTTATGACACGTTTTTTATTCTGTATTTTATTTTTTGACAATTTTATTAAATATTCAATTGAACTAATCATGGACACTGATATGACTTAATGAGACTAGAATTAAATCAAATGTTATTGATTTTCAAACGGTTTTTTAACAAGTATAATACAGTAATGATCAGTAAAATATCTTCTATAACTATTAAATTAGTCTAGACGATAAAAATATTCCTATTTCAGAATGCTAATGCAAAAGTATAAAAACTCCTTTGAAGAACTAAAATTAATATTTAAAAACTTTTAACATGAAAATATAACTTTTAATCAATATGTTTTCCTATATATTGTCTTCCTATATACAAGTTAACATTCTGACATGACACCTGTAAAGTTTTTGCATGGAATTGAATTATTCGTTTTTATGAAATGGATGTATACTTTCTTAGTTTACATTGTTCACTAGGTAAAATGACAACTAAAAGTTTAAGTAAAAATAATTGATCATTTCATTAAACCATTTTTTAAAGAGCGTTGCGACTGAGCGCTCGTCCATTCTATAAAAATTGAAATCATATTGTACTAAACAAGACAAGAAATTGTGTCTAGTTAAATTCTTTAGGTTGATTTTGTATTTTTCGATATAAGTACCTACATTCATTTAAACTGGTAATTTGTTTCCACATTGTATGGTCATGACTAAACAAATATTAACATAGTGAGATAAAGTGCCAAACGCTGTCAATAATGAATTCACTACTATTATTTAATATAAACACATCAGTCTTCCTTTTGGAAGTGATTTTAATGCAATTTAATTTCTTTTACATTATTTTAAATATTAATTAAATGAATTGTAGTCATTAACTTATTGGAAATTGGCTTATAATTATCAGCAGTAAATTCCATTATAATATGTTTTACACTCATATATACCTCAGTCGTTGTTCTATCTACATTCCAGTGCATAGTATTATTGTTGCGATGTTGGAGTGACTGCAATATCACAGACCAATTCGTATTACCTTTATAGAAAATCAGTCATTAATTTTATTATTTTACATTAGCCCACATACAGCATGAGCTAGGACAAAGGTTTCATAATATTATAATTATTATTGCATAAATAGCAATTTACTCAAAATCTAGGTGCTATGATGCTATATGCTATGGGTCATACAATTACTTCTATGGTGTTTTGCGTGCATTTAATTTTTTTTTAATTAATCAGTAATTGTTACGGAATTGGTCGTGCATTATTTATTGTGCAATACTATTAATTTTAAACCAGTGATCTATTTTAATTTACGAGTAAGGATTTTACATTATCCGCAATGAAAATACTGTTTGACTGTTTGTCTTTTCACTATGCACCTAATTGTTTTATATAATATGGGGATATTATCATACACACATGTTTTGTATACATCTTCGTTTAAGGACCAATCATTTTATAACAGCTTGTAAAGCTAGTTCAAGCTGATGTAAGTAAAGGGGAAAGGCAACAAAAAAATGATACAACACTTCCTGCATGTTTCAAATTAGCTAGATTATTTGCGTGATCATCTTCAGAGTAATAATATCAAGGTACTTCCAATAATCACTCACATATCATGCCATTGAACAACCTTCGTCAAAGTAATGTTTAAGCGAAACTCAAGTGTTAATGTACATGTTTCATATTTTCAAATGTTATGGTGACATTATATATTTATCAAACGAAGGCCTAAAACTATTTAAAGGAGTTTACCTTTAATGATAACAACCTTTAATGATATGCATCAGGATGGCGAGCGCAGTGGAATGCCAAGCATTACTTTGTAATTCATGGTGTTGTTTGGTGTTACTACTGTCCATGAGCAGTCGTATCGCTTACCATCAGGCGAATGGCATGGTCGTCTCGACATTCATCGAAATAAAAAAAAACGATGCTTTTAGCTGATAAATTTTGTGTTGTCGTGTTGTCGAAAAATTAAGAAATATCGTGTTGTCACCATAACGTCTCTATAATGTGTTGTTGTCTAAATCTGTACTATGTAAATAATGTTAAATTATTCTTGTTGTAGATTTTGTATCTAGTTCACTCGAAACTCAGCGGAATGGTCGGGGATTCTATGATCTATCCTTCCACATAAACTTAATGTCTATGGATAAATGTATTTATAAAGTGTATAATAAATGTTTGATGTGATTTGAAAGTGGCCGCGGAACCTCTCAATCGACTATAGCTAAACTTTGTATAAAACACATCATAAAATATCTTTTTCAGAATATAATAAAACAAACTGTATGGTACTTGTATTTTATGTGGAATAACCATGTGTTTTCATCTCAGTTTGACTGTCAACCCTACCAGAATCATAACATATTTGCAAATAATACGAGCCCTTTCTTAGGCCACTTTCAACTGTACATATAATAAATGTATTATCGAATAAACATAGTGCCACTTTAAATGAGAAATATATGATAAATATGCTTCAATATCGTAGTTAGGGCACATAAAATAAATTTATGTAACCACCGCTTTATATAAAGTTGTGAAAGAAATATATGTAATGAATGTTAATTAAAATAACATAATAAATATTATGATATTGTGACTTGTCTTGTGGACGGGGCATATAAATTGTTGTAACATAATAAAGAATATATTTTTCGTGGGTAAATCCGACACAGGCACTAAATCATGTGTGATTTGAGATACGAAAAATGATTTTAATAATTTCTGACATCAATTTGACAGGTAAAGAAATATTTTTTTGCGCTGGCAACACGTCGGACATGCCCACACATAGGTGCATAGAATAAATGAATACGGTTGTTGTAACGTAAAAGATATATATTTTTTGTATTTAGTTGGACAGCCGGGGATCGTTGATGTGGCGAGGCGGCGTCACAGTGACAGATGGAACAATAAATAGAATTACAATATTGTTTTGGTATTACGCAATTGTTTTTTATGCAAAACATCTAGAGTACCGAGTGAGGGAATAGTTTCATCCCTTCCAGCAAGAGATATATTTATGCGAGACAAATCTTCTTGGCTTAAAGCCTTCTCTTCTCTTTCAAACTGATAGACAATAATATTCGATGTTAAGCGAAATCCTCTATTAGTATTAACAGCTCGGTACTCTTCTGTGATCGCTCGGGTTCAACAGTAAGCTACGCCTCAAGCACGAACTTATGTCCTAACGTATTACAATCGAATATCGACTATATCTTGGGTATATTTATGTTCTACAGCATGTGTTCTGTGGTCGCTATCGGGACAGATACGAATATTTTACGGGAAAAATTAATTAATTTCGACAGCATTAGCATTTCGTTTGAGACAGTGCCTACGTTCGTGCTCGATGCAATGATCTTGAATATTCTTGTGCCAAAACAGTTAATGTGCAGTACCTATGATCTCTTGTTATATCTAACATATTAGAAATTATATTTTTGCACGCGTTTGTAGTGTGGATGAATATATTTTGATATATCGGGGGACTTATTCTGATGAACAAATAAATGAATTTTATTATAAGGTTTATTCTTAGCGAGCGTCGATTTTGTTTGGTGCTTTGAGAATAGTCTCCCCTGCTTTTGTGTACAGAATTGCTTATTTTATTCTGTTTAAGAACTTCAGCGGTACTTTTTGAATTCTATCGAGAACATAAATTATCCTTGTTAAGTTATGTTCAAAGTGAGTTTCATTTCAACATAATTGACATGTAACGTTGCGGTATCAGGGGCATAAGATCCTATTCGATACATCGGCGGCGAGAAAACCTGTTTTATTTTGGTTCTTATTTTAATGTATTGGCAAAACTATTGCAATGACGGACGTGTGCATAATTATAACATTGTTTGTTACATTGCACTATATTTCAAAGCAATACGGAAGAAATAAAGCAATTCTGCAGACAATTTATTAAATGCATTTAATACAAAATCACTAGTTGATTACATTTGCAATGGATTGCACCGACAAATATACTTTTGTACAATTATAATTAATTTTATGTGTAAATGTACGGAGGTTAATTAATTTGCGAATTAATAATGGAATTATGTAAATTGCACGTATTTTAAGTATGCTACAATTGCTGACTCACTGCGGTTTCAATAAGTCGAGATATTATGCTGCTATTTGGCGACGTTCGTGACGTAATGGACAACAAATGTTCTCATTGTCAAATCAACTGCATAACAAAACTATTAAAATTAGCAGATTACATAACCATGCAAGTAATGTCCATTGTATCGATACTAAAATAAGAAAATTCAAATAAATCTGGAATTTCCTGAAAGATACTATGGAAATGACGTGTATTCTACAATAAATTATTTGAAACCGCAGTGTGAAAGATTTTATTTTATAGACACCGGGTATTGTGCAACACTAGTATTGAATAAAAAAAACTAATTTTTATCAAGTAAACTTTATGTTAGTAATGTACTGTCACCATTTGATTGATGCTTTAACTAGAAATAATTAAATAAATTATAAAGTGCTTCATCATGTCCTGGTTAATTAAATTGTTGCACATAATAAATGAAGTGTCCACTGCCCTGTATATGACTTGCGTATTAAGTGTTGCACATTTCCCGGCGCGGCCTGGTCGGCTTTCGGTAAGACATTCATGCTGTATGTAGAGATGGTTGGTGCTACATCATCTTGTGTTCATTCGTTTGCGATGGTGATGCGAGCGCGCCCGCCGTATACAGTTAGTATAGAACGTATTTTGATATTATTTATGTTCACGTTTGTATATATTATTGTAATGAAACGGCATATCTCATTGTTCTGTAGTCATTAAGGTGTCGCTCCACAATAAATACTACGATGGAGGAATATTTTGTTTTATTTTCTAAATTAAACAGCTTTTCGACTAGAAAATTGTATTTTCTTAAAAATGCAATACATTTCTTAAACTAAAATATGTGTAAAAAAATATAATTAATCATAATGTTTCTCAGTTGTAAATTTATGTTAATTGGCCATATATTCTTGTATTAGTCAACGTAATACTCAGGGACTTATTCATAGACAGTTTTAAAGCCTATTTTATTCGTACTGAATTCAAAACTCGTTCGAAAGGGACAAAATATTTGATAACTAAAATAGGTTTTAAAAGTGTATGAATAAGACAGTCAATGTACTACACAGACAAATTAGTGAATGCGACGTCAGAATGTCACGCGAATAGTTTTTTTTTTCACAGATGGTTATTCTATTTTAAGTCGGGCGTGCTACTTCCCAAGTAAGATCTGAGATCAGTGACGGTAGATTTGATGAGTTTGGCGGGAATCGTGAGTTTGTTGAGTCGCTTGTAGGCCGCGTACCGGTGACAACCGCCGAAGCTGTAGTAATAGTCCCCTCCCTGCGACCCTTTGATCCATAAGATGTCTATCGGAGGCACTATTCCCGATTCTTCTTCTTTCTACAAAAATACAATATTGTTGTTAAATACGAGACTGTAAGTAAACATAATTACAACAGATATCGGTACTGGGGGGTTCCTCTATGTTATTAGTTTCCCACTTCTAAAAAACAACACTATTCTCTATGATTCTTATGATTCGCTCCGAACTAAGTCAATAGTTAGTACGTACGATAGAGGATTCGATCATTTTGTGGAGTACCTAGGCACATTCGTACAGTTTTACGTGCGACATCCGAAAATTCGAGTTTCGTTTCAGATCAGTCAGGAAAAAATCAGGTGTATAATTGGATCTACAACAAGTTTTCGAAAAGCAAGAAAAACATCGACATATTATGTAAATATAAATCAATGAAGTAGAATACTTTTAAAGTACCTACGTCCGTAGCATTGGAACTACGTAAATGACCTGATGTCGATAATAAGTATTCGCTTTTTGGCAATGTTGTGATAATTACAACAAAACGTCGATGTTATTGACAAAGATAATACATTTTTATGTACAATGTGACTTTTGATAACTTTTGGGATAAATGATAATTTTAACCTTAAATAAACACCTTTTGAAGGTTAATGATTTTAGTTCAAAACAACCAGCGTAAGATCTGTTTTTCTCTCCACAAATTTACCAAAATATACGCACACACGCGAGCTCTCAATCTATTTTATTGATAGCAAAAAGTAAAAAGTCCACCAAACCGCTCTAGACCAGCGTGGTGGGATATATGGCCTAACCCATCTCAATCGTACCTTCGATTGAAAAAAAGGCTCGTGCCGTGCAGTGGGATATATGCGCTGATACAAAAAGAAAGTAAAAAGTAAGAGATATTTATTTTTGTATTACAATTCACTGCGTTTACCTGCTCTGTAAGAGGTACACAGTACACTACCATATTCTTCCCAAATACCAATGTTTGATCTAGTGAAATAATTAAATCTACCTTATATTTTCAATCGCCTCTAATTTGAATTCGTCTTTAAGTTGTCCTCCTTAAGTTATGCATTTATATTTAAATTAATCCGAGTGCAATATAACGATATGCAAAAATGCCTCATTGTCTTGGTATCTTGCATTGAGATCGCGTCCTGAGAATAGCAATCACCTCGACTCGTAAACAAGGAGATTAAAATAATCCAATGGTTATAGTGAGTGATTGAAAGATATCATATGAAGGAACCACTGCAATAACGATGAAGTTTAAGTAATCTGTTTTTAGTTTTGAGATAATTAGGTTTTAACTTTTAAGTTTTAAGTTTATAAACATCGAAAAAAACACTTGGATGTAAAGATAAGAAAATATGTTTTATTCAATTTAAAAACATGTATCATAGGTTTATTTTTTTTTTGGAAAAAGATTAATCTTTTAGCATCATAAGCTCATTAAAAAATATACTATGTAAGAGATGAATGTTTTGTTAGTTATGGAGTTTTGGACCTTCCATCAAGTTCTTGATTTATGTTGCCTGTGCATCCTCTACGTTACTTTTTATCACTTCAAAAATCGCCAGTACATTTCTTGTCGTGCCAAGTCAAGCAAATGATATAGCTTATTTACACCTCAACGGTCTAATGGAAAACGACATTTGTAGTTGCATCTAATTAGCATCCTATGCTTTATCCAACTGATCATAATATTCTCAAATAAAAACATGAGAATCATGCTAAACATAATAATTCGTTATACTGCTATGGCAGTTGGCTATATCCTGGAAGCATACTTGTATCAAAACTTATTTCATTCCAAAAATACAAGTCAATTCTTACCACTAGTCCAGTGCCATTTACCGTTCCAGGAGCTGGGCGTATATAAAATAAATTGTTACTATGGCCTCTACTGACTACTACAATACATTAGACAAGCTAAAAGAAGTAGGGACGCGCGTTAAAGAACATTAGCTGATATCAAACAACGACGAGGAAATCTGCAATTGGTTATTCAGAGGAACGCTCTAAATATATTCTTAGATTTGACAAGCCACAAATTCTTATTAAGAACACCGATTACGATTTACGCGGATATTGGACAAGATAATTTAAATTAAAAAAAACATCCAATTTGTAATAGAGAAGATGTCTGGAAGATCGTTTCTGTGGTTGGAAGCTTGCACAAGCGTGGGAACCAATTATACATTTAGTAAATCAGAACCCATAAGGTCAACTGCCTTATCACTTAGACATAGTGAGCTTCTGCGTAGATCGGATCACGAACAGCTAACTTTTCAATTTTATAATTGTGAAACGAAGGTAGTTTTCGTAATATTCACTGTGAGTATGGCTAACACCTCAGTCCGCCCGGTGGCCAGGAAAACTAAAGCAATTGAAACGTCGAGCCGTTAAAAAAATATATCAAACTATATATCCGCGATAAAATCCGTAAAAAAGATGGTTTTATTTCAATGTGTAAAATACAGTAAACAAGTCGTAAAAAATAGATAACTTTTAAGTTATTGTGATAAGTTGAAAGGCGTTATAACCTATAAATATGTCTTTGATAACAAGAAAAAAATACCCCGTTTAGTTGTTTAATACTAATTTAAAACAAGAATATGAACTACCTGTATAGTCTCCATCAACGACTGCACCTTGGCTTCGTCCAGTTCAGGTATGAATGGCCTGATGATCACCGACATCGGGACATCGTGCACCTCGTCTTTGTACGCGCTGTGGACACTCACCATTCTGGACGCTGCAACGCAATGGACTCGTTTAAAAAAATAGATGTAATATGTAAGTAACTAGCGGCCGCCGGCCACACATAATTTATTTGTTAACTCTGCTGCTGCAAGTGCACTGCCTCGGTGGCGCAGTTGTTCTACGGTACTATTACAACGCTGAGGTCTCGAGTTCGAATACCGGGTCAGGCAAAGTGGTATTGGAGTTTTCTCTTAGATATTTTATTGAGCCCGGAGTCAGGAATTAGTGCCCGATGTGACGACAGGTTCACCCCCTATCACATTGTATGACGAAGCATACAAGGCGAAACGTGGGTGTCCTGGTAACGCCTCTGCCTACCCCTTTTGGGGAAAAGGCGTGAGTTTATGTATGTAAGTCTGAAAGGTATTGAATATTGCATTCAAAAGTTTCTCCGGACTCAAGCTTCTCCTTTGCTAAATTACATTATTCAGAAGTTTAGTCGTAAAAATAAAATCAGACGGACCGCATGGTTGCTTTTGCAGTTTTTATTGCCTGTGGACTGTTGACTTTTAAAAGATTTGAAAGATTTCGCACCATTATTAGTCCTCGAAGTAATTATATTCTATTATATAGTTTCATACTTTCGCATAATTTATGTTAGGTTAGCTAGTGTACAGCGACATTGGCACTGATACCTTATTATCAAACATTAATTATCAGATTATACATAAATGTAACTAACTTCTTTCAATTTATTCACGAATTGTATACACCGTATATTCATTATTTTTGCGTTTGCCTACGAATACTAATGGCTGTAATAAATTATTTATAAAATAGAAACTTACCTATAAAAAGCATTAAAGTAGGTAATGTTTTATTGATTATGCACATTTTAACTAATAATCGTAGGTACAGATTAGTAAAACCTAATAAAATGGTATTTGATAAAAAAAAATACGAGCAATGTTGTAGTAATACACAAATTCATTCATTTTGGCTATTCAAGATAAACGTCACAGACTAGGTACATTGTTATCATGAAAATAGACACAGAGTTATTAACTACCTAAGTCCTAACATAAGCTAAAATGTTCACCAGTGGCAGTTTTTACAAACTGTATACGTAGGTACCTATATTACATTATTTTCTTAACTGTAAAGAATGATTTGCTGTTATACATTTACCTATGCAGGTATTTTCCTGCAAGGTTATTTTAACTTCATTAAGTTTCCTTCAATTTCGTGTCTTGAAATAATATAAATGATTGTGCAATAAATACTATGTACATGAAAAAGTAAAAACTGTGACTCTTATTTCAGAACATGCTTTATTGTGAAATGACACAATGCATACTAATAAATGGTGCAGGATCAATGATTAAAGAAATTAAAAAAAACTTTAATCATTGGTAGGGATAACACCGTAATAAGGGTAAGAACGTAGGCAGAGAACACTGCTGTCTACGGGTAAAAACGTAAACTCCATAGAGTTTAGTGTACAACACTGGGTACTATGCAGTAAACTCCTTTAAAATATAGATTGGTAGTATAGTATGCGATTGTTTATTGGTTTGTGGTATGGAAGATAACATTCTTAAGCAACTAAATAATAAAAAATAACAAATATAAAATAAATATGTTTAGTACCTACCGACCTTCTAACTTTAGAATTATATGAGATGCAGATTTTTTTAGATTGTGTATTAAGTACATATTTTGTTTTTTGTTTACAGAAGAGATACTGGAAGTTTAGGCAAAACCTAGGTATCTAACCAGTCAGAATATGTACATAGGTTGTTTTTGGTATTATTATTGAAGAACATACTTACAGTTTTTGCTAATTGTGGCTGTAGTTAAGTTAACGATAGATTTCAACATAACCAATTCACGTGAGTCAACTAAATCGCCCGAATGACTTCACCGCACTGAGCGCAAGTCATTCGCGTTTGACAATACTCCGTGTCAATTCAAGGCCGCGCCACGGTTTGATAAAAAAACAAAATATTATAGTAAATAAATTCACAAATCACGACTCACGGTCATTCATGAGTAGCATGATGGGCTTGTGAAGTAAATAGTATAAATTACGATAGTCTTTTTGGTCGCCAAGTAATTGTGGACTATGGGTCACACAAACATAAGTCTAGGTGCGTGTATGGAACTCACGGCCCTTGGTTCCACAGCCGGCTCTCAATTAATTGCGCCACGAAGGTAATCAGATTTACCATTTGGAGATGGAATTCTCTATGAAGCTAATGTTGAAATCGTAATCAATCATGTAAATAGGCATTTACGTGACAAGTTCATGTAAACATGATCTTTTGAAGGCAATTAGCGATACGCGTTAAAAAGTTAATGATAAAAATTAACAAAACAATCGATTAGCATGTCAGAAATATCACCCGTTCGCTTTTTATTTCATGTTTCGCCCAAATAAAAAAAAAATCTTGTCTCCTATAGAACGCAAATTCATAGAAAGTATTTGCATACCGGGAACAGATTCTAATCAAGGGTCAAATTACCGATAATAAAGTGGACCTCGCACAAAGTTATTGCCCGAGCCGAGAATGGAACCGACTACTCAAATGAGACAAATAACTCATTTTTTAATATTTCATTTCTTTATTGATATAGAAAAGCTCCCTTGTAGTATCGAGGATTTTGAAAGACAGTTTCACTAGCAATATTGACAGTAACGGGAAAGGTAAACCTTCTGCTATGTGGCAGGAACTACTCTCCAGATGAGTATTCTATATTAGCTAATGGAATTTGGGTGGATTCTAAACTTGGTTAAATAAAACGCCTTGTATAACTACACAAAAATGTATTTAGTCAATCTGATGGTCGCAATAACATTGAACTCGTCGTCGTATACATGTTGGTCGCGCCGTCGCCGCCCGCGAGTCCGTCTCACCAACCCAAGCTCTCTCTGTGCTACACTCATCATTTGTCTATACAAACATCTTTATAAACTAGCGGGAAATCAGACGACGACGCGATGCTATAATCAATATTCCACAGCGATTTTTATAACTTTTATTTCATTTAAATTTTTATTATTTTTTTCTCGTATACTGTTTCAGATATCTTGTTACAGAACACATCAACTTAACGCTAGCAATTTTTCATATCCAAAACTATATCTACGTATAACCGAGAGTAAAACCAGCTGAACATATCGGAACGACGAAACAAAAACAACATTCACTTATTGCTAAAGTAAGGAAATAATAGAGTGCTATCAAACTATAGCACCGTGTAAAAATATATTTTGTTCTGATATTCACAACTCCCGATAGCATTTTTAAACAAAATAATACATGATTGCTTTTAAATATTATCAAAGAAATAATGTAAAATGCTTCATTTCACATACATTAACGTGTGCGAGATAAACACAACCATAGATAAAATATGAAGATTGCACACAAGTCGCGTGTCTGCGTGTCCGCGTGTCCGCGTGTCACGCTCCACGCACCACGGTCCACACCTCGCTTCGATAATGTACTATTTCCTGACATATTCACTTACAAATCGAATTACAAATACACCACGTGACATGCAGCGGCACTAGTACTCAGCCATCGCCGCAACAATTTGTGCAACTGTCCGTATATTAAACATTAATAAGCACCTATATGATATACCTTTAAATTTCGTGAAGTTTACACTTCAACAAAGTATTTGCAAGTATTTAAACTCTTGTTTTGTGGAACTCTACTGAATTTCTATTTTACATAGAAAGGGACGGAGGAGTTACGACCTTTCGTTCGTAGTTCTTACGCACCTGTTTTGTTAGAGCGAGTACTGAGTGCTGTCCAAAAGTGTCGCACATAAAATTCTCGTGCGATGTGTATTGAAACGTTATGTACGTCGGAAAACACCACAATGTCAAAGCCGTTAGTATACAATGTACGGACGCATTTATATAGGACACTAATCAGCACAAAATATCTGAATACTTATATAATATTACACTATATGCTACCTTACAGACTATCGTATAATTATAACCACCATAGAGTAAAGATAAAATAGTGAACGCAAGAACGAGATCCCGGCCGATCGATGTGGTACATAAAAATTACTAATACTGCCCAAATAATTACTTAGAAAATTTAAAAACCAAATAATAAAATATAATACTATAAAAATCAGCTGCCGCGATGTAAAAAAACAGACGGAAATCAATGTATAAATATTTAAAATAAATACTGGGTGCCAGTCATATAAATCGATTAATACAAATAAAATACATTTCAATTACATGTCCCTCCAAAAATATCGCTAGTAATATGTAAGGTTGTAATGCGATAGTATACATTATGTTCTATGTCCTAAGGCAATAAGTGGCGCGCGCGGGCGCGGCCGGCGCCGCCTCGGAACCGATCGAGGTAAGTCTGCTACTTAACTTTATTATAGTATTGTAATGTAAATGGCAATTTTGTGGAAGCTGCACAATTACGCGTACTGCCCTGTCGACCTGCAACAATATACACAATATTCAGTTTTGGAATTTTAAAATACACTTATATTCTCACACAGTGAACTAAAACCCAAATGCATGAAAAACGCACTGCTCGCTTTCAAGCCAAAGCACTCATCACTGACTTTTCAAAAGTTACGTTTTCCCAAAAAGACTATTGTTGGGTAAGCAACCGATTACAATTATTATAACCCAGAAATTTGTGCAATATGAATACAATATATTAGGCCCCTAACCCCAATCAGGAAAAATTACAGGTAATAAAAAAAGAAATCATACATATGTATGTTCTCACTTCCTACATGATGTCACGAAAGCAGACTTATTATCACTAATGATTATTATAATTGATGCATAGTTGCATAATGTTGATTGGTGCTTACCTCCGTGCGTGTGCGAGTGCGACTAGGGCGAGAGGTCCTGGTGCATGGGGTCGTAGGGCATGGAGGCGTCGTAGCCGGGCTGCGGCTGGTCGTAGCCGGGCGCGGGCAGCGAGTAGCCCATGGAGTCCTGCGCCGGCGCCGGAGACATCAGCGGCGTGGCCGCGCCTGACGCCGCGCCCATCGAGTATGGAGACGCTCCCGCTGCTGGAACCAGTTACGGAATACATTCGCGCCCACAACACACACGCCAAAACCGAATATCGTATGTAATAGTCCCGCCCCATGAAATATGATTGACGGGTAAGTGGTAATGCTCTATCAACAGTTAATACTGTGTAGTCTGTACTGTACTTATGGTCAGGTCGTTTTGTCACATTGTAGTGCCTAGCAAATAAAAAAATATCTATGCCAATTTCCCCTGATAACTTAAAATATGGATAACGTCTTTAAACAACACCGTTTATAATATCCAAAGATAAATGTTTAAATTTGTAGTATATTGAATTTAATAAACATAGTAAATTTCATTTAAATATAATAAAATACCTCGTAGGTTTGTTACAATAATACAATAAACCATTGTATTAGAAAACAGTTGGTTCCCACATAGAGGTAACAGTTCACACGCAGAACATACTGACCAGCGGCTTTCTTAGCGGCGTACAAGTTGGCCTCCTCCTGAGCCTTACCGATATTCTTCTTGTAACGGATGCGCTTGTTGCCGAACCAATTGGAAACCTGCAAACACGCAGAACACTGTAAGACTCCGATAATATTCTCACCTATGTCGTTCTACACGTTTCTGTTTAAAAACTTTTGAACTTTATAGGTGTTTTAGACACATTATTTACGTGAGTGGCAGAATACATAGCTTACTATTGTGGAGTGACTCTGAAACAAATACTTTACATTTTATTTTATAGCATGTTTAAAGTTTAAACAATGCTAGACTCTTTATTTTTTTTGTAATATCCCATCGAGGTAATATTAGGGTACCACGTGGTACCTCTACGCCGGCAGGGGTACCTGCGAGACGGTAATGCCACACCTCCGGGCGAGCTCCTCCTTGACGTCCTCGCTGGGGTAGGGGTTGGCGAGGTGCGAGTAGAAGTACTCGTTGAGGAGCTCGATGGCCTGCTTGGTGAAGTTGCGTCGCTTGCGCCGCGCGTCGAGGAAGCTGCAAGGTCGACCGGCATTAGATATCCTGAGGCATGCGTTACCTGAGACACGGTAATGCCACACTTCCTGGCCAGCTCCTCTTTCGCCTCCTCGCTGGGGTACGGGTTGGAGAGGTGCGAGTAGAAATACTCGTTGAGGATCTCCGAAGCTTGCTTGCTGAAGTTGCGGCGCTTTCGGCGCGCGTCCAGGAAACTGCAAGCGGGCAATTTTGATTGTTTTCATGTCAATAGAGGCCAAAGTTGAGCTGGTTTACTAACTTTGATATAATTTTGGGTTAAACAAATTATCGCCAATTTTGTTAAATTAAGTGTGGAATAATAGGCAGACGCGAATCTAGAGAATTTAATGTTTTACATGTATGGGTGTTTAGGTATGTTTTGAACACTTTTTTATATAAGCTAAAATGAAACAAATGAATCATAATACGATTAGATCCTAATGCCAATTTATAGAATAATTAATAGAGTGATCTCTAATCCGCGTCCGAGTATAATTATTGTACTATGTAAGTACTTACCGCGAGCGAAGTATCATGACGGCCTCGCAGGTGGACTGTTTCAGCTGCATCTGAATGGAGCTGAACTTCTTGTGAATGATTTGCACCATGCGCTCGATTTCCTATCGCAAATACATACAATATTTTAATAAACATTGATAATGAAAAATTGTGCAGAAAACTGCCAATATCACCTTTGAAAACTGTTATAAATTTCATAAATATTGATTGCATGTATTTTATAAATCTGAAATGCATAAGCTTGACAGTCATAATTTTATACCCACACACTAACAGAAACAGTGGTAATGATGTAAAAGTGTATGTATTGGCGACAACCCATGGTTTTGTAGGCCGTTGAGGACATATTGTATGTCCCAGTTCTCACATGTATGGACATGTGACTACTGAGACTAGGGATCCCCAAATATGTTGTAACATAAAATATTGGCCTTGCGCTGCCGCTATAAATTAACCCCTCTCAAACGTACCCTCGATTGTAGATTGATTGGTCATTGGTACATACACAGGCTCATCTGTATGAGCTAGCTAACTCTATCTGTATAAAGATACTTAAGACAACTAACCTTTGGTGTAATAGGCCTGGTGCGGCTCTGTTCCCTGAGTAAGTTCATCACGTGGGTGGTGAACTCATTGCAGGCATTCTCATACTTGTCCAGCTCTTGGTGATAGATCTGACGGATCTGGGCCAGCTTGGCACGGTAGTCCGAGTGCTCGATGGCGTTATCTGCTTGGGTCACAGTGTCTTAGTTGAAGCACTAGAGTGCGGTTGGTGGTGTTGGCAAAATAAAAGGGAACCTCCAACCAAAGAATAAGGGTGCAAAGAAAATTAAACCTGGTATATATTATATTATGGAAAACGAAGAATTCATTTAAAAAAATAGTATTGAGATCTTAAGCTTTTTAAAGCCATTTCTGAAATCATGGCACACAACCGCACTAACAGACAAAAATTCTAAGATTCATTGTTTTAGGTTTAGAACCCCTCCATATAGCCCTCCCATAAAAGTTTTTCTCAAATATCTTCCATGAACAGACATTGATCAATTACAAATTTATTATATGTATAGAATAAGTCAAAATCAAAACCGTAAATATTAATCCTTGGAAAATTATGAATTTTGAGTAATAATTTGTTGCAAAAGTAACAATTCCACTGTTTTCTTACAGAATACAGAGTGCACTGCATTGTAAATAACTGTAGAAATGGAATAAAACAAAGCAGTACACATAAATTTGAATAACTTATTAGACAGTCTTTTACCCCATTCACCAGCCGCGGCTGAGGCTGATGCAGCTGCTCCAGCTCCACCACCCTTCTCAGGACCTGCCACTCCTTCAGCAATCAGCATGTTGTCCAACCTCATCAGCTGAGGGTCTGGGGGCTCCTCCTCTTGAGTGTTCCGCAGGGACAACACTACACAATATCGAGATATCTCAAAAACTTGTATAATGTGTGTTGAATTGTTTCTATAAACATTACTTACAGATGTGTGGGCAGACATTTAAATTTGCACAAGAAACACGCTTGATTTATATTACATTAATATGGATTAAAATTCTAGTCATACTTTATACCAGCTACGGCTACGATTATAGATTTCAGGTGTGTAAACATTAGCATAACAATAAATTTCATTCTCTGATGTACTCTTTATCTTATAAATAAACATAAAGCAGTTTCAAATCTTCGGCATTTTAAGTGTGCCGTGCTGTTTACGTCATTCTAAACAAAACACAACATGTAACATAGTGCAGTAAATGTTTAATATAATGTAATTTATTACAACTAAACATACACATTGAACACAACACTACGTAGTAGTGTTAGCACTTTAACCGACCTGTTTTCTCTTTGATTTCACACAGCACCGAAAATAGCGCTGGCTTCATCCTGTGACAATTGAGCGTATGCTTCCTGGCCTGCGCCTCGTCCAGGCTCTGATCTGTAATGTTCATAATCTGCTGCAGGATCTCCCCGATGTCCTGCTTGCGCGCCTCGCCCTCGCCAGACGCGGGCGCTCCCTCGCCGCCGGGCAGCCCGTATCCCTGCGGACCCATCATGCCGCCGCCGTGCGCCATCATCCTGTTCGGATCGTCCATCTCTCACCGAGACACCACGCTCAATACATATACACTCTCAAACTTACACTAAGTACGTATACGCGTTTGTACGATGGTAAACCGTAAATTTACAAAAATAATGTTTAAAATATACAACAAAGATAAATAGGGCGAAAACCCACGGCTTCACCCCCCGTTCACCAGCAAGCAATAAAATGGCCGCCTCCTTTGTGCTGTCAAATCTGAGATATTTGAAAAAGAAAACAAATAATTAAAACTATTCCTATCACGCTTCATCTCGCAATCATTTACGCCGTGATTTAGTGTGAGAGTGAGATAGTAAATATGATGTTGCCATATTTCTCATGTAATTGATTATACTCGTAATGCTGCCTACTGAAAATATTACAAAACCTAAATTATTTTTGTACCAAGTAACAAAAATTAAATCGAGGCAGGTATGTAAAATACATTACATGATTTTTTTATTGTTTCTGTTATATTTATTGGACGGCATATTAAACAAATCGAAGAAGTGATAATTCTATAAATTAGCATAATTTTTGATAATATGAACGCGAATTAACTACTGTCAATTTCATAATTCACTGTCACTTTTGTTCCGTATTCCAATGCGTTTATTTTTAACACCAGGCTACTCTACTTGTACGTAAAAATCAAATAGCATGTTCTAAAATCCACAAAATAGACTTTTATACCTGGAATAAAAAGCGACGACTGGATCTTCTGGTGAATTTCGTCAGCAACCACGCGAACAAAAACTTAATTACCGGCCAACAGATGTAACGATTTAAATGCAGTAATATCATCCATACGGTTTAATGAGACACGTTCTCGCCTTAGTTTATAAGTGTAGTGCATTTAGTAAACACATACCACTCGTGTGCAACCAGTTCCGGTTTTCACACACACAGCAGTGGGGAAGTAATAAGAATCACAGGAAGATCAAAATACCTAATCCTCTAAGAGATATAGTAATGGCTGATCCTAAGGTAGAAGAAATTTTAGCCCCTTTGCGCGCCAGCGTCAAAGAACAGGGTGACTTGGTTAGAAAACTCAAGGAAGAGAAAGCCCCTGAAATCGACGTGAAAAAAGCTGTAGCTGAATTAAAAGCAAGGAAAAAGGTGTTAGAAGACAAAGAGCTGAGTCTCGCCCCGACAGAAGAGCTATTCGACCGCGCGAAAATGGAGGATTTGATCAAAAGGAGGTTCTTCTATGATCAGTCATTTGCCATATATGGTGGTATAACTGGCCAGTTCGATTTCGGGCCAATGGGGTGCGCGCTGAAGAGCAACATGATCCAGCTGTGGAGGAAGTACTTCATCTTGCAGGAGCAGATGCTGGAGGTAGACTGCTCCATCTTGACACCTGAACCAGTACTTAAAGCATCCGGCCATGTAGAGAGATTTGCAGATCTCATGACTAAAGATGTGAAATCAGGAGAATGTTTCCGTTTGGACCACTTAATCAAAGCTCACTTAGAAAAGATCAAAGCAGATAAGAATACAAAGTCAGAGCTGAAAGCTGAAATTGAAGATATCCTTGTGAAGCTTGATGGCATGACAGCTGATGAAATGTCAGCCCTTATGAAGAGATTTGATATGAAATCACCCATCAGTGGTAATGAATTGACTCCTCCAATTGAATTCAACCTGATGTTCAACACCCAAATTGGACCCTCTGGTCTAGTAAAAGGCTTCTTAAGACCTGAAACTGCTCAGGGCATTTTTGTAAACTTCAAACGTCTCCTGGAGTTCAATCAAGGCCGCTTACCATTTGCTGCTGCCCAAATTGGCAATTCATTTAGGAATGAGATCTCCCCTCGTTCTGGTCTCCTTAGGGTAAGAGAGTTCACTATGTGTGAAATTGAGCACTTCTGTGACACAAAAGATCATCCTAAATTTGAGACTGTGAAAGACACTCAAATGTTGTTCTACTCTGCTGACAGCCAAGAACAAGGCAAACCTGCTGAGATTATGACAATTGGAGATGCTGTTTCTAAGGGCATAGTCAACAATGAGACCCTGGGCTACTTTATGGCTCGCATACATCTGTACATGTTGGCTGTGGGTATTGACCCTAAGAAACTGAGGTTCAGACAGCACATGGGCAATGAGATGGCTCACTATGCTTGTGACTGTTGGGATGCAGAATGTTTGTCTAGTTATGGCTGGGTTGAATGTGTTGGCTGTGCTGACCGATCTGCTTATGATCTTACCCAACACACAAAAGCAACTGGAATAAGACTTGCCGCTGAGAAAAAGCTACCAGCACCCAAACAAATTGATGTGGTGGAAGCTGTGCCTAACAAGGCTGCTATTGGCAAGGAATTCAAGAAAGAAGCCAAAGCGATCAATGATGCACTAGCTGCAATGGATACTAGTGCTCTAGAAGAGTTAGAAAGTAAATTGGCTGGCGATGGAGAGTATACCCTAGTGACGCCTAATGGTGAATTCAAACTTACGCCAAATCTTGTTTCTGTGAAGAAGAGCCAAAAGACCATACACGTGGAGGAGATCATTCCTAGCGTAATTGAGCCTTCATTTGGCGTCGGTCGTATTCTCTACTGCATTTTAGAACATAATTTCAAGATGAGGGAAGGTGACGAACAAAGAACTTACTTCTCATTGCCAGCGACTGTCGCGCCCATGAAATGCGCTGTCCTACCACTGAGCGGCAACGCGGAATTCCAGCCCTTCGTAAGAGAACTCTCCCAAGGACTAACCAACGTGGATGTGTCACATAAAGTTGACGACTCATCTGGCTCCATCGGACGCCGTTATGCAAGAACTGATGAGCTTGGAGTACCATACGCTATTACAGTAGATTTTGATACTACGAAAGAACCCCATTCAGTGACACTCAGGGAGAGAGATAGCATGGGTCAAGTCAGGTTGCCATTAACTGATGTACCCGAAGTAGTTAGGGACTTGTCCAACAGCAAAATATCATGGGCTGATGTTGAACAGAAATATCCGAAGTTCGAACAACAAGAGACCCTGAAAGGTGCTGCAGCATAATACTAATAACACAAATGTTTGAACAGCTTGTACAGGGCTTAATTTCCATTCAAATGTATTTATTGACTGCTAGTTTGAATGTTGCAAAATGCACGTAGGTTCGTTTGAAATTGTTGCCAGCAGATCTTTTATTTATATTGGATTAAAAACGCTACACAATAAAATTTGATTTTTTAATCTAAACTCATCCTATTAAGTGAAAGGTAATACCGTGTTAACTTTCACGGTACTTTTACAAACAGACCATTTTATCGTAATTTTACTGAACTCATAAGTAATGAACATTCATGATAACATGCTTATTTATGTAACCATAAATCAACAGTGATTTTCTAATATTGTGATAAGGGCATTTCAAAATACGTGACTTCGAGAAGTAATAAAAATCTTTACTAACTTTGTAGTGAAAAAGTGAAAGTAGTATTGTATACATCAATACAGATCATACATACCACATGACTACTCGTATGATATAGAAATTAACAAAATATGTAATTAATAGAGACCGGATTATATTATGCATTCGCATATTTTGCCTAAAGTCTTGCGATCATGTATAGTTTCGCTATATTTACTACAATTTTCGGTAGGTTACCCTCTTGATAAGTGTAAAATTAACTGTTACAATTTTTTTTTCATATGCATGCACAAAAATAAATCACGTTATTTCCGGTCAAATCTGTATAGAGCATTTTATCATAGACTATATTTGGTGTATAAGGTTGTTAAATTTGGAACGAATACGTAATTTACGGATTTTGTGCTGATTTCATATATATATAACACTTTTTTTATCTTATATCTTCCTAAAACTTAACATTATGTTGCATATTTTACGCATTTTATGTTGCGTTTAATCCGATCTCTAGTATTAAGCTTTCCTTACATTAAAAAAACATCCCATATGGACTATGTTCCCAGATCCATTGCTATTGCCATTTACAGGCGAAAGGGGCTAAACTTATCTTTTGCCATACATTTTCAAGAATTTGTCTATTGCAAAAATCTGTCAATTAATATTTAATACTCCCATCAATAGATCAGCAGCCACTGTTTAAGTCCAGTCCTGGTTGATATTATAAATGCAAAAATACGATTTCCCAAAATAACAGATTTGATCACGCTTCGCGAGCCGCGGTAAGCAATTCCAAATAAAACCACAAAATTCCGAACATCATTATTATTAATATTCAAACACACATGTAACCATTTGTAATAGGCGTGGCGTAACATTATCTGTAGCGGCGGTCTCTGGAACGTGACCGGTGTCTGGGGCGGTCTCGCGAGCGGGACCTCTCGCGGTACCTGTCACGCCGGTCCCTGTCCCTATCCCGGTCTCTTCTATCCCGATCCCTGGACCCTCTGTCGCGTTCTCTTTCCCTATCCCGTTCTCTCTCTCTTTCTTTTTCCCTGTCGTCACGCTTTGGCCTGTCTTTTGAATATCTGAAAGGAGAATGCATATTGTTATTGACTGTTTTCGCTCATTAATTTTGTATTTAAGATCCAAATCGGGTTTCATAACATACGCATATTGTTTGGTTTGCTCTTATGCCTTTTAGCAATTCGCGGAAGTCGGTAATTGCTTGTAATCCGAGATTTCAAGACCATTAAAATCATTATTAATGGCTTAGCACAACCAATAAAACGATTACATAACTCTTTTGGCGAAGAATTCAATTAACTTACGTAATATAAGATGTTAAATGTTGTAAACTTTAGTTAAGACGCATTGATGCCGTAGTTGATAAAGAAGCCGGTTGTGAAACGAGAGGTGTCCGCTCGGTTTATTTCCCCGCACATACGATTGAGCGACATAACATTTTCTTGTACTTTTCTATATTCAAGACATAATATCTATCTTAATAAAATAAATGGAATATAACCCCCATATGCGTAATATGTGAGAAACGCGTGTGCGGCTGTCACCCATCAGGTGTGTATTTAAATAAAGTAGAATAGTTCAATGTGTCATCACGGTTTTTTTCTGTGTGTTGCGGTATCATCTAAGTAATTGTTTTCACCTATCTCCCTCGCCGTAGTCGCGCTTGTCCCTGTCGTCGTGCTCCCGGCGGTCGGGCTCCATGCGCGCGGGGTTGTAGGTGCTGCCGCCGCCGCTGCCGTTGCCGCCGCGGTAGTTGGCTGCTGGCTTCGTGGCTGAAGACTTTCTATTGTGCTCTGCCAATCTACATGTCACATTGCCAGATTAAATTATAAACCTTAGTTAGCCCCGCATTGTGCCATCAGAAACCTAGGATATAACACAGATATTTCCGTGAGTTTAACATACTCTTCCACAATATTACACATTGGCAATTTTCAAACTATACATTATCCTGGAGCATGCTGCACCACAAATGAAGCAGAAGTCATGACCAGCTAGAATCAAAATCGAAGACATAAAAAAAACACCATAAGTAATAATAAAATATAATACTGATTCTTGAAACATCATTCAAAGATAGTAAAATCACTTCTGAAAATACAAGACTGCTATTCAATCTCATAACTTTGGTTATGGATAAGTCTTTTCTTTGACCTTCTATGATCTCGGCCAGTGTGAATATCCACCTCACTGCTAACATAAACATCAACTTCACCTCACAACAGGCAACCTCACTTATCAATAATAATAAAAATTAAATTGTTCTTACTAACTTTTGTTCAATTTGTTTCTGAATAGGCACTGGTATCCGGGGGAACAGCGTGCTGAACCAGTCCAGTTTGATGAGCATCTGTCGCACGAGCGCGCCGATGGTGGTGGCGCCGCCGCCCCCGCCGCCCGCGCGCGGCTCTATCTCCTCCTCGTCGTCCAGGTACTCCGCGTACCAGTCGAACAGGTCCGCCGGGGGCTGTGTGTAGCGCACGTACATGAAACCTGACCGTGGACATGTTTTATAATATGTTATATTAGTAAATTGAGGAATCTTGATAAGATTGCGTGGCACAGTGCAGGATCTGAAAAACTTACGCAGGGAAAGTCATGTTAAAAATGTGTATTGTAATATTGCTAAATCACCTTTTAAGAAAGAAGAAAGAAGTTTTAAATACCTTTAAAATAGCACATTCAAACAAAATAGGAATGACCAAAAAATTGTAAATAATCTAAATGTGAAACTAAAATAAAAAAAATTGTAGAATAATCTCAAGGAGTCATACCTACCAAGTGCTCTAATGTAGGGCGAGTCGGCGTGCTGCAGCAGTCCGTTGACCTGCTTCCGGGTAAGTCTCAGTGTATACAGCTTGTAGAGCAGGCAGAACGCCGTGGACACGATGCCACCCGCGCCCACGCCGCGCACCTGTCAGTAACCTTCACTTTTTATACCGTGCTCATATAATATTACATTTTTGTAATTTTTATCATGCAAATAAAAAAGTGGTGCAAATTACATAGTATTAGTATGTAGGTTGATAATTTTATTATTTTTATAAAGCTAAATCTGTATAATATGTCAGACCAAAGGTTGGAACAAATTAAAATAATATTATTTTATGTCATAAGTGTGTTCTCCTCCAGCACTATTAAGACAATAAAATTAAATTATATCCTCGTGGCGCCCAAGCACCTTTGTAATATCTATAATCGAGTTAATCCTATACACCCAAGCTTTTTCTGGACATGACTTTGAATACCTTTTGAAAAGCCATATTCAAAAAGCACTTGTAGCTTTTTTGTATTATGCGGGTCTTTCAAATTATTTGATTACATTTCTGGACGAAAGAATGAAGAACGATTTCCGATAATAATTTAGAATGGTTGTGTGCATATTACACATGCACACTTATACATAGTCTCTACCAGGCAAGCTAATAAGTATGTTACAGTGTGATACTTAATAGCAGATGTGGATGAACATACTCACGCCGCCACACATGCCCGTCTGGCCAGAGGTCTTGCGGCTGCCTCGCTCCCACGGCTCCAGGTGCTTCACCTGGTAGTAGATCTCGTCCACAACTTCGTGGTATGTCTTCAGTTTGAACAGATGAACTGTCGACAAAAAAGAATAAATAAGTAATGTTGTAAGGCAAGTTGGGATAGTGGCATTTAATACCGGCTCATGGTTGTGCCAAAATGAAATTTTAAATTACTAATTGATTGCAGTAAATTTATGATGTGAATGTGTTAAGCCATAGAATGGACACAATATTAACTAAACCTGAATAACGTATTTACAAAATATTTTGTGTAAAAAAATGTCAAGATGTGTAATAAAAATTTAAATTTTGTTTAATTAGGTCCATTTGAATTTGTCACCATGAGTCAATATGATTCCTTGTAATAATTAGGTTTGCGAATCCCATGTCTTAAAAATGAAACGCTTAGTAAAAACTATAAGTACTACCAAGTTGATAGTTGATACTATTTTATATTTAAAAAAGAGAGTATTTTATTCAAAATCTCCCAAGTTGTGAAGTAGAACAAACCTAATTACAACTCACAAACATAAAGATAAACATTACAAACAATCGTGGATCCACTCTTGTACGTAGTTGCGTTTGCTTACCTACCTTTGAAGTAGCTAGAGCCTTGTATATTGGCTAAGATTAGTGGATTCAGGTTCATAGTTTGTTCGTTACCCCATATTGGTAATACGTTATGCTGCTTGCCCGTTTTCGCGGGCTTCTGCTGGCTATACTCTGAAACACGAAGGAGCACCGTGACACACTTGCATAGTAATCGACCACTCCAAACGAACAAAACACACCTTCAGCTTCGCTCATTATAATTAACACAATACTTATCACAAAAACGTGTTATATTTTCTAATAGCACCGGGTTCATTCAAGATTTTGGTCTCGAACGTTTGTACATGGATTACAATTTCAGTTACGTGGGTTTTTTCCGTTTTGACAAAACAACGCAAACTTTAATGGCGGCGGAGTGAGAATGAAACACAGAATGAACTAAAGAGTAGATTAATGTGGAAAGAATGAACGAATTTGAATGAATGAATGTACGTAACCGGAAATTATGAAAGTAGGTTTATCTATAGCAGAATAGGTTAATTTCCTTCGGTTAGGTTCACTGATTCTTTTTTTATTTTGTATTCACATAATGATTACATAGGTACCTACAATTCCTATGTACACATTGTATTTCCAAGACTATTATATCACTGACATTCTTTAATTATAAAATAATACTAATCATTTTAACTAGAATACCGACAGATTCATAACGCCGTAGGGTAAAAAGTTATTAGAAAGGTTCCATTGAGGAAATCTCGAACTAAACGGCTGCGAAGGAAGATTTGTTAGTGCGCAGGGGTGATAGAGATAGAATCAGAAGGTGCAAACCCTAGTGATTATTACCGGAAGTACAAACTTTTCGCTAATCGCTAAGTCGACTTCAAAATACCTCAATGTTTTAAATGATCTTTATCATGTACATTTAGCAACATTAAATCAGCTTGCACCCAATAACCATATGAATAGACAATTAATAAATCAAATACATGAACTATTCTGTTCTCTCTTCAGCAGAAGGGGTCATAAGAAAGACCTGGTATTAAATTCAACAGGATCAAATAAATTCATTTTTTTTAAATATACCATACAATATGTGGCACAGTGACGTTATCACTTATCATAGACAAAATGAATTTTCAAAATACATATTGAAATATTTTTTGTAAGTGAAGGCCTATTGGAACAAAATATGTATTAAAAAAATGTATTGCTTAAAGGATCATAATTTTATTCAACACACTATTTACGAATAATTAAATAAAATCACATTATAGATCATAACTTAACTTATATTAATAAATTTACAAAATAAAATAAAGCTATTTTTATTGGTAGTACAGCTCCAAATTCATGCCATCGTGGATTTCATCTGTGAAAAACTGTTCAGGAAATTATAAAAACACAATATACACAAATTATAAATATAACCATTAATTTCATCACTCTTTGATACAAGTAGTCATCAGCAAGCCAATACCTTAAGGATTTCAACAACTTTTTACAACATTTTGTATGATTCATATACAACCATTGAATTAGTAAAATAATTTATGAAACATAAAAGGCTTTATATTTTTTTCCTAGTCTATACAGTCCCTCATTAAATGTTAATGTTAAATCATAATTTTTATATTTATGTAATAGTGATGTAATATAATATCTCCACAAATTGGGATCCAGCAGTTACAAGTGGTCTTCCTGTGGCTGATGAGAGAGAGAGAGAGCGACAGTTACAAGACACCTTATGCTTAGGAACTGCTGATAATAAAACTTCAAGAAAGACTCAGGAAATGAATGTTACTTAATTTTTTTCACAATTCTGATTTTTTTCCCAATACACTTATATTTGCAAGAGAAATTGTCAAGATATTAGAATGTTTATATCTTCATGTTCTTTTAATTGGTTATTTTTATTCAGTATCTCAATGTATAATAATTATGTTATGAAAGATGTATGGAAATATAGACAAAAATATTCAAATTAGATAATTAAGGCCAACTTGAAGTGAACAAGGCTCAAAAAAGGAGAATAAACAACATAGATACAACTACATAATTATCTATCTTTCCAGTACGATATATTAAAAAGGATACAATCTGATAGTTTGATGTGGTCTTTAAAAACCGTGTACCACTTCTTGAGCACGATTTTGTCGTATCGAGTGCCTGTCTGTGCTGCGATCAACTTCTTCAGGTCGCCCACTGTATCATCAGGGTTGCACTTAACACGGACCTTCTTGCCTAGACGGTCGTTGCATGTGACTTCAAGCATTTTCTGGAAACCAAAAAAGCGTCTATTGTGAAATTAAAGTTACATCAAAATGATTACTGAAGCAATTGTTGATAAATTACCTATTAGTGTCTGTTGCTTCTAGAAAAAAATATTAAAAATAATGCCCAACACACGGCATCAACATTTGCAATTTGACATTGACAGTTGACGTTTAGGTGATTTTTTAAAACATTTGTTACAAGAAATATTAATCTTGCCACTCATTTCCGATGTAATTCTATTTTATATACCAGCAATTCGTTTGTATTTATTTTGGTAACCTTGTTTCAGAAGATTAGGATAAAAGTAATATGAATAAAGAAAAGATTACAAGACCGATTCAATAATAAATAGGCTTGGTAAGATTTTAACTAATTTAGTTTCTAAATTGATAAAACTTGCGTAAAGGCCCCAAGGGCGGCTATGTTATATTATTAATCTACTTTAAATTATATTTTGTCTTTTTTACCATTTTGTATCACTTTGTTTTAGATTTCTGTAATAATTAAACGCTTTAAAAGCTTTGACATTTCAAATGAAAATATCCGGTAATATAGAAATTATATTATTTATGCGCAGCTTAATTAACTAGCAAGCACATTTAAAAAGTAATTAAAATCAAAGTTAGGAAATAATTTGTTAATGATAGTACTTGCTTTTGATAATTTTTCATATTACATAAGTATATTAAATAAAGTATCATAAAGAAGCGGAAGTGTATCCAACTATCCACACGTCATTCGACAGTAGACGACTGACGTGACGAATCCGACGGTAGTGAAATTTCATTTTTTGGTGAATGTGTTAGTGAATCTACTGTTAAAAATGCAAATTCCAAATGAATATGTGTCAACCGCTGAGGATATAGCAGATCAGGTAAGGAATTTCATTAGAAAGGTCTCAAATATGTATAGAATTCTTATTGGAGATGTAAATCGTGCATGTACTTTGGATGGTGTTTGTCACGTCACCGAACTTATTTTCTTATTGGCGCCGCTTCATGAAGATCCAACACGTATTTGAAATATTAAAAATAGTAACAACGCAAACGTATGTGGCTGCCAAGCATGGGTTCGTGTAAATTATCCACAGGCTATACAACTTTGTCTCAAAAGTTTTACAAGTTGAATTTATCATAAACGGGCATGTTTTACCCTTTAACCTGTTTATCGTTTCATCAATCACAATGTATCCATCACTAGTAATATACTAAAATCTTTGTAACCATTAAACTATAATTTTTAGTTTTAATTGTGATCAGAGATTACGAAATTTCCTTTCCTAAGTACTGATTGGCTTATTTCAAGGAATTTGTCAATTTGTGTTTTTCTATAAATAAAAAGTTCACATTAAAACATGATAAATAAGTATACTCACTAAATGAAAGCCTGTAATCATATGTAACAAGTCAACATACATGTCTTTATCAGAGAATCTAACCACTGGTTTATTAAATCAGATACAGCTTTAACAATATTTTTATCTATGAAATGTAAACATTAGTTTCTTCATAATTACTTAACAATATACCATGTTCACTGTTACTTCTGTTGCAATGTTTGTCATGATGCTATATTAGATATTTTATAAGAGAAAAATATAGAGTACATTACCCTGGTATTGGTGGTATGATCAAAACCCTTTGCCTCAAGAAACCAGTATGCATTAGGTAAAATGTTTGATACACCCTGATTGATATAAAAAGAAAGCATAATGATTATAATATTATTAAATTCAACTACACAATAGATCCATAGTCATATAATTACCATTATTTCCAGAATACAATGAAAGTATGGGTTACACCCTCGTTCAAATCTTTGTTTAAAAAAAAATTTAGAGCACAGTGTTATTTGCAGTACTTTCGTAATAAGCAAAGGCTGCCATCTAATATATGCTCAATGTTTCTTTCACTTATTTATTAGTATTGGATGACATACAGCCACAACCATTATATCAGTATTCCCTGGGGGTAGGCAGTGGCTATAAATTTTCACTTTCCTTGATCCTGTGTTATTTTTTGGCTTCATCCACCTTCATCAATCTCTTCACATATTCTCTTTCATTCAGAGTACTTCTGCCCTGGCATTTTTTAGAGTGTACCCAATTTGTCTAGCATACTGGATTTATTGCTTGTTCCTTTGCTTGTCTAAAACTGATCAAAATAGGACAATAGTGTCATGACATTCCACTACATAAAAAAATTAATAAGGTGGTCTTTACTTACTTGCAAATCCGTTATAAAGATTTCTTTTAAATGTTAAAGTGTGAAATGTAGCAATGTAATTTGCAAATATTTCACAGTTGCATTACAAAACAGTTATTTGTTGCATGCTAGAATGATATTAGTGAATTTCTGTTATCTATCTACTTGAATTTGTTTTCTCGTGTTTTGTACTTTTAAATGTCAATATCATGATAATATTGTCTAAGAAGATTGTCTTTTATTGGATTTTCAAATTACTGAGACTGACCATGCATTAGTCTGACGAAATTCATAAATCTTTCATTCCATTAGGCTGCATAATTCATTCATATCAAAACCCCCTGAATGTATGTTGGCCTATACAAAAGCAACTAAAATCATTGATAACTATTTGTTTATTTTACCTGGCACTACTTTCGGTGGTGTCAGGTAAAGCATTAAAAACAAAAATAATAATAGCAATTATATTATTGGTGTTAGCAGTAGAAATAATTTTAATTGCAGTAGAAGTAGATTTGGAGTTGTGGTGCCCAGTGCTGCATAAGGAGATACTCTTGTCTGAGCAAAAATCTTCTTTATCATAATTACTAAGCAATTAACTCTTTATTTGTGTTAGATACAAATGGTAAATATTTTATGCTGATGAAAGGGAATTTGTTTCCAATTAGGCAGAGAATGTGGGTTTGTGTAAAACCATATCAAAGTGGATCATGCAGTCTGTTAATTTTTGAGAACAGCTAGGATAGAGAATTAAACATAATAATAATTTTATATTTTACTTATAATAGCACGACAATTAGGTGCAACTTCGAGATTTTAACATAAATTATTTAATTAATTAAAAAATATGGAAGTTCATATCACAATGATTGAACAAAAATTCCAGTTACATGACCTTAATTTTTTTTAACCAATTATTTGAGATTGTTTGCTTGGAGCTACTAAATTTTAATTAGTATGTGATAATTTATCATAATTCAACATTTTAGCTATTGTTAGGTTTTTACCAGAATATAAATTAAAGCCAAAATGAAAGGTGGTAGTTCTCTCATATGTCAAAGGCTGCATGGGTAGGTACCACCGCAATGTCTATTTCTCCCGCCAAACAGCAGTGGTAATGCACTGTTGCATTCCAGTTTGAAGGACATTGTAGCCAGAATAACTACTGTGCATAATGAGACTTAACATCTTATATCACAGGATGGCGAGTGCAGTGGAATGCCAAGCATTGCTTTGTAATTCATGGTGTTGTTTGGTCTTGTTACTGTTCATGAGCGGTCGTATCGCTTACCATCACACGAATGGCATGCTCATTGCTCGTCTCGCCATTCTTAAAATAAACACTATTTGAAGAAGCAAAAGATTGTATTATTTTATAGAAACATTTTTAAGTTTACATTGCACAAATAATTGATTTTGAGAATTACAACAATGAGTTATTAGGATTAAGAATACGTTTATAATTTGATTAGGGATCACTCTAAACAAATTAAAATTCCTTATGCCTCTATCAGAATGTATAAGAAAAAATACTTACGTGTATTTATCTGAAGTTATAATAAACATATTGTGAACTGTATCAGGCAATACACATCCCACTGCAAGGCACGGGCCTCCTCTACAATCGAGAGTATGGTCGAGGGGTGTTAGGGGTGCAGGTTGTCAGACTTTATATACCATACAAATTCTTACAAATCCCCATTCTATACCGGTTTACTCACGACGTTTTCCTTTACTGTTATTATGCGTAGTGATTGATTAATTATCAATAGACACATGACTATGAAAAGTCAGAGGTGTGACCTGGGATTTGAACCCGCGATTACTGTGAACATGTCGGAAGCGGCGTCTCGTTAATTTTAAAATAGAAGTGAAATTTAGCCACTTGTTTTTTTATTCTGATTTGAGTATCAAATTCATTCAAGTCATATTTTTTTATTCTACAATGACAACATCAATGTAGACATAATTACATAGAAGTTATAACATTATTAGTGATATTTGCTTACCTCACTTATCTACAAACAGAGTAATAATCTGTTTATCATGTGAAAATGATTTTAATTAAAAAATAAAAAGATAGTTGAGGTTTGGTCATTTCCTGTGAACGTAATCGATGCGGATCGAATCCAATTGTAAACTTAAAAGCAAAATCTATCTAACAACAGGCTTATTGAAAGCAATCTACAAAAGCCTTCAGGAAGATGTATGACAGACTCCGTGGCGCAATTGGTTTGACGCAGCACCGGTTGTAAAACGAAATACCGCGGATTTGATCCCCGTACCGGTACAAATGTTTGTGTGCTCTAAGTATTTGTTTCAGGTCTGGGTGGTTGTGAGACTGAAAAGTCTCGTAGTTTCTGATACCCAAGACTCAAAACTTGGATCTTATTGTGTCCCGTGATTGTTGGATGAATTTAATTATAATTATGAATTCAAAGAACATTAAACATGTACAGAATTTAAGCCAAAGTTATTTCCATTTAGACTAGCTGGCTAAAAAGAGTGTATCTAATATTCTGGGATGCCCAGAAGGCAACAACAGAGTAATAAACTGAAATCAGTCAAATAATAATCGAAATTCTAATACAATTTACTGCTAAGACGGTGAGTAATGCGTACAATTGGCGAATTACATAGCAACACGTGTCCGATGCATAATCCACTACAACAGGTTTCAATTTCACTTCGACACCTTTCACTTTTACTTTGGGCGTTCGCTTTTACCAACTGTTCCCTTATTACAATTTTATCTATTCTATTGGTTTTCGTTTAATTAATACGGTAATTTTATTTTGTATGTAAATGTAGTTTTTAAGGCGTACTTATGGGTAGCTGTGATCATTTACCATCAGGTGACCTGTTTGCTCGTTTTCCGGACCTATGCAAAAAAATAATGAAGGAAATATCGATAATATATTGTGTATAATAATAGTAAAGATATGATATCCTTCGTCCTCAGGAGTTTTATTCCGTAAGAAAAGGTGAGTCTACTAGTACGTGCATCTCTATTCTCTACACCCTAGACTATCTTTATACTAAGTTTCATTGCAATTGGCTTAGGAATTTAGTCGTAAAAAGCTAACAAATAGCCAAAGATCTAAAAACTGACAGAATTCATTTTGCATATAGATATCTTCTGTAATTTAAAAAATGTAATTAATTTCAATTAAGATTTAAAACTATTACATTTATGCTTAATACTTGTCTGAAATTGCTTTGTATAAAAAGTGATACTCGTAATATTAGAGGCTTAGGAAAGGAAATACCAAGTCTGAATTTCACATGCTGTCAATTAGAGATAGTATACTAAAAACATAGTTTATCATATTACTGAGTGAAGGGGAAATACTGTTCTGTAAGTTTGAATTGTACAGTGCCTACGACTCGGGCTGTGTAGCAATGACTCCTTATTTTTCATATGGAATAAAAATAAAATCGTAATTTGATCTACGTGGATCGTATGAGGACAGTTATTTTGATTTCAAAGTTCGGACATGTAGTCTAGTCTATGTTCAGAAAATGAAGATCTGAGATGCTACACTATTGCTAACTTAATTTAACGTCAAGAGTTCAACACGAATTTACGGGTGTAAAAGTGATTACCGTATTATCATAACAAAAGATACGAGTGTCGAGTAGTATAAGTTGCTAAATAAAGCAGTTGACTTTATCACAGATTATCATTATTTCTGACAAGAAATAAAATACGTTGTCAGAAATGAAATACATATGTGTTACTATGTAATGATTTTGCAATTTTAATGATTTGTATGAAATGTTGTGACGAAAACAGTCGTGCGTTATCGTCCGGTAATGTTACATCATTATCGTTATCAGTGGAATTAGATAATTGTGAAGAAATTATAGAAGTTTTTACACATTACGATAATGTTACAAGTGATTATATTTAGTAATTGATATTAAAAATAATCAATAGTTGTTATCGGCAAATGTTTGACGCAAATTTTGGGAAGTGATGACTTGCGACTAACTGCAAAATTAAGTTTAAAAATATAGAATAATAACATATGAAATCCTAATGTCCTTATCCACGCAATGTTTTCCTTCATCGTTAAAATCCGTTGCATAAAGACCTATCACTTGAATATCAGTAATGGATATTACATACATTTATGCGTACTATTTTTGAAGTTATACTTATTTTGTCTAGTTTGGATAAAAATATGAAAATATTTTTTTACGCTGCGCTCGCACGCCTGCTCCACACAAAGCAACATGATAAAGTTATATTTTATATATATTTTTAAAGTAGCCTTGATATCTCATATCTGTCTTCGGGAATTAATGAATAAGCCGTCATTTTTTTTAAAGTATACGTAATATTTTATTATCGAGGGTTTAAGAATCCTCCGTGGGTGTAATCGCAGGCTAAAACAAGTTTATCTCTCACGGAAAGGTGAAGGCCGCGAGTGAACATTGAAAAATATTCGTCGTTGTCAATGTGGTAATGTTATGCAATCTGCAATAAACGTATGTTTGCAAGATATTCAAAAAAATGTCTTTTCGAAGTATAAATTAACTAAGTCTTTACCGCGATTTCGTCCGTATAAAAATGACCGGAAACTGTTATGTAGTGGTTTCAAACTGCAGTCATAACAACTAAAATGCTGATTGCATTTTATTGTAGCGGTATGAAATGTGCAACATAATGTTTTTATTTCCTGTTTGTGTTTATTTCGTGTAAACATTGATTTTATTGATTTTAATTGCGACAGTAAGCTATTTTTTTCCAACTGCGGCAATAAAACGAAAGGGCAGTGACTTTCGTAGCTTATCTCTAAATATCTTCGTATTTATGTATGTTCTACCATTAATTCATTCTGCTTAGGCGTTATGCCTGTCGGTGCCAGGGTCCGCCTTCCAGCTGAATGTCCTCCATTTTTATTTTGTTCTACGGTGGGGCCTAAACTACTTGTACTCCACCGATTTTGAAGAACGAGATATTAATAGACTCGTCATTACACCCTGATTAACAATGGCTACATTTCTGCCGACTCTTTCTCTACCTATCCCTTCAGTGACAAGTCCAATCAGATGCTGAATATACGCCTCCCTCAATGATATCCGTAGCGTCCTCTTGAAAGCGGCCTACATAACATAATGGCTTCATGTAATCCTAACTAGCTCGACTGCCTACCTGGTAGGTGAACGTCCGACGCTACACTTGCCGGAACACATTGAAAAATCAAATCAATTATTGTACGATTAATGATGGTGAAGTAGAGTATGTACATTTTTTTCGATAAGTAAAATGTATACGTTTCCCGCCAGGTGATTCGTAAAGGCAAGAATGTGCTGCCGACGGTGGCGCGGCTGTGCCTCATCTCGACGTTCCTGGAGGACGGGCTGCGCATGTGGTTCCAGTGGTCCGAGCAGCGCGACTACATGGACATGTCGTGGAGCTGCGGCAAGTTCCTCGCCACCATGTTTGTTGTGAGTACTTTTACCAGCTGTTAGATTTTCATCTATACCATATAAGTTCTTACAAATCGCGATGGTATGGAGGTTTGTTCACGTTGTTTTCCTTCGCCGTTATAGTGCGTGGTGATTGACTATCAATACAGACATGACTCCGAAAAGTCAGAGGTGTGTCCCAGGATTTGAACCCGCGACTATCGTGAACATGTTGGTAGCCGCGTCTGGTCCATTACCAACGGGTCACCACGCGCTTACTTTTGGAGTATCGATCGAGAATAAAATGAATGCCTTTGCAGTCGACTACATAGTGTGTCTCATTCCGGGATCAATTTGTGTATATCCGGCATTTAATAAACATCGAGAGATGTTTTTCGTCGGGTGGTACTAAATTTGGACTGCATTACATTTATCATCAATTGTCAGTGCGGTCGCTTTGCTGTGAAGAGAGAAAAAAATAACTCTTACTGTGTAGATATCTAATATCATGTCGGCAGGGTTTATAAGGGAAAATATGGGTAATTTGTATAGTCATGTAGAGATAAATACAACAAATCTTTTTACTTTCCCGCTCCCCTCCCGATTTGACAGGCCGGCAACACATCTGTAATCCCAGCGTTGTGGATGTTCATGGGCTCACTATTTGTTATATATATATACACAGCACATAAATATACAGGAAATAAGTCATTAGACATACAGTGTCAGTATCAAATTATAAGAAAATTACATTCCTTCAATTACTTAGCGCATAAAACGACAAATAAGGTGATAATTATATCAACGATATATGTCCATACGCTATTGTTATTTAAAATAGTCATTGACCTAAAAACGTGTATAAACAACATTCGTAGAGACATTCTTAAATATAACCAGTTGGAGAAAACGAAAGTAATAAAATTCCTCACGTAACTAATTTATATACAACAAACTCGAGCGATTGTTTTATAATGGTTCAATTGAAGGCAATGCTTTTCCCACATAAGCGTTTGCGACCATCGCCTCACTCTGAAAAAAATGTTGACAATATGGATATATTTTGAACATTTTCTTTTATAAATATGTAAAATCGTACAGGAGAATCGTAAAATTGAAACCTGGCTTAGAGAAATTGGTATGGGAGGTGTGGGTGGATTGTCTCTGACAGTGTAGGACATTGAGTCGCACAAAACACTCATTGCGCGATTTACGAAACGCACTTGGCTCGTTTTTATATTGGTGGCAAAGAAAGTAAACATTACAATCAACGGGGAAGTTGCAGTATTAGATTAAACAGCTGGAATAGCCACGCTAAATTAGTAAGATAATGAAATCCGTGCTATCTACGAACATCGGTCACGTATTGAGATAAGCTAAAATATATTCATATTTGACGATATTTGGTCAAATGTGCCATGATCTAATTTAGCGGGACGCGCATATCCTAATATATTTGAGTCTACTTCTATGTCGCGTTTTTTACTGTCGTGTACTATCACGTCGGATATGTATATTAACCTACCACATACCACTAGCTATAATCTGTGTGCCAATTAATAAACAAAGTGTACGGCTGCAATATATTATCGTAAAATTATTGAGTGAGCGAATAAAATAAGATTAATCGCAGTCTATATCGGGCTATAATGCGCCGTGGCTCAATAACAAAGGGATGTTATTATAAACATTCATTTTAGCGGAGTGTGGGATGCAGGACCGAAGTCAGATTGTAGGACCGATGAAGTTACATATTCACTCAATTTATAATAATATATTTTTGTTTTGAAACCAAAATACACTACAAATACAATATAGAATGCTGCCATAGCGTGTTTCTTTTAAAAATTAAAAACTTACCATATTCAAAATTAAGTTACATTTGAAGCTTAAATGAGATTTGATAATGGTTTCGGAAGAATTTTCAATTTGAAATTCAGATGGGAGGTTGCGAAGCTTTCTAACATCCCTGACTTTGCTAGGTCACTGACCTCAGTGAACTATATCTGATAATCTTTGTGGTAAATCCAAATAATTGCTACTCTTACAAATAATGAATTGAGTTTGATTTGATCTGATTGCCTCCCCGCTGTACAAGCGATTGGATGCTGTTGGCACCGAGACGGCATGGCACAGCGTGCGTCTGGCCACGTGTTGTACGGAGTTCTAATGCGATTGCACATAAATTTAGTATATACCACAGATCACTCCCCATGTGGTACATACAAATTACTGACACCATTGAGATATAATAAAGGACTGTGTGAATCGTGCGTTGAAACATCTGAAGATCAAACATCATCGTGTTTACTTTTCGACGTACTGTTACCGTTGCATTACTGACAAACTTCGCTACACTCAACACTACTCGTAATAACTGAATTTATAGTTTCAAGTGGGATGATGGATATAAAAAAAGTATTATATCCTAAATAAGGTCTTCCGATCACATTAAAGAAACATAAAAATATGAGGCCTGACGAGGATAATTAACTGTTATACGGGTTCATTGTAAACACATTATTGTTGTATAAAGATATAAAAAGAGGTATTTCTCATACGGGAATTCCACTTGATTCCGTTTAATATTAAATTTAAATATTACGTTATACAAATATTTTGTATTAGATTACAGTTGTAGATGTTATCGGTCTTGTAGCCACGTAAAAGTCACATGCATCGATTGGTCCAGGGGTTTCCCAGTAGCCAGGGGATTTTTGCCTTAAGCGAGTATAAAATAACAATGGGTTTCCCTGGGTCCACTCATCTTATGACCGACGACAGTATTTAGAGTCTAATGAAAAAGTAATAAGAATTTGATAGCCATTGGTTAAAATTAAGTTGCATAAAATTAAACAAAAATAAAATGAAATGATATTCCCAAAGCTCCAAGATAGAGGGTTGATCAATAATTAATGCCACCTACAGATATTATAAAGTGATTGATATTATTAATGTGAAAAATTGTTTTCTATTTCAGATAGTTAATTTAGTGGGTCAATTAGGAGGTTGTGTGATGGTGTTGGGAAGGCTCAAGGTCGACATTGCTTGTGGAGTGCTGTTCTTCATTGTTGTACTACAGGTAAGACATTGTTTTATAAGTACTGAATATTATAAATAAACCCCGCGATATGACGTAGAGGAATTAGGGAAAAATCCGTTGTTAATAATGGATATTTTGTGAATGTAGGTAGGTGATGGATGATGAAGCAAACCACACCCATGAGATTAAGATTTGAGTTTTGACATTCGTTTAAACAATACTATTGCCCTGTAAAATGTTTACATAGAGATCAAGTAGTCCATCAGTAGGATCGCTAGACAATCTGTTAAGAGTAGCTGGGTGATTTCTATAAGCTCCTTCTTGTAGTCTTTAGAATTTTTCTATGTTAACTATTAGATGTCCTGTGGCTGATTATTATAAAAACCGTAAAATTACCGATAAAATTTTCATTTCCAGACATTCGCCTACAGCATACTGTGGGACATGCAGTTCTTGCTGCGGAACCTGGCCCTCATCGGAGCCCTGCTTCTGGTGCTGGCGGAGGCGCGTGCCGAGGGGCGCAGCCTCTTCGCGGGCGTGCCCTCCCTGGGCGAGAACAAGCCCAAGACCTACCTGCAGCTCGCCGGCAGAATACTACTCGCCTTCATGTTCATCACACTGCTTAGATTCGAGATTTCCTTCTTGCAAGTAAGTATTCTGATGATAGAAAGGTTAGGATCAGATACCCTACTATTTGAAGTCGATTTCATTTAATGCCACAGTGATCGAGTAAAATCTCGGGTCGGGTAAAAGTGATATTAGATTTTCTAATTATCAGCCCGGAGTTAGAAATTTGTGCCCAATATGGCGATAGGCTTGTCCCTATCACATCATGGGATGGAACACATAAGGCGAAATGTGAGTGTCCTGATGGCTTCTCTGTCTACCCCTCCTGAGAAAAAGGCATGATGTTTACGTATGTATGTATGATCAACTAAAATTAGTAAATTAGTGCGACGCTGTAGTAAATAACATTTTTCAAATTTAATTCTAGATTTCAAATTAAATCAAAGGTCAAGCCTAGGCCAGCAAAGTTTTTCCTTGTGTAGAAGTACGTACTGGTCGATAATTGCGGTGCTTCACAGAGTTCTTATAATCTATTGCTGTTTAAAAGTTACATAATCATACAACATCAGACGTTTTACAATTGGGTTAACAAGTCATTTCAAATTATGTATAATACGAATATATCCTCCCACGGCCTTACAACATTAAATACGTCAAACGATAAATAGAATAATCGAGAAACCGTATTCATAGAATTTGCGGCTCATGCATATTCAATATTGTACTGGTATTTACTTTTTTCCGCGTTTTAATGTCGCTTCGAATATTTTGTGTGTATTGATTATTGGTTATCTCGTTTATCACTAAATTGACGTCACTAACCAAAATAATATAAAAAAGTACTTTTGAAATTCTTATACAGCACTCTTAAGAGTGAAGGCGGTGTTTTCATTAATATTCTAGCTTTCGGTTAGAACAAATACCTACCTTGAAACCTCGAATGTCAGGGGTCTGGGGGGTTACTCTATGATCCAAAACGAAACTCGAATGTTCGGACGTCGCACGTAAAACTGTACGAATGTGCTCAGGTACTCCACAAAGTGTTCGAATCCTCTATCGTACGACCTAACTATAGACTTAGTTCGGAGTGAATGATAAGTATCATAGAGAATAGTGTTAATTTTTACAAGTAGGAAACTTAATAACTTCAGACGTCGAACGTCCGAACATTCGAGTTTCGTTTTGGATCGTAGAGTAACCCTCTTTTCTCTTACTCAAAGCTGTAAGCTCTCAGCAGTGTATGGTATTTTTACTCAGCATTTTCATGACTCAGAATATAAATCAAAGTGACAAAAATTAAAACAGTTTTGTATGCAAAAATAAATCTCCACTCACGCAGCAGTCGATGTCTCGCAAATCAATGTTCAATGAGGTGGAAGTGAATCAAGTCGAACGCGATCTCTCACCGATGTTATAAGACAGTTTGCTCATTCATATTCATAATGTGTAATGGCAAATTACGTCAGCCGTGACCCAAATTATCTTCAAATATTAAACTAGTTGACACCAACCGGTTCGGTCATGTCTGGCCGAAGAAGTTTGCACAAAACACGCGTGTTCACGGTTTTACATATTTCATGAGGGCGTTTTTAAATATAGCTTGATTTATGGAAAGATTTTTATAGCAATAGCTGATGAAAGACTTACTGGTGTGACCAATATAACAGGATCTTATATTTTTATTAAATACACATGCAATTCTATGTGACTACACTTCATCTGATTACAATTGCAATGTAATGCATACATACATAATTGTATTGTATTGTATCAGCCCATATACGACCCACTGCAGGGCACGGGCCTCCTCTACAATCGAGAATACGATTGAGAGTGGTTAGGCCATATATTCCACCTCGCTGGCCTAGTGCGGGTTGGCGGACTTTTACATACCATAGAAATTTATACAAATGGCTATGAAATTTATACATACATAAACTCACGCCTTTTTTCCAGAAAGGGTAGGCAGAGGTGCTCCAGGACACTCATGCTTCGCCTTGTGTGTTCCATCCCACGATGTGATAGGGGGCAAGCCTATCGCAATATCGGGAAAAATCCTAAGTCCGGGCTTATAATGTATAGAAAAATTCAGTATCACTACCCGATCCGGTATTCGAACCCGAGACCTCAGCATTGTTATCGTACCGTAGTACAACTGCGCCACCGAGGCAGTCAATGGTTTCTATTAAATTCTTCTAGAACTGGATTTATACTAACTGATTCCAATACACGCAATTCTAGACGCGGCCACTATGGCAATTTTAAAAGCTCACGAATGGTAATCACTAACGGCCGGTTTCTATAATCTATCTATTTTTAACAAGAGTTTTCAATAGATATTTCGGTGCATTTTTTGTTTCTCTTAACATAAATAGAGAGATATTGTTATGGTGCATATATTTATAGATAGCTAGGCAAGATATATGCATATGTTTCTCTTTATTTATCGAAGCATATAATTGTATCGATATAGTAATGGTAGCTATTATAACCTCTTGTTAAAGATAGATAGGATATAGAGACCGACCGTAAGTCACTGAATAAGAAAATCTTGTCTTCACCTTACTCTCTTACCAATCCGTAATAAACTCTTTCTCCTGACAGATCGTCCAAGACCTGCTGGGCAGCATCCTCATGATCCTGGTGACGGTGGGCTACCGCACCAAGCTGTCTGCGCTGATGCTGGTGCTGGTGCTCACAGTGCTCAACCTGTACCACAACGCCTGGTGGAGCGTGCCCTCCTACAAGCCGCTCCGGGACTTCCTCAAATATGACTTCTTCCAGGTAAATAGATACACTTCATTATGGTTAATCTTTCGGTTTTGTTCTTGTTTTGTGTTTATTTCTGAACACGTTCATTGAGTGTCTTTTAAAAATATCTATTTAGTTCAAAATAAGTCGGTATTTTTTTTGTAATATTCTAATTGTATTATTCTAAAATATTCGATTTGGTTATCTGACTTCAGAACATACGGACAGAAATTCACTAAATTAAAAAAGGACATTATTATAATTTACATTCTGAATAAGATTTCTTTTTTCGGGGGTTCGATCTTTCCGTAATAAATACTTGCGTGTCCTTTGTGGAATACTTGATGATGTATAGTGAAGTGTGAAGATTGCTTAGAGTATTTTTAAGATACAGGGATTGTTGGTTCTTCAAAAACGTAGATAAACATGGTGGTGCCGGGCCACCTTTTCTGACCTCCTATTGGCTGACATTTGACAGGTTGTCCAACATGCACAAATTAAAAATAAATAGTTTAGGGCTATTATATTTCACTCAAACTCGTTTCAAATGAACAATAATAAAATTTTATTTAGGTTAACAATGGAATTTGTAAAAATTTGTTGTTATATAATTAGTTTAATTTTCACTAATATAGCAGTGCTACCAAGATTACTAACAAGAAAATATCTACGTTTTTGAAAATGCAAATGTGTGGCAGCGCTTCATTTATATTATAAATACTCTAAGGAAGAATGTTAGGCTGTGTATTAACACAATCCAATTAACTTCCAGACCCTCTCTGTGATCGGCGGTCTGCTGATGATCGTGTACTTGGGCCCCGGCGGTGTCAGTATGGACGAACACAAGAAGAAATGGTAGGAGCGGACTTAGTCCTGCAGTGTGCACAGACTATTATGATATTAATGTTAAGATTGTTACGGTGGTGCAACATATATTTACATCTGGTGTATTGACAACTGGAACTAGTCGCCGGCAGGACAATTGACTGAAGAGTATTACGTACAAACCAACCCAAACAGTGGTACAGTTCGGATATCAGACATGTAGAATCTATCATTTGTAACGACCAATTAGACTAAACATAATGACGTCAAGTGATTGTGAAACTATCAAACAGTACTGTGTGATAATTCATTTGAAAAATTTGACAAACTAGAGTAACTCATTTCATTGCATGGAATTTTAAATTATTTTTTATTGAACCAAAAGAGGTTAAATTATAAATGTGTAAAATAGGTGCTGCATTTATTGTGGTTTTTTGTTCTGGTGTAAGACTAGACTAGAACGAAATCTCAAATGTTGCTTATCGGTAATTAATGTTTTACATGCTGCAGAAAGCATTTTATGTAAATCTTTCATTGCTAAATGTCATAGCAATTTGGTTGTTCCAAAATACACACATTATGACGCCAACTGTACTGTGTAAATTTGATTCCTGTATATTGTCATGTGTGATAAAATTAAGGTTTTTGAATATTTTTCTAAAATTTACCACAGTGTTGCCAGATTTTTTAAAATTGTTAGCTTATGTAATGTTGCCAGCATATTTAATGTAATGCAAAAATAGCTTCCATAATATGTAATGTTTTCCCATTTTGCACCAATATGTCTATAGAATAATAAATATGTTTACATACCCGCATGCGAGTGATGTTATATCGACGGAATGTTCTATTTTAAGAGTATGCACAGACTGAAAGTATAGCTGCTTTCGTTATATATAATGTTAATGTTTCATTCCGACGTTTTTTTAACATTTGTGATGTCAATGTAATTAATGAATTATCTATTTTGTACTTATTGACTGAACACAACAAAGTTTGGAATATTTGAGAATTTATGGCCGTTACAGAGTTGTTGAGCTGTGAGTACAATTGTCGAACTCGCTCAGATTTTATAAATTAATATATTTTATCACAAGTTTCAATAAGTGGTGTACTATGGTGACTCTGATGTGTGTCGAGACTCTGGTCAAACAGATATTACATGCTTACAAACGCCGCTTCCCTCTTCCTATATAAAACATTTATTTGTACTAATTCAAAAGTGTTGTAAAAGACAAAATATTTTTGTATAATTTTATTATTTTTTTAAGTTGCAATTTCGACTTTGGCCATAGAAAAGAATTCCAGCAAAACATTTGTTCTGAATAAATTTTACATAATAATAAAATGTTTTATTTACACGGGCGCAAGGTGTCTGCCATATTCTTTGTGTTATCATGTAAGTTAATAGACATTTTTATATAACAATTTTATTTTGTACATGATAAATAAACTAAAATTCAACAAAACCTACCTTGTACATAATTTTGCGTGACCTACTGTTCTGTCGCTTTAGCTGTTTGTTTCTCCTTATCATCTATGTACTTGAACACTTTGTTTGCGAGTTGCCTGTATTTCTCTGCATGTATGCTGTCTGGCAGGGCGTATATTGCGGGTTTCCCGCTGTTTATACACTCCGACATATTGTGATCCACTTCAAAACTCTCTATGATCTCCAGACCCATATCTTGTGCAGTCTTTTTCGTTTCGTTGCCGAACACAAAGTTCTTGGTGCCGCAATTTGAGCATATTGCATGCGACATGTTTTCTACCATGCCTACAATAGGAACTTTCAGCTTTTCAAACATGTTCACTCCTCGTTTGGTAACTTGCAACGCTGCGGACTGTGGAGTTGTGACTACGATGGCTCCTACGGGAAGAAATGTGGCGGATTTCAATGAGGTTAAATATCTTTGATATGGTCTCCGCTGCAAGAGTTATCGATCGCCACGTAAATTTAAAAAAATACATATAAAGGGCAAAATGGTTTAAATTTAAACTAAGTGATTTGGGGTTTCCATAAGTTCACTTGAAGCATAATGAAAACGTAAAAATAAATGTATAGTTATTAAAAGCGGGACGTCTGTCTTTTAACTCTAAAGTTAAATATTGCCAAAATCATTTAATGACAACTTTCAAAAAACGTTTGAAAATCTAGTTTAATCAAAAAACCGAATACCATCAACTCGTAAATTCTTTAAAGTATCAAACCCAGAAAGATAAACACATACCATCCAACGGCAAGTTCTGTGCTAGTGATAAATGCGTGTCTCCCGTTCCTGGCGGCGTGTCTACCACCAGGCAGTCGAGGGGACCCCACGCCACATGGCGAGTGAGGCGCTCCAGAGCCTGCATCACCATGAGCCCACGCCACACCACTGCATTCTCTCCTGACACTAGCAGCCCCATTGACATGCTATAATGGACAGTTGGATTATAACGTGTAGCTGACAGTCTCATAAAAAGATGGTGAAATAAGCATTTTTATTTGCCTTAAATGTGTTAATGTGTTCCAAATAAATATTTGTGGCAATCTGTGTGTTCATATCAATAAGTTACTTTAACATTTTGAGAGTTGTGATCATTTATATTTTATTCCAGAGCCAGAACCGAGTATCTGTTAATTATGTTTATTTAAGAAATAACATACATAGATTATAACTCCCGATAGTACATTTTTAACTGTGTTGATGTAATATGTATTAAAAAATTTAATGTGTAACATATCACTTTGTATCCCAACCTCTTTCCTAGATCTCAAATATATTAGCATGTTGGGTGCTATCTATCAATACACACATAACTCCGAAAAGTCAGAGGTGTGCCCTGGGATTTGAACCTGCGACCACCGTGAACATGTAGGCAGCCGAGTCTGGTCCGATACCACGAGGCCACCACGTATGCACTCCTTAGTTGCGTCGTCGTCGTACACGCAGTTAGCTATTAATTGTGTGATATTTTGTAACTAGCCCAAGGTGTTAACTGTATGTGCAAATATATAATACCCACCATTTCACACCATAATTAAGCAGTGGTTCAATAAGATGGTCATCATTCAGCATGGGCTCTCCACTGATGTTCATCATGAGAGGCACTGATGGTCCAAACACATCGGCATCCAGCAAGCCAATCTCCTTGTCTGGCTCTATCACCTTCATTGCACATGCGAGATTCACTGTTGATATAAAAAATCATAGATTGATTTTGCTGTGATGGTACAAAAATACAATTTTAAAAAGTATTATAAAATGTTATTTTAAAATAACAATTCATACATAGAATTAAATTCTAAGAACAGTATTTAAGGTATAATATAGGAGCCTATATAATATAGGTTTAATATTTATCAGTAAAATTAAATCAGACCCTCAAACAAAATTTTATTTCTATAACTTTTACTTCTATAGTACATAATACATATTGATATACAAACCAGCAGTGGTAGTCTTGCCAACACCACCTTTACCAGATGCAACAAGGATTATGCTCTTCACTCCAGGCAGGGGCTTCTTTTCCGGCAGTCCACGGGCCATCACTCGAGCCCGGTGTTCACTCACATCTTTTGTACTGTGATTGAAGCGCACTGTGTAGGCACATGTTGATGTCTGTAAATAATATACACATAATATGTATACAAGTAATATTCTTATATATATTTATTTTTGATTTGAGTCAATATAATGGAAACCGATGAGTGTCTAACGTCAGGCATAGATTTTAAGCACGGGTTGGATTAGTTCATACAATAATTATAATGATAATTGAGAATGTATTATTCTGTACATAAGGATGAGCCAATTCCTTTGTTACTGCCATAGGGCTAATTCTACGGGCGCTTTATAAATATCCTAATAGTTATTGCATATAAATTATTGATCGTTCTAAGTAAATAATGCATAAAATGATGAAATGTTTACGTACTGCGTTTAAATTGTAACTTAATACAGAACTGTATACACGACGGAGCGTTCGTTGGAGGTTCATTGTTCTATACTAGGTATTTGTTGTTTAATCAGATCGTGTTAACAAATCTTTTCACTACTTATTCAAATTGAAACGCAAAATATTTTATTCAGTCATTACCAGCTGTCTGGGTTTTGACGTTTCAATAACTTGACAAAATTTTTATACTTTGAAAATTGAAAGTTTCAACTTGCCAACTTGACCGTATACAACATCGATTAATTATTTCATTCGTGTGTAATATCCTATGGTGGTTACCGTTTAAATTATAACAAAATATAATTTAATTCAAATATTGTATTTGAAAAAGTTATTTCCAGAATTCAGCGTTTTTTTTTACAGTGAAGCTGAACAAGGCATGACCTTTGCTTAAACAAAGGTCGGAAAGAATTTAAAAAAATATATCGTATCTGTCACTTTATCGGAGCGATGTCGGGGTTTTTTTACGACACATTTTCGAAAAATTTCGAATTCTATTATAAATAAAGTGATAAACGTTCCATAACAAAATGGCTATTTGTTTGCGTTCCATCACGCACAAAGTATTGCCTATAAATGGGATAGTATCTACAAAAAATCACTACAACCGCTTGGCAAGAAAAATCCCGATGCGGACACAATTTCTGGAAGATGTTAGTATTATCTTGGTTTTACTTATACATTATATTCTATTATTCGCGTCTATAACTATTCTGAAATTAATTATTGTTGTATTTATTATATAATAACAGAGAATAGGTACGTAGATGTCATAAACAACGTTTTTTCTTCTGTGACATTGGACTAATTTGAGTTGCACATGAAAAATAGCGCATTGAATAGGTTCACGTGGTTCTCTCATTAGTACGTATACGAATGTCACATAAATAAAGTTAAGGACACATTGTTTTGTAAAATACCATGTTTCATTGATAACCTATTCAGACAGAACTGTTTACAAAACTATTCATTTTAATTTTGATCCTGCTTCATAGGTTTAACAACTTGAATGTATGTACAAAATATTGAATAGTAAATTATTATTTTAAATAGACTAAAAAAACTAGCTTTTATGTGTTTATAAAAGACCAGCGGCCTGTCCCAGCTACGCCTGGGTGCAGATGTTTTTGCTTCCATTCCACACGAGACACATGTTACTTTTTGTACAAACTAGGACACCTCTATATGTATTATACATATAAACCTTCCTCTTGAATCCCTCGATCTATTTTTAAAAAATGCATGAAACTCCATTGCATAGTTTTAAAGATCTAAGCATACATAGGGACAGACAAACAGCAGGAAGCAACTTTTTTATATTACTATATTCAGTGCTTGATTATGTGATAAAAACTGGCTTGCTGCAATTAACAACATATTCCCTCAAATATCATGATTTTTAATTAAATAACATAAAATTCTTCAATTATTTACCACATTCAATTATTATTGTTTAAGCCAATAGGGGTTTGTATTTTGTACCGTATGTTGCCTCTTCTTCTGTCTTTCTTTATATGTGTGAGATTAAATGTGAAAATTCATCACTTACGGATTTTTTCAGTTCCTTAACCAACGCCGCATATCAAGTTGCCAACTAGCTCCAAGATACAAGTCAGAGAACAACACCGATGACATTTACATCCAAGAAACGTTGGTCCGCCAGTCTAAGCAGAATTATCTGGAGAGCATTGACTTCACTACTGACAATAGAGAATATGACCGCACTGAAATGCGAACACATGGACTTACAAGTGATGACTATGTTGAGCAAAGGCTGCCACAGTACACTTTCGATGTTCCCTGCACAAACATCAGTGATATAGACTTGACAAAATATAATAATGAAGTAAGTAGCATTTTGATTAGTTATTTTTATAAAGGAAAAGAAATGCTTATAAAGTAAACATGTTAATTGTGAGATACACACATCTAGGTTTTATTAAGTGTGTTATAACAGACAATAGTCCTGGCACAATAACAAGCTGCTCTTATGCAAAATTCATTAACGTTTCATATCATATTCATGTTATTTCACATTCTTAAGGAAGTCAGAGATTAGGGATTTGATTAGAGACATAAAGACAGAGCAATATAAGTATAATTTTTAGTAATATTAAAAAATCATTTATTGTTGTATTCTGGTTTGAAGGATATTGTAGCCAGAGTAACTACTGGACATAATGAGACTTAATATCTTATGACTCAGGGTGGAATGCCAAGCATTGCTTTGTAATTCATGGTTTTGCTACTATCCATGAGTGCTTGCATCGCTTACCATCATGCAAATGGCATGCTCGTCTCACCATTCTTGCAATAAAACAAAAAATAACCTGATTCATTCATCTGCCTATAATTTACTTGTAATATGTCTTCAGATTACAGTTAATATAAAATGCCCACTATAATTTTATGTGTTTTTAGGAAATAGAACCAACATGTTTGTCTGATTTTGAGCGCGACGCTGTTGCGTTCTGCCGTGGCTCGCCCCCTGCGGCTGCGGCTTCGCCTGCACCTCAAGCAGAACCGAACAAGGAGGGGAGGCCCAGCGAGGAACAACTCGCCAAAGTATACCGTACACTGGCTGATAATGTAAGTATTTAGTAGAAGTCAATGAAAAATTTATTTATTACAAATGATTGATTATAACATTACATTTGAAATAAGTGTTATTGTACTTAATATTATAAAGGCGAAAATTTGTGTCTTTGTAACTTCTTCACACTCAAACACCTGGATCAATTGTGATAACATTTGGTATGCAGGTAACTGATACTCTCTCGTTTGCACGTTAGAGTTAGATATAAAGTACAAGTAATAATTTCTAGTAATATGGAAAATAAATACTTTTCTATTTATCATTTTCTTTCAACTAATTTTTTGGTGTTTTTTTTTTAATATGGCTCCATCTATGCTATGAACTAATATGTTTTCTCATTTCAGATGCCGAAACTCTTTATTAGACCATTAGATTATTCAATCTACAATCCAAACCTGGTGTTTGTCAACAACATCAGAGGCACAACCACTGTGTAAGTCTATATTATACCTCTATTATAAAGAAGGCTTCTTTTCATGTAAATAATAAAATGATTTTTAATTTTACAGAGGACTATACCACTATGTGAAGCAAGTGGCTTTGTTGCGAACTGTGGGACATATTAAATTTGCTTATGTCAAACTTGAAGTCATGAAGATTACCTCGCATCCAGAAGATTCTACTGTAAAGTGAGTGATTTTTGTTTATTGGGAAATTGCTAGCTTCATTTTATAGTATTTGGTCTTTAAAATGGCAGTAACAGTTTTTCTGAATTTTCTGTCTAGACATTTATTTTTCTATAAAGTTGTTAAAGTGAAATAATAAACTTACTGAACATTAAAATAGCAAGGATCTCCACATAAATTAGCTTGTGAATTAATAAAATTGTGAGAAAAATAAAACTTAGTCAGCTTAGATAATATATAGGGGGCGCTGGTACTTGAAAGACATAGATAAAAATGGTGTTCCAAGGCCGCCTTTTCATGTCCTCCTATTGGCTGACATTTGACAAGTCGTCCAACATGCACAAATTATATGAAAAGGAAAAAAATAGTTTGGAGCTATTGAATTCCACTCAAATAGGTTTTAGACATTAATAAGTAAATATACTTTTTGATACCAAATTAATTTATTTTTCACTAATATAGCAGTGCAACCAACATTACGAACAAAAAAATATCTATGTTTTTGAAGATGCAGATGTATGACAGCACTCCCTCGATAATCAATATTATAAATATTCTTAAGTTAGTTAGTTATCCAGACATAGAACTGTAAATGGTATACTATTGCAGAATGCGCTGGCGCATCAGAGGCATATCTGGTCTGAAGGTGTTCTTCATGTTCTGGAAGTACAAACTGTGGGACATGAAGCAGGTGTGGCAAGATCAGGAGCTGTAAGTGTCAACATAACAATTTTATTGATTTTTTATTTTCTCTTCAAGAAGCAGTATTTTTTAAATTATCTACTGAGTCCTATTTATCATAAAATTCTTGTGATGCTGTGATAGCAAAGATGATTCCATTATTAAAAATGCATAAAAGTCTGTTATGTCATAATCATGTTTTTGGCATATGTTTTTATTTTCTCATATAAAAAACTGACATTTCAGGTGGTATGATGGCTTCTCTACCTTCTATGTCGGAGGCGATGGTCTTATACAGAAACATGTTGTGGACAAGGTATGTAATATACATAAATTTATAAACTGGCATTAGTCATTTAAATGTTAGATAGTTGTTACATATTGTACTGACATTTATAATTAAGTCCAAATGAAAAATATATTCCTGTTTGTTAGAAATGTTAATAAAAAAAATTGCATGAAATATTATTCTTTTTTTTTTTCAGGTAATGCCAGATCAAGACACAATAATAGACGACGAAGAAAAGGCTCCCATAGCTGCCAAGATAGCATTGCTGATTGGTCTGTTGCCCCGAAATTACCTCTCCGACGTATCACCGTACTTTAGCTCATCGTCGGGCACCGCAGATATCACGCCTCTGCCCTTTAAAGTTTTAGAATAAAACAAATATTGAAGCCGCAATATTATAACTACACTAAATGAATATTTTTAGGTTTGCCATCTTCGTACGAATGTGAAATGTTGCCAGTGCAAATATATCAATCCTACTATTTTTAAGTGTTTTTTCATTACAGCCATTATTTTGAGAACTGATTTTAATATATTTCTTATAATTTAATAATATAGTTGAAAAATTAATATTGTTTTTTAAATCATGAATATTGTAAGGTATATTTACTAACCAGGGTGAAGAAAAGATTTCTTTTGATGGCAAGCCTAAACAATAATCCTTAACTAAAAGAAATGAATTCCATAAATGTTTCATAAGCAGAATGAAAAATTTGTTTATTTAAATAAACATATAAATCGGGTCAATCTTCTTCTTAGTGTAAAAGGAGCACACATGTTTTTCTAAACTATTATATTCATTTAGTGTAACATAAATACAAATAATTTATTGACTAGTATTAAATTTCCATCCTTTGGCTGTTGTTACTGCACTTAATTAAAATGGCCATGAATATCTATTTTGTTTTTCACGCCGAACGAGCAAGCGAATGGTAAAGCGTTTAAAATCGAAAGCATTTTACCTTTATATAATTAGACTTTGATAAATTAACTTTATTAGTTAATATTGGATGAAATGTTATGTTTTATTTGGCTTTAGTAGATCAACTTGGGCGTCCACGCCGTGCTGAAGTTTACTTGCGAGCGTGCGTCAGTGATATTTTAATAAACTGTGAATGCCTTTGATTAGTCTGTATAGATAATGTTATGTATTGAGATAATACAATAAAGAATTATGTGATTCATCTGTATTTTAATTATCACCTTCACAATTTGTACTACCCACAAAATGAATGGACAACTCAATAAGACTTGCCAGAAGTTGCAGGATGCTGTCAGTTTCCAACAAATCGTGGAAATACCTTATCGAGGCTCAAGTTAACAAAGACTTTTTGTGGCTGACAATGCTAATGATGAATGTATAAAGCCTATAAAAGTTACCATTCATGATTGAATGATAAATAATGTACCTTAATATGCTACCTACGCGTTAAAGTGCTTTTATTGCACTTGTTATAGATTTCGCTCGAGAAAGACTATTCAATTTAGCCATCTGATTTAATATACTTAAAAGCACATCAACTGTACGAACCAAATGAAAGGGCACGTATATAGCATAGTCTGTAAGTGTAGTTTAACAGTATATGTACTTTATTATAGTTATATATGTCTTTAGAGCGCAGCGTATGACGTCCACCCACAAGGTGGTCAGACAACTTAGTAAAGGTCGCGCCTCGCGGGACGTTTCTGGATGCAGGCTGCCTCCAACAGGTCACTGTAGAAATTATTGGGGAAGGCCTATGTTCAGCAGTGGGCTTCCTTGGGCTCATGGATGGATGTATGATACGTCTATGGTACGTAGTTATTCCATGTGTGATAAAAATGAGAAATATTGTTTTTAATAATCTTAATTAATCACTTCTAATATACTTTTAATACTGTGATATTTAACAGGCATTACAGCTAAAAATACTATTGTTTATGTAGAGGTGTGCAGTTTAAAATTATTATTATTGAATTTGGTATCATTAAATTTTTTAATCGATTATAAATTAATGGTAGAAAGTTCAAAATTGTAATAAAATTAACATGGCAACACAGTACCATTCAGTTCGTTGATATTGCTGAAGTGACGGGGTCAAGGGTTTTTGTTGTCAAATATTCTTTTTTATATCTTAACTTTACCAAGCTCGTACAACCAAAAAAGTGCACGCGAAAGTATCACGTTTCCAATATTGATTCTGATTGTGAAGTTAATTTGAACACTTTTTGTCTTCATTCAATTTATTGTTTTGTGTTCATTGTTTGATAATCGAAAGGAGGTCTAGGCTTCGGCGTTGACTTGATTTCTTTGCGTGATGTGACACGGTGAGTTTTTTATTATTTTGGTTTGAATAATGAGTACAACTGATTTCGCGGGGGTCATCGCTCGCAGTGCTAGTGAGCCGTCGGTGCAATTAGATTTAATTGTTTCGGCTGCACCAGGGAGTGCACGAGAGCCGAGTGCCGAGAGCCGAGCGCCTCGCGCTTCACTACATGGAACAGTGCCAAGTCGGTCGTAGTGCGTAACTAGTGTTCATTCTGTGTCTCAAAATAGTTATAAATAAGATTTTAAATACAGCTGTGGCGACAAGTGCGGCAATAAAAAAACATATTGGGATTTCTATGTTGTGTCAGTGGTGCGTGATCTAAAATATTTTCGATTATAATTTGTATATGCATTATATTATTAATTCAAGGTGTAAAGTGCGTGTGCAAGGATAACATTCAAGAGGTAGGGTGACATTCATTCATTGGAAGATACATCTTTGTCCTATATTGATGCTTATAATTGCAATATTCTGTTGCAACCCTTACATAATATTCTTTTCCATTATTTTCCATATTTTGTGATCTGCCTGACATTTCTAAATTAAAACTTGTTTATTTTCTATTCTATTACTATCCCAAATACTTTTTTAGTATTGAATAATATTTAAAGCTTAAAGCCATCATATACTTAGACTTAATTTCATATTCTTTGTATAAAAAATAGTAAATACACTGGATTTATTACAATTGATTTCCTTGTGGGATTCATATAGTAGGCATTATATACTAGGTACATTCAAATGTTTATATTATATGTTTTATAAATTGTCCATATTATGTTAATAGAGGTAAATTAATTTAATTGTTTACTTAGAACATTTATCAGAGTAACATGACAAATAGGTACAAAAATAATTTAGTCATTTAAAATATTCTACACACTTTTTTATTGGGCATTGGCACCTTAACATTCAGCCTTATTACAGTGGGCTGTATTTACTGTTAGAGTGAGTAATACATAAAGTAGGTTAGTCAACAATTAACATATTCTTCACAAGTCTGAGTTGCAGCAATTGATAACCTTTTCACCCGTCTATTTCTTTTATCATTTTAGAATCACTAAAACTATTACTATTAAGAAAAAAAAAACATCTTTATTCATTTCATATTATGAGAATTTGCAATTACTGACCTATATTAAAAGCACACCAATTTAACAAACTGACTTATATATCTATAAACATATAATTTGGTAACTGATTGATGTCTGTACATGGAAGATATTTGAGAAAAACTATTATTGTGTATCTATGGTATAGATGTAGCTGGCACTCTGGATTAACACATAGGCTACTTTTTATCCTGAAAAATGTAGTTGTTCTGTGGGATGAGAAAGGAATTAAAATATATAATTTGTTACTTTTTAAAAGCAATGGGATGGGATGGAATGAGACAGGAGAAAACAGTATTACATCCCTTGAGTCATGGGACAGGACAGGATATAACGGGACAGGACGAGAAAAGCAGCACAGAGGATGGTTGTCACATGACTTTAAATATTAATATACAATACAAAATAATATTATTTATTGATGTAGATTGGACTCGAAATGTATCTGCATCCAGGTGAAGCTGGGCCAGCCCCTAGTAGTCTAGTATGTTTTGAGAAAAATTAAAAGTTTTTTTTATGTTTAATTGTCTCTATACCACTCTTATATAGTTCAATGGTAAGCATTGGTTACCTCTATAATCAACGACTGAATGATCTATGATTAATGAGGGTCAGGGCTTTGTCCTTGCTGATGAGATGTGGGTTCAAATTATTTTGGTACTATAATCTTGAATGTAATTGAATTTCTTGTCTATTATTGAACCTTTAAAGCTATTGTCAAATGAGGTAAAAATTGTTTTTAATGCTGTATCACTGTAATTTAACAGAATTAATATCCTGTTTAACTTGTGGTTTTAAAGACAATAATGGATTGAAGCCACAACCACTAAATGAAATTAATTTCAGGCCAAAACAGTAATAATACAAAATATTAATAATGATGGTTGTTTAGCGTCAACATACTTCTTGATGTTAGCTGGAATTTTATTATTTACTTACACCTTATACTATATTATATATATTTTTAAATAAAATAATGATTAATATTTTAATTTAATTTGACTTTAAAATTACTATGTTAATTGACCATGCTTTTTTGTGCAGTGAGTGGTACGCAGTGTTGGATATTTCATTTCTCGAAAGAATATCTCTGCTCTGTATAAAAATGCGTGTCTGTATGCAGGATGCGAAAAAGCATTTTGCACTTAGTAGGCTATTTAGTTATTTGGACATGATAATAAAAGGTTATTAGATACATCAAATAAGAATGCAGAAAGTTTTAAAATAAGGATTTAAATATAAACAGTATATGTATTCCTTTAAAACTCATTTTGACTATAGTCACTGTACTTTAGATATGCTGACATCATGCCAATCCCTCCAATGATAATAAAACATTAAAATATTCACAATATATTTTTTATACATAACATGACGTCCTGAAATGTATGCATAAATAATAAATTGTCTAATTTCCCCACATTGGGATTTTACCGCCATATGCGTGTTTCCGAACAATTTACTGCCCTAATCATGAATAACTTACTGCCACATCGAAAACTGTATATCGATGACTCACACGCAAGAAAGCATATAAAATGTTATTGATTACAATTTACCAAATTACCTAAATATATCATCATAAACACCCAAACTGCCTCGGTGGCGTAGTGGTACTACGGTATGACTGCAAAGCTTGAGGTCTCGGGTTCGAATCCCGGGTCGGGCAAAGTGATATTGGATTTTTCTATTCATTATCAGCCCGGAGTCAGGAATTTGTGCGCGATATGGCGATAGGCTCGCCCCCTATCACATCGTGGGACGGAATATACAAGGCGAAACGTGGGTGTTCTAGTAGCACCTCTGCCTACCCCTTCTGGGAAAAAGGCGTGTGTTTATGTATGTAAACACCCAGAAATTATTTCCACATATGATAAGTTATCGTAAATGGCACACAAAGCAAACGAACTAATTATAAATAACTTGCATTTAACAACTGTGAATAGTGCAATGTTTCCAATCCAATCCAATCCATCAGTCAAAGGAAGTCCACTGCTGAACATAGGCCTCTCCCAATGATTTCCACAGTGACCTATTGGAGGCAGCCTGCATCCAACGACGTCCCGCGACCTTCACCAAGTGTCTGACCATCTAGTGGGTGGACGTCCCACGCTGTGCTTTCCGCTTCGTGGCCTCCATTCGAGAAATTTTGGGCCCATCGGCCATCCGTTCTCAGTGCTATGTGCCCCGCCCATTGCCACTTATGTTTACTTAAACGTAATACTTATGGGCTTCTGTAAGAATGGGCGGCTCAACCACTGTCTCAAGGTGACGGGACGTGAAGTTGGAGACCCAATTTTTACCTCCCCCGGTACTTTTCTTTTTTTTCTCCTATTTTGAGATGTCAGCAACGCACCTACGACGTGAGTATCGTAGATGATCCATTGACGCCGGTAATTACTTTTTAATAGGTTAGCATTTGCCCGTTAGCCAGATTGAAACAATAAAAAATATAATTGGCAATCGCTTATCTGGTCCTACAGCATTATTGATCTCATCTTCTCAGCATTGCTGGCGCGCGACGCTAATAAGACGTCCTCATGAATGTTGTCTAGTCGGCGAGAGATATAGACGGTCGTTAAATTGCACTGGCTATTATACACTCCCTCCCGTAGCCTTGTAGCCAACGTCTTGTCGACTGCATTCATTATTCATAATTCAACTATTATGCCATCAAAACGAGAGATTTTGCATAATCTGAAATGAAATTTTGGTGAAAGAATTGGTCAGCAATACCTTGTATCGACTAGATTGCCCGGAAATTTCACATCAATAACAATTTGAACATATATCCCGTAGGCCGTACCCACTAGATAGTCTGAAATAATTGACGAAGGAAGTTAAAGGATCATACCAGAATCAAGCAATGTTGATTCGTAGTCTGCCTACCTCTAAGGAATACAGGTCTAAATTTGTACATCTAAATTTAATTAAAGTTCTGTTCTTCACGCGAGACCGTTACTAAACCATCTAAATTCTAAACACTAAATGAAGCTTGTCCGCCATATGTGTTAGTACGCAGACCTCTTCACGACATAATATACTTTTAATAAAAGCGCTATATAATATAAAGTATAATGAAAGCGGAAGCAATTCGCTCGAGAGTTATTCTTGATGGATATGAGGGCACGAAAAAACGTCGTCCGTTATTCTTGCCATTGAAAACAATTGAGTTTTTGTGCCTAGTGCGTGATTTTAGAAATTGAACACGACAGCTTGATAGTGGGGTAAATCTCGTCAGAATCATGTTCGTCTTAATTTCTCATAAAAAAGTTCAACAAGTAATAATGTTATGCAATTTAAATTTAATTACGAATGTTACACATAGTTAACGTAATTTGTGAGGCACACGTTTTTTGCGTCATGTTACATGGTCTATTATAATTTATACTACAAAGGAAGATAATTTTATCGTCCTTTCTACTAAACTTGTAATTGTTGACCGATAACACGGAAACTATTACATAAAAATGTTTAATCCGTGAATCTTATCATAGAGAAGCATTTGTTTTATTTTGTTGCATTATTGTTGAAGTTGGAATGCTTAGCGCGGCTATCAGCCTAATAAGCGCTGGTCTAATTAACGCCTAGTTTATTATTTCCAAATAACGAAGAAGGAAGTAATCTTCAAACATGACTGACACGAGGAATGATTTCTATTGTTTGGTGAAATCGATTTACGGAATTGGAATTATATCAAGGAATTGATTTTGAAATTGTGCTGCATTTTTGCGAAGTAAAAATTTTATAATATTGTTTTGAATTAATCAAATGGCTAAAATCTACTATTTATATCTCCACATCCCTTCCTTTCAAATATTCTAGTTTTATTTCAATGTGTAACATTTGCGTAAATCTAAGAAACCATAAAGCTTTTGTTATTAGTAAATAAACATTATTCGAAAATCTTTTGTGACTTAAGATGTTGCATTTTGGACTTTATAAATCTTCATTAATTTCTTGATTAAAAACTCGTCGGTGTTGTAAATCCATTATTTCTAGTGACAATGGCATATTTGTACTTACTTGCGTTATCAAAGACGTGCCCATTACTCATCAATGTCATTTTGCTTTTAAAATATATCGACTACGTATAATAATGAATTACTTTCCCCCTCAAAAGTTGCAAACGTGAGTAAAACAATAAGAATGTTTAGAACAATGAGAACTCTTCAATTCATTGTTCGATGGCTTCACTATACGCGTAGTAGCTACTGGCAACAATCGAGTTTGTAAACGCGGCACTTGATCGACCCAACTACTTCACACAGTTGTTTGTTTTACATCGCTGTTGAGAGGAATAATCGTTATTTTATTATGAAATTCTATGCGGATAGAGTAATAAACGTGTTATGTAAACTACGTTTTTATGAATCTGCGCTGTTTATTTTTCTTAGGATTAATAACCTTTTATTTTTTCGCTTTGAAGTAGTTGAACACGTGCGTAGTCATTTCAGCTTTTTCTTTTAAATGTTTCTAACAGTCACAGACCTAGTCCTGGCGAAATTAAGGCACAAATTTTGCGTCAAGAATATCAGAATTTACAACAATTCTTTTGGGTATACTATCAAAGTTATTGTATTTATATATCTTACAAGATTCTGTCCGCAAATCTCATCTATGTGATTAACTTTATTTGAAATTCCCCGTCCTGTCCCGTTATACCCCGCCCTGTCCCGTCTCATTCTCACTCAAGGAATATTATCCAGTCCTCTCCTATCCCTTTGGGTGTAAAAAAGTAACCCATATATGGAGATTCCTGTCTCATCCCACGGGAACACTACATTTTCCGGGATAAAAAGTAGCCTAAGCGTTAATTCAGGGTGTCAGCTGCGTTCATGCCAAATTTCATCGAAATTCGTTAAGCCGTTTAAGAGATCACCGCGCACAACCGCAAAAACAAACAGACAAAAATTCTAAAAATCATTGTTTTGGGTTTTATAACATTCATACAGCCCCGCCATAAAAAAAATCTCAAGTACTTATCTTTCATGTACATACATCGATTGTATATTTATTTTTACAATATAATAGTAACTGATTGAACGGTATGTCTATACCGTTGGTAAAAAGGACATTTTATTAATCACTAAAATGCATGTACAAGCAAATTAAAAACACGTTTCTCCGCTTTATAAAACTTATTTTGCTTGTCTTATCAAAGTAGTAGATTTCTCTTAACAAGTACCAACTGGGTGCATACTGCATACAGGTTTTGCAAAGTATGTAATTCCAACATCATAAGCAAAATTAACGCAAGGCAGAATATACAAGGGCTCAGATTAAATATAAGTACTTTTTAAAAAACACGATAGCTTATGCTTGCAGCTAACTAATATCTATATATTTATACACAAATAAGGTAAAATAAAAGAAAAACTTTAAGTGTTTTGCAAAGTCTCATCACGTGTGGATAGCATTGTGTTAGTGAGTTACTTAACTTAAATAATTGCGAGGGTCGATGAAGCTTTCGTTAATTTTTCTTAAACCCTGGTTTAGAAACTGCATAAATAATATTGAACACTAATGGTTTCAATAAATTATTTACATTTTCATAGATAATTAAATAAATAAATTTATTAGGATAGGCGCTTACGTACTCGCATGATAGTGTGGGTCGTGGAATCTTGTGGGTAAAATAACGATGAACAATAATAGGCACATCGTCTAACATTTCATTCACTACATTGTTTAAAAATATCTGCATAATATGAGTTATGATCCACTCATTCTTAATGTAGATTTAACACAATGCCATTGTTTTGAATTATCGGAAATACGGTCATTGGATGCCGGCTGTTTGTGACATGTGGGCGTAGAACGGTGACCAAACACCTAAAAGCTGGTGATAGGTTATTCGTATGTACCTTGATAGCGGCCACTGTATGCTGTGATGGTGATTCCGTCAGAGCAGCGACCCATGCAGGTGTCGCGTGTCAAATTCAACCGGTGTAATCCGGTATGGACCAGAGTCGAGAGCTGCTGCTAATTTCTGTCGGACTTGAATTTCACTGCATTTCCATTACACTGTGAATTTAACAGCCTCTGTGGCCCAGTTGGTTACACGTTTGAAACGTTTGTGCGGCCCACAAATATTTCTTTCGGGTCTGGGTGTTTGGGAGACCGAAAAGTCTCTCGTAGTTTCTGATATCTATGACGCTAGACTTAATTGATCTTAATGTGGGGTCAGGATTATGTATGTGACTGTTGGGTGTATTTATTTTATTGTAACCTGTAGCTGACGTTGCAGCTGACGTGTGCCTCTCTTTGTCACAGGTTCTCAAGAGACTGACGCTGTCCAAGACTGATATGATGAGATAGCCATGTCGAAGGTGCTGAGCGCCCTGGGTGGCGCGCTGCCTGACGAGCGGCCGCTCCTCTCGCTGCAGATCATCGAGTCGGTCGCCAAGTGTCCCACTGGGTACTGGCCCGTCAGCAGGACCTACGACGAAGACGCCGACGCAGGCCTGCTCCGCCAAAATGGACTGTTTGGCAAAAAACCTAGTCACTATATTTGCTTATCCAAGTCTGAGGGTAAGTAGAGACAGAATTATTATGATATACATTAATGAAATAATTTCATTTATGTAAATTCTGCTTGGGAGAGGCCTATGTTCAGTGGTAGACTTCCTTTGGCTGATGGATTGGATTGAAAATCTGCTTTATATATACACTCCACCTTAGACTTTGGTTTTTTAACACGAGTGACTCAATAGCTAATAGTTTGTTACCTACAGTTCTCATTAATGAGTGACTCAATTGATCGTTGCTCTTCCGCGTATAATGCCAGAATTATTAATATTTTCTCACCTGGCCTTGTATTAAATATATTTGAAGAATTACATCAGCTTGCACCTCTGTACAAGTGCGGTGTCAATATTGCATAGGCATACTAACATTTTGCCACTTTGCGTAACCGTGTGTTGGGATAATTAACCTTTCGTAATTTTTTGGGCAATGGCTTAGAAAAATATAGTCGGTAATATTATATTGTATTGTACTAATAATTTAAGTAGATAAAATTGCCAACAAAAATACAAATATTCATAAAATACTTAACTTAATAGATTTTATATTTATACAATAAGGAATAACGGGTTATTAGCTAAGTTACGAGCGTCTCCAAAGACGAGTTGCCGCGCTTTAAACGACCCATGCGTAAAGTAGTTAGGGTCGATAAAGCTCAGCCAATGAGCGCACTTAATAACCGCTGCCTTTGTGTCTCATTGAAGATTTCCTCAATATGCTCTCGGGTTATTGCTAAATAAATCTGTCTGTTGAAACTTAATGTCTGCATCGGAGGTGGCGGATATTAAACATTATCATAATAGTGTCTGGAGAAGACGTCTATTTTTTTTAGTTTTGTACGTAATTTTGCTGAGAGGATGTTTGTATTCGCCGGGATAGGGTCTGTAAAGGATGGTGCAAAGGCCGTCACATTTACCCATGTATGCCGGATGCCCAACACCCCTTTCCTCTTCCCGTCCTTTTTCGTTCCGGCTCCCCTCCTAATTTGATGGTCTGTCAACACATCTATGATCCAAGCGTTGTGAATGTTTATGGGCGGCAATGATCACTAGCCATCAGCTTACCTGTTTGCTCGTTTGCTGTTCCTATTGAATAGAAAAAAATGCAAATGCGTTGCACTTCGGATTCAGTCTGAGGGCATCTGGTTTCTAATAGACTGGCATAGCTGTATTGATCGGTAAGAGATAACCATTAGGTACATTTTGCCTTGTCATGCCATAATCAGTAGTGATTTCGTAGGTGATCATATAACAGTAAATCGCCTACTCATCTGCAGGTCTTACGTCACAATAAGAAGAGTTACATGAAACTGTTTTTTAAATATGCATATTTGTATACATAAAGACAAGGATTAACTTTAGTACAAGGCTTTTAGAATTGACTCGATTATATTGACTATTAATTTGACTATAATATTAAATAATGGACTACAGTAAATCCTTCGCTCATCCGATTTTACTAATAAGGCTCAAAGAGCTGAATAACATAAAGTTGAAGAATTTACTTACCAATCACAAGTCATAAAGTTGGACAAAAGCGAAGGATGTCGCGTCGCAGACCGCGGGCATGTTTTAATTGTTTCAAGTGTGATTACACTTAACTAATTAGTTCTGACATGCTTGACTTGTGCTGGAGACAAAAGCGTTTTTAACTAGAATAAACGTAACACTTTTTGAACGTTAAATGATGTTCCAAAAATAAATCCAATAGGAGAACAACCTCCATAATGCATTAGGTAGTAGGTTCTCGTAGTTAGATAGACTTAAATATTACTAGACTAACTAAAAGCTTTTCATGGTTGTTTCGTGAAATTTAAAAGGAAACTAGAGTTCATTAAAATTTAAATATCTACTATTTTAGGTAATATAATACTTTGTCAACTAAGAAAAATCTGTAAGGGACAAACATAAAATGTAAAATTAAATAGTTTCCGTATCGAAATTGCAAGCATGAAACATAAAATATCGTATAAAACATAGCAAAATAAATGAAATATTTGCAGTAAGTAAAACCTCGACTGTATGCTATATTGGTGATACAAGGGGTTACTCTACGCTCGCAAACGAAACTCGAATGTTCGGACGTCGCACGTAAAACTGTACGAATGTGCCTAGGTACTACACAAAATATTTGAATCATATATCGTACGTTATAACTATAGACTTAGTTCGCAATAAATAATAAGTATCATAGAGAATAGTATTGATTTTTAAAAGTAGAAAACTTATAACTTCAGATGTCGAACGTCCGAACATTCGAGTTTCGTTTCAGATAATAAAGTAACCTAACAGTTTGTATTATACAATAGTGCGTCTACGTAGATGAAATACTGTTAGTAAGCGCTCATCCTTTATTGGCAAATGGCTATCTAAATCGTACTATACAATAGTGGGTCTTGAAATGGCACTCGCAGTGGAAGTCACGATGCCAGTGTTATTGTTCGGTTAATAAATAAATGGGCGGTCGTATCGCTGGCCAACAGGCGCCAAACTCTATTATCAGAACATTTGTAACGTTTTCAATAGCTTCCAGTTGTGGCCGGATAGTTGAGAGGACGTGTGTGCTAGAAAATTAGAGTACAATTGGAGATACGTCCTTTTATTGCCTAGATTGCGGTATTGCGATTTAACAAATAGTCATATGATTGTTTAGAATTAGATTTTGTTTTATGCGTATATTTTACTTTTGTAACGCTTGGGATGCGTTTTAAAGTCGTTCTTATTTTGTATTTTGTCAAGTGTGATTGCAAAGGAGTTTTTATTCATTCTATAGCCAGCCACAGTACGATCGTATGATAGTATAAATCAACGGGCAGCGAGATAAGTGGGTCGCGGCGATAATTAACGTGTGCCCAGTGCCCAGCGCACCGTCCGCTTCCACTCGCGATGAAAGGGCTTTCTCAAATAGTTTATCAGCCGGTCGTGCACCCCGCCTCTTGTCCTACTATCTACATACCAACTGGTATTAAAATAAAGCTATATTGCAATGAAAGAAGTATATTTATACTTACACCTAACTGTCGAAGTCTTAGTTCTGATCACACATTAAGATATCATGATCTATCTAAGATACAAGAGTTGTGTGTTGTCAGAAATAACGAGGGACTTTTAGGACTCGTAAAAACTAAATCAAAATCTAATATTTATCGATAGCACAAACATTTGTCTCTGCAGAATTGGATCCCCAAGAAGCTCGTCATGTTGCAGTTTATGTAGTCTGTATTTTAAAATTAAATTAAGCTAAATAAGAAATTTATTTGTAACCAAAAGTAAGCCTAAAGAAAAACATCTTAATAAAGAGGGAGAGAGAGAGAGAAAGAGCTCTACCTAGTCAAATAGAACACAGGCGTAAGCTTAGGAACATATTTTTTAATGTGTAGAGTTGGCAGAATTTTGACATAATTAATCTACATCATTATGTTAACTTTATAACGAACATTCATCGTTAATTAAAAGTTTTAATGATGTCCGCACGTTTGGGGATAGCCGGATAAGCCTTGAAAACTATTAATACAGGTTTTTAGATAACTTCAATTTTCTGTTTTAGCTTAGAAATATGAAATATGAGGATAATTTAAGTTTCATATCTAAAATCAGTGCTTATACGCACATTTTTTTGCTCCAATGTGTGGTCTTAAATGTCGTGACTTGTTCAAAGTCACGTAGAAAATGTAAAATTAAGTTTAGTATTTTGTTAAAATCTGACTTTTGAAAATAATTGCTTCACTGCTATACAACAAATTCTTATTAATTATATATTTATTAATTAATTGAAGAAACTTAGGTGCTAGCATGTTAATCGTCAAATTTTGCTAGACCTAATTTGCAATGTCTCTACCTCTATAGAAAATATTTTATAGAACTAACTGATATAGCGCTTAACTGTTATATATTTGTACTGATTTGTCATAAGCAATATTTAATTGCCTACAATATGACCATTAAAATAATTTAATTTCAACATAAAGTTACGTGCCAATGACAAAATAAATTGAAGTTATTCCACGATCGATTACGATACGGATATAGCTGAACTTGAAACGTTAAAAAACGTGTCGCGTTCGATTTCATTGAACGAAGGTCGACGTTGAATGCCTAGTCAATGGTCGTAACGGGGCCGGGAATTGTCGCTGGCCGTCAGTGTACCGAATTAGCTCGGTTGCTCACTTGTAAAATACTGTATGGGATATCTGCAAGGATAATGGCTATAGTAATTTGTATTAATTAATTGTATTGTATTAGTTTGTATTATGATTAAGTTGTAATGTGCTACTCTACTGTGTGCAACCTGTAAATAGTAGTATGTTGTTGAAATAAATAAAATAAAAATAAATAAATAAATTTATTCGTATACATAAATTGTGCCGAAGAAGACCATAGTTTGTTATTACTCGGACGAGATTGCACTTGTGATAAACTGTAGTGTAGTTACTTAAAAAAAATCTAGTGTCACCCAACTTCACAGTAATTTTCATAGCCTTGGGTATAAGCATTGAGGGCTTATCGATTTTACATTCAACTTTTTGTTTTTCTTGCACGAGGGAAGCCCTTTACCGATCAATTTAGGAATGTCGGATGTTTTAATGGGAAGTATTTAGAACGTCCTAACGACTAAAACCCCGTGATATTTCGCTATCTCCTTTAGAACCAGGAGGGGGGAGGGGATAAAGGATAGTGGGATATACTCGCAATACTCAGTCCTGAAGTAATGGTTATACATCCACGAAACTTACTCCTGTGCAAGGATCGTATCCGTCTATCGTTTTTAGTTTGTTTTTCGCCCATCAAACCAAAAAGGCCCATCAAACCATCGGATATCCAACAATGCAAATCCAGTAACCCAGGAATAATTATAACACGAAAAGAATTCACACCAGCACCGAAGCCTGACGAGTCTCCTAAAGCCTCTTTCTTGCCTTCAAAGGAGTCAGTGACGGTGTAATGACATTGAAAGGGTCGCTTTAGGTGCATATCGATTTAAGGTGCAACGACACAGGATAGGTTATTGCGACCCAACACCCCTAGATTAACATCAGTTCGTCTGCGGAGGGTTGCAATGCCTTGGATATGTGTCTGGGGCTTAAGGAGGTTATTGACCTTGCATCAACCAGTCTAACTCTAGAATTCGTTGACGGACTGGGTAAATATTTGTTTTAACATTTTATTAGTCAAATTGAATGGTTGTTTCAGGGGCCGTGAGAGTTTGGATACGATTTCCAGGGGGGCAGTCCAATTTGTGTTAATTTCGGAGAACATGATTTGTGAAAGGTGATACTGTCGCCCCCTCCCGACGTGGAACGGAAGTTGCCGTAATGATACGCACTCATATGACCTTTGACTACCTCATCGGGACTTCAATGTATATTGTATTACTGTGCAGTTTAGGATTTCTGTATCGAACGTGCTTTTTTGATTATGAAATTCAACCACTGACAAGGATAATTGTCTATGGTTATATTTAGTAGTTGATATAGTCTGGCTAACAAAAGCTGAACCTAGCAAAACGCGGTAAATTAAAAAAAACAAGAAGAGGTAACACTGGCTGTAGTAGGTTTAAATGATATTGATCTTTTTTACCTAAATATTTTATTGGTATTAAATTGATAAAAAAAAACTAAATAAATAGGTTTTAAGTTTAATTGAAATGAAATTTTAAAAAGGCGCCTGTAGTGGAATAATACGAAAACATGAAAATTTTCTTAATAGTTAATTAAAAGTTTATGTTTTTTCACTGATCAAAGAATTTTTAATTGGTAGATTATTGTCATCTTACTTTACTAATATAATATTATAAATGCGAAAGTTTGTGCACATTTTGAATATTTTGGTGTTTTTAGAAGTAAACACAGAAACTGCTAAATAGGTTAGATTTTTTTTTAGGATTAATTCGATGTAGCAGAATTTTGTATCAACAAAAAACAAGGAAGTAGCATAAATATAGTTAATATAAAAAATATGTATTTTTAATAAGAAGGCGTATTCGTATTAATATTGAAATGTTTAAGTAATTAATAAAAATATCTCCTGTAAATCGTTATGATAAAAAAGTATCAAAATTACAACACCCAACTAACCTATAAATTTGGTTATAACTTAATAAAACAGTGTTGCAACTTAAAAAATTGTCGGGTTCAGCTTTTGTTGGCCAGACTATAAATGAATTGAATGAAGAAGGTCCAGGCCCCTACTATGAAATCAATTACATAGGTATAAATGTATGTGGCCTTCTTCATAAGGCCTAATCCATCCTCAACCACCTTGGCGCAATTGGTTTATCAATAGAGCTATGGGTCTATCCCCGCATCGAGACAAATGTTTGTGGTATTTACAAGTGTTTCCGGATCTGGGTGTTGTGAGACCCAAAAGTCTTGTAGTTTTTTATATCCACGTCACGAGACTGGTGTCTCAATGTGAGGCAGAATTATATGTTGGGTATATTTAATTTATTAGTACAAAAAAGTAAGAGTCGTTTCATTTTCCCGCACATTTATTGGTTTGTTATGTTGTTTTACCCATCGGGGCGTTTCCCGCACAATCGATATGATGTCGAGCGAAATGCAAAGTGAATGATGTCATTACAATCTTGGAATTACGCGCGGATTTGATAAAACCGTGATTCATAAGAAATTATCTGACGATTTGTTTGTCGTTGAAACCGGCTTATATCTTTTGTGATAATCCTCATGACGTAAAGAACGAAGATATATAAAAACGAAAGAACGAACTATGCAGGAAAGTAATTAATGTTTGCTTGTAAAATTACTATTATTTTTGTGTCTGGGTTACATGGATAAAATGTGACAGCAACCATGATGATATAACGACTTGAATATTGTTTCATTCAAAACCTACATTTGATTTTTATTTGATTTACATGTGCCAAATAATTTCAAAAAACGTTAAATATTCGGAGACCACGGAAGTGTAGACTAAACATAAGCAAGGAAAAGAAGATAGCATAATTATATTAATAGAAATTGCAACACGTACACAAAGTGATCATTTATCGATGACTCGTGTGTTACGTGACGCATGTCTCCGGTACAAATTATCACTTCAATGGAAATCGCTCTTATATGATGCCGTGGGAACGTTATTATAGTATTTCTTTTGTCATTAAAGCCCTCTTTAATACATTATTTTTCTATTTCATTTTTTGCATCCTGCATAGTGATAGGCTTGCCCTATTTTGAGTCAGAAATTTGCTGCGAATTGTGGAAGTAATGTACCTCTGCCTACCCCTTCGGAGATACAGGCTTAATTTGTAGTGTAGATGTGCTTTCTTATGTAAAAATTAAATTTAAATAATTTGCTAAGCATTGTACTACAATCCGCTTTTTAATGTCTACAGCAAGCAAAGGTTTTCTTCAATTGTTTCGATAACAATAAAATAAAAATCCGATTTCTTTAGTGGAACGGTGCCAAATGTAAAAACACGCAAATGGACGAGAAAGGCACCGATCCACTTCTCTACATGTGAACTGAACAAAACAAATGTTTTTTACTGTTTGTTGCTTGTGTTTGAAGGCACTGGTCAGTGGTGACACAAGTTTTATGTACAATTCGCAGTCGATTTAAGATGTCATGGAACGCGAGCCTATAGCCCTTCTTCTTCTATGAGTACGTCTTCAACGTTGAAGGTTGGCTGTCAGCTTCTTTTATTCTTCATTGTAATTAGCCAGATGGAGTAGTTGTTCAACGGTGTTGATACCGGTCCACACCCGGATGTTTCGCTGCCACGATTTTTTCCTTCGTTCAGCGCATCTTTTACCTTACACCTTGCCCATCATAGCCCTACCGGCTACAAATTGAAGTTCAGTGCAAGCCAAAGTTAGTTGGTTCAATTGAGCCTTAGAGTCTTTAATATTTCATATGTCAATGTAGGGCAGAGGAATTTATTTAAATTAGAATAGTTAGTTTCTTAGTTGTATTTATAATAACTGGCTTCTGGCTTGAAGAGAAACTAGTTTGTCTGCTTGATGTCGGAAAATAGCTCTGTAATTATGCGTGTTTTTCTTCCTTGTACTAAGGATGATTGATTGATATGTGAAATTGATGTGCGCTCAATTATGCCTTTTTGCTCTGCTCCGTATCTACCTTCCTTAAATACAATAACCACCTGTGATTACTTTGGTGTTGGTACTTTTTATGATATAAACCGCTTGCTGGTTGCCCGCGTCTCTCTTAGTATCCATCCTTATCCTACTACGTTGGATCCGGAAGGCTAAAAATTCGCATCGACACTCGAAGACTAGTTCTCAACCGTCGTGCGCGGTGGTCGCTATCCTGGCAAAAGGAACAAAAGTTTATTTTTAATTGACGTAAAAAAAGGAGATTATTAATTCGACCTGTATGTATGTAACATTTGCACAATTGCATAATTTTTTAAATGAAATGAAAAGAAAATGAAATGACTATTTTCACCAATTTTATGAGGTCGGTGCCAGCCTTAATGTTTGAGACTAACTATGTCCCCCGGTTTTTTCCTCATAGCTTCCAGTGGTCCACCGGGCACCGACCTTAAAAAAATGTTGGCATATTTAGATAAATTTTTAGATTTATTTTATTTCCTCTCTTTTATTACAATTTTGAAGTCGGTTAAATTTTTTAAATTTTATTTTATTTTCAGCACAAATAAAAAACTCATGATGCGTCAACGGTCATCTCCTAGTTGAGAATAAAGAAAAATAGAGGGTTATGATATGTTTGTTTGTCCTCCAGGTGTCCCCGGCTACGTGATGGACGGAGTAGTAGTGGTGGGCGAGCGCGAGGCTGCGCCCCCGGGGTACAGCGTGGCGGGGCGCGCGGGCAAACGGCGGCTGTGCACGCGCGTGTCGCGGCCCGCCGCCGCGCCTGCCTCGCCGCCCGTCACCGACGTCATCGTCTGCTCCAAGATGAGGAACGCGCCGCAGGGGTTCATACTAGCCGGGTGAGATATCCTTACTGATATCAAGGGTTTGCAAGCTACAGGATAGTATAGCGAGGAACCTAACCATTAGATCACTGTTATTTTTGACAGCCTCCGTGGCGTAGTTGGTTAGACGCTGACTGTGCAACGAGAGGCCGCAGGTTCGATCCCCGCACCAACACAAATGTTTGTGTGGCCCACAAATATTTGTGTCGGGTCTGGGTGTTTGTGAGACCGAAAAGTTTATCTTAGTTTCTGATACCCACGACAAAAGACTTAATTGATCTTAATGTGGTGTCTGAATTATGTATGTGTCTGTTGGGTGTATTTATTATTATTAATTTATTTAATTGATTCCGCATAGGCGACTTATTTGAAAGACAATGCGAATTTAATAATCGCATTGATCCAGCACATACTCGCAGTTAACGTCTCTGCGTCCAGTGCTTATTAGTTAGTCATGGGTGAAAACCCAGCAATGATTTTATCACTAAAATATCCTGATTCTATACGCTTGTCATAAATTATAATGTATGTAGAATTACCACTTCATAATCTCGGTACGCAAATGGCCGATATAAGAGTTGAACGAAAAACAAGAGCGGTCTGTGACGTCGGTCGGCGGTGCAATTTTAGTGCACGCGACTCCGGGTTGTTACGTGTATATTATTCATAGTTCCTCAGCGGTGTTATCGCTTGTATTATCTGTAGAGAATTGTGTCTGTTTCGAATAAAAATGTCTAACGGTATGTGAAGTATACCAACCCAAAGACTAATCCTATATCCAGGCCTAATCCTTTTAAATGGATGAGGTCAGAGATCGGAGGTTTAATTTTAATGTATTAGAAGAGAGAATTTTATAATCTATCGTTTGAATAATTTTCACCAACTCGCGTCATAAGAATGATGAGGAAGGCCATCAAATTACGATGATAATTGATAAGTCACGCCAATGGCGCTGCGACAATACGATTCATGTCCCTGTAGTCACGCAAATAAATCACGAATCGAGCTGAATATAAAATAATTGAATCCATTTAATTGATATTATTACGATTTCTGTCCTTGTTTAAATAGTAATTACCAGATTCTGCCCGCAAACTTCGCCTGCGTGATTTACTTTTTTGAGATTTCCCATCGTGTCCCGTCATTCTCATTAAAGGCATGTAATCCATTGAAGAATTTCTTCCTCATCCCACGGGAACACGACTACGAATGTGTATGTCCAAAAAACAAACTTATATCGACAATCGACATATTTTTTCTAATCATTACAGTTTTTTCTGTTTATTATACTCGTACTTGCGTTAAATTATCTTCTGAGAAATCGCAGTTTGGTTAAGGTCAATAGCCGCTGCAGGTTCGTAATAAAACTCGCAATTACCGTGTTCGAAGCCATCACAACGCACCGATGACGTAAACTACGGTGAGTAATTGTTCTCGCACGTAAGGTTGACTAATTGCCTGAGTAGAGCGATTTAGATACGTAGGAGTGACGTATTGTCTTTCTTATCTTTTTCTTGGGGTTAGATATGGAACTTTTCTTTGTTTGTTATCATTGATCATTGATACCAAAAAGGTATCTGGTGCTGAGATTGGCTAAGCGTTCATGTGAACCCAACTATCCAAATTAAGATATTTTTAAAGCACTTATGTATGTATTGTTCTGATTCGTAATTGAGAAAATATGAATAGAAAACTCAGGCTGATTTTGGCTACGTTTGTGCAATATATTATTAACGTATGACAGGAACGATTGGTAGATTTAATTTCTTGGTAAAGTTCTTCTTAAAACCGCCATCGTCAGTCACCGTTGAACATAGCGTCAAAGTCAGGATTATGACAGCCTCCGTGGCTTATTTGGTTAAACGCCGACTGTGAAACGAGAGGCCGCGGGTCTGATCCCCGCATCATGATACACAAATGTTTGTGTGGCCCACAAATATTTGTGTTGGGTCTGGGTGTTTGTAAGACCGAAGTCTCTCGTAGCTTCTGATACCCACAACAGAAGACTCGATTTTAGTGTGGGGTCAGGACTGTATATGTGACTGTTGGGTGTATTTATTTTATTTCTTATTATTATTAGACAATGTCCCAATGGCTGCTGTTATCGTGGAATTATTGGATTTCGAGCTATGATGGTATCTCTTTCTATAAGGCTTCCCCACAATCGGCGTATTATTTTCCTCAAATATTTCTAGAATTCTCACACTAACTGGGTTGTTGGTCACGGTAATCGGATGTAAGGCGTCATGGTTCAAAGACTTTGTGATCCCTCACTAGAGCAGTGAGACGACGCTTTATTTAGTAATATTACACATGCATAATAATTACGTCGTAATATTGAAATATAAAGAGTGGATTAGTATTCCCTGTTTGATAAATGAAAAATCAGCAACCATTAGATAAGCGCAAGGGGAAATTAGTGGAGTTTTGTCGTTGTTATCCTTGAGATTACGAATATTCTACCTCAACCAAACAGTTTCATATACAGGGTGATATTGATACTCGTATATGGTATTTAATTTAAACCACATATTCCTAAGCACCCCAGGTAACATTGTATCAAGTTTGGAAAAAAACTGTCAGGTAGTTTTGTCAAAAATCGTGATTTTATTTTCCAATGCCTCAAAAATCATGATTCAAGGCAAGGCCTTGATCAACCCGTTTAGGTACGATTCTTCTTATCGCTCAGGTAAGTTCTCGAACCGAACTGAAGTTCAGCTTAGCGTGAAAAATACTGGTATCTAATACGAGGTGGCCAAAAATTGTAAAAACTAAATCACGATTTTTGACAAAAAATATCTCGGAAATTTTCAAATTTTGTACAATGTTACCTGGGGTGATGATAAACATGTGGGTTAATTAAGTAACATATGTCAATATCACGAAGCGGAAAGCGCAGCGTGGGACGTCCACCCACTAGGTGGTCAGACGACCTGGTGAAGGTCGCGGGACGTACCTGGATGCAGGCTGCCTCTAACAGGTCACTGTGGAAATCATTAGGAGGGGCCTATGTTCAGCAGTGGGCTTCCTTTGGCTGATGGATGGATGGATGGATGGATGGATGTCAATATCACCCTGTATATTTGTTTGTGCTAAATTTGCGTTTGCTAAACACACTCACAATACAATAGTAATGCACGTAATTTAAAAATCAACCAAGGCCATTTAACAATACCATTTTGATAATGTATCGAAAACCCATTTAGGTTAAACTCGGGGATAATTCCCATGTTTCTCTGTTGTATATTTTTTTATTTAATCGTGTTTCCTTATTCTCCGATAACGGTGTGAAACATTCGCAAACACAGAAAACTACTTTTACATCGCCGATGGAATGGACCGATACTGCTGCCCTAGTATTACGCTCCAGTTTGATTACTTTTGTATTGTATCTATTGGTAATGTTATACAATTTAATTTAATATTACATTCCAAATTTTATTTACAACGAAATAATAATAATAAAGCAGGACAATAATCGAACGGTGAAGGAAAACATCGTGAGGAAACCTGCGTACCATAGCGATTTGTATACATTTCTATGATATGTAAAAGTCCGCCAATCCGCACTAGGCCAGCGTGGTGGGCTATATGGCCTAACTACTCAACCGTCCTCTCGATTGTAGAGGGGACCCGTGCCCTACTGTGGGACGTATATAGGCTGATACAATACAATTACAGGAGAATAATCAATGCGGAAAAAGTTTCGATAACTTTCATGTGACTTATGGTGCTTTTATTCTCCGTACTGTGATATTTTGTCTTGGGAACGAATACATTTGCACAATAAACAGTGTATTGGTTCTCTCAGCGGGAGCATAATGTCGGCCTGATCGAAACACAGGCTGCACCCGAAACGCGACTCACTTCCATTGGCATTATGAAAGGTTTTCTACCATCATGAACGGCTGTCGCTTTCCTGGCAAACATGTGTATGTATCAGCCCATATACATACATACGTTTCATTGCAGGACAATTTAGTAGGGTTAGGCCATATAGTCCACCACGCTGGCCTATTGTGGACTGGCGGACTTATATGGCAATGGCAAATATGAATATAGTGTATGATATAACCAGGGTTACGGAATATTTACTCGACAAACAAAACGCAACAGCAAGCATGTTATATAAACCTAGTCTTTATACTCTTAATAGCGAATATTATCTAGAGCACCATAATAGAGACATAAGGAATGATTACACCGATTCAAGACCATTATGTCAATTTAGTTCTGTTACTATGTAAACAAGGTTGTGTGCTCTGCTCAAATTGGCTTCACACTAGATTACCTACATGCGTGTAAACAAGACGCAGCCGAGTGTAATTGTATTGTATTGTATCAGCCCATATACGACCCACTGCAGGGCACGGGCCTTCTCTACAATCGAGAGTACGATTGAGAGTGGTTAGGCCATACTAGCCGAGTGTAATACTGTTACATAAAATATTTGTTAGTTATGATGTTTGCTGCTGGTAGTATATTCGCTATTCACATCTGTGCTAACATTTGATGAAGTGTGTTGATAAACTACAGTGTGATAAGGTACCTCCAGCGTGGAGTATCGAAAATCAATACCTAGATGAAGTTAATATGAATGAGGGCTTTGTCTGTTCACCACCGTCAACCACGTCAATTCCAATGACCAATTTGGCAATGCCAGTGAGTTGTAAATAGCCAAATAAAAGAAATCCATAAATACACCCAACAGTCACATACATAGTCCTGGCCCCACACTAAGATCGAGTCTTGTGGCGTGAGTATCAGGAACCACAAATACCTGTGGATCACACAAATGTTTGTCTCGGTGCGGGGATCGAACCCACGGCCTCACGTTTCACAGCCGGCGTCTAACCAACTGCGCCACGGAGGCTGTCAGTGTAAAATATTAGTGTCATTCTGAGTAAAACAGTGAGACAGTTTGCAGTGAGATGGAGTATTGTTAATTTACGCTTTATTGCACAACAAAAAAAAATACAAATAAAAAGAAAATGACATACATAAAAACTACAATTGACACATAAAAACTACAATTAGCGGTCTTATCGCTCAAGGGTATTGTCTTAGAGACAACCATGGGATGGATTTCAGAAAAGGATTAACATAGGACAGTTTAAAGAGTGACCGCCTCGGTGGCGCAATTGTACTACGGTATGATTGCAAAACTGAAGTCTCGGGTTCAAATCACTGGTCGGGCAATGTGATATTGGATTTATCTATTTATTATCAGCCCGAAGTCAGGAATTTATGCCCGATATGGCGACAGGCTCGCCCCCTATCACATCGTGGGACGGAGCTCACAAGACGAATCGTGGGAATCCTGGTTGCACCTCCGACTACCCCTTCTGGGAAGAAAAGGCATGAGTTTATGTATGTATGTAGTTTAAGGTGTAAGGACTATTCCTTCTTCTGTAAGTTAACACGGAGTATTACAAACAGGGGTGCCCTAGAATGGAAGAATCTTTATGATTTCCCTTACACGTGGTTTTTGTCTATTACAGTGAGATCAACGGCAAGGTGGTGTGCTACAAGGTGAGCGGCGGCAGCGCGGACACCTCGCCCACACACAACCACAACGAGTACGAGAACGTGGTCACCACCGTCACGCCAGAGGCGAACAGGAGGTAACATTCTTCTTCTCGATATATAAATCGATCATCAGTAGGTTTCAAATTGCGTAATGGAATGTCGTCTTTGTTACCAAGCTATTCAGTCGTGAACACTTTTTGTCTAGTTATAAATCAGTATTCATTCACAAGGACTAATGCCTCTTAATTAGAAAATAATTGTATATCATCCCAAGAAGAATAAATAGCAAATTCTGTTGGCGTCTCCCAATTTCGTAGAAAGTATTATAAATCTAAATCATAAAGGATGAATAGAAAAGAACAAACAAAATCTTACTCGATAGTCAGAGCACATCATTCACACTCATACCTCTAATTCCAGATTACGAGCGGTCCCCGAGCGTCCTCCAAAACTTTCCCCCCTGGTCAACGAGCTCAACAACCTGAACCTAACTCAGTCTCCTCCCCCCTACCCGAAGATCGATGAGTTCACAACCGAGCACGACTACGAGGCGCTGAGCCCCTCCTACAACATCAAGCCGTCGCGGCCGGCGCCACGCCCGCCGTCTGCAAAGTCTCCGGTGCCCGAGGCCACGTCCCCCATAGCCCCGGCGAGGAAGAAGGGCCCGGCTCCACTGCCCAGGAACACGATCTACCAGACTCTAGGAGGTTATAATGGCATGGAAGGGGTCCCGTTTGTACTGAATCCGAAGCTGCGAGGACTGCCTAATGATTCACTGGTAAGGTTTATGGAGTGTCTTTGTAGTTGGGAGACATGACGTTTTCAACAGAAACGAATATAACATACAGGGTATTGTGTCATCAATTCGGGCACAATAAATAATTCCGTGATATTTGCCTCTGGATATCTTGTTTTATATATATTTCTATTACATTTTGTCGTTTAGTTTATATAAAAATGTAGGTTTTTGAAATTGGATTTGATATTAAATTCAACAATTTGCAGTTTAATGTCGTCATGTCTCCGCCATTCTGTAGATTGATAAAGTTTTAAGCGAAGTGTCCACTGGCAAGTAACTTCCACAATTTCTTGCTGAAGTCAATTGACACCTGTGTCCACTGACTGCAATTTCTATACACGTACGACTTGCAGCAAGTTCGGCAAGTCACAAATACTTTGCAACGTCCGCTTGCGCGAGCGTTTACACGTGGGCAGTCGCTTGCTCAAGTCAACTTCGGCAAATGTTATTGCTAGTGGACACCTCGCATTACATTCGGTAATAGTAAGATGTGTAAACATTTCAATCGTATTCTTTGCTCATCTTTAATACAATAAATAAACATTCAATGTATTGTAAGCAAAAATATTTACGCTTCAAGGTGACTTTTCCTGTACGCGCGTTGACATGTTAGTGTTATATGAAAATATGATTGAAATGTTTATTTTAATAACATCCACATCATGTTTACAATATATTGAGGTGCTCTGAAAGAATTTAAAGTGAAACATGTATTTACAAATAGTTTTCTAGAATTTGTAAATGTTACTTTGTGCTGACGTCACGTCAAGCAGCGCTTTCATACAAATTGGTCCATTGTTCTGACAATATGGCTTTGGTTATAGCTGGTTATATTATGAAGCTATAATAACATTTTTTTTTGTATTGTATTGTATCAGCCCATATACGACCCACTGCAGGGCACGGGCCTCCTCTACAATCGAGAGTACGATTGAGAGTGGTTAGGCCATATAGTCCACCATGCTGGCCTAAATATTATTAGCATTATTAAGCGGAAAATCCTTGCTGAAAATCGTTAATGTTACAGTAAAAGTTGTTCGGCTCAATCGGTATAACCATTGTCTTGGAAAGCCCAGGTGAAGTCTAAACTTCACAATTGCAATTCCATGAGTGAAATTGCCGTATACCCTAAAGGTGGATACTAAAAACACGCATTTTAGTAAGTGCCAGTATACTGTAACTCGATTAATTTATTACTGCTTATCGTCTCTTCCAGACTCAACTGCCGTCAATCAAGCGGCGCTCGCGCTTCGAGCTGGACCGCGACTACACGTACAACTTCACCGTGGAGCGACAGACGTGAGACGCGACACCCTCGCCGCCCGCACACCTCCGCACACCCCCCTCACACACTAACACTACCCCTGCAATAAATATCACTTCGACACTATTGCTAAAATAAACCCTCATCGAAAATGAGACGAGTGAACGCGTGCTAAAGTGAGGTATTTACATTTTATTTGAGGCGTAAATGCCGGAATGGTTGTAGTACATTGCTGGTTTGTTTATGCGCTTTGGTGATATGCATTCAAGGTAGCAATCAATGTATGTTGGAATGTCGTCACATGTTGCGAGTTTAAATATAGCCACGAAAGAGAAAAGGGAGTGTGAGGGAGGTAGTAGATATCGATTAAATATGTATGTATGGTCAAGAACAGAGAAAGAGTGAATGCGATGCGACATAAAACCTTTTTACACTTTATGGAATTAGAATAGACTTTACAATGTCTCCCTATTTCACATTCGCTTTTCCTTTGATAATGACAATTTAATCGTGATTGAAATCGCGGAAGGGTTGAACCTTGGGGCCGAGACTGTAAACTGTGAATCAATGTCACAAATTCTGCTATAATATATGTTGGTGTTGGCCCCAATGAATTGTTAATGGCAAGACTGAGCTTTATCGGGTATTGGGCTGGAGTATTGAGTGTTTGATCAAACGAACAATCGATTCGATTTATGATATTCTCGAATCGGCCGTCGATGCGCGGTTGTTATCAATTTGTTGTGAAAATTATGTAGGATTAGATTGGCGAATTATCAGCAATATCTTCGAGATTGTTTTATAAATCATTTTTTTGTGAAGTCGATTTGTGAATCGATTATTCGATTATGCCTAATCGATTATTGTTTCATTTTTTAATTGTGACAATGAACGTTGATAAATCGCCAATCTGAAATGCACGAATTTATATTGTATAATATTAATGATAGTGAAATATTCGATAATCCTCAACGTTTCTATTAATTCTTACAGTTCTTATAAATATCGGTTGTGTTTTTTATAATATTGTTGATTGACAATTGGGATCGTTGCAAGATAATGTTCTGGATCGACGTGGATTCCTTTATTTAATACCGATTTTTATAAAAAATGACATTTGTTTATTAAAAGCTCGTGGAATGCAGATGAGATTTTTTAAACTAAATTATAATTAATTTTATGTAATAATGGTTGTTAATACTCAGGATAACGTTTTTAATTTATCTTTACACTTGCTTTATTGACAAATGAGTATTATAAAATTCTGACTACTTTTTTGCAGATATCACTTTACAAAAACTGCATATTGAGTTTTTTGTACTAATTGTTTTAATTCTGTCAACTCACGAGTAAAGTGCTCACTCCCACAAGTAGGTACGTTGTGAAATACTGCTCTGTGTAGACTGAATTTATTGCAATATATTATGTAAATAACAATGTTTCACATTTATATAGCAGGCGAATATATTATGTACGATATGATATATCGAATTATTGTTACGACCGGTGACGTGCACACGATAGAACTATCTTCAAATTTCCTGTGTGTCATGAAGAAAAATGTAATAAATTATAATATGTAAAGAAGAATATAATAGTAATATTGAAACACAATCCAAACAAAAGATCTATTGGAATTTCAACTATCCTCTGCTACCGCAGTTGTCTGTTCGGGAGTCATACAAGATGGAAGTGTTAGAAACGTCTTTAGTAAGTTCACGACATTAGTAATAAACACGGAATTGCATAGAGGGCTAGGACACCATCGTATTGTAGTTACATTATTCAATATCAAATCAATAGTGAATTCTAAAGCTTTGGACTAAAGTTTATTTTTCGCTCATACGAGTTTGTTAATAATGCCCGTATAGTTTTGGCAAGAATGTGGAGCGAGCTTCAAGAATTCTCTATTTTCAACATAGTGTCAGATGGGTAACCTGATAATCCCACATATCCATAAATATCACATATTTTGACAGCCTCCGTGGCGTAGTTGGTTAGACGCCAGCTATGAAACGAGGGGCTGCGGGTTCTATTCCCGCACTGAGAGAAATGTTTGTGAGGCCCACAGGTATTTGTGTCGGGTGTTTGTGAGACCGAAAAGTCTCTAGTAGTTTCTGGTACCCACGACACAAGACTTAATAGATCTTAACGTGTAGGACTATGTATGTGACTGTTGGGTGTATTTATTATTTTATTATCACGATTTTTATGGATACCCACAGGTGGCATTTGATAGTCAATATGAGGATGGAGTATAATAGCCTGTGTTTGTGTGCACTTCACTGGTCGCCAATGTGTCGGGCTTTGGAAACGGGGACCAGATCTGAAGGTATCTGGAGGATGTCATGTGATTCCTTTCGCATATCGTCCCAATGGATTATATCTTAGATAGTTCATTATTGTAGACAGTTGTGTAATACTTGTACTAAATCGGTTCGTATTCTCGATGTTAAGCCGTTCAGTAGGTGCCGCGCTCAAATAGGACGTAAAATTATCTATTTTAAATTTTCATTTAACACTTTGGACTTCATTTTTATACGAAATTTATAGAAATTTTAAAAATATTCTTCTGTTTTACAACCTCTTTGGTACCATATTTTAAACAACTAATTGTTTTTAAATTAATTGTTATAACCATAACGAAAAACGAACAAATAATTTTTAATTAGTTTTAAATTGATCGTCGATGTATCCTATGATTTGTATAAAAATGTATTAGATGGATTTTGTTATTGTATGTTATCAGATATGTCTCGACGGTAACAATGTGTTCATAGGTAGTGCCAATTAGAGTACAACGTGAAAGGACCCCTTAAACGTTCGCGTGACTTCGCCGAATAGAATATGAAAATGGAGGGAGAACATTTGTATGTTAATTATTGTGGGTTTATGTCAATATTTTAGGCCAAAGTATTAATGAAAACCTCAACATCATACAAGAAAGCTGAAGTTTTTGACATATTGGTGTTGGTTTCAAACGATGGACAATAAAATAACTAAAATTGACTCCCATTTTCATATAAAACGTTTTTCACCTTTGCTGAAATGACTTATGTTTGATTACCCTAGATTAAATACAACATGCGTGCGCATGCGTATTCGTCGAACGCACGCGGACGTAGGGAAGGTCCTGTGAAGTCAGCGCGTCTGCCAAATTTACTACTAGTCTAGTGATTAGTTAGATCTCGCACGCCCCGCACTTTGATCACGTTACAGTGTGGTTGCTTTCAATAACATGTGTTCTAGAACAGTCTATATATGTCCCACAACTGGGTACGGACCTCCTCTGTCTCTAAGAGGCTTTAGACTTTAGGGTTTAGTACGCCACGTTAGTAAAAACGAGTTAATATAGACTTCAATTGCCATAAAATTCCAGTGGAGGGTTTTCAAGTGTGCGAGTATCAAAAAGAAACATTAAGCTAAACAAAATTATTTTAAAGAGGTCATTAGGCACGAAAAATCGTTTTGTTTTTTTAATTTATCATGTTATTGGAAGCAAACACTATAATTGGAAACGGTAATACCGCCATAAGACAATACTGAGGAACAACTGTATGTGTCGGCGATGTGTAATGTATAGATGGTTTGTTAGATCCTATGTATATGCCGCCCATGTCGCACTGTCGCACCGATAAGTTTGTCAATTGTGTACATATCCTAGTTTGTATTGAGTTAGCGTAACGATTCACTTGTAATGGCCCCGCGCTTATTGTCAACTATTACGTCTTTTTGACTTAGTGTCACGGACAAATTAACCTTGTTTTCGTTGTTATAAGGTTCTCTTTAACTATAAATAAAGTCTCTTTGATATAGTGTCACGGAAAAATCAACCTTATTGCAATTGTAATAAGATTCACCTGTTTTGGCATTCGTAAATAGATAAACCTTGGTGTATAAAATGGCAGGCATAGAGTTATAAACTTACGGCCTTATTCATAGACAGTTTTAAAACCTATTTTAGTTTTCGAATGTTTTGTGTTCTTCGTTCAAACTGAATTCAAAAGTCCCTTTCGAGACAAAACATTACACAACTAAAGTAGGTTTTAAAACTGTCTATGAATAAGGCCGTTACTCGCTTGTTCATTGGATAACTTGATATTATTAACATTGTACATTTAAACTTATGCTTGATATGTTATAAATTAATTTATTACTATTGCGACAAGGTTACTTTTTCTACGACAGTGAAAAAAGACATGACATGACTGTACTCATAGTCAAATCTCGAAGAAGTCTCGGTATAATCTCGCCTCGTTCGTAGTTGATAATTAGCGCTCGGCCGCGTCGTGTTGTGTATTTATTGATAGAGACACTTTGTTGATAGTACGCGTCTTGCACACCTGCATGTACAAGGTTCTTTATTCAGTTGTGAAACCTTTTAATTTAATGATGTTTGCGTTCAAAATGTAGCTACCAAGACGACAGTTTATTAAAATGTAATATATATAATATGTATCACATATTTATCATAAAAGTAACACATAGAAGTTTTGTAAATCTAACTAGCGCCAATATTGGCCATCTGTCACAAGTTTCAATATGGCGTCACTATGTTTTAATTAAGGTTTACAGATTCGACATGTTGAAAGACTAGATCCAATTATAGAAATATACAGTTCCAAATACATAGATATAATACTAGCATGGTTATTAACTGTTAAAGCGATTAATTTTAGTTTTTATTAGATAATTTATCAATTGTAAACGACATGTTGGTACGTCGCGACTTCAAGCGCATAGAATTTTTATAAAAGTTGGTTTTAGTCTAAAAACAAAGCAATGCCATTCATAAATTAGTTTCTAATAATTTTATTGACAATTCATAGTGCTGCACTTATTAAAAATAGCCAACAGAAGCAGCTCTAGCAAGCTAAGTAAAATATATCGATAAAGACACAAGTTGAACAATATCTCGATGATAGAATCGATTAAAATGGCATGTAACTTTGAAACGATTTTTCACAAGGGCAAAAATAAGTTATCTTCGTAATTAAAGTTGTACGTATCCATGTGTTGTGATATCCTATGTAAAGTGACTGTTCAGTAAGGTTTGGTTCAGTCAAGGTTGCGTCACGGACCGTCGTGTTATGTTGGCGATATTGTAAATACAATTTGTATAATGCAACTAGACACTAGTGAGCTTTTTTTTACAAGTCAAATATGTATTACATAAATTTGTTTAGATTATGGACGAATAAATATAAATTATTGACTGATTATTTCGACTTTTATTTCATTTTTACAAATAAAGGAATATGGAATTTTCATTTTCTCACACATCCGTCAAATGTCGCTAATAAAATCCGGTTCAATCTACCGCCATTAATATTGATATCTGAAAACAATTTTAATAAAACTGTGCAAGCTATTCGTATTTGGTCATTTTTGTGTGGTTTTTCAAAGCTTTCACATCGTCGCTAGTTTTTATTGTTTAATCAGTGTTGTAAGTATTGAAGTTGAACTAAGTATAACAGTATATCATGCGGTGGTCAGAATGGACAGTGATAAAAATGATTCAAAACTGTTCTTTGAGTTCGGGTTCAAGTGTTTGCTACGCTGATAAACCGCTGCAGGAGTCGTCGCGTCGCTCGCAGTTCACGCGAGAATCGGATCGCAGGATTAACTTCCATGCCTAAAAATTGGTGAGTCGCATGAATATTATTATTAATACTCAAAATAATACGACGATTGTGTTATCATAGTTCCTCTATTCTTTTCCAACATCACAACTGGCATATTTTAATGCCTACTACGTTTACTCTTGAACAATCACAGCGTTATACATCTTCCGACTCGGCCGTCCTTCCCATCAGCCGTTGATAACTCCGTTCTGTATTCAAATCGTTATTCTATTCTTCTTAATATAACTGCCAGCACCATCGCCATACTAAAATAGGTCGCTTTACTCATCGCTCATAAAAATCATCCGTTACATTATATTTATCTATGATTATATCTACTATATTAATATTATATCTGGAAATTACTGTATCAATCTGTTCAAATAGGAATGCTTCTGCTATAGAAATCTTTAAATAGATCTGGCCGTAGATCATGCGCTCCATTTTCTCAAGTACCGGCATCAGTGAATAATGTTATTGACTTAAATTTTACTGTGTAATTAGCTCTGTACCTATAATATGTACCGGATCGTGTTATGTTAGGCTTAGCACGCACTGCGATTAAACGCCCGCGTTTAACCGCAGGTCTGAAACAGCAAAAAAATGTAACACATAGCTGTCTATACAAGCGCACGCATTAGTGACTTTTTTCAGTGACTGATTTTAAAAACGCAACTTGTTAGTGCGGCTTGTTTACGATGACTATTTGATTAATAATTGAATATTCAGAACATACAAATACAATATTGACATAATATTCAGAATATGGAAAAATAAAAAATATCCTATACTTATCCTATACTATAGTAATTATTTATATATTTTCAAAGCGTTATTAAACACGATTAAGTTTTTCTATCTATGGTTTTTCTTTATTACTAAAGTGTCACTTTTAAAAAAAGTGACGTCACGTATTTAACTCGCGAACGTTCTCAGCGGCAGAGTTGAATAAAAAATTGTGAAATGTGACGTTCCACGATGCTCGAAATCAGCCGGTCGCGTTTAGATTCATGATTAAGGAATATTTGTTACTAATCAAGAGACAACAAAACGCGAAATTAAAAAATAATATTTACAAATTACCTTTTAATATAAAAAAATATTGTGTTCACTTATTGTTATTGCATACAATGCCGAGGTCCACACTTACGACTATCATGAAATGAAATGAACATGCTACAAGATGGTTTAAATCTAAATATGATTACGTAATTCAATGCGGCTGAGTGAACGAAGTCGCCCAGAACGAAGAAGAATCATGCTGCCTCTATGCCGCAATAGGAATTTTAGCGTTTGAAAAATACCTTTCCAATGACTCATTGTTATCGGTCAATAGACTGGACTCTGGAGGAGTGCATACAATATGTTTACCCATTCATTATCAGCGGCGTGCACAGGACTATGACACTGGGTATGCGGCGGAGTACTCGGTCACAAAAACTTTTTCTTTTATAGATGTTTAGCATAGCCACAGCCACGCGACAGATCTCTTAAGTCGGAAACCATGCCAACAGAACAACTACTATTCATACTACTATTCATTTACATCTTCTACGGCAACGCAGACAAAACAGCGATCGATCGTCGCGGCGGAAGAAATTCTAATAACTAAAATTACTAGAAATTACACTGTACTAGAATTACTAAACAATATGCAAGGAAAACAATATAATATAATCGTGTGTACACAACCACACAGCCAGTTATACGTTTCATAACTTTTAACATGAAACTTTCGAGTTACATTCCCTTTTTGCTAGTTTAACACACCTACCTTTAGACAAAATTTGAATCTTTTCACTGAATGACAATTGTGAGAACTTGTTATTTTAAATTTTTAATAAACACACATTTTCAACACAAACCTCACAATCAAATAACATTTAAAAAAAATCAACAAACGCACTAGTAAAAGCAAATTACTACAATTATTATAGAAACTCAGTAATAAACTGTTAAATGTACACACTTTCAAATGTTAAAATGAAATATCTCTTAAGAAAACTATAAATATAGGTACTGGTGCAAACAAAATAGTAAACAATGCTTATCACATGAAAAAAGGCAAAATGGCCCCCGCGGAACACAAAACATTTCTGCTATTTAAACAAATAAAACCTTACTAAACAAAAATGCATAATGCGCATACGTGATTCATTAGATTTCCGTCTATTATTTTTACTCGGATTATAGGACCCGAACATTTCCGATTACTCCCGACAACTGCCGAACGCCCGTAGCCTGCCGCTGGAGTCGCGGCTTTCGGATTCATGGGTGTGTGCGTTTACGCACTGTGCACGGACACTAAAATTACTACGCACACGCGAACAAATGTCCTGCGGAACGCGACGGCAGGAGTTGGTTGATTAGGCACATTATTTTTTGTTTGTGCTTGCAAATAATTGCTATTAATAAAATATTAGGCGTTTGTAAGTTATTATATTTTGTTTATCCATTTATTTACTATTAATTATAGTCATCTAAAACATACGAACGTTTTATTAAAATATCTGTGAATGGCAAGTAAAGCACTGCATTTCTGCCTACAAGGAGCGCACGCCCCTGTTCATTATTACCCATTCTCCTGTGTATTATGTTTTGTAAGACCTCCGAAGTCCAAGTAATGTCTTCTTGATGTTTATTGGCGTATCAAAGCACTATATTACGAGCTGAACAATGACTAAATACGCGTCGTATGCTCAGTTTTATTAAAGTTGTTTTCAGATATCATAAACAGCGGCAGATTGGCCGTATTTTTGTAGACATTTTTTTTTAGCACTAACGGAGGCATGAGCAAATTCGGTGTTTTCATATCAATAGTTGATAGATATGAATCTATAGTTCTCTTAATTGACTACGGACGTCCAGAGGTAATCTCTTTTATATTATATCAGATACGCTCGAAATACATAAGTAAATAAAAAAAACATTAATATTTACAAAATATATATTTCCATAAATACAAAATATGCACAGATTACAATTTTCACATTGTGTAAAACAACAAACGGTTACACGGTCAGACTAGCTACTGGTACAACATTGAAAATATTTTCAAATTACCAAAGTCACAAAATGTATTCCCCAAAATAAATAAACAATACATAATTTAGATCGTTTAGCTAACATTTAATTCCATGATTACAAGTATCAATTTTCGCAACTTTAAGTCCATATTAAAATTTTCAAGGGCTGCATTTTGTCAATTTGGTAATTTTCAACACAATTTTCACACAACAACGAGTTTGAAAAGTTTCTCAAGTTCTGGATATCTGTGGGAGACACAAGGCAGTGCGAGGGGAACGTCACAATATATACGAGTAATAAATTCCCTTATAGACACCAATAAGTAAAGTTTTGCTTAATATTAGCGCGCCACGGAACAGGCCTAATTTAAACGAATTATTTGATTAGCTGCATGACTTTAGATACTGGTTTCGCATGTGTAAGCTACATACGCCCAAATTTTGAAGTCATAACGTCAATATTCAAATAAGCAATGTAAGAATATCTAGTTGGATCTTGTCAGTACAATTACTGACAGTCGTTTTTTGGCATACAGGCATGTAAAAAAATAATTATGTCCACATGCCAAAAAAACTATAAAATGTAATTTAACCGCTTGTGACTTTGACTGTCCTTTCTGTCGGTTATTTATTTGAAATTGTTGATTTCTTTCTTAGTTCTTACCAGTCAGTTCCGCGTAAGTTTGGCTTTTTTACTAATGACTCGATATTCTTCCTTCTCCATAATCTGCATTATCAAACACCCTTAAAATGTCCGATTGTACTTTGTAAACGCATTCATAAATAATTTAACCTTCAAAATATATTTGCAACATCAGTAACAGATTCCAAACGTACATATTCACAACTATACAATACGCCCGTGTACCGACACAAACTATCTCACGTAACACACTGAACATTTAAGTCATTTGGCAACAGCTCATCAGAAATTAACACAGCTTCGTAGTATAGAATAAACTTGTACAAGTACTAGTTGTCTAGTATTGTAGTACACTAGTAGTGTTGAGCAGGTAATGGCGGCATGCAGTAGGCGTGCATGAAGTACAGGGGTCATTGCGGCGACTGCGTCAGTTGCTTCTGTTGTTCCAGCAGGCGTTCCAGCGGAGAGGGACCAGGGCCGGACCACAGCGACTGGGAAACATATTACTATTTAATAGGGTATTCCATTCTTTTTCAAAGTATTCTAAGTTGTTCCTAAGGTAAACACAAACTAGTGAAAAAAGTATTAAACTTCCGCGCGTAAATGTAAGAAAACGCCATGTTTCGTGTGATAACGTCACTCCGCTAGTAAACATAACCTCTCTAAACGACGCAGTGCTCAGTGAATGAATTTTTGCAATAAACATGAGTTACTTTCTTATAATATTTTACACCCTATTGTCAATTGGCTGTAGACATGTGGACATATTTGGAAAATACGACCGTAGTTGACATGGCCTACAATAGCAATGGACTGGCTCGTCCAGGGTGGTATCACCATCATAGCGAAAACAGATGTAATATCGCTTCGCTGTCGTGGTTCCTTCGATGAGCCAAGTTTGCGCTCGGCCTAACATTCTTTTTCTCCTCCCGTACTGTCTTTCTCCTATTTCCTTCGTTTCTTTTGCCTCTCATTTTATGTATCTAAGATATTCACGGGCGGCAGTAAGCACTTTTCACTAGGTGAGTTTGGTCGTGTGTGGTGAGTGTGGTGTTTGGTGAGTGGTGCATACCTGGTGCGGGTGTCGGGGCGGCGCGCCCCAGGCGGAGGAGTCTGCGGCGCTGAACAGCGAGTACGTGTTGCCCGTGGGGTCCGTCACCACGCCCTCCGAGCCCTGCTGGTCAACATTCACATATCTAGTACTTCTGTTTTTTTACTACTTTAAGCCCTCTGCAAGCAAGTTATGAGACGACTTGTCAAATAAATTTTACAATTTCGGAAAGCCGTCAGCGACCATGTGGGTATGACGCGTTTTGAAGTCTGCCAGTATATTACCGATTTCAAACAGGGTTACATTGTTCAGTCTACTGATAAGTCACTATTTATACTGAGGTATATTTTGATATAAACTCACCGGAATTTGATCCATACTCTTCATACCACCTTCACTCAATCCCTCATTGAAGTTGATCCCCAGGCTCCTCTGCTGTTCCATCGCGTTGGCTCCGAACCCCACGCCGAGATCCAGCATGTCGCTGCCGCCCTGGTAGGCGAGCGGCTTGTCCATCATCTTCATCTGCATGGGCTGGTAGCCCAGCTTGTTGCTGCCAAACTGAGGGTACATCGAGGAGTCATACCCTACGGCAGGCGCGTACGTACCAAAGCTATTTATCGAAGAGTTGAAGTTCGGCGACGCGACCAGATTCTGCAGCGTCGGGATCTGCGGTTGCCCGATGGCCGGTTGCAGGTAGGTGGACTGGTTGACGCCCTCCGTCTTGCTCGGCGGGGTGATGTTCTGCGGCGGGGTGTAAGGCGTGACGTTGCGGTAAGGGGGGAGGGTGGTGTTCATCCGCGGCGCGAAGTAGTTCGGCTGCATGGGGGGCGTGTAGTTGGCGTTGAAGGAGGGCTGTGCGTCCGGCTTCCACCACTGCGGCTGCTGGTAAGTGTCGGGAGGCTGCGGCGCCATCCAGTTCCTGGGCTGGGTATTAAATGTGACGTCATTGGGCTTGAAGCTCTCGTCTCTGTATTGATTGTCGAATTGATTATCTTGTGCGGTCTGCCAGTAGCGGTACTGGTTCGCAAATCGAGGCGGCAGGTCGTTGAGGAAGTTCTTCTTGTCGCCTGATACTTGATAGGTCTGGTGTCCAAACTTGGATCCATCCTGGAACAGCTCCTGGCGCGAGTTCTGTTTCTGCAGCGCGGCGGTCCTCACGTCTATCTCTTTGGGGTTGACCACAGGCAGTCTGATAGCAGCGTTGTTCTTCGGGCTCGGCTGGTAATTTGGATTATACGAAATACCAGCAGTTTGGATACCATAGTTCTTCTGAAGGGCCATTCTGGGCGCTTCGAAGTTCTGCGGCATGGCGGGAGTCCAATTGGGGGAGACGGGTTGTTCCTGCCGTTTCGGCTGGAAAGTCTGAGAGTTCTGGCTTGAACCCTGGCTGGGTTTGGGTTCCTTCTTCTCTTCTTTGTCAGGTTTCTTCGCCGCCTCTGGTTCAGCGTTGACCAGGTGCGGGTACCCAGCTGATTTGTCCTTCAGCGACAGTATCCCGCCAGTCTTCCTGCCCAGCGGCAAGTTGGCGAGCGATTTGATCGCTTTGGGTTGTAATATCTTGGGCTTGTCCGCATCCTTGGATTCGGCGCTGTCCGACGTGGAGTCGGGCGTCGGCGGCGGCGTGACGAATTTCACCTGACAATATGCATCTACTTTATTAACTGTCGATGAAAGTTATGATAAAGTTTGCAAAACACTCACCGTTTTCGTCAATACCTCACGATTGAGGTGGTGAGTCAGACAGGAAAATATACAAGTATAAAGTACAATAACACGTTAACATATTCGATACTAAGCCCAAGTACATGTGCTAATTCTTTACTATATTATTGAATTTCTAAGATTTTTGTAACATATCGATTATAATCTATCACTACGTCTTATATACAGGGTATATCAAGACTGCTACCGAAAACGAAGCCAGGTGTTAGTTTTAGTGACTAGACATCATTCAACAAAAAATTTTGCAAAAAACCGCGACAATTTTTTTGTAAGATAATTTTAAATATCGTTAAGTTCGGGTGGTGAATTCATAGTTTTTGCTAAAATTTTAATTTAAAGCCTTGCATACTACAGCGTCTTTAAAAATAAAAAGGTGTACATTATTTTTTTAGTTAAATGTATGTATTTACCACCCAAATACGATAGGAAAAAAAATACAAAAAAAATCGTCGCTTTTTCTTGCAAAAAATTTATTTGCATTGTGTCTAAAGTTACTAAAACTCACCTGGCTTCGTTTTCGGTAGCAGTCTTGATATAACCTGTATAAAAATAAATGACGTAATGGTATATTAAGTCTACCACTAAGAAATCCTCTGATAAAATTATCCTAAAATCCATCAATTGAACTATAATGCTATTGAATTAATATCGTTATTGATTATTAATATCGTTGTCAGATTTTTATTTTTTTATTATTAATTACATATCCTACACAAAGAACACCCACATTCTAAACTACACTTGTTAAATACCGCTAATCAATACGTGTGTTCAGTACCTGTTTGTTGGTCTCCTCCTGTTTCCGCATGATGGCCGCCATGGCGATGTTCACACGGGGTTTCCGAGCCTCCTTCTTGTCTTCACACTTGCTGCTCTCGTCTGGGTTCTCCAACTCCTGGACGAAGAGAAACTATTGAAAAAATTGCAGAGGGTATTAAGTTTGTTCTGTTTTTAGATGTTGTGCTACGATATTCGTAACCATCCGCATATTGATCCCTGCACAAAGTTTAAGCTCCTTATATGGTGAGTATACCATCTTTTCCTCGTGCATATCCGGATACAATTAAACACAAAATTGTCAATTTATGAGATGGAATAAAGGCCTAGTGTAAACTGCACTGTTTGTAAAACCTGTATAAAATAATTATAATGTAGATAATTACCAGTTCTTCGTGCGTGGTAGCCAGTGCGCGTTCCTCGCGAGCTCTCTCCAGCGACCCTTGAGGCTTCAGGATACCCACGCGTTTCTCGCGAACTGCAGTATTAAACATACATATATCTGTATATAATAGCGATGTCACTAGTCCATCTAGCAGTTCAGTGAGAGTACTTTCATTCGGAGACGTTGGAAGCGAGTTTATCACTGGGTAGTCAAACATTAAACACTTTTTTACTTATTTCGCAATGACATCCTATGGTCTCTATAGTCATCTTAAATCACTTATGGTCATCTATAATTACATTAGGTGGTGAAATCTTAAATGTGCTTCCACGTAGTAACCTTTAGTACCAATATAGTTGGGTACAGCTAAAGTCACGTAAGAACACCTTAACAACGCTCATACACTTGTCCAGACACATACTAACAAACGCACGCGCGAACGCACACTATACTACGTGTTGCGTAATGTTACCTTTCTCCCTGAAGTCAGCCTCGGAGATAACGATGGGCGGCGGCGGCGGCTCGGGCTCGTCGTCGGAGTCGTCGTCGTCCAGCAGCGCGGCGGGCGCGGGCGGCGCGGGGGACGCGGGGGACGTGGGGGACGCGGGGGGGACGCTCAGCGCCGCCAGCGCCGCGCTCACCTGCTCGCCGCCCCCACACACCGACGAGAACTGCAGCAGACCATCCTCCTCGCTGGAGGGTAAATACAATGACTACACATGGCAAAGACTACATGATGGAGGTAGGTGGAGAACATGAGGTAGGTAGGATTCGACAGTCTTCGGCAGGGGAGACCTCTGGAGGCTCAAGCCCTTGGTGTATCTTGCAAGGAGCTCGACGGAATAATAATGAGGGTGCGAGGTAGAACTCGGCACCAAGGTTCGACGGTATCCCAGGACATGTCTGGAAGCATAGTGAGTACTAACAGGCGAGGCTCCGCAACTTCTCTGCGTGCTTGGAGCTTGCTTGTGATCATCAGCTCCAAACTGATGGGAAAAGGCCTTGGCCTTTTCCCATCACTTTGGAAAACTGGGAAATTGCTCGTGCTGAGGAAAGAGTAACGACCCGCAAAGTCGCCGTGCTACCGGCCCATCATCGTGCTGCTCGACGAGGTCTTCGAGCGCATCATTCACGCACGATTCGTGGAACACATGGAGAGTTGATCCAGACCTGACAGATTATGGGTCGGAGGAGGATTGCCCGTCAAGGGTTGGATGCCTAAGCCACCTACGAGGCAGTCGCAACGGCCATCGCCCGTCTCGGCGAGTGCTCCCCTGACGACGTCAAGGTCGGGGAGGTTCGCGTCGAGCGTTCGGGCCTGGGCGCGGTGTGGCTCCGCTGCCCAGGTAAGGCAGCGGAAAAGGCGACGAGGCAGGCCGTATCCTCGTGGGATGGGTGGCAGCGGGAGTGCGGCTGCTTGAGGGTCGGCCCATGCGCTGCTTCCGCTGCCTGTACAAGCGCGAGTGTTCCGCGGACCCGCACTGCACAATCTGTGCAGCTACCGGGAAACCCGCGGACCACGTTGATGATCGCCTGGAGGAAATTGAACTCCATCTATGAATGGGCGATCTCCATCGCCTCGGGGTGGGCGGCAAGGCCTGCGTTGCCTCTTCGGTCCCGCACCGTACTCAACGCGGTGTGGGCGCAGAGGTTATGACGCGGCCAAAACCGTCCCACCCCGAGGCGATGGAGATCGCCCATTCATAGATGGAGTTCAATTTCCTCCAGGCGATGATCAGCCGCTGCGTCGAAGCGCAGCAAATGGTTGTTCAATACCTGGCGCAGTGGTCGATTCACGTGGCTGTCGTCGCCGAGCCTCACTTTGTCCCCACCTCCGTTGATTGGGCTGGGCACCTTGATGGCTCGGTGGCCGTCATCACCCGGGGCGCCACCGGCTCTCCACCCTTCGAAAAAGTAACGAAGGGTGCGGGACGTGTGGCGATCCTAGTGGGAGGGATCTGGCAGTATTGGCAGTGTATTTCTCTCCCAACAGGTCCCAGGCAGAATTCGAGAGCTTTTTCGCCCACCTAGGGGCCCTGGTGCAGCAAGACAGCCAGCCTCGCTCCGTGCTTGTCGCCGGCGACTTCAACGCCAAATCCTTGGCTTGGGGTTCGCGGGTAACCGACGCTCGTGGCGAGGCCCTGAAGGGATGGGCGATCTCCATCGGGTTGGTCGTCCTGAATCGAGGGAGAACACGTGCATGCGGCACAACGGCGGTTCGGTGGTGGACGTAACGTTCGCCACCCCGGGCCTTGCCCGCCGTGTTCGGGACTGGAGGGTCCTGGTTGAGAAGGAGACGCTGTCCGATCATCTCTACATTCGGTATAGCGTCTCTACCTCCCAAGGCTCCATCCAGTCCGGTGGTAATCCGACTGCCCGATTCATGGGCGACCGGCGGTGGGCCGCAAAACGCCTCGATGTGGAGGCCGTGAAGGAAGCCGCTATTATACAGGCGTGGCTCCCCGTACCGGACAGGCCGGTGTGGGTCGAGGAATGGCGGAATGGTTCGGGGTGGCAATATCGCGCGTGTGCGACGAGGCCATGCCCCGAGTCACCCGCCTCCCGGTGAAGCGCCAGGTGTACTGGTGGTCGGCGGAGCTCTCGGAGCTGCGCGCGTCCCGGCGACGACGAGCAAGAGCGGCTTCTTTCCGACCTCCACAGAGAAGCGAAGAGAGCGCTGCGGGTGGCCATCGCACGAGCAAAGGCCGCGGCGAACGAAGAGAACTCTCGACAGAGATCCATGGGGGCGTCCGTACCGTGTGGCGATGGGGAAACTCCGCCCATGGGCGCCCCCGCTGACGCAGTCTCCGGACCGACCTCGTCGAGGACGTCGTTGCGGCCTTGTTCTCGACCACCAAGGAGTTCACTCCTCCACCGATGGCGCCACATCCACCGGCGCCATCGTCGTCGGTTTCGGTAAGGGATATCCCGGAGGTTTCGTCGCAAGAACTGGAGGCGGCAGTGCTTCGGCTGCGGAGCAAGAACTCTGCTCCGGGGCTCGGCGAGGTGCCTGGACATGTCTGGGTGCTTGCCGTCGAGTCACTAGGTACGAGGCTCCGCGGCCTTTTCTCCGCGTGCCTGGAGCAGGGCATCTTTCCGTCGCGGTGGAAGACGGGCATGCTTGTCCTGCTTCGGAAGGAGAGGCGACCCGCAGAGTTGCCATCGGCCTGCCGGGCCCATCGAGTTGCTCGACGAGGTGTGCAAGCTCTTTGAGCGCATTGTGCACGCGCGCCTCGTCGAGCATTTGGAGGACATAGGCCCGGACTTGGCGGATTGCCAGTTCGGGTTCCGGCGGGGCCGGTCTACGATACACGCGGTTCTGCGGGTCAATGCACAGACGAATGATGCGGTGCCCCGGGGTAAGATCGTGGTGGCGGTGTCTCTTGACATCGCCAACGCGTTCAACACCATGCCCTGGGCCTGCATCGAAGAAGCTCTGCGGTATCACAAGGTGCCGCCCTATGTCCGGCGTCTGGTGCACGCGTACTTGTGTGACAGGTGCGTGGTGTATCCGGGCGCCGACGGGTGGCACCGCAGGGCGGTTTCATGCGGGCCCGGCGCGCTCCGTACACGGTATCCCGGGGCCGTCTCTGAGGTGCACCGACGGTGACCAACGCGAGGTATTCCGGCGAGCTATATTGGCTAGGTCTGGGTGCTCCGTGTAAATCTACGGTGTATCACGTCGGCGTCATTTGTTGCTGACGACATGTAAATCACAGCGTGTGGCGGGTCCTTCAAGACGGCTGCCACCTTCACCTGGGAACTGGCAACGCGGTGACGACACAGCGGCTGGGCCTCGCTGTGGCCCTTAGCCCGAGGCTGCTGTCAGGGGCCTCGGAGGGCGTGGTAATGAACTCATGGTATGGTGGAGAGTATGTACATGTACGCACGTGTAGGTGAGGTGGTCGGGGTGGTGGTCGGCGAGGTGCGCGGCGAGGAGCAGCAGGCGACGCGCTCGCACGCGGTGCTGCAGCTCCGCGTCCGCGCACACGCTGCGCACCACCTCCACCGGACTCCTGCAGACAACGATATACCTTAATATCACTGGCATAGGGTCTAGTTTCCTATGTCATGCGGTAATACACGACCGTACAGTACCCGGCATTTAATTTGGCAGTGGGCAGAAGAGCAAGACGGCAAAGGCCGGCTGGGTTCAGTTGTGTAGAGCGTTGTCTTTGTCGCACAGTGCTCTGATAGCTTGATAGTGGTAGGTGCGACTGAAGGCACATCACGTGATTGCGAAAGACAAAGACAACGCTCTACAAACCCGAACTCGGCCGATCTTTGCCATAAACTCTACTCTGTTCGACGTGCCAAATCAAATGCGGGTACTGTACGCGTTTTAATTAGCTTTAATTCGATTTAAGATTAAGTTTTGTATTATGGTCAATAAAAATTATTATAACAACTATTTTTAGTATTTCTATTCATACTTCAATCCCCTATACTGCTGCGGCATCAAGCCATATACGTGCCACTGCAGGGCACGAGCCTCTTCTACAACCAAGAATATGATTGAGAAGGGTTAGGCCATATAGTCCACCAAGTTGGCCTAGTGCGTATTGGCGGACTTTAAAACTAAACAACAGATAATATAGCCTAGTTTATGCTTACTCAGTATCCCTCTCAGCGTTGGCGTCTTGCTCAGGCAGTCGTTCCCCGTACGTGTCCCAGGCGGCGTGGTTGTGGAAGCGCAGCCCCTTCAGCGCCTCCTCTAGCGGCAAGAAGCCGTGCAGCTCCTCGTCTTCAGGGAGCGGGACTGTCTCATCTGCAGACCAACATGTATGTGTGGGTGGATTGTAGTGTTAGGGGGCATGTACCCACAACTACATGTATGTGAACAACTTTTATGGTTATAAAATAATTATAAATAAACAGTAGTTTGGTTTGTAGTATAATTTTTAATTTATATATTTCTAATCACCCCAGTTAACATTGTACAACATTAATTCAAAATAATCCGTGTGGTAGTTTTGTAAAAACCGTAATTTTGGATTTCGAGATTATTGGCCACGCGCGCCCTGTAGGGACGAGTATATTTATCGTTCAGCTAAGTGACAAAAATCAAAGTTTAGCGAAACTGTTAAAATGCTCACACCTACATGGTGAGGCCGAAAATATCAAATTGTAAAATCGTATTTATTTACGAGACTACCGTGCGGATTTTCTTATATAACCTATTTATACAGGGTATATCAAGATTGCTGCCGAAAACGAAGCCAGGTGGTAGTTTTAGTGACTACAGACACGATACAAGTAAAATTTTTGCAAAAAAACTTTTTTTTGTAATGTTTTCAATATTGTGTTGGGGTGTTAAATGCATAAGTTTTGCATAAATTATAATTAAATCCTTGCCTAGTATAGCGACATTAAAAATAAAAGTGTGTAAATATTTTTTTAAGGAAAATGTATGTATTAATCACCAAATATGATGATAGGAAAAAATTACAAAGCAAAAACGTCGCTTTGTTTTGTTGCAAAAATTTCAGTTGCATTGTGTCTAGTCACTAAAGCCACCTGGCTTGGTTATCGGTAGCAGTTTTGATAAACCTTGTATGGCCTTCTCAATCGTAATGTCGACTATAGAGGATGGCCCACAGTGGGGTGTATATGGACAGATACAGACAGATACAGACAGTAAGCGTGCGGTACTCACAGGTGTGAGCGGGCAGCGCGTGCGGCGCGAGTGCGTTGAGCAGCGTGGCGAGCGCCGCCCACAGCGCCGGCCGCGAGCGCCACGCGCGCCAGCCCCACGCGCGCGGCTGCCAGCGCCACCACTGCACCCACACCTTCACTGCCGCGCACGCACACACACACACACACATATATACATACTAATAACTACTGTCTGTGTTGGCATTACTGCATTGTAGATGTATTGCTTACATCAGATAACAAAGTCGTCAATAATAAAAATTAATTAAATACAGTAAAATTACCTACAATTCAAACTTAACCTATTAAACCTCTCCAACAATACATTCACATTGTCAATACTGACCAGTGAAACCATTTTTTTTATTGCAATGAATGGCAAGACGAGCCTGTCATTCGTCCGATAAGCGATACAACCACTCATGGACAGTAGTAAAACCAAACACCAAGAATTACAAAGCAATGCTTGGCATTCAACTACGCTTGCCATCCTGAGACGATGTTAAGTCTCATTATTTCCAGCACTCACTTGTAATAAGTACCGTTAAGTTGTTTTATTTGTTTTTTTTTTGTATTATGTTTTTCTTCTATGTATTGGTTTCAATAAAGAATATTATACTGTATGTTTCTTTTAAATCACTACTTGTCTCAAAGTAAACACGTCGTATTTATTTAAAACGAAAACTGTTAAAAACCATCGATTGGTAGCATTGTAGTCAGTCCATTCAGCCAAAGGAAGTCCACTGCTGAACATAGGCCTCCTCCAATGATTTCCACGGTGATCTGTTGGAGGCAGCTGCATCCAGCGACGTCCCGCGACCTTTACCGGTGTAGTGAGTCAGTGTGGGTATAAATAACAAGGTAGTCACAGGCTGGCAGCGCCTTCCTGGGCGGCTCGGGGGCCGTGTACGCGGGCAGCAGCAGCGCCAGCACGAAGCCCGCGGCCAGCTCGCTGCTCAGCTCCCACGCCACCGCCTCGCCCTCGCTCAGCGCGCTGCTCTCCACCGTCAGGTCCTCGCTCGACGAGTGCACCAGCCAGATCACCACGCACGCCATCTGGTGTCAAAAACAATCATACATATATGCAACAGGCGCATACATAGCACCATTTACACGGAGAGATTCTCGCATCGAAGATACGATTATCGTAAGGATATAAAGAGGTTTATGGTTTAAGGAACTGACTAGCAACCTTTAGTAACGGAGAGGCACCTACAGAAGAAGGATATAAAAATGTTGCATCATCTAAACATTGTCTGAACACGATAATCTTATGGCGGGTATATCATCCGATAATGGCTTACGATTCTCGCCACGAGAAACACTCCCTGTGTAAATAGCGATAAAATAATCAAATTCAATTCAATTTCAAACAATTGCAAAAACATTCACATTTTTAAATACATTTTTACTGACCGCCCGAGACCACGAAAAATGTAAATTCAAAGATCGGGAAATTAAAAAAAAATGTAAAACTAGATTGGAAATAACATTTATGTAAAACCTCTTTTTCTTTAAATGTGTAGATTCGCGTAAATATACGATATAATTAACATTTACTTTCTTATACAAGTGAGATGGTTTTACGAACCAATATGTATAGAACAGTCTTCAAATACATGGCATTAAAGAAAAATAAAGTAACCAAGCCACAGTTTTCTTATTTTAATTTCACACTTTACAAAGCACTTGAACCACAACTGCTTCGATTCGCACTCGGAAGTCAACTGAACATTTTTCAACGAATCAAGAGAATATATAACTTAATAATTATACTGAGAGGGTCGTTCTAACTTTTTATTCAAGTGATGAAAGTAAAGCAAGATTTTCTTATGAAAAAAAAAAGTAACTACCCATAACCGGAGGAAATATATTGTAATGTTTAACAATACTTTACAGTATGGAAAAAAAATCATTTGTAAAGTATACAAGACAATAAAAAATAGCAAAATGGTTTCATGGATTTACGCGAATGTTACACATTCAAATAAAATGAATTCTTGCGGATTTTATCTCGAATTTGACTGTGATCAGTCACTAAGCGGATGAGTAATACCTCAGTCTCCCCGTGACTACGAAAACTGTAAAGTGATCGAAAAATCGGAAAATTAAACAATGTAAAAATCAAATCAAATTCGCGATAAAATCCGTTAGAATTCGTTTTATTTCAAAAAAATACAAGCCTAAAATAATATCCTTTTTTAAGTCGATTAATTAGTCTGAAATGTCATAGCCAGGCTAAATCAGTAATCACTGGAAAGATTTAAAACATTTCTGTAAAACCAAGACACCAAATACACCCAAACCAACATATTTTTAAATGCAATGAATTGTACGAGACAAAAAATATTACATAATCTAGACTCTAGGACAAGTAGAAATGTACCTTGACGAGCGTCATCGCTTCGAAGCTGTCAGTGGCAATGAGTGCGGTGAGCGACGCATTCAGATTCTTCACCAGCGCCGCCGCTGTGGTCAAACTGCAGGAGATATAGTTGTAACACAATTAAGAATAGGGATGTGTTCAAGGTCTGATTTAGAGCAGTATTTAATTATTCCTAAAAAAATCGCTTATAGAAACAGAAATTCGAAAACAGCATTAAAATTGGTTGTAAAATGGCTGACATATTTATATTTTTAATAGTGCGGTGAAAGCACTCGCTATCTCTTTCGCACGCATGCACCTTATGGAGGATGACGTCACGTCGTGCATGTTGCATCCTTTTCTATTACTCCTACCACCATCTTTTATATATTCATAACTTGTTAATTACTGAACGGATTTAAAAAATTCTTCCAAATTATCATTATGCGTAACATAACCTTTCGATATAAACAATAATAAAAAATGAGTACACTAGGCTATTATATTGTAAAATGAAATATGAAAAAACCATAACCTTTGTAACTTATTTAGCTAGGAATTTAGAAATATGCAAGATATTACCTAAATCGTAACAATTAAACAATATCATTAATTTATCAAACTAAGAAATATTTTGAGCCCTTTATTTATCAAAATATGAGAAATTTCAATAGGTACCTATAATTTTTACTTTAATTTCTAATTTACTGACTCAATTTTCAAGGCAGATCTTAAAATCTCAATCACTTGCTTACTTATACATCACATCGAGACTTGACTGCTGGAAACACACCCGTTGTGTTTTAAGCCTATAATAAACACACATAGCTAATATAAATTATAATAAAATAGTTACTGACTCGTCGACGGTGTGTATGAGGTGCATGGCGCGGATGAGGTGCGTGACGTACGCGTGCGCGTCCAGGCGCACGGGCTCGGCCGCGCTCGTCGCCGCTCCAGGAGGCGCGCCCGGCACACCCGGCAGCACCGGCGCATCCGAGCTGCCCGAACTGTACCAATATATACTAAACTGTTTCATTTTAAAATTAAAACAAATTTATGAAATATCCCAGCAGACCAAGTCTTTTGTTTGTACCATTTTTGGAATGGTTTCGGCCTGGATAGTGCTATAGTAGGACCTGATGGTAGATAAGCCATCTGATATCGGCATGTCTTGGCATGCGAAGTATCGCACACCCGCCTACAATGTGGACTGATGACTTGGTCAAGGTTGTGGTCAAGGAAGCCTATGTTTAGTAGTAGCCTTGCTGTGGTTGGAGAGAGACAGAGACCTGAGCGCGGCGGCTGCGGCGGTGCGCAGCGCGGCGGCGAGGTTGTCGGCGGCGGGCGGGAAGGGCGCGCGCACGAGCAGCGCGCGCACGTGCCAGTACAGCGCCGACACGCGCCGCGCACGCGCACGCGCCACCAGCGCCAGCTGGTTGTACGGCTGCCCCGAGTGCGCCCACACCGACACCGCTTGTCTAAGAACCGGAAAAAAACCTTGAATAAATATCATTTATGTGGAATTTTTCATCCTCATGTTTAAATCCAATCCAATCCATCAGCCAAAGGAAGTCCACTGCTGAACATATGCCTCTCTCAATTATTTCCACAGTGACCAGGTGGGGTCTAGGTGGTCAAACGACCTGGTAAAGGTCGCGGGACGTCACTGGATGCAGGCTGCCTCCAACAGGTCTCTGTGGAAATCATGTTTAAATGCTAACAACATTACATAAGTAATTTTAAATCTATGTTGTCAATGAAATTTGATTTCATTACAACAAATGGATAATTCCGAAATAATAAATGAATAATTCCAATGTGAAGATTCTTGGTGGAGGCCTATGCTCAGCAGTGAACTTCCTGTGAATGAAGAAAATATTGTATTGTATTGTATCAGCCCATATACGACCCACTGCAGGGCACGGGCCTCCTCTACAATCGAGAGTACGATTGAGAGTGGTTATAGCCATATAGTCCATATGGCCATATAGTCCACCACGCTGGCCTAGTGCGGGTTGGCGGACTTACACACCGTAGATTTTTTTTAAAATCGCTACGGTATGCAGGTTTCCTCACGATGTTTTCCTTCACCGTTAAAGTGCGTGGTGATTGACTATCAATACACACATAACTCCGAAAAGTCAGAGGTGTGTCCTGGGATTTGAACCCGCGACCACCGTGAACATGTTGGCAGCCGAGTCTGGTCCGATACCACGAGGCCACCACGCACTTCAATGAATGAAGAATTGAATGAAGAAAGAAAGGAAGAAAATTCCGTAAATGTGCAAATACGCTGTTATATTTGAGCCACCTAGAGCAAAATAAAATAAATACCTGTAGAAAGTATTGGCGACGCGCAGCTGATGCCTGTATCTGGCCAGGTCTCCGAGATGCACGAGGCAGTGCTGGCAAATGTACCGCGCCGCACCCGCCGCCGGCAGCCGCGCCCCCGACGTAATCTCCCCCGCGCCCCATCCCTCTACCCAGCCCAGGAGAGATGCGCGACGCCTGACACAAACAACATAGCACTAAAGTCTATGGGTTTCAAAAAATTAAAGCAACATATGCGAGCGCATAAGCAAGTATTGCTAAGCATGGGTCTCCTCGACAATCGAAAGTTCGAAGTTTTGTATGACTAGCAGTGCTAAAGAACAACTAGGGTACCCCTGTTTGTAATACTCCGTGTTAACTTACAGAAGAAGGAATAGTCCTTACACCTTAAACTACATACATACATAAACACACGCCTTTTTCCCAGAAGGGGTAGGCAGAGGTGCTACCAGATCACCCACGTTTCGCCTTGTATATTCCGTCCCACGATGTGATAGGGGGCGAGCCTATCGCCATATCGGGCACAAATTCCTGAATCCGGGCTGATAATGAATAGAAAAATCCATTATCACTTTGCCCGACCTGGGATTCGAACCCGAGACCTCAGCTTTGCAATCATACCGTAGTACCACTACGCCACCGAGGCAGTCTAGTCAGTCAGTGCTAAAGAATATAGTTAAAAAAGGATAATATCAAAAACATGATTTTGTATACCACTGGTCAATGGTTTCTTTTCTGTTGTATTCAGATACTATTGGTACAGCCCTTGAGCCACCACACCAGCCTACTGTATCCGGTTATACAGAATATTGCCAACAATAATTATGTGTTTTAATATTAATTGCGAGTAGTTTCATAGAACCGAATGTTACACAGTGATCACGAAAGCTGTAAAGTGATCGAAACGTCGGTGGGTAAATTTTTGAAAATCAAATCAAATTCGCCATAAAATTCGTAAGAATTCGTTTTATTTAAATTAATTGCGAGTTTTAGTAATTAATATTAAACTTGCCATATGATGAAATCATAGTCTATCATTAACCAAAGGCCAGTTCTACAATTGGTTATCTATTTTATTAAAACAATAAAGATAAAATTACCTGAATGGTAAGTCCAATTTGAATGTGGTGCAAATCTGATGGAGCAAGCACAAGTAGAATCCAGCAGCTGCCTGCAGCACCCATGATAGCATCGCCTGCCCCTCACTTCTCAGAGGATTCTGAAAACAACAAACAAACAGCCATATGAATACTGAATCATTATATTTCATTTAATAGGTGTATTAAAAATCACTTATCATTACACTAAAATCACACAGAAAGTAATGTAAAAATAAACGAAGTGTGACTATTGCAAATTATAATCAAAATACATGATTATTTCAGAGACACAAAATAGCTCATACACTGAGAATCACTACAATAATTTTTTTTTTTTATTAGCCCATATACGTCCCACTGCTGGGCACAGGCCTATTCTACAATCGAGAGAATCGATTAAGAGTGGTTAGACCATATAGTCCACCACGCTGGCCTAGTGCGGGTTAGCGGACTTACATACCATAGAAATTCTTACAATATAATTCAATAAAACAATACATGTGTTAAATAAGTTAACATACAATCCCTATTCAGTGGAATAGTTCCAACTTATCAGAGATATATCTGATATAGAGATCTTATATAGAGATATATCTGAAGAGAGCAATTTCTCAAACCCGTAACTTCTAGCAGAGAAAATCTAGCTTACATTTTAGTAACCACAAATTACAAACTTTTGTAAAAAAAATTGCCAACATATATGTTTCCATAAGAATAAACACATTGGGTAATATAGGAATAACAAAAATTATAATAACAGTAGTTACCTTTCGGTCCCTGGATATAGCTTGTAAAGCTTCAATTTGCTGTTTGAATCCAATGTTCCATAAGTCCTGTTCCACTTTCTTGTGCAACGCATAATCAAGGTCTAAAACTAAAACTTTTTGGTAAATCTGAAAACAAAGATAATTGAATGTAGTTTTTTAAAAAGTTCAATTTGGTATACTATATTATGCATTATTTTTTTATGGTACATTTGGTGCAGCATGTGGTGAACCACTTGGGTGGATATTTCATTGTTTTGTCATAGTTAATGTTGAATTTCATACCAAAAACTAAAAACAAATAATAAACATATTTTTTTTCATGGAAGTAAACATACTTAAATGTTTCTCTGTTATACCATGATTCATATTGAATAATAAATTGATTATGAGCTATGACCTAAGAAGTTCTACAATAGTTGAAAAAGCAAAAGAATAGTTTACATCAACTCATAAATTGAATAAACCATCTATTGCTTCGAAAACTTAGATAAATTAAGGTCCATACACTTGTAAAAATCTCTGAATGCTGTGCAAAATTGATCCAGTTTTATAAAAATTGATTCTTTTATAAATGAAAATATAAACCTTTTGTAACTGTTGTTGTGTGACCCACAGGTTGCGCTCCTGAAGCATAGACGTGCCACTCTTGAATTTGTTAATCTTAATTTTCAGTTCATCTGCCTCCCTGCCCAAACAGAACATAATTTTAAATTATCCAACTTATTTACAACTTTCTCCAAGGTACTGGCCTCTTTTACAACTGCATAATGTTAGGCCATGAATATTTTAGTATATATGGCCTAACCACTCTCAATCGTGGTCTCGATAGTAGAGGAGGCCTGTGCCCTGCGGTCGGATGTATATGGGTTGATACAGTACAGGGTGAGTTAATTTTTTAAAAGCAATAAAACTACACTATACAAAGATACATGTCTTTTTGTGCAGTAAATACCAATTTTTTTACTTTCAATAACTTTGTATAATGTTTTGAAAGCCTTTTTATGTTTTGAGAAAATTTAACAAATTTACATATTTTATTATCTTGACATTGAATTATCCATAGGTAGGATTCTAATCAGTTTCAAAACTTTGTACATATTCTTATATTCAAAGCCTTTGGAAATATAATTATGGTGATGCATTGCTGACATTAACCTCAATAATACACTAATAACTATATATATAGACAGTGATTGTTTACAAGAACTTGTAGTTGAGAAGTTATTGATAAATTACAACTAAAAGAAAAATAAATGCTTATGATATTTATGTCTTTTTAAACAAAGCCTAGTGGTATTTTCCAGGCAACAACAACAAATTATTGTTTCACAATGTCTATAATACGAGTAAAAATGACTTATGATCAGGCACAAACAGGTGTTTAATGCCAAAAGTGCATTCAATGACTAATATAAATGTCACAAAACCCCTAACATGTAAAGATAAACGCAATAATTACAGCTACAACCATTTATCAGCGTTGCAACAATAACATGATAAGCAGAATATAATTTTATAATTAATTTTAGCTAAGAAAGGCGTGTAGACGTCCAAATTATTCAAGTTAAGGACCATTTCGAGAACTCAAAATAGGGTTTGTTTTTCTTTGTGTACGTACCTCAACATTTGCATAGCGGCGTTAAGAACCATCTTGAGAGAGGCTTAGAGCCTCAGCAGTTGTCAGAGCATTAGGAAATTATTCTATTTGTAAAAACTAATATACGGAATGAAGTCCTAAAAACAATCGAGGTCCATGCATTAAACTGTCAGTTTGACAGTTCTATTGTTTAGGTTACCAATGAAAAATATTGATTTTTAGGACAATTTTTATAAGTGCGTTCAATAAAACACATTAATCATAGTCGTTTTACTCCTATTAACTTGTGTTATTAATATTTTCAGGCATTTATTTATCCATGAATCTTGAAACAAAATAGTATATTATAAAGTACATTGATTCAAACTTCAACTACAGCCGCGAATCGGGATATTTAATACGTCGAATGTCGATGAATGAGCTTCCAATCGCTTCCAACTAGCGCTTTATCAGGACAGCACTACTTAATGCTTACGTCAGTGTCAAATTTTGAATAGGAATAACAAGTGTTTTTTTGATTCGTAATCTCTTGAACGATTACTCATTCCTGCTTTGCATCTCTGTGTTTATAAGAACGCCAAGGAATCATATTAATAAAATTTCATTAATCTGCTCATAAGAATCATGATGGAAACACAAGAAACATCTCCACCAAGCGTGCCAATACGTCGGTTTACAGTAAGTAAAAGTTGCGATAATGTGTTTAATATTTTGATCGTATTTACACTAAGGCTACCTCTCCGCAAGTATGTCAATAGTACAGACCGCAGGTTTTTTGCTTCAAAGCTGACCAAAAGCCTCTTTGTTAATACCAAGAAGACTTAGCAATAAGAAATATTTAAATACAACAAAATAGACTTAGCATAATAATATCCATACATATATTTAAATAATCACCCTATCGCCGTCCACTGCTGTACGTAGGCCTCCGCAAGTAAGCGCCAACCTTCCCAGTCTTGAGCAGACCTCAATAATATTTGGTTATAATTCTAATACTTTATATTTTACTGATATTACCAAACATACATTCAAAATTAGCGTTGTAAGCACTCTAATCAAATTTGGTACTACTCTTGAGTCATTATAGGATTATTAAAATGCATTGTTTCATATTGCATAACATTATTTAATCATTCATATTTAAATTGATTTCATATTTTTATAAATGCATGTTATTAATCAAAGTTGTACTCAATCGTACTCTCGATTGTAGCGTAGGCCCGTGGCCTGCAGTGGGTTGTATATGGGCTGATACAATACAATACAATACAAAATCAAAGTTGAGCTTTAGATAACTATGACATATTTTCTTGTAATGTAGATGCAAGAGCTATTTTTTTTTGTGAATGTATTAAGATTTGTTTTACAATTATACTCAACTAGGTGCGTCATGTCACTAAAAATATATATTTGTGTAAGAGTGTTTTCAAATGAATAAGACTGCGGTGTACTCAATTTCAGCATGAAACTGAAATAAATGTAGTCTTGTCATTCCATATTCATAACCATTTACATATCATTGTATAGGATTTTTAGTTTTATTTTTTTCCACATCTCTCTACTTAATGGACATCAAAGTGGCAGGAAGAAGGTAGATTTCCTTTGCCTTCTTCTTCTTTGAGTGTCTCTTCAGTGTTGAAGGTTGGCTGTCAGCTTCTTTTATTCTTCCGTCTTTAGCCAGGTGGAATAGTTGTTTGTTGTTGCCTAGGATTGATAAAAGCTCTGTATACACCAAGAGGCATATGTAAAAGTTTAGGGTATACAGATAGGTATATAAAACAGATGGAATTTTATGTTTCTTTGGGCACTAGACCCTTTTAGTTTAGTTTAGTACAGGCTAACTCTTTTCACTTTGCATACATTATAATTGACTCCATCATAAATGTTTTTGGATGATGTGGAAAGCTTGACATGTAAAATAATATGTATCCCTTATGTTAATGAAGGATCATGTCAGGTCATATTCTCTGTGTTAAAAACTATCAATTGAAATGAAATTCATTTGGTTATCAAAAGAGAGAAGGTGATGAAAGAATATTGATAAAAAATTAATTAAATAAAAAATAGCCATGAAGACTTTTCGATAGGTAATCATAGGCATGTTCGGTAATCAATAATATTTGATAAAATAATGTCTTGTCTGGTTATCAGATGGGTGAAAGTAGATCCTTACAGGCTCTGAGACCATAAGGTATAACAAATTGTTTACCTTCTAATAAACATACAAGTGGTGTGTAGCATTTATGAAGTTGAAAGAGAATTTGTGATTATCAATGAATTTGACAACTACTGATAAACAAAACTCTCAATTAAATTTTCTGTCATAGAGGAGTCCAATTGTCAGCAGTGGGTGGTTATTGGCTGATATAGTATAGAACAGATAAATAAAACACTTCTATTATTACTTAAAAAAAGATTAGCACATTGTTTCATCAATAAATAAAAGTTTCTGTTCAAAACACAGTGTATTTTATTAAATATATCATTTTAATATGAACAAAATAAAGTGTATTGTCATAAGACATAGAATTAGCTATATACAAATTACTATAATATGGATAATTAATAATACATAAATTGTCATATCATCTTCGTAAACTTTAATTTTTGTTCTATAATACAATATTGTATCTGTCATCACTACAGCAAAGACAATTCCGCACAAGTTTTCGCCCTAGGCTTGTCTAGGTTCTTACTCACCTGCAAGTTGCTACTGCAATTACACAGGAAGCACAAATAGTAGTAGACACTGGCTACAATTTAATTTAAAAAAAACTAATATCTGTGTGTGGGTAGTCGCTAAGTTTATTAAGTACTAATATAAATAAATAAATCAAATATTGAAAGTTAACATATAAATCATGTCCAATGACTATAACATTGGAACAATATTTATTACTAAGGGGTATAATATTGGTGGTATTTTATATTTACAGGATTTTGTGACTTATAGTAACAGTATATTTAATATTAGTGTATATTTGTGAAGCAAATATTTATAATTAATAATGAGTGTTGCAAAATACCTACAATGCCAAGAGCAACACGAAAGCTTAGCACGGTCTATATTTGTTTTAGGAACTTTTGTATAGTCCATTTTAATATATCTCTGTTAAATTTATTTAACATAATCATATCTACTTCTAGGACAGACAAGACATTGTATTCGGCCATAAGTGCTGCCAGACGAGTGAAGCTAAATGGTTAGCTATTAAACAACTTTACGAAAAGATGCAAAGACCTAATTACTATGACGTCGGGGGCACATATAATGAAGAAAAACCAGATTACTGGTTCACATGCAAAACTGAGCAAGTGCTGGACATGTTCCTTCTGCACTTATTCATTTACAAACACAATGAAGGCTCCTTCAACGTAGCTGTTAGCGCAGGAAGCGAGCTGACGAATGATAAGAAAAACCACACAGTTAAATTACCACTATTGCTTAAAAAAATTGAATTCAGTAATAGTAAAAGTGTGTTGGATATGGACAATTTTTATGAAGTCAATGTCAGCCCAATAGAATATGTGACTACGTATAATTTTACAGATCTTGATGTCAACGCTATGAAAGACAAGATATTGCTCATAGCGGTTTCATTCCAATCTCACGAACATTTAAATGTTGGTATGTTGGATGAAATCAAATTAAATCACGATTTTGGAGCCTTGTTAAGGGACCCGGTCGTATCGGACTTTACCATCGAAACTGGAGACGGAGAAAAGTTTCAAGTCCACAAAACGATCCTTTCAGCTCACAGCACAGTGTTCAAGGCTATGTTTAAAGAGGAAACAGCTGAGAGCCAGAATAGTTACGTGAAACTTGTTGATGTGAAGGCTGAAGATTTCAAATACTTGTTGGAGTATATTTACACGGGAACTATAAAAGATTTGGAGGGTGTGGACTTCGCCAATCTACTCATACTTGCAGATATGTACAATTTGAAAGGCCTTTGGACTCTGTCCCAGATAGCACTCGCGAAGCAACTGACAATGTCAAATGCGGCCTACACGCTAGTCGTGGCGGATATGTACGATGCTGATTATTTGAAAAATTTTACACTTAAATATCTCAAGAAGCACGCTAGTGCACTAGACAGCAATACCTTTAAAGAAATAAATAATGTCGACCTTATGAAACAACTCGTTACATACATTACTAGTCAATAGAATTTAACACCAGCATTTATTACTATCAATTCAAAAAGGGAAGACTGAGTCACAAAATGAAGACGCGGCGCGCACGAAACGTTCAATATTTATACTCAAAACTAAACATCTCTTGTATTAATTTATTAAACAAAAAGTGATTGTTGTAAAATATCAATGTACACAGTGTCAATATAGGATAAGTTTATAAATAAATAAAATATGTTTTTTGTTTATGAAGAAATAATGTTTTACTTTTACAATAACCTATGTGTAAGTCGGTTCAGTTACAAAACAAATAAAAAACATAAAATACAGAAAACGTAAAAATAAACTTTATATGTTTTTAAAACGTAACTGCGTTCTTAAATAAATGTAAATAGATGTTCGTTAGAATAAATATGATATTAGTAGATGTGGGTGGGGCGAGTGTGACGTGTGGTGGGGGCGTGGTGCTCACTTGTGCGCGCGCTGGCCGCCCGGGTGTGCGCCGCGCACACGTCGCCTATATAATCATTTTGGAATGTTACTTGAAGTCTTCGTTTCTGCGGCAAACAAACATTATCCTCCGTTAGAATGTTAGTTTGACTCGTTGGAACAGTGTTAATGGCGACATTTGTGCCGACGTGTGTCTCGTGTCTATTCACACTGTTGGGCTCCAATACAAGCGTAGAAAGCAATCGAAATATAAGCGCAATGCGTCGAGCCGCGAGCGTCAAGCCTCAAGCGTTCCGGATTATGCTGTTTGAATAAGCTTACTTTATATTGGTAATGTCAGCCCAGCGTGTGAACAGTCCACACGGAGGCATGTCCGTCGGAGTACACAACTAGTTTATACTGGTGGCGTCCGGCGCAATGTCTAGCTGTCTTACGGCGGGACCGGCTATAGTAACTGTTCGGTATGCAAACACACGAAACTAGATTCCATTTGGTGTTTCGCAAACATTCAGCGACGGGGGCACGTGGTCGCATGCAGGATAAGCAAGAAAAAAGGCCACATATTTGTCTTATTGTTTATTTATAACTAGTAACCCATACAAGGACGAAATAATGGATAAAATTATTGTTGTAAACAAACGCGTATGCAAAGGTGAAAACCTAATTCCTAATCGATTCCGATATAAAAATAAAAACTTAATTCGACCCTTATTTTCATATATGAACTACAAATACATGTTCTATAACGATTTTAACTATATGTCGAGGACTGTCGTTATATCGCAAGTCACCACAATGTTCTCGTTACTCTATGCTATTGTATAAGAGCTGGCTCTCGTAAATACTCTACGTGAAACAGAAAGTTCGCTGTTGCTGCGGTACAGTCGTCTGCCACACAAGCGTGAGCGTGCTCATTACTCGAATGTGAATTATCATCGTTCCAGACGTCATTACCGTGGCGACGTGTATGACAGCAGCAGCGCAGACATCACAATGTATCCTCTATCCGGGGCTCTACTCTGCTAGACACCGCATGTTACTCCTGTACTTAAACTATTTGATACAGATCCAGCCTCTGACCTCAACAGCTCGGTGTCGCGAACACGACACTCCCATCCGCCCAACACTCGGTAAGCTCATACAAGCGTGAAAGTTAGATTTAGAAATAGAAGGAACACAACAATTTCACAGTGCGAGACAAGTCTTTAGTTTCCTTACAAATGCAATAATGAACACATTAACGGCATTATGGACAATCATCGGGGTCTGTCCGACTAACGGCCATCATACATACTGTATGTCACACTTTCTCGCAATATGATTGGATGATAACGTGACGTTTTGAATCGGAACCGTCGGACCAAGTTCAACCAAGCGCTTCAGCGTACAAACAAAGCCTCAAATACATGTCTAGACTCTAGCGACACGTTCATACATGAAGTACACACATGCTTTACATGTCCGCATTAGTTAACAATGGGGTGGAACATGACAAGTGAGTTGAACTGGGCCCGGCGGAGTTCGGATGCAGAACGCGCGGTGACATGTATGTACAGATGGGCCGGCGGTGGTTCCCGGCAGTGTCGGTAGATGGCGGGGAGCTGTATCAAGTGCGGGTGAGGGCGGGCGTGGCGGCGCGGCCCTAGCGTTTACCGTTGTTGTACGAGAGGCTCCGCAGCGGCGCCTTGAAGTTGGCCGCCGCCTGCTGCTGGATCTGGTATGCGAGCGGGTGGATCTTGAAACCGTACAGTCTGCAACAAATTATACGTTTTATACTGGCAAGACACGGTTATAATGCAGCTGATGTTATGTGCAGTGCTATCATGATGCGCTCTACACACCAAACCCGCCGTCCCGGCGACACAACCCGGCGGCCTATAAGAAAAGCATCATGTCGGCGGCAAGCGCCCGCACGTGTTGCCGACATGACATTTCTACAACGCAAGCACACTGCTCGTCAAAGTCATAAAATGTTCTTTATTATGTCGAGCCACTGCCATGTCGTCGTCAGTTTTCCGACTTGCAATTACTGAAGCCATCGGCTAGCCCGCCGACATATGCTGGCGTACCGGTGGCTTTGGTGTGTAGTGCGTTTACTATCAAGCTACCACTAGCTGATCAATTGCCATAACTATGCTGGAATAGTCTAAAACTTATGTACAATGTTTGATCGCGAAGCCTGATGCACTTGTGTAAGTCTATGTGGTTGGATTTCCATCAAGCGTGCCATGGTATCTATCAAGATGGACGTGAATATCAATACCATAAGTTTCTCTTATTATGAATACAAAAATATGCAGTATTTTTGAATTTAAACAATTCAAATAATGCATGACAAATTATCACGAAATTCAAGGGCACTGACCTCAATTTATTATCAGATAACATAATTACAGAAATGTTATCTGTGATGGATACCGAAAATTAAAAACCCAATGCTGGGTTGTTAATTTTCGCACAAAATATTGTTATGTATTTAATAGCTATAGAAGAACAATAGACGAACTGGGGCCTCGCCAAGTGAGTTCTATAGACAACTCATATTAATTGCTAAGTTAACATCTTTCTCCTATCAATATTTGATTTGACAGAACTGCATTTATAATCACATAAAGTACAACTATTATCCAAGGCAAGAATTAAAAAAAAACCTCGTCAACATTCTATTTTTTTTTTCTGTAAGAATCATGACCTCAAACAGTCCACTACTAAACTAAGTTCGTCTTAAATATGTTCAAAGACCTGTTGGACACGGTCAGGGGGGTTACTCTATGATCCGAAACAAAACTCGAATGTAAAGCTAGGACTTCGCATGTAAAGCTGCACGAATGTGCCTAGGTACTCCACAAAACGCTCGAATCCTCTATAGTCCGAACATTCAAGTTTCGTTTCGGATCATAGAGTAACCTCCTGCTTCCATGCTACAATAATTTAATTATTATTAATCGGCCCATCGTAGTACACTGCTAAACGTAGCCTCGCTAAGTATATGCCAACCTTTTCGGTGTTGGGCAGCAATAAAATATAATACATTAGTCGTGATCACAGAGTCCTGAGTCACATAAAGATCGTTACATCTTGTGTTGTCGTTATTACGAGACTTTTTTCGCCTCACAAACACCCACACAGTAAACAAATACACGTGACTCGTACGAATGTTTGCCCCGCGGCCCCCCACTTAACAGTCGGCGTCGAACCAACTCATATAATTAGTCATATAATTACAAAGAAAAATGTATTGTGAACAGATCGCTCCAAGCGATATGACCACCAATTATAATGCCATAAAGTGATTTTATATTCTTGTATTTTTTTAATTGGTCTACAATAATGAGCGTGGCACTGTACAGACCTGGGCACGAACTGCGAGGCGGGCCGTTTGGGGCGGTACTCGGGGTGCACCATGAACACCATGTGCGGGAAGCCGGTGCCGAAGTACGCGCCGTCGGTGTGGTGGTGGCGCGACGACTTGGGCGTGTACACGTCCATGCAGCGCGGACAGTACAGCTTCACCATCGCCTCGCCGGGCACGTCCGACAGACCTGCGCAACGTACACAAAGCTATCATCACACTGTCAATATTTTTTATTTTTTTTTATTAAATTCTTTGATCTACCTGCAATCAGCCATATAGCTATAATCAGATCTGAATGGAACTATTATATGACAGTTGAGTTTTATCGCACCCACTGGTACGTAACCCGTTGTAGTTTCAATTTAATGTCAATTAATTATGAATTAGATTTTATCGTGAATTTGATTTCGCAATAAAATTCATAAGAATTCGTTTTATTTCAATGTGTAACATTCGCGTAATTTTAAGAAACTATTATCCAACTTCAATTTATGTTATAATTTCACACTTGTATGTTGGTAAATTAATCAATAGTGATTAGTTGCCATGTTGTAGAATGATTTGGCTTATAATTTAGCCACTGGTCAACTGCTAAATCATGAAGGAATAGATATTTTATTATTTTGTAATGTATATGACCGCGGCGTTAGAATCCACATATTGTTAAGGAAACTTTAAGGTAATGCAATGGAATTCTTCATTCACTGAATGCTTTAAAAACTGCTCAGTACCATCTTCTACTTGTATTTAAAGGAAAATGTTCTGCCGATGCCAGTGAATGATGCAGATGTCATCTAAAACTTGGAGCTGCCATAGATCAATAGAATATTTTTTGACTAAGAGTATTTGTCATTTGTATCCCAATAAGTCTCCGAACAATTAAACCTTAACCCCCAATGCTTTTTTTTGTGTAATCTATTTATATATAATAAAACAGCTTGATAGCTGTGAAAAACTTTGCGAGACTACATTCTCATACATTCTCCCTTCACACAAACTTTGGTGCTTTGAAAGAAGTGTAAAGGAGCAATTTAACAGTCTAGAATAGTTCTATCATCCATCCATCATCAGCCCGATGCAGTCCAATGCTAGACTGTGGATATAGGCCTCTCCTAAGGTACGCCACAGAGCCCGGTCTGCTGCTTTATGCATCCAGTCGCTGCTGGGATACTTGTATGTGTCTAATGATATCCCTGTTCTCTTAGTTTATTTGGATGGCACTGCACTTACCATTAAATATAGTATTTTACTTTACCAGATAATTACATAAAATATGGATGAAATATAAAAAAAGGTTTATTTACCTATTGGTTCCACAAGATTGTTAAATTGATAAAAATATTTTGCAATGACATCTAACACAAAAACATTAGTAGTCATTACAAACAGCACTTAGTTGAGTTTGATAATTTACTCAGTAAGAATGTTCTACTTAGGTTTTCATTTAGGCGGCTATAAATAGTGAAATAATCAATCACATAAGAATTACAAAGCAAAATATACTAATATAACTATTACTTTCGCCCTCTAATGAGAATTATATGATCAGATGTTATTTGTTGTCCATGCAGAGCATAATATCCAAACTGATTAATAAATAACACTTCATTAGTATGAAATTTACCTTGTATTTAATACTTATAAATTATAATTATTACTGCCTTTTTATAAGATCCATATTATTATATAGCTGTGATGGAGAAAGGTCGCAGGAAACCGCTGGATGCAGGTCGCTTCCAACAGGTCTATGTGGCAATCAATGGGGAAAACCTATGTTCAGCAGTGGATTTCCCATGGCTGAAGACAGAGAGAGAGATGGAGGAAAACCACCCTCAAAACTTCTAAAATCCACCAAATAAGACTAGTATCATAATGCAGGGTGGTGGAACCATGTCGAACTATAAAATAAATTTTAATGTTCATGATTATGTACACACAGCAGGAAAGGATGCATGACACATCTATTAGGTTAAATATTCTCATGTACTTACCAAGTGGAAGCATGGGTTGACACTCGCAGTACACGCGGGGACAGTGACCAAAGTCACCTGCTTGTAGTTTTTCTAACATTTGACCAATTCCTCTGCAACATCAGACAAATAAACCTCCATTATTTAATAGAAAATGTCTCTATAACACATATATTTCTAGTTTACTTAACAACATGTTTAATTAATTAATTTGACAGAAAACTTAATCAACAAAATAGTTTAACAATAGCTGAGTTTTGAATAATTTTATAAACTAATAATATACAAAAATAGCAGGTTTTTCTTTCAAATTATTACAAAACATTAAGAAAGCACCCTTATACCATGTGAAATTAATCAATAGTCTTGCACATACATATTTTCATTAATAATAAATAACTACCCCAACAGTCACATACATAGTCCTAATCCTACGTTAAGATCAATTAAATCTTGTGTCGTGGGTATCAGAAGCTACGAGAGACTTTTCGATCTCACAAACACCCAGACCCGAGACAAATACTTGTGAGCCTCACAAACATTTGTCTCGCTGCGGGGATCCAACCCGCGGCCTCTCGTTTCACAGGCGGCGTCTAACCAATTGCGCCATGGAGGCTGTCAATTAATGATTTAAATATAGAAAACACAGAACTAATGTATGCTGAATCATTTATACTCTATAGTCAATATTCTATAGTAATACCAATCCATGTACGGCACAATCCACAAGTTAGGATTCTAGGATTTCTTCTTTATTCTGTATTCTTTACAACTATTCTTTATTTCATGTCTTTTAATTATTGTTTAAGACAGATGCCAATAAAGAAATCTTTGTATTCAAAAACAATGATTTCTTTAAAAATGATATCAAACAAACTGGTATTTGTAATTATTTATATGAGGCATATTCAATAACCTACATTAATATGCAGCATTAAATATACAAACTGAGTATTTAAAATACAGCCATAAATATTTGTAATAATGTGGTTGATAGTAATAACACATAATTGCAATATTCACTACACAATACACATATCTGAATGTGTACTATAGATTATAAATTATGATTTATGGATCTATTAAACATATTTATTATCAAACAATCTATATTTATTTACGCCCTTATTCTTACGACAGTTTTTAAACCCATTTTAGTTATTAAATTTTTTGTCTTCTTTGCTCAAACTGAATTCAAAAGTCGATAAAAAGGGACAGAACATTCAATAACTAAAATATGTTTTAAAGTTGTCTATGAATAAGGCTGTGAGTATTTGTGATACCCAATTATGTTATTTTCATAGGCAGTGGACACATTGACTGGTGCTTGGGCATTGTTCTTTAAAAAGAAACATTTTTGTTGCATCATACACTGGGAGTTATTATGCTGCTGCTACATTGATTGAAATTTTTATATCCATATGTGTACATTCCTGAGCCATAGACGATGGAATATTGTACTGCCAACTCAGTCAAATTCAACAATGAAGTTAAATTAAAAGATCCAATAAACACATACAACTCACCGATTGGTTAATATGTAACGGGCGTGTATCAGTCCATACAGGATTTCGGATGCTTGCTCCACAAGGTCAGATTGATTTGGATTGTCATCGAGGTCGTCATCTGTCAACAAATCATTCTTTATGACTTACAAAGATTTGGTTTTGTATAGGATTGCAAAGTATAATTATTATATGTAGTCATACAATGGCCATTTAAAATGTTTCAAAAGAATGATTACGCAGTTTTGTTAATATATCCTTAGTTATTATAGCCATCTTTATCAGCCCATGTCAACTCATTGCTGGGTATAGGCCTCCTAATTTACATGCCCTACATTTCTATCCTGCAGCAAGCGCATCCAGAAACATGTAGTGTGTAAATGAGGAGGCCTATAACCCTGTATTAAGGACATAGTTTGAAAACAAATCTATACATATAATTTTGTAACCTATCAATGTCCGTGAATGAAAGATAAATAAGAAAATCTCATATGGGGAGACTGTACATTGTTGAGCTGTTACAACAGTTGTTAGAATTGACCAGAAACTTAATACAAATCACATATTTTTGATTAAAATTACACAAAGTGAGATGGCAATCTTTAAAATCTTAACTAATGTTATGATTGCGAAGTCGAAACTTTTTTCTGTTGTCTTACAAAATAAATATTAGATCAAAAAATTATAATACTCATTGTCAATTTAACTGTCATTTATCAGGATTTAGGTCATTGTTGATTGAGCTTCTGCTGTCTACTAGATTCATACTGAGAGCAATAATAATAGTAGAGTTAATATTAGAATCGATGGCGGAACTCACCAGGTTCAAGATCTAGGATCATGTCTAGGGCTTGTCGGTAGTGAGGCACCTGCTCGTTGAGTCCCGTCAGGTTGAATTTATCGTTTATGTAATCCTCATCCACCTGGAAATACGACGATCAATATAGGGCACCGCCACAACACCGCGAGGCGCGACGAAACCAAGAAATATCTCACCTCGCAAAAAAATTCGTTGCCGCGTAGCTGGCAGAACCACGAAATCCATGATACCTCCTCCGAACTACTCATTTTTCTGAAAGAAACACCAAAAACACAATTTAATTCACCGTAATCACTCGTGTAGTAACTTCCATAAAAATTACAACGCCTGCCACTCCACACAGCCACAACAAATTCTAAGCATTCCTATGTTTTCACCTGATTATTTTAACCTTTGACGATTTTTCTCGTTTTTTGCACGAGGTGGAATGTTCTCACTACAATCACAGTTTAAAATACATTAAATAAACACTATAAATTCTGGTAAAATGATGACAAACCTCACCTTTTCGTGCCTTGATTAGCCACGCTTGACGGGAGGGTACCTACGTTGGGAAGAGGGAGAGAGAAATTTCAATTTTCTATGTGTGTGTGGGTGTCGCAAAATGTAGTTTACATTCACTATGCTCCCATTATTGTAGAATGTAGTGGAATATAATTGTCTATGATTTCATTCATTAAATTAATTGGCATTCATAATTCAATTAATTTGGGTTTTAATTAATGAATTGGAAGTCAGGTTTTATTTTCAGATATTTTTTATTTTACTACAGGTAAGAAATTATTTTCAAACATGTTTTCAAAGAAATTTGACAATAGCAGTGTCGCCAACATAATAGTGCAGTTTTGGAGTCGCATTGAGTTTAAGTTCCATACAGAGTTGAGTTATAGAGTTCTGGTTTTGTCTCTGTCACACTTACGCAGTCACATAATCTTTCTTTTCACTCCACTGATTTCCCAATTCATGCGTTCAATGTTTTTCACGATGTCCGCTTCAGTTAATTAAATCTTATCGATTACACTGGTTAGCAGAAGGAAATATCTTACTTCCTTAGAGTATTTATAATATAGAGGAAGCACTGTCATACATTTGGGTCTTCAAAAACGTACATATTTTTTGCGTAATGTTGGTAGGACGGCTATATTAGTGAAAACGGAACTGATGATTTAAAAACAAATTACTTTAAATTCCGATAGTAGTCAAGAGTAATTTAGTTATTATTAGTCTAAAACGAGTTTGAGTGGAATTGAATAACCCAAAACTCGATTTTTTTTTAAATGATTTGTACATGTTGGACATCCTGTCAAATATCGGCCAATAAGAGGGCAGCAAAAGGTGGCCTGACACTACCATTTTTATCTACGTTTTTAAAGTAGGTATCAGTACTCCCTCTAATTAAAAATACTCTAATATAAGCTGACTTCCTCCTTTACAAACTGAAAATTTCACACAATATAATGCACGTGCATCGAACTCAAGACTGTTCATACTTTAAACAGTTCTTATGCTGCCACGTACCGATCGTCAAAGCGATCATTTTACATACATACACAAATATCACGCCTTTTTCCCAGAAGGGATAGGCAGAGGTCCTATCTCGACAACCACGTTTTGTCTTGTGTGTTCTATGCCACGATGTGACAGGGGTTGCCGGGCGATCTCATCGCCATATCGGGCAACAAATCCTGACTCTGGGTTGACAATGATAAAAATATCCAATATATATTGTATTAAAAATATATGTCACTTGCAAATTATAACAAATTATCAATGAACTGCTCTGATTTGGACCAACTTGTAATTTTTGTAATAATCATGATATTGTTAACTGGTTTTGAAAAGAGCAACACTAGAGTTTCTTGCCCGTTCTTCTCTAGTGAAAACCGCTTTCTGAACCGGGTGGTAGAAAAAAATATGACAATCTAAATAATGTTGAACATTCTAATGGATTCAATAAATTATTTTCATTTTCATATAACTTTGCCCGACCCGGTATTCGAATCCGAGACCTCAGCGTTAAAATCGTACCGTAGTACAACTGCGCCACCGAGGCATTTGAGTTGTGTGGAAAATAATTCCATGCTGACTCTTGTCTTGTTGATGAAAATTATGTCAATGGATTATTTATTTGACAACCTTCGTGGCGCAGTTGTTTAAACGCCGGCTGTGAAACGTGAGACCGTGGGTTTAATCCCTACACCGAGATCAATATTTGTCATCGACAGGTATTTGTTTCGGGTGTAGGTGTTTGAGACCGAAAAGTCTCGGGTAGTTTCTGATACCTACGACACAAGACTTAATGTTAATGGGGTCAGGAATGTGTATGTGACTGTTGGGTTTATTTTTTTTTTCAAATAGGAATTTATGAAAATTATATAAAATAGTAAACATTTAACATCATTTAATGAAATATTTTACACACTTACAATTTACAATTATGACAATTTTATAAGAGCACCTGCAGATACATTAAATTAAAATCAGAATTAACACAATATGATTCTTGAATACAATAATAAATTATTCAAATCTATTTGCTGGTTTTAGTTAAAGTATCAGGTTAGTCTATGTTTTGTGATGACAGAGTTATGTTACATAATTGTACATTAAATATATTATGATTGTTAATATTTCATTCCACTTTAAAAAAATATAAAAATAAGAAATGTTTGATTTGAATTTCATACTTTTTATTTTTAGGAGCAAGTGATAAGACACATACTTGTCTAATTATCTTGCCAGCCTGTATCTTTAACAGGGGCAGTAAAATATATTTAAAAAAAAGCAATGTCATGAATATTGCGTATGTACAAAGGGTTACATTTGTGATATTTTTTTACAAACTCGTGAGTTTTTAACAAGTATAAAACAACTTTTTCTTACGCTATCTTATGAGTTAAAGAAAATTGAAACATATCCTTTGCCAGTTCTGCATCATCCAAGCGTTTCCATGCTGCTGAGTTCATCACTTCCGGATTATTCTTTATATAATTGAATACTTTGTGTTGGATATTGACTAATTTATACTTTTTCGCAACCTGGGCCATTTCTATAGCATTATTGACAGATATTTCTTTATCAATGAGATGGCTTACGAAAATTAACAGAGGTTCTAATTGGAATCTGTGAATAATTTCCAGTAATTCTGATATATTACGGTTACGAAGCTCATTTATTTTTCCATTGTAAATAAATTCGAGAACAAGCTCAATTGTACTGTCACTGGTATTAGTAAATAAGGGTTTGTTGTCTTTAATAAGCTGTCTAAGTACAGGGCTGTGAGCTGCCAGTAGTATCTTATGGGTGGCATACTCCACGCCATTGTCCGACCGAATCATATAGTCTGGTGGGGTATCCTTATGAACATCATTATTCTGACAGTGCTGAAGTTTTATCATGTTCAACACCTGTTTTTCTATTACGAAAGCAGGTTCCATCTGTATATTTATGGGTACGTGTACAGTAATGGTTTGTTCGTCTTCTGGATTTTTTAAATTTTCAAGGTGAAATGAAAATGTCTTGATATAATGACACTCATCCTTTTGTGTACTTCTAAAATAATGTGGTGTGAGAGAATCAGTCAGCGTACAACAAACATCTTCCTTTGTGAACTCACTAGACTTTGGGATTGCAATTGAAAACCCTCCAGTTCTTCTGTGACATACAAATAAATTCAGTAATAGAAAAGACTTAGGCCGCATAGTGGCTGTGTAGAAGAACCAAAAGTCTGGGGTTTTCTGTACGTATGTTCCTCCTATATCTAGCCGCTCAGTAATATCTTTCTCTATGTTGACATTATAAATGCACAGTCTTTTAGCATCCTTTGTTTGACATCTATTTAAACAGGACACATTTCCATATTGGCCCTGAAAAAGTAAAACTTATTAAGTTTTAGATTACATTTCGTTACGTTATTAATCTTGTAGCATTTATTACACTATTAAAGGTCGTGGGACGTCGCTGGATGCAGGCTGTCTCCAACAGGTCACTGTAAAAGTCATTGGAGGAGGCCTATGTTCAGCAGTGGACTTCCTTTGGTTGATGGATGGATGGATTACACTATTGTTAATAAGGCTACAAAACTCGAAAGGCTATGATAGTTCAATGCAATGTGTGAGAGTTATTCAATTTGAAAAATCTTATATGAGTGGGACTGAGATAATCTTGCACATTATCACTTTTTAGAAGAAAAAAACTGATGAACTACATGCAGCACTAGTGTAACCTCTCTACTACTAAGGCCAAGTTTATGTATGTAAAGTATTGCATAAATTTTTTAAGAGGAGTTTTACGAGACTGAGTAAAGTTTGTTATTACTTAAATATCTATTTTACCTCTTCAGCATGTTTTGGATGAGGTAACGAAACAGGCGGACTCATAATTTCGTCTTCGTTCTCTTCCATCATGTCCCTTCGGTTATCAACAGGGTCTCCGTTGTCCATTCTGATAATACTCTGGTTTTATAGCAACGATTGAATTGATTTTACAAATGAGTCATACTTTAGTCACTTTTATTTTAAAATAAAATTGACAATATATGTTTATAGTAGAGTTACGTTTAAAAACTACACAATAGCAACAACAATTTGGTACAAAATTGTTAGAAAAGCTTTAAAATTACAATTACAATTGCAAAATATTTATGAAATATTAAAACTATGACTTTGACTTCTATTCATACGAGTGTTGCTCGAATAAAAAATAAAAATGGCATTATTATGTGAATTATAATCCACCCAGAAAAAAGGAGATATTTGCGTCTTCAAAAAAGTGCAAATTGCAAATTGGCAGTGCTGCTTTATTTGTAGAAATTGAACAAATTATTTAGCAACAAATTGCTATAAATTCAGTTAGTAACCAAAAATATATTCAGTTATTATTCGTCTAAAACGAGTTGGAGTGGAATTCAATAGCCCTAATATATATATATATATATATTTCGTGTCGGTCGGACAACGAACCCTCAACATTTGGTTAAATGCATCAAGAACGTTGTGAAATAATTATTTCATTTAATTAAACACCATTATTTGTGTATAATGTACCCGCCTATAATAGTCTGGTAAAGGTCGCGGGACGTCGCTGGATGCAGGCTGCCTCCAACAGGTCACTATGGAAATAATTAGGAGAGGCCTATGTTCAGCTGTGGACTTCCTTTGGCTAATGGATGGATGTCCTTTTTTTCGTAGACGCGGGGAAACCAAGTTATCGCTAACATCCCACCTCGGGGGAAAGTGGAGCGAGTATGTTTGGTTCACCGCTCCACGGCATACCAACATAACCCCGAGTGGCCCTCTTGGGCACAATTGCAAGAGCGCCTCAGCTTCTAACCGAACCGTTCCTGCACACTGCCTCTTAATTTGCAGCTCGTACCCTCTGCTGCCGAACATATCGGGGTCGCATTGAATCCATGTACAAAGGTCATTACGTCAGTCCCTAACTGCGCGCCCAGAACCTCCATATCCCCATTAGTTGCCTCTTACGACAGGCAGGGGATAAAGTGGCGAAATTGTCGAAACGCCCCCATACCACAGGGCGACTGGAGTGTGTCGTGGGAGTTGAACCTGCAACCACCGTCTTGGTAGCCGCGTACAGCTCGTCACTAACAGGCCACCAAGCACTTAGTGGTCATTAGTATTTACCTAAAGTTATTTAAACATATACATAAACTCACGCCTTCTCCCCAGAAGGGGTGGGCAAAGGTGCCACCATGACACCCAAATTTCGCCTCGTATGTTCCGTCCCACGATGTGATAGAAGGCGAATAGCCATATCGGGCACAAATTCCTGACTCCGAACTGATAATTGATTGAAAAATCTATTATCACTTTGCCCGATCCGGGATTCGAACCCGAGACCTCAGCTTTGCAATCGTACCGTAGTACAACTATGCCACGAGGTAGTCAGTTATTTACAGGTTTATCTCATTTGTAATTAATCCAGAGAATTAAATAAATCAGTATTCTTTCTTCAATACGCATTACCCTGATATTATTTGTTAACATACGAATAAAAAAGTGCGTGGTGGCCTGTTGGTAAACGGACCAGACGCGGCTGCCTACATGTCCACGGTGGTCGCGGGTTCAAATCCCAGGGCACACCTCTGACTTTTCGGAGTCATGTGTGTATTGATAGTCAATCACCACGCACTATAACGGTGAAGGAAAACATCGTGAGGAAACCTGCATAACATAGCGATTTGTATAAATTTCTATGGTATGTAAAAGTCCGCCAACCCGCATTAGGCCAGCGTGGTGGACTATATGGCCTAATCACTCTCAATCATACTCTCGATTGTAGAGGAGGCCCGTGCCCTGCAGTGGGTCGTATATGGGCTGATACGATACGATACGAACATACGAATGTAACCGATAAGACCGCCTATCGTATTACCAAACATGACCTAACTTTTGTTAAGCTGAATACAGGAATTTGGTTTGCAATAAACGGTTATTGAATTTTAGTATCTTCAGTGACAGACGCTCGCCTACAAGGTGGACGGACGACTTGGTTAAGGTTGCAGAAAGTTGCTGGTTGCACGCCACTTCCAACAGGTCGAGTTGGAGATCCTTGGGGGAGGCCTATGTTCAGCAGTGGGCTTTCTGAGGCTGAGAAGAATAAGAAGTATATTTACTACTGCTATGATAATATCATATCTGGTTTGCTATATTTTGTAACGAGAAAAATAATCTGTTGTTAGTTGTTTCTGGCGATTATACCATTCGCGCTTATGTGCAGTCAAACAGTCCATACTCCACAGTTTCTGTTGTTGTCGGTGACTGGTCTAATAGTATAATAGTATACATAACACAATGGTATATGTAGTGAGTTTATCATTATCTAGGTAGTTAAGTGGTCTGTGGTAGAGCCACGCTGTTGTCAGTTAAGACTCAGCAGAATGGGCAGGCTCATCCGGGGCGGTACCACTGTCTCACAGGAAATCAACGTGAAGCGACAGCTCAACTGTCGCGTTTCGTTTCGTGACTGAGATGGCGGCTGCCCAATACCCCTTTTCTCTTCCCATCCTTTTTCCTTCCCGCTCCCCTCCCAATTGGGGCAGCAACACTTCCAGGATCCAGAGCTATGGATATTCATGGGCGGCAGTGATCACTTACCATCAGGTGACCTGTTTGCTCGTTTACCGGACCTATGCACTAAAAAAGAAAAAAAGAAAAAAAGGTTCTGGATAAAAATAATTTAATTGAGATGAAGTTCACAATTTTTAAGACCCATTGGTTTAGAGGTATTGTGTTCGAGGTACAATTCGTGATGTCTAGGATTCGATTAAAAAAAAATACGGTAGAAAAAAAACAATTCAATTTTGCCGTGTGATTGAAGTATAAATCGTTCAAGTCACTCCGTGTCTTACGTGTCGATTTTAGGTACCTACTAAGATATACGTCAACAGCACGATAGCATAAGAAATATCCTCTCGAGCATGTGTTTCCAATCGAATAACTCGTATTGAATCGCCGGCTGTGAAACGTGACGCTACGGGTTTGATCTCCACGCCGAAACAAATAATTGAGTGATTCACAGGTATTTGTTTCGGGTCTGGGTGTTTTGAGAAAAGTCTCTCGTAGTTCCTGATACCCATGACACAAGACTTAATTGACCTTAACTGTGTGACTGTTGGGTGTATTTATTTATATTTTATTAAATGTATTACCTCACCCGGGAATCGAACCCACGATGAACTATCTCGCGGGTCACAACCGTTCACACATAAACGACAGATAGCAACTGGACCGATGCAGCATCAGATCATATACCTCCATGCACAGGTATTGGAAGTCCTTGCTGTCTTTTAATAATGGACGGGGAGAGGCGGATAGACCGTTGTGGGTGAAGTTTGATGTGTTGTGTTGGCTATTGTCAATTGCACCATTATGACTTAAAATTATATACACTGGAAAGGTATAAAGCAGAGGTAGTGGGATTACATACACACATACATAGGTACATAAACTCACGCGTTTTTCCCAGAAGGGGTGGGCAGAGGTGCAACCAGGACACCCACGTTTCATCTTGCATTTTGCGTCCCAGGATGTGATAGGGGGGGGGGGGGGAGAATATCACCATATCGGGTATAAACTCCTGACTCCGGGCTGGTAATGAATAGAAATTTTTTATATCACTTTGCCTGACCCGGGTTTCGAACCCAAAACCTTAGCTTTGCAATCATACCGTAGTACAACTGCGCCACCGAGGCAGTCTGATAGATCTGGGTGTTTGTGCGACCGAAAAGTCTGTCATAGTCTCTGATACCCACGACACAAGACTCGATGTTAGTGTTAGTCAGGACTATGTATGTGACTGTTGAGTGTATTTATTTATGTTTATGTAAAGTACTATAGCACAGACAGAGAAGATTAAAACATAGAATAACCTATTGGAGGTTTAACAATTATTTTTCCGATACGGCAAAATATCTGCTCTGAACCTAATGGTAAACGCAACGCTAACTAGATAGATCATGGAATGGCATTAGAAGATGGACTAATGCCATTATCCATTCGACACTATTATCCCGCCCACTTAGCTGCATCTTAAAGCCCCATTTACACGGGGAGAGTTTATCGGCTCGAAGATACGATTATCGTAAGGATATAAAAAAGTTGCATCGTGTAAACGTTTGTCAGAACACGATAATCTATGGCGGAACTGTTATATCGCAATACGATTCTCGCCCTAAGAAACTCTCTCCGTGTAAATAGTGCTTAACGCTACGATGTAAAGACCCAGGATTATAGAGAGGAGAGATAATACGAGAGAGAGAGAATACGTGTGTGACGTGTAGCATTAAACAGCATAATAGTACGGCAAAGCATAACGCCTTATGTATTTATAGCACACATATCACAGGTATCAAAATGCATCGTAAATGTCAGTCATATACACTTGAAAGGCCTATGTATGTATATGATCAGTAGCGCTGGCTCCAAGTGACAGATGCGAGGCGCGAGGGCGCCTGCGCGACCCGGGATCCGCTCCGGAACTGCCTGGCACCACCCCCTTATCATTAGAGATGTGCCGCAGTCGATGAACAAATATTTGTTTTTTACAAATTTGGTATACCGTTATGGAAGAATTAAAATGAGTTATAAGAATGTTGTTGCTGGTAGGTAGTGATATTCATGTCAGATCGGATATTGACCACTGTAAACCATGGCGGTAAACATTTTGTAGTAAGCCAAGTGAACTTCAAATACCTATGTTTCGGGATATCTTTTGCTTTAGGATAATCTTAATTGGGATTGCATTACGTCTACCTTCATGTGGATCGAGTCACGTAGTCTCAGTATAAAAAACAGTAATAGCCTTATGAGCTTCAGTGAAAACATCAGGAGGTAGATTAGGTGTTAGGTTCCTTGCCTTATGACTTCGGTGATGGCTCCGTAATCAGTCTGATCTGATTATTCAAACTTTTTGGATTCAAAATATAACTATTTATTATTGTCATCATAATCTTCAACTACAGGATGTCCACTGCTAAACACGGGGTTCTCCCGAAATCAATTAAGTTTATAAAGTGTTTTCTTAGCTTTGTCTTTTTTCCGCGCATGCTTTATACAAGAACAAGGAACATCTTTACCCAGTTGCAATAAATTACAAAGCATCGATATCACAGATAAGACATGTACACTACAGCGACTCTACGCTGCAGCCTTTTCAAGGTCAGATCTGTCAGTCGGCTGCAAGCCGCTCTCGGCGTCGCACGATGCCCCTCGCGCTATGAGCACGCCACGCGAGCGCCGGGACAACGACACCGTCGAGCTACTCCCGCTCAAGTCCGCGTTAGTCAACAACAATTACAGAGACGATGAGACGTACTACTCTCCCCCCCGGGGGCTCAACAACAACCCTTCCAGTGCCAGCCTGTACGATTACACACTGTTGTCCAAAAGGACGCCGGCCTCCAAAAGGTATTGTACTTTGTTTTTGTCCCAGCTTGGATGTATCATCTCGGAAGATGTGCTTTTATTTTTGGATGCTGCAATGTGTATTTTGGCTTCCTTTTTATTAGAGAGATATTTTTAATTGCAAAATTGTTGTTTGTGTTTGAACAGGAATAAAGTACTGTAATAATATTATGTTCATATGATTGGACGAGTTAATACTAAGCATATGTTCTTAGATATTTCAAAAGCATTAATGCTTACGGTAAATAAATTACACCTTGTTAATTGATTTTTCACAGTAAAGTTTTCATAGCTAGCAGTAACTTTATGTTTCGCAATGTTTACAATATCCAAAAAACCACGTTTTTCTTGATATTTTCCTTGATTTTATTCTAAAACAAAGATTATTCACAAAAAACAGTATTTTTCAATATTATTTTCTTCCAGAATAATTTAAATTAAATTTAATTATACATACGTGCTCGTCATTAATGAGACATCGAATTATCAAAAAATATTATAAGTACTTCATACCTAAACTATGCATATGACCATTTCTAGTTTTCCAACTGGGAAAATATTAGAATTAATTATCTCGAAAGACACACCACCTTGCTTGGATAATTGGATCATAAAACGTCCGAAGTGCACAATAGCTACAGCTTAATGAGCTATTGTTTACGAAAGTGCTGACGTTTTGGAGAACTGCAGCAGATAATTGTAGCAGTCATTAAAACGGACTCGACGCCGGCACTGAAACTCGGCAATTAGTTCAAAATAACTAGTTTTGTTGCTGATGAACTGAATTAAATACGTTTTGTGTCTCAGTAAATCTATTTTGTCAGTATTTTTTTAGTGTTGATATTGTGAAATGTGGGATAAAGGCAACTCAGCCACGCATAGACCCAGGTTTTTGTTATAAAACGCAAATTCGCTTATTTTTATATATTTTTTTATTGCATAGTTCCGGCAAGTGAGTAAACAGGTCACGTGATGGTAAGTGATCACTGCCGCCTATAAACATAACGCTGGATCATAGATGTGTTGTCCTCCCAATTGGGAGGGGAGCGGGAAGGGAAAAGGATGGGAAGAGGAAAGGAGTATTGGGCATCCGGCAGTCTCACTCGCTGAACGAAACGCGACAGCGAAGCTGTTGCTTCACGCCCATTTCCTGTGAGACAGTGGTACCTAAAGCCCTGAATGAGCCTGCCCATTCATGCTCATGACTCATGACTGACAACAGCGTGGCACCACCGCTACCAAATAATTGTACATGAAAATAATAAGAGTGCGCATGATGGTAAGCACAGAGACATGACTAGACAGGTATTCACCGACGAGAGACATGTAACTTCGGTGGACATAAGAATACCGATCTTCTGCAGAAACCACTTTAACTGATCTTAACTCTATTCTAAGTTCTCTTTTAGTATTTTAATGATAGGCATAATAATTAGTAGCAATAGATGGAGAATATTCCATCCTTCCACTTATTACTGCAACTACTATAATCTAGAATGAACAGCGGCACGCTTTTGACAAAATCATTCAAATCGATGACTACTTACGATCAGCTGTTCGTTTATTATGACTCAGCATGAATGGGCAGGCTCATCCGGGCGGTACCACTGTCTCATAGAAAATCGACGTGAAGCGACAGCTTTGCTCTCGCGTTTCGTTTGGTAACTAAGATTGTCGGATGCCCAATACGCCTTTCCTCTTCCCATCCTTTTTCCTTCCCGTTCACCTTCCAATTGGGCCGGCAATACATCCATGTTCCAGCGCTGTTGATGTTCATGGGCGGCAGTGATCACGTACCATCACGTGACCTGCTTGCTCGTTTGCCGGACCTCTGCAATAAAAAATATCTATAAAAAGTGCTGAAGATGTTAACCTATGTGTTTCTCCATCAGACTGCTGTCATCCCGGTCCACTCAGCCGGCACCGACGCCGCTGCTGACGCTATGCGGTGCGCCGCCGCCATCTAGGAAGCGCGAGGAGCTAGCGGCGCTCGCCAACCTGCGCAAGAAGGTGGCGCCAGCGCTGCTGCAGCCTGAGAAGTAAGCGTTAGAGTCACTCGTAGGGTTTTTGCCCGCCACACCGAAATATTATCTTTTGGGAACATTTCAGGCAAAGAAGTATTATTTTTATGACTGTCTAGGGATCCTGACAAGCCATCATAAGTTTTTATACCAAGGACTTTTCTCAATACGTTATAGTTTGCAGAGTTTAACTTTAACCACATGAAAATTTTCATTTGCGTTGCCCTGGACTGAAGTTTGCGCCCCACGACTCATTTTACAATATTTCAACATTAAAATTTGTTTTCTTAATATAAAATAGGAATACATGCATTTAACATTTATTTACGTCCATTGTAGATACATTATTATTGAACTATAGATATTCGGCTTTATTCATAAACAGTATGAAACTTATTTTAGTAATCGAATGTTTTGTCCCTCTCGAACGACTTTTGAATTCAGTTTGGGGGAAGAAGACAAACATTCAATAACCAAAATAGGTTTTAAAACTGTCTATGAACAACGCCGATTATGTTTAATATCGGGTACATTGTGACCATTTTGCCTTGGCTGTAAAATAAATATCACATGAAAATCTGCTAAGATTTAAACTATGTACGTGTCTACACTCTAGTTACTCCATCAATAGATTTTATTGTTAGAATGCTAAAATAGCTGCATGTCTTAGCAGAAATAACCTAAATTAGGTTGCCTCTGAAATTCCGCGCCGTATTGTTACAGTTCAGGTCACAGTAAAAGTTTTGTATTGTATTGTATTGTATTGTATCAGCTCATATACGACCCACTGCAGGGCACGGGCCTCCTCTACAATCGAGAGTACGATTGAGAGTGGTTAGGCCATATAGTCCGCTACGCTGGCCTAGTGCGGGTTGGCAGACTTTTACATACCATAGAAATTTATACAAATCGGAAAAAAGTTTTGAATGGCAATCTATAGCCGCAAGTAGGTAAGACATATACTTATATTTTTTATTGAAATGAATGGCGAGATGAGCATGCCGTTCGCCTGATGGTAAGATATATGACCGCTCATGAACAGTAGCAACTATCATGGCCTCGCGGCTGACTAGTTTAGCCAAGGACTTGCACAGTGATTTTAGTGTGGTTTTAAATTTTTTTTAAAAAATAATAGAACTAATTTTGTTGAAATAAAAAATGGCCGTTTTTATGACGATGTTCTTATATTATAGTAAGCAAATACTATATTTAATTATGTAAGATAATTTGGTAAAAAAAATTTTTCATGACCAGAATTTGTGAATAATTTCGCATTTTTTTTTTTATTTCTAATGAATTAAACACAAAAAGATGAATTCCTCTGATAACTTTTTTCCTAAGAGTCTTTTTAATCAGCTAAAATTTTTATTTTGTTCTTTTGTTTAGTGATTTAAGATATTTAAAGCTTCTAAATTGCCATTCGAAGCCAAAATAAGAAAACCTCTGTCCAGTAATAAGGATTACTGGACAAAGGTTTTCTTGTATATAACATTTTAATATTAATCTAAAATGTTCTCCACCTAACTCTTTAGATGACAATACGAGTATTATCTAAAATTATTACTAATATTTTTTCTTTTAAATATTGTTTTGGTGGATAAAAACTGGTTCGAAAAGTTCTGTTTTAAAACTGAAATACTTTTCTTTCTTTTTTTATTTCTAAATAATACGTAATGTAATGATAGGGTCACTAGAACATACGACCTCTTTAAGTGAATGCCACGCATGACGTCCTTCGAAGAAATGACCCGCCAACGCGTAACAATTGAATTACATATAAATGAGAGGACATCTCATGTTCTATAAGGTGCCTATTTGAGCTCGTGAGTGGACTTCAAATGACATAGTTACACTACCCAATTGGCCAATAAAAGACAACAATACGCACGAGTTTGGCCTTACCGTTCAGGCAGTATTTGAAACTGGCAATATTGCGGATCTGTTAAATAAACATACAAACACTACTTATATTGTTATGCTGCTGAATTTGACAGCCTCCGTGGCGCAGTTGGTTAGACGCTGGCTTAGAAACGAGAGGCCGTGGGTTCGATTCTTGCACCGAGACAGATGTTGTGTGAACCGCAGGTATTTGTTCCTGATACCCACAATACAAGACTCCATCCTCTACCATACTCCATATTAAGTAACTTTACACATTGTATTTTACTTTGTAAGCAATTGGGTATGTCATGCTCGCTTAAAAGTCTGTGCTTGCGGCGGCGTCGTGTGCCGGGTCGGTCACTTCCCTGTAGCATGGTTGAGGAGGCCGATGGCTGGCACATGCGTCACACTCGTGAACGGGTGCTGCTTGTGTGGACTGGCCTGTCCGATTTGCTTACATTGTAACTGATTGATAGATTACATAAGGCTTTCACAAGTATTCACTGCGTTGGTGAAACAGGGTATACTGATTTTTCGTTCTGGCCTACTTCGCTTCACTCAGCTGTATTAAACAGAATGTAAACATATTTGTATTAAAAATATATGTCACTCGCAAATTATAACAAATTATAATCAATGAACTGCTCTGATTTAGACCAACTTGTAACTTTTGTTATAATCACGATATTGTAAACCGGTTTTGAAAAGAGCAACACTAGAGTTTCTTGACCGTTCTTCTCTAGTGAAAACCGCTTTCCGAACCGGGTGGTAGAAAAAAAAATGACAATCTAAATAATGTTGAACATTCTAATGGATCCAATAAATTATTTTCATTTTCATTTCCATCTTAGTGTGGGTTTAGGAATATATATGTGACTGCTGGGTGTATTTATTTATTTAATTAAAACCTACATTTGAAACATTTTCATCTTGTAGATGTACATGACTAGCGGGTGTGTTGTAGTGACCAATAATAATAGAGTTTTGCTGCACATAATAGAATTTTCATATTCAAACCTTGTTCTTATTATTTTTACCACATTCAGATTTTGATATATCTAGTAATTTGATGTATACCCATTTGATTGAATAACGCGCTTTATAATTACTTTAGCCATGTTTCAATCCATTAGTACTAATTTTTGCATTGATACCAAACGCTCGTCATTCCGTCCTTAACTGTACTGTACTGTATCAGCCTATACACGACCCGCTGCAGGGCACGAGCCTACTCTACAATCGAGAGTACGATTGAGAGTGGTTAGGCCATATAGTCCACCACGCTGGCCCAGTGCGGGTTGGCGGACTTTTACATACCATAGAAATCTATACAAATCGCTATGGTATGCAGGTTTCCTGACGATGTTTTCCTTCACCGTTATAGTGCGTGGTGATTGACTATCAATACACACATGACTCCGAAAAGTCAGAGGTGTGCCCTGGGATTTGAACCCGCGACCACCGTGAACATCTAGGCAGCCGCGTCTGGTCCGTTACCAACAGGCCACCACGCACTTAAACGTACAATTAAAATGCTCTTTCATATTTTACATAGTACTATCCCAGAACCATAAATTGAAAGTCAAAGTGTACCATCAAAGTATAGATATACTTTTGTCTTTCTTAAATGGATAACAGATACCGGTATAATTTCTTTGTATCAGACCTTGAGCCCCGATTGAAATGCCAGTGCTTCCTATTGGCCTCGAGCACGCAAAGCGAAATGCGAAAGGTCTGTTAGCAATTTCGCCATTCAAATGTGCCATTTTTGAAGTAGGCCAAGTATTGGTTCCGTGATGGAAAAGCTGTGTCGCCTTTGTATCTGTTTGGGGGAAAATGAAATGAGTTTTCTTTCATATTATGTTGGAGTATATGATCTCCATTGGTAGATGTTATAGTTGCTTGTAAATTCATGGGATAACTTAAAATATGTGTTGTTCATTACCGGCGTGTTTTATATTAGTATTCATAAATACATTATAAATAATAAAATAAAATAAAAATTAAATAAATAATTGAATACAGCTTTTGATGAAAACGATGTGGGGAATAGTAAAGCGCCTCGTTGATATTGAATAACCCTGTTATAAAGCTCGTTGAAATAAATATGTATTGAAAAGTTTTAGAAAGATCATAATAATATCTGTGGACAGTATTGAAATCATCATCGCCTTTTTATTTAATAATAAATAATAATAAATACACCCGACAGTCATACCTGTACATAGTCCTGACTCCACACTAAGACCGAGTCTTGTGTGGTGGGTATCAGGAACTACGAGAGACTTTTCGGTCTCACAAACATCCAGACCCGATACAAATATTTGTGGGCCACATAAACATTTGTGTTGGTGCGGGGATCGAACCCGCGGCCTCATGTTTACAGTCGGCGTCTAATCAACTACGACACGGAGGCTGTCTACTAAAATTTTATAATAATACTAATCATCGTCATCATCATCAGCCCGTTACAGTTCACTGATAGACATAAGCCTCTCCCAAGGTACGCCACAGAGCCCACAATAATATTCATACTAATACTGTCTGTTAATAGCTTGAATTGAAGTGCGTGGTGGCCTGTTGGTAACGGACCAGACTCGGCTGCCTACATGTTCACGGTGGTCGCGGGTTCAAACCCCAGGGCCCACCTCTCACTTTTCGGAGTCATGTGTGTATTGATAGTCAATCACCACGCACTTTAACGGTGAAGGAAAATATCGTGAGGAAACCTGCATTCCGTAGCGATTTTAAAGAATTTCTACGGTATGTAAGTCCGCCAACCCGCACTAGGCTAGCGTCGTGGACTATAAGGCCTAACCACTCTCAATTAATTCTCTCGAATGTAAAGTAGGCCCGTGCCCAGCAGTGGGACGTATATGGGCTGATAATAAAAATAGCTTTAATGTATGGTATACATCATACTAATAATCGTAAAAATATTATAGGAGCCAATATAATTGATATTAATTGTTCCAGGTATGTCAATAATAATGAGAAGAAAGCTGAAAAGGAACCGGAGCAGCTCGACAACAGGCCGAAATTACTTCAAAGGGTGAGTGATCTATTATAATGCCAACGTTTTTTTAATTCGTGGTTTAGTAAATAACTTCTATATCCCAGAGGAAAGTCAGATAAAAACCCCAGTCAGATAAAATCCCCCATATTTTTTTTATCAGCCCTTATACGGCCCACTGCTGGGCACGGGTCTACTCTACAATCGAGAGAATCGATTGAAAGTGGTTAGGCCATATAGTCCACCACGCTGGCCTAGTGCGGGTTGGCGGACTTACATACCGTAGAAATTCTTTTTTAAAAATCGCTACGGTATGCAGGTTTCCTCACGATGTTTTCCTTCACCGTTAAAGTGCGTGGTGATTGACTATCAATACACACATAACTCCAAAAAGTCAGAGGTGTGCCCTGGGATTTGAACCCGCGACCACCGTGAACATGTAGGCAGCCGAGTCTGGTTCGTTACCAACAGGCCACCACGCACTTATAATATACCTAACTTATATGTATGTGTAAATGTTTAATGATAAATGTAACTCCAAACGTCATACGCATGCGATGGTCGCCTATAATTGTTACGGTATTTAGCAGGTGTTTTAATTATTGCTTTATTGATAGTGTAAATACACGTTATGTTGGTGATCCTATTAAAATAAATAAAAAAAAAATTACATACATACATCAGCCTATACTGTCCCAAGGCATGGCCCTCTCAGCCTCCTTCCATTCGTCCCGGTGCAGGGCTCCATCCTGCCAGTCTCTCTCCCACTTGTCCAACCCATCTCTCTGCGTGTGTACATTATGCATACATATATACATAAACTCCCGCCTTTTTTTCAGAAGGGGTAGGCAGAGGTGCTAACAAGACACCCACGTCTCGCCTTGTATTTTCCGTCCCATGATTCGAACCCGAGACTTCAGCTTTGCAATCATACAGTAGTACAACTGCGCCACCGAACTGAACTGAACCAGGTCTTGGGCTCGAATCCCGGGTCGAGCAAAGTGATATTGGGTTTTTCTATTCAGTATCAGCTCGGAGTCAGGAATTTGTGTCCGATATGGTGATAGGCTTGCCCCTATCACATCATGGGACGGAATACACAAGGCGAAATGTGGGTGTCCTGGTTGCACCTCTGCCTACCTCGTCTGGGATAAACGCGTGACGTTTATGTACATATGGAAATATCACATAAATGTATTCTTTTATGATTACAAATCACAAAAATTTAATGTAACATAATATTACGAATGTAATTTGAAAGAGTGAGTTATACACAAAAATCTGAGGCATTAAATTTGGATTCTACTAAATACATCTTCGCTGGTGCGGCTACAGTATCCAATTTTACGGTCGGCTTCCGAAACGGATGGTGTTCTGCTTTAAAATATATCGGCGTCGCTCGCTGGATATTGAGAGTTACGTAACATTTACAAGAATCAAAAATATACCTATGTACAAGAAAGAGACGAAATTTTGTTGAAATAGCTAAAATGGTTTCTTGGATTTACGCGAATGTTACACGTTGAAATAAAACGAATTCTCACGGATTTTATCGTGAATTTGATTAAATTTTTACATTTCTTAATTTCCTTTCGTTCACTTTACAGTTCTCGTAGTCGTTTGTGACCGCCCCGTGACCACGAAAACTGTAAAGTTAAAAGTCAGGAAATTAAAAATTAAATTAAATTCGCGATAAAATCCGTAAGAATTCGTTTTATTTAAATGAACTAGCAATACCTAAGTGGAGAAATTTTATTATATTTTTATATTTAATACGTAAGCAAAATCATCTAAAAAGTTATATTGTTTTTTTTTTTGTATTGTATCAGCCCATATACGACCCACTGCAGGGCACGGGCCTCCTCTACAATCGAGAGTACGATTGAGAGTGATTAGGCCATATAGTCCACCACGCTGGCCTAATGCGGGTTGGCGGACTTATACATACCATAGAAACTTATACAAATCGCTATGGTATGCAGGTTTCCTCACGATGTTTTCCTTCACCGTTATAGTGCGTGGTGATTGACTATCAATACACACATGACTCCGAAAAGTCAGAGGTGTGCCCTGGGATTTGAACCCGCGACCACCGTGAACACGTAGGCAGCCGCGTCTTGTCCGTTTACCAACAGGCCACCACGCACTACATTGATTGACATTACATATATTGATTATTGAGATATAATTTGTTTCATTTAATTACACAAATAGGCTAAAATGGAGGTTCCATAACATTTCAACGTAGCTATAACTGTAACTTATTTTTTTTTTATTACGCAACACATAAGTACCTTACAAGTAACTTTTTTTAAATGTGAGTCTTAACTGACTTGAAAAGTAGTAGTATGTATGTTGGAATGTCATTAAATCATTTTCTATGAAAATGCTTTTACAAATTTTCAATTGTTCTCATTTGATGATTGGACTCTTCAAAACATACACTGTCTCTTGTGTAGCTAGGAAATAACGTAGCACATAAACGCATTCGCGACTCGCGTAGGCAGCTCGTAGCATTGTAATTTTCAGGTAGTTCGTAGCGTTGCTACGTAATCCGTAGCAAGTGCTACATGTCGAATATGTCGATGCGTTTTTTGTTCTGTTACGCTACGTTTTGTTCACTCCTCTCTTTATACTTGGGAATAATTCCCACATATTATAATATGCTATAGACTTTTTTACCACATAATTTCTTTAATTAATTTTGTATATTTAAATACAAAATAATTACTTTTCGTGCGAATATTTGCTGTAAACATTATACTTAAATGCATTAGTCGAGGTATGTTTATTGGCATGAAATACTCATCGTTATTAAATATTTTAAACCAACTATAAGTTAACATATAATAAAATGGCTCACTGCAGGACATGTGCCTCTTGTACAATCGAGAGCACGATTGCGTGGGGTTAGGCCATATAGTCCTAAGTCCACCACGCTGGCCTAGTGCGGGTTGGCGGACTTTACATACCATAGAAATTCTTATAAATCGCTATGGTATATAGGTTTCCTGACGATGTTTTCGTTCACCGTTATAGTGCGTGGTGATTGACTATCAGTACTCACATGACTCCGAAAAGTCAGAGGTGTGCCCTGGGATTTGAATCCGCGACCACCATGAACATGTTTGCAGCCGCGTCTGGTCCGTTACCAACAAGCCACTACGCAGTTAAATATAGGAAAATCTTAATGGATAAAGTTTCGTATTACGCCTACATGCAAACAGTTAAAAATCCGCTCGCAACATATAACCTTTAAAACCTTTACAAAATACCTCGCTTCGGTTTTCAAACTAAAGCCGGGATTAAAATTCATACGCACGAGTAATATGGGAGCCGGGCCGCCGCGTGTACATATTGTATTAAAATTAAGTTCATATTATGTAAATGAGTCACGACTCACGGTTGAACCGGGTATTGTATGAAGCACCCGCTATCGCTTCCGCACCCGCTCTCGCCTTCGCTTATATACTGGACATGTAAACTTGCAACTAGGGTTACGAGTTGCCACTTATATTTTTTATACCGCCGCTGCTCATTGATACATACAGTATGTCTAATTATCTTGTAACCGAGGTTCCTACCTTTTTTTTTCACCCGCTATCGTTCTCTCCCGCCCTCGCTGTCTTCCATGGCACGTTCTCGCCTCCGCTTATGAGTTGAACGTGTAATTTTAGTTCTTGTAAGTAGGGCTGCCACCTAACTTTACCCTTAGGTATAATATTTGCGATCACGTATCCTGTAATAAATGCTGTCACATTTTCTGTTCGTTCTACCTGGTAGTGACACGGTTGGTGCCAAGATATTTAATTTTGTTTCAGTTTGTCCAGTTTTTTTAACGCATAGGTTCGGCAAACGAGCAAACAGGTCACCTGATGGTTAGTGATCACTGCCGCCCATGAACATCCACAACGCTTGGATCATAGATGTGTTACTGGCCCATTAAATTGGGAGGGGAGCGGGCCAGAAAAAGGATGGGAAGAGTAAATGGGTATTGGGCATCTGGCAATCTCACTCACCGAACGAAATGCGAAGCTAAGCTGTCGCTTCACGTCCACAACAGCGTGGCTCTTCCAAAATAAATAAGTGATTCCCACGACTTAATTTGTAAGGCCATTAAGCTTCATATCTTCTTTGACGATACTACGATGGTGCATTTTTATCACTTAAGTACCTATGATAGAGAAATAAGTGGTGCAGTGAAATTAAAATATTGCTTTTGGATGTTATTGACACGATTGCTCGTATTGTTGCCCAGAGATATTATTTCTGAACGCGCTGTGAGTGAATCTGTCTTACATACCTACAATACACAGTAATAACCGGTGAACAAACATAAAAAATAACAAAGATTCCGACGAATAGAGAACCTCCTCTTTTTTGAAGTTAAAAAGTGATAACTAGGTTCGCAAAGTTTATGAAAAAAAAACATAAATGTCATCCGGACCGCTTATAATTTTATTTTTTATGTAATAAGTTGGCAACCCTGGCTTAGCGAACCGGTATGTATGCATTGTTGAAGTTTTAATTTGTTGGTTATGAGTGGTATGTTTTGGATTGGTTTATTTTAATATTACGTGGCCTAAATAAAGTTTTACTTATTCAAATATACCTTTGATGCAAACTTTTCCATACCTTCTCTATCTCTCTTCAGCTACAGGAAGTCCACTGCTGGACATAGGCTCCTCCCATAAATCACCACACAGACCTATTGGAACCTGACCTGTTGGAAGCAGTCTGCATCCAGCGACTTCCTACGACCTTAACCAGATCGTCCGTCCACCTTGTGAGTGGGCGTCCGACACTTCGTTTGCTTGTTATAAGTTTCATAATTTTGTTAATAGCTACGATATATACGTAACATCTGTGCTAAATTGCCCCCTAAAGTATCCCTTTTCGGCTCTGTCTTATCCGTCCTATGTTGAGTTATCTTGAAGAGATCGCCTTGAACGATAAGACCGCCATTGTATACTTTTCTATTTTGTTTACATTGTTTTTTATCATTGGTGTACTGTACTGTACTTCATCAGCCCGTAAACGTCCCACTGCAGGGCATGAGTCTGCTCTACAATCGAGAGTACGATTGAGAGTGGTTAAGCCATATACATATAGTCCACCACACTGGCCTAGTGCGGGTTGGCGAAATTTTACGTATCATATAAATTTATACAAATCGCTATGGTATGCAGGTTTGCTCACGATGTTTTCCTTCACCGTTAAAATGCGTGGTGATTGACTATCAATGCACACATGACTCCGACTCATGATCATTGGTATACTCGTACAATAAAGTTTTTAAATAAATGAAATAAATTGCATGATTCTTCACTTCAATAGTTAGTTAGTTTATTAGGCACAGTTCGCTAGCCTATTTATTAGATGCTCCAAGCCAATGCTGTTCTTTATATTAGATCAAACCCATGAACCGTAAAGGTCTTTATTGGTATCAATCAGGTTTTAGGAACAAGACGCCGCTGGTAGTAGGTACAATAATAATAATAAGTGTTTATCCTCTTATATTATATTAAGGTATGGTTGCAAAGCTAAGGTATCGGGTTCGAATCCCGGGTGGGGTAAAATGATATTGGATTTTTCTAATAATTATTAGCAGCCCGTAGTGAAGAATTTGTGCCAGATATGGCAAGAGACCCGCCCCCTATCAAATCGTGGGGTGGAACACACAAGGCGAAACGTAGGTATCCTGGTACCATTTGTCCCCTTTTTAGAATAAGGCGTAAGTTATGTATTATATGTATGTTTCATGTAAAAAAAGCTACACAAAGGTGAAACTGGAAATTTATATAATTGCCTGGCCTATGTAATTTTTGCTATAGATTAAGGGGAAATAAACTTGCAACATATGTTTTATATCAATAATCTAAAACTATGAACAATTAAGGCCGACAGAAAGAGATAAATTGACACCAAAAACTTATTTTTTTGAAAAAAATTCGCCGCCTTATTCATAGACAGTTTTAAAACCTACTTTATACATCGAAAGTTTTGTCTTTTTCATCCATCAGCTAAAGGAAGTCCACTGCTGCACACAGGCCTCCCCCAATTATTTCCACGATGACCTGTTGCAGGTAGCCTGGAACCAGCAACGTCTTTTTCACTCTAACTGAATTCAAAAGTCGTTCGAAAGGGACAAAACATTCGACAACTAAATAGGTTTTAAAACTGTCTAAATAAGGCCGTTTATCTCTATAAATTATAATTATAGAAACCTTAAAGAGGCCTCATTACGGTTTCTTAGATTTACGCGAATTTTACACATTGAAATAAAACTAATTCTTACAGATTTTTATTAAATTCTACATTTTTGAACTTCCCGACGTTTTGATCACTTTACAGCATCCGTGGTCACGGGGCGGACTGAGGTATTAGTCCTCCGTTTAGTGACTGTTACAATTGAACCCCTTAATTTACAATGATTAAAAAGATAAATATGTAAAAATTTAATCAAATTCACGATAAAATCCGTAAGAATTCGTTTTATTTCAAAGAACTCATAACATTAAATATCCAGCGGCCAATAGATGTCGCCGTTAACTTTCGTGACACGTCGAAGGTCCCGCGTGTTTACATGTTGCACCTAACTCAATCTTGCCAGAACAGCGGGCCACCCTTGACCTAAATATCGGGAAATGTTTTTGTGACCTTCAGATCGTGACCTCACCCGGCGAGGGATACGAATTCGAGAGTTTCACCTTGGCTGAATGTCGAAATTATCATAAATCTGCTTTGATTATCATTGTTTTTGTCGTTGCCAGTTTGCGGGATGTGGGCGGCTTATTTTGGATTCAATTGTTTTTGCTTCGTTCTAAATTCAGATAAATCTGTCTGGAGCCGACGACGTACTTCAAAATATGTCTGTTTATTTTTTGCGCTTAGCTGTTTGTATAGTTAATATTCCTGATGATTGTGTTTCGTAAAAATATTATAAATTTTATTATAACATTTCGAGTCAGTCAGGCAGACTGGTATGTTTGTATACAGCTTGATAATAGATTGGTCTCTATTTAATTGAAATTGGATATTCCTGCACTTATCACCGCGTATTTAATTAAAAATTAATATGGTTTAGGTTAAGTTAACATTGTAGGAAGTCGCTGAATGCAGGCCGCTTCCAACAGGTCAATGTGGAGATCCTTAGCGGAGGGTTATGTTCAACAGAGAAGAGAAAATAAGGAAAATATGAAAATATTATGGACGTTAGATGCTTATATGTATATACAGAGTAATGTAGGTACTCCCTTTTATTTCAAAAAACGAAATAGTACGCAAGAATTAAAAATATTTTGGCAAAATCTATGGATTTACCATCCAAACACCATTTTTAGAACTTGCATTGTGTTTGTAGTCACTTAAACTACCACCTATCATAATATACCCGGTATAAATTTTCATAAGAGCCTTATGAAATATGTCTCCTTTCTTTTACAAGAATCAAGAACTCTACACTTCCTTTCCAACAATGAACTAATCTCAAACAAGAACTCTATAAAAGTAGTAAGATGAAAGTTTTAATTCCAGCCTGACTGCAACGACATTCTGAGAAATAAAAGTTTCAACTTCGCGGAAAGTTTATTTCCGTTCTTTAGTTTCTAGATGATGATAAATGAAGAGATGTCCGTCATTTTTAAACATTTTTTGTACGCTATCGCCCGAATACTCAAACGCCATATATATATGAAATGAAAATGAAAATGAAATGAAAATAATTTATTTAATCCATTAAAATATTCAACATTATTTAGATTCAGTCATATTTTTTTCTACCACCCGGTTCGGAAAGCGGTTTTCACTAGAGAAGAACGGGCAAGAAACTCTAGTGTTGCTCTTTTCAAAACCGGTTTACAATATCGTGATTATTACAAAAAATACAAGTTGGTCCAAATCAGAGCAATTGATTGATAATTTGTTATAATTTGCAAGTGACATATATTTTTAATACAATATGTTTATATTCTGTTTAATATGGCTGAGTGAAGTGAAGTAGCCCAGAACGAAGAATCAGTATACCCTGTTTCACCAACGCAGTGAATACTCGTGAAAACCTTATGTAATCTATAAATCAGTTACAATGTAAGCAAATCGGACAGACCAGTCCACACAAGCAGCACCCGTTCACGAGTATGACGCATGTGCCAGCCATCGGCCTCCTCAACCATGCTACAGGGAAGTGACCGACCCGGCACACGACGCCGCCGCAAGCACAGACTTTTAAGCGAGCATGACATACCCAATCGCTTACAAAGTAAAATACAATGTGTAAAAAATATTAAATTCCACTTAACTACCCGCGTCCTACTGAGCCAATATTTATGTACTACAGACAATATATATGTAATATTTACGTTTGAGTATTCGGGCGTACGTCATATTCAAAAAGCAATAAATTTAGTGTAATTACAGTCCACCTATATTTTGGACAAACGAATTTGTAAAGGTTACTTCTAGAAGTCGCAGTCCTTTTCCTACAGGTAGGCGTGAATATCCTTGTTCAGCAGTTAACTGTCTGGGACTGTAGAAGATATTAAATATTTTTTATTGAATTGAGTGCTATTAACAAATGTATAAAACTTACAATTATTTTCTTATTTTGTTTCGTCAAATTATTTCTCGTAACATTGTTCGTTACATTTTAAAACAAAAATGCATTTGGCATCGATCCAGTAGTTCGCAACGCATTGACAAATAAATTGAATCCATTCATTCAAAGAGATAAAAATAAAGTCGCGTATCAGGCACAAAAGTATTTGTGTTCATAATAGTGGACGACGCGGATTTTCTTTTTTTAGATAAAAAAAGATCCTATTTAAGCCAAAGTGAGGCTTTTGTGAAGCTTATAAAGGACATACAAAAGTAATTGTATCTACTTTCCACGGTGAATTGCGAAATCTCTTCGACTCGCTTCACTGTGGTCGTCCGAGGCTGAAATGTATAATCAGGATTTTTTTTTTTCCTAAATATATTGTTTTATGCAATTTCAATGTTTATAGCCTTATAGGAAGCGATTGCAAAACCGTGTATCGTATGTGGGGTTCGATTTCTGCAGTATAAAACAGGTAAAGCGACGATATACCGACTATAAGGGTGAAGGAAAACATCGTGAGGAAACCTGCATACCGTAGCGATTTTAAAGAATTTCTACGGCGCGGTATGTAAAGTCCGCCAACCTGCACTTGGGCAGCGTAGTGGGCTATATGGACTAACCCCTCTCAATTGTACTCTAGATGGTAGAGGAGTCCCGTGCCCTGCAATCGGAATTATATGAGTTGATACAGAAAGTGCCGAAGGTTATGTATATCGTAATTCGAGCCGGCATAATTATGTGAACCATTGAGATATGATTATCTTATACCAGTGCACAGCATTTATCTAATAACGAGTAGGGATTATAGAGCGTCCGGCTGTCACTGAGCCAATGATACTCCGCAAAAGTTGTTGTGGAATAGTAGAACCACCGCGGTCGAGCTAACCCATGAATTACCCAGAGAATGACCGCGGCTTTGAGTGTGATTTAATACTAATTGAAATTGTTATTCAAACACGTTGATATGTTCGTCCCTATGCGCGTTTATAACTGCGATTACTATAGGTCAGATCAGCTGTTGTGCAGAAATCTAATATTTTATCGTGTCTTAGTAGATATTTAGTGATGATAACTAAGCCTCCATCCGGGAGAGGCCAGGTTCAGCTATAAGTCTATTTATAAAAAACCTAAAATAGCCAGAAAGCGTAATAAATTACGATAAAATTAGCAAAACACCGAGTAATCTTCAGGGCGGTGCCATTTGTGTAACAATTTACAAAAGGCTATTATTCAAAGTGATGGAAATCACAAATGCCCGGCCTGCTCAATGATTAATGACTCGGCAGCCCTTTTCATCGCGATTCCTGATATTGATGGATCGACTCGTTGAGAATTTCATATTTTTGTACGACGTCCCTTTTGTTTGTTCGTTTTAATATTTTATAAATTTCCGATATGGAAAATACAAATTATTATGCGGACTAAAATCCGCAAATGTCTGCATTAGGGAAACCTCTTCTTTTACTTCTCTTCTCTTCAGCCACAGGAAATCTACTGCTGAACATAGGCATCTCTCATATATCGCCACATTGACCTGTTGGAACTTGGAAGCGGCCTGCATTGACTTCCTGAAATGAAATGAAAATAATTTATTGAATCCATTTATATGTTCAACATTATTTAGATTCAGTCATTTATTGACCTACCACCCAGTTGGGTAAGTGGTTTTCACTAGAGAAGAACGGGCAAGAAACTCTTGTGTGCTCTTTTCAAAACCGGTTTACATACAGTGATTACAACTGTTACAAGTTGGTTTAAATCAGAGCAGTTCAATTGCAACCTTAACCAGGTCGTCTGTCCACCTTGTGGGTGAGCATCCGACACTTCGATTGCTTGTACGTGGCCTCCAGAACCTGTGAGCCTAAATCTCTATGCAAACGTATAATATAATCACATAACTTGTACTGTATAATACATATACATGTACCGACTACCTACTTACATAAATTTCACTCGTCCACGAAAAACATCTCACCTACACTAACTGGCGTTGGGAGGTTCATTTTTTATTCCTCCGACCTCCTCCCAAAATTGGGCCAAGGAAAACGAGGTCCGTACCTAAAGCACCCTTCTCTTGTGTTAATTGCTCCCTTTGTTTTTTCTAGGATCCCTCATCTGACTGTCTAAAGTAAACAAGCGTGTCGACTGAATATTGCAAAGATTTTCTTATGTAGGTTTTCTTTTTCCTGAAAGAGGTTGTCGACAGAGTTTGAATTTCGAAATTCTATTTCATTTTACATTCGCTGTAGAGTGCACGTGTGTTTTGAATGCTGGAGACAAAAGGGTAATGTGCATACTCGTGTTTCGCCGTTCCGGACTCGTGACGTCACAAAAGCCTTTTGTCGTATAAGACACGCGACATGACATATTCGAATGATGAAAAAAAACATCAAATGAACTTGACTTGTTGACTAGTCAAAGACAGGGTGAAATGACGCAATGAGGAGGAAGACTATGACCAGTAAAGGACAACAGGCTGATGGTGATGATTGTTGACAAACCAAAAAAATCTAGTTGATAACTTTAAGTCGTCACTAATTAGGTAAAATTTTGTCCTATTTGTACAAATTTAGGTACTTTTCTACCTACCACTGGCTAGATAAAAGCGTGGTAAACTATATACAATACCTACTAGCCTTTTTGTCGTAGTTATACCAGAGAGCTACAGTAAAATATTACCCTCTTTGTCATGAGAAAGCATGCCATTTTGAGGTCGGCCTACATACGCCCTAATGCTCAAGCTTTGCTGCAAAAAGAAAAAAAAGCGACTTTAAATTCCAACATTTACTGTTGAAACGCGGAGAACGTTCCTTTAAAAGGCTACCATTTTACATCAAGATTGAATTGAATTGGCAGATTCAATATTTTTTTATCTCCCGTCGGCTGTTATATCATCGAGTTGGCAGGCATCCGATAAGAACTCGCGACGGAGTGAAAATAAAAAATAGAACTTAGATCTAGTTGGAGTTCTTGCAAACTTTTCCAATATGTATTAGTAAACAAGATTCGAATATCCAAGTTATTACCGTGTAGCCATTTAGTCTGATATATTTTACTTCGCACAATGTTTTTATTTGTGTCGAAAGGCGCCATTGTTCAAGGCGTTAACGTTATCATGCAGTAAGATATCAATGTCGTCGAGACATCAACACGTCATAATGCTTTTAGCGAAATATTTTAGGGTCTTTTGTTATATAACAGTGCTATTTTGCGCATGTTTTTATTTACTTGCTAGCTGGAATTGCCTGATGGTATCTTCGATTTACGCAAATGTTACATATTGAAATAAAAAAATAGAATTCTTACGGATTTTATCGCGAATTTGATTTAATTTTTACATTTCTTAACTTCCCAACGTTTCGATCACTTTACAGTTTTCGTGGTCACGTGACTGATTGGGGTATTAGTCATCCGATTAATGACTGTTACAATTTACTCTCAGTTAACGTTGCATCTCGCAAATTGAAAAATATTTTTTCACGGTTAGAAACCAAAATCATTTTCGATTAAAAATAATTCAATATCACATGGCCAGTACCTACGAGACATTACTTTCTAATCTTCTTTTAATTAATCATGATAAACATTAAACAACCAACGGTCCAAAGTCATAACTCACAACAAAACCCTATTTTTTCGGGACAAAATCCCCAGACAGGAGCAATTTTGGCTTTTGTAAAAATAAAGTCCAAACAAGATAAATGACGGGGCGTTAGATGTTGTGAATAATGAATGTAGCCACAGGTCGTTTTCATTTATCAGACGAGGCGACGGGAGCGTCGCGTTGCGGCCACGGCGCGTAGCATCCGAACTCATTTATTTCGGCCAGAAGCTCCGTATTTCAGCCGCGTGCGGTCAGGATACATAACGGTTATGTTGGCATTTGGGATATTTCGGTAATGCCGCGGATGGTAAGGGATTTTATGCTTACGCTGCAAATATGTTGTGTAATGCGGGTGTCGGTTTTGTTACTCGGTTCCTTTACTGCAATGCAGAGTAAGTATGCTATCCTTGTTTTTCCAGGGGTCCTGTTTATATCTATGGACAACTAATATTATATAGATAGGGGAGAAGACTTTCGCCTAAGTCCTGTATGTGATAATCTAAACGTGTTGGTAGACACTAGGCAGATAAAATATGTACTAGACGAAGTACCCATTTCTTATCTTAACGATTTATTTTTATTTGAGGTACCCAATCAGTAGCGGTACAACATACGAGGGATTAGAAACCTCCGGGTACAAAACTTCGAAAACAATGATATTTTATTTTAAAATTAAATTGACACTCTGTGATGGACTTGTTAACAGACTCGTCTCAATCTGCAGTTTAATATTTGGCTTCTTAGAATTCTTTCTCTTTAGCAGCAGGAAGACCATTGCTGAATATAGGCTTTTCCACAAAACTTATCTGAAGACCCAAGGACTGCCTCGGTTGCCTATTTATCATCCATCCATCCATCCATCAGCCAAAGGAAGTCCACTGCTGAACATAGGCCTCTCCCAATGATTTCCACAGTGACCCGTTGGAGGCAGCCAGCATCCAGCGACGTCCCGCGACCTTTACCAGGTCGTCTGACCACCTAGTGGGTGGACGTCCCACGCTGCGCTTTCCGCTTCGTGGCCTCCATTCGAGAACTTTGCGTATTTATGTTAAGGTATAATTACAAAACTGAGGTAGCGAGTTCGAATCCCGGGTCGCGCAAAGTGATATTGGATTTTTCTTTTAATTATCAGCCCAGAGTCAGGAATTTGTGTCCGATATCGCGATAGGCCCTCTTACATCATGGGAGGAAGCAGACAAGGCGAAGCGTGGGTGCCTGGTTATCAGGAGAACCTCTGCCCATCCCTTCTGAGAAAAAGGCGCGAGTATCTCTAAAGACCTGTTGGAAGCGGCCTGCATCCAGCGACTTACAGCAACCATATCGAGGTCGCCCGTACACCTTGTAGGTGGGTGTCCGACGCTACGTTTTCAATACCGAAGTATTGCGTCATCATGCATAAAAGTGCAAATATACCCCAAGCGCTGCTGTCTCAAACAAAAAGGGGAAATTGAGTGGATATTTACATCCAACGTTATACAACCGGCCCGAGTTTACACTGCACTTCAAAGACTGTTTCATGTTAACATATTAAAGATTGCTACATATTACATTTATTTAAAACATCCTGTAATAATTTAGGAGTATATAATGGAGTACCACTCTCAATCGATTCCCTCGATTGTAGTGTAGGCCCGTGCCCAGCAGTGGGACGTATATGGGCTGATAAAAAAAAATAATGAAGTTTATTGCAATGCTTTTTTTTAAAGAATGAGGGACATACTCGTATTAGGTATCCATCCATCCATCCATCAGCCAAAGGAAGTCCACTGCTGAACATAGGCCTCTCCCAATGATTTCCACAGTGACCTGTTGGAGGCAGCCTGCATCCAGCGACGTCCCGCGACCTTTACCAGGTCGTCTGACCTCCTAGTGGGTGGACCACCTAGTATTAGGTATACCAGCTAAATTTAAAGAACCAATCTAGAATGACATTTGTGATGCTGATTATATTTGATATTTATGTTAAAGGTAAAAATTGCTTAAATTGACCATCTACGTCAAATTAAAATGTTCTCATCGCACCCACGATCACAAACATGTTTTTACTTGTATAATAACACTGAACATTCAATATTGACTGTTGCTTACAATATATTTTTTATTTAGTTATTTATTCTTAACTGCACACAGAAAGGAAAAGCGCTTAGATAATACAAATAAAGAAAAAAGTACAGATGGCGGTCTTATCGCTCAAGGCGATTTTTATTCAGATAAAAATTATTTTATCATTCTCTACAATGTCCAGAAAATAAAATTATTACTACCGCCGATAGTTCACTATAACAGAAATATAACCTGACTCCAAAGCGGTCCGTAAGTGTCTCGCCGCTTTTACACTAATGAGAAAACGCCTCTCGTGTTAAAAAGTTTCTTTATTTGTGGCTTTGAGAACTCGCCACCGCGCCGTGCCGCGCAAGTCTTGAACATGCTCGCTGCAATTTCTTTTTTCAACAACTTTTCCAATTACTTGCTAACTCAGCGGGACTTATATGTGAACTTCACCCCGTTGGGAATAAAGATGGCGAATTTCGCGTTTATTAGAATTCATTAACAACGCAAAAGAGCCAGCTTTGAACGGGTTAAGAAAGTAAGGTTGAACGTTTTAATTACATCAGACAAAGGCGCTAAAATGCAAAGCCTTGGCGAACGTTTCGCGGAATATAACGCGTTCATTTTGTTTTGTTTCTGTAAATGTCAGGTTTTGAAAGGAATTAGTTGCGATTTTGACTTGTTTTGGAATCAGACATTTGTATATGTTTTATACCTATTGGCATGACAAAGTAGGTACAATGGTCTTTGCAAGGCAATGCAATAGACCCTGCAACCTGCACTAGACCAGCGTGATGGACGACATGGCCTAACCCCTCTCATTTATACTCTTGATTGTAGAGGAGGCTCGTGCTCTGCAGTGAGACTTATATGGGCTGATACAATAGACTACAGTTTAATTTCCGAACGTTTTAAAACGTTTACCCCGCGGTATGGAAAGTATAGCGCATTTAAGTGCAGCCACTTATTTCGCGTGACTCGCGCCAATTTGAACCAGTGTATTTATAACTCCACTGCTGCTATTCCATAGCACAAAATAGTCTAAATGGCATGTTTTGTTTTAATTAATTGGCTGGTATAAGTTGCATACGGAAAACCTTGATGTGGAGCGCGAAATGAGAACTTGAGCGTCTTGTATTTACGAGCCCCAACAACAACATTTTTAAAAATGTGTTTTTTTTATGAATCCTTTTTTAAGTGAGTTTAACGGCCTTATTTATAGACAGTTTTAAAACCTACTTTAGCTATCAAATGTTTTGTCTTCATCGCTCAAACTGAATTCAAAAGTCATTCAAAAGGGACAAAACTTTCGATAACTAAAATAATTTTTAAAACCGTCTAAGAGACGAAGAGGGATATTTTCTGTAAGGCTTCTGTGGGATTGAGTCAACAGAATGTCGGTTCTTTTTCAATAACACAAACGAAACTATAAAATACGCCAATTAGGTCTTGCGCGCGCCAACCCACCTGCCGAGCGTGGTGAGTGTAGGCAAAACTACTATGATGTTAGATTTTCGTGAGAGAAGCCTATGTTCCTACAGCTGGTTTCATTGGTGGTAGGTCTCTCATATGTGAGAGGCCGCCTCGGTAGGTACCAATGTGTATTTCTCCCGTCAAACAGCAGTGTAAAAGTACTGTTGTGTTCCGGTTCGACGGACATTGCAGCCAGAGTAATTACTGGACATATTGAGACTTAACACCTTATGTCTCAGGATGGCGAGCGCAGTGGCATGCCAAGCATTGCTTATGCCATTCATAGTGATGTTTAATTTTGCTACTGTACATGAGAGGTCGTATCGTTTACCATCAGGCGAATGGCACGCTCGTCTTGCCATTCATTGCAATAAAAAAATAAAAAAAGAACTTCAAATATATGAATACTTAATACTGAAAAACGCATATAAATGAATTCAATAAATTAATTTCCAATCGGTTCGTATCTACATAATATTTAAAACTGTCAAATTGCAAAAGAATATAAAACTGAGCTATTAAAGTTCGCCAAGCAAAGCTGTTCGTTCGCGTGATCCGCAACAATCGAGAGCCATTTACTCGAGCCAAGCTGCATTATTTGCTAAACGCGACAATTCCCTGACTCGGCATGACTCGCCAGGCCGCGGACCCACAGCGTAAATTGATCAAATTGACTTTTGTGAAACATCCATTGCGCTTTGTCATTTTGACAGCATGGCATCCTGCGACGCCTCAAGAAAATATAGCCACCTCGTATTATACTATCAACATAAAACTAGCTTGCTAATACATTGTCTAATATATGAATCTTTTGTAGTGAATTTATAGCTATGCTAACAACTAGATCCCATACAAAACACTTGTAGGTTTTTTTTATTGCGATGAATGGCGAGAGGAGCATGCCATTCGCCTGATGGTAAGCAATACTACCCCTCATGGACAGTAGCAAAACCAAACAATACCATGAATTACAAAACCAAGCTTGGCACTCCACTGTGCTCGCCATCCTGAGACATAAGATGTCAAGTCTCAGTCTCTATGTTGTAGGTACACCCTAAAAGTGTATGCAAAAATGCGCACTATTAAAAAAAACTGATTGCTATCATCATAATCAACAGCCTATACTGTTACTGAATGCTTTACGCCCAGTAAAAAATAGGTAGGTACCTATTTCTAAATAATTGTAACTTAAGTGATATTTACCCATCCGTCTGTTACAAATAAAATGTGTGGCGTAATGAAAACCATGTACATATGTACAATAATATATATTTACAAATTAATAACTATAATAAAAATGACAAAATATTTTACAAAGATTTTGCAATGACGTGCGACATGATATAAAATGAACTGGCTGTTTTGCGATGATACATTACAGGACTCGTTGATCCACAGATGCTTCAAAAGTATGTGACTCAAATACATATATATATTGCATAATACATGGCAATGCATTGGTTATTTCATTCCAGGTATTAATCAACGAGCTGGCGCTCGAGACGGCCATATCTAGACTCCTACACGCTAACAAAAATGACTGCTAAAATTTACAGCATTTCTGTATAAAGAATTTCTTTATGAGCTCCCGGCGCACGTCTACCGTTGTTTATGACTTTATGAGTATTCCAAAAAGGCACCTTTGAGAGCCCACTCGAGCCTGAGTTATTTGGCTCGTATCCAGTTGGCTCCAAAGTTAGGTCTCGTATTGCCTGAGTTGCCAATCGATACCAACTAAGTGGATTGAAATATAAATTTTACGATCGTCCCAATGGAATAACGTTGCAATAACTTGTAATGGAATTTTATTATTAAGCTCGTTCTCTAGTCTACCTATCTCGCAGAGTTCAATTAATTTTATGTTTAATTAAATAGGTAAAAGTGAAACTTTAATATTACTTTATAGGTGTGTGTAATATTCTTTTACATTACAGATATACTAGTGTGAGTTTTTAATTGTAATATTATTTTTCTTTTATTTAAAGTGGTAGAGCCTTGATTTAGTTCTATACAATACGTTGTATCTTATGCCGAAAACAAGTGATCGCGATCGCGTTTTGAGCAGATCTAAAAAATGGATTCTTTTGTTATGTGCACACTATCAGTCGTTACTTCATAAGTCGTGGACGTGGCTTTAATTGTTTTAACGCTCTCTCTCTTGACAGCCTCTGTAGTGCAGTTGGTTAGACGCCGACTGTGAAACGAGAGGCCGCGGGTTCGATCCCCGCACCGAGACAAATGATTGTGTGATCCACAGGTATTTGTTTCGGGTCTGGGTGTTTGTGAGACTGAAAAATGTCTCGTAGTTTCTGATACCCACGGCACAAGACTAGTGTGGGATCAGGACTATGTAAGTGACAGTTGGGTGTATTTATTATTATTCTTAAGTCGCGTCCATCAGCCGCATCTTATAATTAGTTTTTACGAAAATAATAACAAAATATTTTTTTTCACGTAAATATTTACAAGACTCATGGAATTTCATCACTGTGCCAACACTTCATGATAAAATATTTTATAAAGAACACCATGTATATTGTATATGGCCTAACCACTCTCAATCGTACTCTCGATTGTAGAGGAGGCCCGTGCCCTGCAGTGGGTCTTATATGGGCTGATACAATACAATACAATTGTATATCTTGGTTTATATTCAGGCGATCTATTCCGGCTCAAAGCAAATTGGAATCTGAGTGATCGCAGAGCTTTCAGATTAATTGTCTGTCTGGAATATTCCGCGCGCCCACCTGACAATACTTATTGTGACAAACTATTGTATAGCTTCGACAAGGAGATATTTAAGTGATTGACACCTACATTGTTTACGGGAAGATCTTTGTAAATAATTAAAGGCTGGCGATTTAACGTTTATTTATTTTATAATGCTATGGGAAACAATGAGACGGAGTGTAATAGAAAGGCGAGGAGCCGGATAAGACGGGACCATAGAGTACTTACGTTTTTTTTATATACAATAAATGAAAATTAAAAAATATATAATTATATACAATAGGTCCGGCAAACGAGGAAACAAGTCACCTGATGGTAAGTGACCACTGCCGCCCATGAACATCCACAACGCTCGGATCAAAGATGTGTTGCTGGCCCATGAAATGGGGAGGGAAGCGGGAAGGAAAAAGGATGGGAAGAGTAAAGGGGTATTGGACATTGGTAGGTTGAGTATGAGAATACAGAAGTAGGAACACTGAGATATTTCTGATATTGATTGGAATAAAAACATATCTATACCCAGACGAGCATAAAATCTGAGCTTCTTTTAATTTATTTATAATTTGATGTAGGTAAATCGACATTTTCTTTTTTTATAAAATATAATTGAGGCAGCTCTATACAATCTGCTATTTAAAATGGTGCACAGACAGCGGATACAGTAACAAGAGATCGGTGATGATAATTATATAGTAATTACATCTACATATATCACTCACCGGAATCTGGCTTCTATTGCCAGATTGGCTGGACGATGACAAAAACAGTAATCGTTGTAGCACTCAACATCACTTGCACTGTATTGTCCACAAACAATCAAAATTAGACAAGAACTCTACAGCAGCAACGGAGCACGCGCCATGCTTCTGCAAGCGTTCAAGTGCAACTAAAACTCTAAGTCCAGCAAGATGACACCCGATAATTATAATAACTATACTACCCTCAAATTAGTAAAATAATATTTTTATGAAAAAATAATTATATGATCTTGAGACGAGAGTGAATGTATTTGCATTATTCATATGTGGAAGCTTGTTATTAGCTAAGTTGTTATTTAATTTTTGCTTGAATTCATAATTGTATTAGTCTGTAAGCTTTCCTAAAATTAAATAAAAAAATAATTAAATTGTTTATTATATATTTTAGTCATTGAAGGATGGATTGGGATATAATGGGATCTATGGGATGGGACTTGTCGGAGTAGGATGAATACTTCCGTTAATATGATAATAACTGACCATTTGCTTAATGTGAACCTGAACCTACCTAAATAACTTATTAATGTCCTTTAAACCTGAACACAACAGACCATTTCCACTGCTGACATTGCGGTGGTACCTACCCAGACGGCCTCTCACATATGAGAGACCTATCAAGTATCACCAGTAGTTACAAACAAAAGATTTGATATGACGAGATTAAAAGTGTGAGGTTTAAACGGACCTGTATTTATTTATATTTGAATTAGTCTTAGATATGTTACTGACTATCCCGCCTACACACGCGACACTGCAACTCCTGTGAGCTAGGATCGATAGCATTAATAATGACATCGAGAACTAAGGCTCGGGAAGTCACTGGGGGATAGTAAGTTTTGTCTGGGAACCTCTAGTAAGTTTTGTGTACAACTTGGAAAGAAAGCAATCGGAAATTAAATAAAAATGAGTTGGAAACAAATAATTTTCCGCTTGAAATATGAAGTATCCGTGATTTCATTGAAACAATATGATATGATATACATCGGGTACAAATTCCTGACTCCGAGCTGATAATGAATAGAATAATCCAATATCACTTTGTCCGACCCGGAATTCGTGCCAAGATCTCAGCTTTGTAATCAAACCGTAGCACAACTACGCCACCGAGGCAGTCGAAGTCGGTCATCTTTTTGAAACTTCAAATGTACGTAGAGGCCCATCCTTAGGTTTTAAATCAATGATCTGTTAGGTGTATAATGTGTTTGTGTATAATCGATTGCAGGTGCTTCAGTCGAAGCCGGTGAGCATGGTGGTGCAGTGGAGCGAGGTGCGCACGGCGTGGCAGGACAGCGACTTCATCACCGAGTGCCTGTGCTGGCATAATGTGTACCGACAGAGACATGGCGCGCCGCAGCTTTATATGGCTCCTGAGGTATATAAATTATTAATACTCAAAACAATACTACGATTGTGTAATCATAATTCCTCTATTCTTTTCCAACATCATGTACATTCATACAAGGGCTCACTACACACAACTGGCATATTTTAATGCCTACTACGTTTACTCTTGAACAATCACAACGTAATACATCTTCCGAGTCGACCGTCCTTCCCATCAGCCATTGACAACTCCGTTCTGTATTCAAATCTTTATTCTATTCTTCTTAATATAACTGCCAGCTAAAATAGGTTGCTTTACTCATCGCTCATAAAAATCATCCGTTACAAAATATCTAGCGATTTATGCATTGTGTTATATAAGTGCGTGTTGGGCTGTTTGTAAATGGACCAGGGGGGTTACTCTATGATTCGAAACGAAACTCGAAATTTTGGACGTCGCACGTAAAACTGAACGAATGTGTCTAGGCACTGCACAAAATGATTGAATTCTTTATCGGTCGTCCTAACTATTAACTAAGTTCGGAGTTTATTTATTGGTAAGGACCCTCCCTATGCCTTGCCTTAAGAGAGCCAGATGATAGCGATTGGTAAACAACGCATAAGCGAATTCATTCCATAGCTGGGAAAATAACCCAGTAATATTACGCAATTCCAAGTATATTTTTACAAATTTTCATTGTTTGGCGTTGCTCCTTACGTTTCAGCTATGCGACTACGCCCAAGCGTGGGCCAACCACCTCGCGCACACCAACAAGTTCCACTACAGGAACGACAGGGACGTCGGACAGAACCTCTACCAGAGACCCGTTAGCGCCTTGCAACCTGACGTCACAGGTCTGTACAGTAGTCTCATATTTTAGTATACACAGTATACAGTCACATAACACTAAATTATGACGTAGGCAATTAGCATAAAAATTAAAATAAGAAAGTATGCAATAAGGCTGCCTATGATTTTATTATAGTTATGATTGTTTTTTTTTGTTTTCTGTTGGTGTTAGTTTGTATAATAAGGAAATAATATTAATAAATAAAATAAAAATATATGGCTTTAGTATTCAAACGTTTGTTTCGATTTTGGCAACCTTATTCATAGACAGTTTTAAAACCTATTTTTGCTATCGAATGTTGAATTCAAATTGAATTCAGAATTCGTTCCAAAGAGAGAATACGGCTAAGAGAATAAGGCTATAGGCTGTATAAATAAGTGTTTGTGAGACCGAAAAGTTAGGTATACACAAAATCGTATTCTACTATATATTTCATTGTATTCATTTATGTATTCACTGATTTACGCACTGTCAGCATGAACAATCTAAGAATCATGAGGCTCGGGATACGATACCCAGATCGACAAGTCAACTTTGACGAAATTACTTTCTGTATGTTATGCACTATAAAAATATCCCTACGCGGTTTACTTCCCGAAAATCCGAATAGTTAATAATATAATGTTACCTAATCGCATGTCGAGTTGAAGTTATTGCTTTGAATCTGATGTTTTTAGGTCAAGAGGTGTCCTCGTACTGGTACGCGGCCGTGAAACAATACAACTTCTTCAAAGAGCCAGATGTTCTCCACGCCAACGTTAATGCAGGTGAAGTTTTAATTTATTTACCTACGTAATGTGTACCTACATCATCCATGAACTACATACATAACTTTGAATAATAAATCCTGTTTAAGTCATGCCAATTATTATTTCGATATTACAAATCGCAACTTGTAATTTTTCTTGAGTAATCAGATCCTAGTTTATGGCTACCAATAAGTTTTTTTAAAGAGGAAATGAACGTGAAAATTGTAATTTAAATCTAATAAGAATTAATCATTCTACTATGATTATGCACCACCATGCTTAATTTATAAAAATAAGTACCGAATCCTTTTTTATTGAAGTGTTTATCGAACCGAAATTCAAAATACTTAACAAGGGTTCAGAAACATGACTAATTAGTAATTACATATTAACTTTAGATCCTTACATTATAAACCAACTCTAATATTCCAGATCACTTCATAGCTTTGTTTAATACGCTACGTTAACCTGTTTTAACATGCTGTGATTATCAAATTTCTAATATCCACCTTGGTGTAACACCCAACTCCAATATTCCAGTTCACTTCACATCTTAGTTTGAAATACGTTCACACAGTTTAACATGCTTTAATTACCAATTTATAACACCCACCTTCATCCATCCATCCATCCATCAGCCAAAAGAAGTCCACTGCTGAACATAGGCCTCTCCCAATGATTTCCATAGTGACCTGTTGGAGGCAGCCTGCATCCAGCGACGTCCCGCGACCTTTACCAGGTCGTCTGACCACCTAGTGGGTGGACGTCCCACGCTGCGCTTTCCGCTTCGTGGCCTCCATTCGAGAACTTTTTGGCCCCATCGGCCATCAGTTCTCCGTGCTATGTGCCCCGCCCATTGCCACTTCAACTTGCTAATCCGCTGGGCTATGTCGGTTACTTTAGTTCTCCTACGGATCTCCTCATTTCTGATTCGATCTCGTAGGGAAACCCCGAGCATAGCCCTCGCCATAGCTCGTTGAGTGACTTTGAGCCTCCTGATAAGGCACAAACACACACCCACCTTACCCAACTAAAATTCCAGGTCACTTCACTCAAATGGTGTGGGTGGCGACGCGGTACTTCGGCGTGGGCAAAGCGCGGTCTCGCGCGGGCAAAGTGATAGTGGTCGCCAACTACTCCCCGCCGGGCAACATGTCCGGGCAGTTTGAAACGAACGTGTTGCCGCCCTTGCCCGAGAACTTCCCGGAGTTGCCTGCGCCGCCGGAGCACTGACGAAGGCTTTCCATACGTGGCAGAAGGCTTAAGATAGATGCCACGTACCCTTCGTAAAGAGATTAGGTTATGAGGAGGAGGCAGTACATCGCTAAGAAGAAGGGTCGTGAAGGTGTAAAGCGGTGTGCGTCAAGCATTTGAAGTGAAATATTTATCATTAGTTTTATTTTGCTTTTTTTAAATAACGACTTGTGATATAATTTGGTTACTGCTCTATCAACTTTTTCACTTCAACTGCTTTCACTTGTTATTCAACTAATGATTACGTTAGATAAAATGATTTAATTAATGAAAATGTACTCAATATTATTAAGTACAGCTAGGAACAATTTAGTGAAAATACTTTGTGTTACATATTTTTTATTAACTTCCTATTCAATCAGAAAATATATTTATGTTAGTACTTATCTCAACGATTAATGCTTCAGCCTTGATGGCTTTTTAAGTGGTAGATACTCAACCAGAGAGAGAAAAATACTCTGTTCAATTTACGATTAATTATTAAAAATAAATTATACGTAAAAATGCTAAAAAAAAAAGAACTAGTTAAAAGCATAGAGCTTAGGCTACAACAAATCAACGAACACCATTCAATCCGTCGTTTTCACGCTATTCGCCGTCCACCAAATATAAAATAATAAGGCTTTGGATTCTCTTTGGGCTCTATAACATAGCAATTTATGAAAAACTAACAAAACATGTATCGGCCTAGACAATACTTAATATATTTATAATAGACTTGTTATATTTTCATGCCATCAACGGTGCAGAGATCCACAAAATTATCTTTTAGATTCTGTGTCTGAATTCTGAAATCAGAATACATAGTACAATATACATGACAGCATCCGTGGCGCAGTTGGCTAGACATCGACTGTGAAACGAGAGGCTGCGAGTTCGATTCCCGCACCAAGACAATTGTTTGTGTGAACCAAAATTATTTGTTTCGGGTCTGGGTGTTTGTGAGACCGAAAAGTGTCTCGTAGCTTCCGATACTCACGACACAAGACTCGAACTTAGGAGTCACGTGTGAATGTGACTGTAAGGTGTATTAATTTATTTAATAAACAGTTTAACAAAAAAAAAATACATGATTTAAAATTACAGATGGTTCGTACATTTCCAGAAGTTTATTTTGTAAAACTGCTATTATCCAGCGCACATAAGACTTATTTCAACATTATCCCACCATTTAAATTTAAAAGTGTCCAGTATAGCTTTTGTAGATATAGATTAAAAAATAACGGTTGTTTTGCCGAGCTTGAATTTTATAACGGTTTTAAAAATATAGAAGCAATACGGTTATACGCACATGAGGTCGGTTTTTAGAAATCGTTTAATTCGGTGTATTGTAGTAGGTATTTAGTAATGTTTGATTAAATAAAAATAAATATACAAATAAAAAGCGGTAAATCCAATATAGAGATTGTATGTTTATTAGACTAGAAAGCACATTGTTATCGTATGTTATCTGTTCTTATTGATTTTAACCTAGCCTTCGTTAGCCTCCCAAAACAAAACAATTGCCAGTCCTACAAAAAAATTTTTTTTTAATACTACATTTGAGATACCTATAAAAAAGCGTTTTTTTTTTGTCATACTGTATGTTCGATTGTCTAGTAGGATATTAAATAAGACTAGACTTGGGCTAGATTAAAATGAACGCTCCATTTATTTAATAAGAAACACTGCTCTTCCCAATTATTTAAAAACACCGTCTTCCCAAAAGGTTGATGATATTGAAATGTACTTACACTTGTTAAGTTTTTTGTGTAATTATACCTAGTCGTTATTCACACTTGAATTATTTCTCGTAAAATACTGTACGATGTCTATTATAAATAACATGGCTGTATTTTTCTTTATACAAATAAGGACATAGTAGATATGTCCAAATCGTGTAGGCGATTTGGACAGCCTCCGTGGTGCAGTTGGTTGGCCGCCGGCTGTGAAACGAGAGGACAGCGGGTTCGATCCCCGCATCGAAACAAATTTTAGTGTGAACCACAAGTATTTGTTTCGAGTCTGGGTGTTTGTGAAACCGAAAAGTCTCTCGTAGCTTACGATACCCACGACACAAGACTCGATCTTAGTGTGGGGTCAGGACTATGTACGTGACTGTTGGGTGTATTTATTTATTCCGGTCTGTGAATGCATTCTTATTCATGTTCAATATTTACGTAAAATGAAGTAAATTTTACTGTTTTTTGTTTAGGTTTATATTAATATATAGAAAAATATATTACGAGGAATAAATTCAAGCGAATTAAACTAAGTACGAATATCAACGAGAGAAAATATTTACTAATTAAATAAGTATTGTAAACGGCTTAGTAGTATACGACGAGATATCGTCTTGATGTATTAAATAGAAATTGTTAAGCGATCACATTGTTTACAATCCATCTGCCTTCATTATCAGGGTTTTGCTAATTGTTATACTCAGTCAATGACATTCTTATGGTAAAATTTGTGAAAGGACACAACTTTTTGCTGAATTAAAGACCTATTTATTGGCATTTTTTATATAAAGATTATCCTTAACGGATTCTTGTTAGATTTTTAATTTCATGTGATAATGTTTGATAGCAAGAAAGTATGCAACAATACATGGTTACCTTAAAAAAAATAAAAAATGTTCCATAGCATCTGCAAAATATTAACCCTAGCTATTGGCTTGGCTTCTATTCAACTAAATAGTGTTTCAAATAGGCCTGTAAATCTTTTGAATTCAGAAACAATGTTAAAATATAGATTTCTATTATTTTCCATTTACTTTGTATATATTATTTTTATATTTATGTTCAGAAATTGTATGTTAATTAAAGCTATTTTTTATGTGCCTATAGAGTGAAATATTATTGTATAAGTTTTATGTAGTAATTTTTTTAATAGGGTTACCACAATGTTATTAATAACACAAGTAGCACCTGTGCATTGCTTAAATAAAATCACTCCATGGTTGTATGTATATTAATGATCATGCCTTTAGACATGTGCCAAATTGCAAAGCCAATGATTGTGGAAGTTGTAATATTTTGTTATTTACAATGGAGATGTTGAAGCACAGGCGCCGTCTGGGCAGGATTTTGAAAATTAAACTGTAAAAAACAACTGTTTTGTTTCTAAGTATGATTTATATATTCCTTTTTTAAAAGATCAAGTAACTGAAATAATGGAGAAGGAATAAGTGATCTTTATTTGAGGTGATAATTTTGTTTAAAGTATATAATTAAGTGAACATAAACTGTTACATTGAATGTGGACATGTCAGATGTGTAAATGAGTGTTTGCGTTAGACTGAGGGCCGTCTTTATTACATATTGATTGATCAATGGCTGTGAATTGTTAACATTGTTAGAACAGATATGGCTTGGCAATATTTTTAGTTAATAAACTATATTACAATTTGTGAGTTTTATTTTCACCTTATATCAACTCTATGGATAAATTGGTGTTAAGTTTGAGTTCATCAAAGGAATTTAAATTGAAACCACTAACTATAATGAACAGCAGATTAGAATATTTGCAAATGACATTCTTTATGCAGTCAAACATATCACAATATAGGTTTCTCTATAGTATTTCCATTAATTACATAAACAAGAAATGACACAACAAAATTTTCTTATAAGAAGTCAGATTTGTGTGGCCTGAGATACACAAAAACTTGTTTTTAGATAAGGATCTGCACAATACAAATGTTATATCATAAACTGCACATGTAGTAAACAACAACTAAATTTCATGAATTTATATAAATCAGTGGAAGAATGAACAATAAGATAAGATTTTTTTTTCTAGCCTTTACTACCCTACGGTAGGGCAAAGGCCTCCCTTTCCTACTTCTTTTCATTAATATTTTCGGTTACTCAAATACAAATACTTTAAAAAGGTATGTTCAGACAATTAAGTCTTTAAAATGAATTATATTGCATTTTGTTTTTCTAAGACAATGTATGCTACATCTCATTGTAGATATATGGCAAATCTCTATAAGAGATAGAATGAAACAATAGATACTATTAATATAATTTATTGTCCTTAAAGTTACACTTACATACAATGCAGCTAACATTCACTCAGTCCACCTGTGTTTGCAACTCGTACACACGTAGTACAGTCTCATCTCCTCCTCGGCGCGCCTCGTCTGGCCCTGGAAGAACACGGCCTCGCGGTGGTTGCACTTCGGACACATGTGGTCCTTCGTCCGAGGTAGCGTCGGGTCACTCACAACATCCGGGTTTATATGCGTCAATTCGTCAACTTCGTGCATAATTTTGTTCACGTACACACAGTTGGAGTCCGCCAACTGCTTGTAGTCACAATTTCTACAAGCGTACAGCAATACTTTATTGTTTTTATCTTCGCGCGGGTAAAGCATGTTGTTGCATTCCTGACAGAACTGTATTCCGACGTAACCCGGTCCACCATCCTTTCTAGCTAGATTTAAAGTCATGTTGAGGATGCCTCGATAATTGTCTGTTGTATTGAATAATTTGTACACCGAATTAACAATATAAACTTTTCTAGAACGTAAACAGATTTCGGTAAATTTGTGACTCAAATGTCAAATGTCAATGTCAAACAATACATAGGCAATCTGTCAACGTCAAAAAGACAGCGTCTGGAATGAATGACTTTGCATTTCCGGTTATTAAAAAACTAATAAAGGTGCTACATCGCCAGGACGTTGGGCCCGTGGTTGAACCAACGTATAATTCTGCATTTTTTAATTACTAAAAATGGCAACTTTGCCCCATTCAAAATTGAACAAACTATTTGAATACCGCCTTAAACTGAATATTGCTGATAAAAAAGTATTTCAGAACGAGAACGTATGTTTTAGTACTAACTTGAAATAAGTTACTGCTAATTTCTGTACCGGCCTATTATTTGCAAATATTTATAGTTTTATGCTGTAAAAAATCTTAGGATTTTTAAATGAATTGAGAGTCCAAGGACCATCGCTTTTCTTTTACAGTTTATTCATCATCATCATCATCATCATTCACAGCCTGTAGGGTCCCACTGCTGGGTATAGGCCTCCCTCATACTGTGCCACTTTAATTTGTCTTTTGTCAGTCGCATCCAGGTTCGGCCTGCGATTTTGACAATGTCGTCGACCCATCTTGCCGCTGGACGGCCAACGCTGCGCTTACCCAGTTTTGGCCACCATTCTGTAAGCGCCTTACTCCACCTGCCATCAGTGCGTCTAGCCACGTGCCCAGCCCAACTCCATTTGAGTCCCATGACAAACTGTCCGACATCTCGAACTTTCGTTCGTCGTCGGATTTCGACATTTGGGACTCGATCTTGCAACTTAATGCCGAGCATAGATCGCTCCATTGCCCTCTGAGCTACACCAATTTTGTGTAGAACATCGCGCCTGAGCGATATTCATATATATTATTTATTTATTACAGTTTATTATTCAAAGTTAATCATATTAACTATATATGAATTTACTACATACTGTAAAAGGAATAGTTTTAATAATTTTGATATTATATGGTACACATGTTAGAACCTATAAAACACTTAAAACTAGCAAGAATGTTTTGATATGGCCTACTTACCACAGGTATTCAAATTCAATTCAATTCAAAATCAATTATTTATTTTATAATTTTAATCCAACTGTGTAGGTAATGCTCCAATTCTCAACTAGACAACAAGTACGTAGTAGGTATGTATTGAAGCAAACATAACATTGACATGATGTTTTTTCTATTGGTAACCCAAAAATTATTTTATGTGGTTGGCAGCAGTGTAAATTTGTAGGCCTTGGTTGGCTAGCCGTCGTAATAATTTCTTTTCCCATCCGTAGCCGATTGGTGTCGTGCTATCCAAATGGGTAAGGAATAGTTTTGTGTCGAAAATATTCTAGTTTAATTATTAGTTTTTCCCAAAAAATATGTGTATCAGTGTGATAAACCTGAATATAATGTGGAAGTGATAATTTGTATTTAGTTTTCCACTAAAATGTAATTTTTACTTGCACGCATAGGTGTCGGCCATGGCGCAGACATGTTATTCTCGTGGTGTAAAATAAATCTGACTCCATCGCGTTAACGCTAGAATGATTTAGGGGTGCAATAAACATTTCCTCATTCATGATATCTGGATTAAAGATTGCAGTGTCGATTTCGGTGTTTGGTAAACATGAGTGATAACCGGCGCCATCGCTATTTCAGGTAAACCCCGTGGAATACGCACGGCGCGTAAGCACGTGAACCATCGTCGTGAACAACGATGGGCTGACAAAGATTATAAAAAAGCCCACATGGGTACGAGGTGGAAGGCTAACCCCTTCGGTGGTGCATCTCACGCTAAGGGCATCGTCCTGGAGAAAGTGTAAGTACGTTCCCCTTTATATCTAGTAAGTGTTTGTGATGTACATTGTGCGGTTGATGACTGCTTTGGTTTGGGAAGCATGAACCGACCCACATAGTCGCGCAGGGATCCGTGCTGCGATTTGGTTGAAGCTACGAAGACTATTGGGCGTCGCGTCCACACGCGGTATTAGCCCTGTGAATGTGTTCCCAGTACAATCACAGGATAATACTGCGAGTGGCGGCGTCGCACCGCCGTGCATCACGCGAAGATAGCCGAAGTATTATCTGGAAATGTTCTACGAGTGTATGTGTGCATCTGCAGGCGAAATTCGCAAGCTGGACAGCCGATAATCGATAGAAGAGTGTGAATTACAGCATGGGTCAATGAACTATAGCGTACACGTTATAAACGCTTGTTTACTCTGAGGAACGGTTTCTTTACACATGAGTGGAATGTGCGCGCGACGCTACCACGCTCCCATCTTTGAAGCTAACCATTAATAATAATGGTGGTGATTACCACCTGGCGGCTGCCACTCTGCTGCCGTCGTATGCATCATCACATTGTACAAATGTTTGATGTAATTTAAATTGTAAATATTTTGCATTTGTGTGATTAATTTACGTATTATCAATTATGTTTAATAGTATTGTATTAAACAGCGCGTGTTATCTTAGTGTTCTGTTATATGTGAATACTAATATTTCTCAAATTGTGCATGGTTTTTATATACTCATTGTGACTGATAATACTTTACAATCTATTATAAGATATAATTTATGTATCCATGAACAAATTTTAAAAAGTTTCAATATTTTGACGTACCTGTTTTTCGACATTGAACATACATGAACTGAAATTGCTTGAAAGTTTGATTTCTGTTTGGCAGTGGTGTAGAAGCTAAACAGCCCAACTCCGCCATCCGCAAGTGCGTTCGTGTCCAGCTCATCAAGAACGGCAAGAAGGTAACAGCGTTCGTACCCCGCGACGGTTGTCTCAACCACATTGAAGAAAACGACGAAGTGCTAGTGGCGGGTTTCGGTCGTAAAGGCCACGCCGTCGGTGACATTCCCGGAGTCAGATTTAAGGTAAAACCTTCACCTAAGACAAAACATCTAGGTATAGTGGCCTCATTGGCAGTTAACATTTAATGTGTACTGTTTAAGGCCACAACTGTATTATAAAAATGTCAGACGCCAAGTGCTTTGGTATGCTCCAAATTGGTTTCAAAATCATTTACAAATTGTAAATGATGATGCTCTAACTGCAAGGAGTTGCTACTCTGAGTGCCTTGATGCAGATGCTGCGCAGACGAATTGTGTCACTCATCTCATACTTGGGTCTCTAGTGTGTGATTTCATGTATGGTGTTCTACTTGCAGGTGGTGAAAGTTGCAAACGTGTCCCTCCTAGCTTTGTACAAAGAAAAGAAGGAGAGGCCGAGGTCATAAGCATACACTGTGATAAGGTAAATATTACTAATGATTAAATTCTTAAGCACTCTTTGGATTTTTAACAAAGTTTTGTACCAAAAACCTATTAACAAGCAATGTTATCTCCAATCCCTTAAATGTTATCTGTATGGTGTTTCCTGTTATCCTGTCAGGTTCAACAAAATTCATTGACAGTAAGGTACAAGTTTCAAATTTTAACTAATTGGTTTTTAAAATTACTTGCTTCGAATGTTAATCTTTTTTAAGTAATTGTTCACCCTTTGCTTTCACAAGAATTTATTTTTATGTTTAAGAATATCTTCTAAATTCTTTATTAGGTTAAATGTATTTCATGATACAATAAAATATTATGTTGTAGTTTTAACAGTCAGGGGATAAGAATGATGTTATTAATTATTGATATTTGCTACTACTGAATGCCATGACGTAACAATTTATCTGACGTTCAAACCACAAAATGTAAAGATGTTTACTCATTCAACATTGTCTGATGATGTTTTCCTTGTTTCAGTGACCTGCTATCGGGAAGCGTGTTGTTTATAAGTGTACATTTATAAAAATGTAAAATCAAGTACATAATAAATATTGTGTACGGCATTTATTGTTTTATTTATACCCAAATTACATGTCTTGTTATAAAATATTTAGTTCGCAATGCGTAAGCTGTTTGCTTAGGCTTGACTAAATTTAGTGGGCAAGTGTAGCGAAATAATATAACATACTGCCCAATTAGGTTTTCTAACTGTAGTCTCAAGTCAATAGGGAAACCTCTATGGAGAAACCTGTTTTCGTAAACCCGACTCGTGCAAGTGTCTCGTTTAAGGTTCAACTTGTGAAGATAGTTTTAGACAAGGCCGGCATAAATGCGACAACCGGGGAGAGATATAACAATGAATGTTGTATTTGGATTGTACTGTAAACCATACGCATTATAGACACTCGTGTCAATTGTCATTATAAAGAAAATCGTAATTAAACTACATAGATAAATACACATTTCCACGTAGAATTTCGCGTGCCAGCAAATTGTTTTGCTTGAAACAGAAAAAGTATAACACGGGAATTGTTTTAATTGCTCAGAGATAAAATCGTTAAAAATACAGCAGTTCGCTTTCATGCGTCATGCTGATTAAAACACGCGCACATGACACGCCGAGAATCATCTCCGATATGCCGACACGGAGATTTATCCCGACAATTACATACAATAAAAGAAATGCCATGCATATTCTTTTTATTCATAAAAGTTTCGGTAGAATCGAAACCTTCGTAGATTGATCGGAAATGACAAATATCTGTCTCCCAGGTGCACACAGCATCCATACCTACCTTTGGCCAGCCGATCGATATTTGAAACAAGTTAGCGACTTCCCGGAAGCGTCTGATACAAGTTCCGCTTTGAGTTGCTACGAGCATTATGTTATGAAAGTTCGCGAATCCTAGACTTCGATGCTAACACGCCCCACCATTTGTAAATACGTATTTCAATATCAATCTTGAAGTCAACGCATCAAAATATGGCAATTAAAACAAAAGCGGAATAATAACCATGATTATTTATTGCTAAATATAATTTCATTGCTCTGATTACATTAGGTACATAATTGATAAACGCTAAATTGCGCCACTAGTGAGCGCTTAAATATAATAAAAACATACTACATTGGATATACACTGCTTTCTATAATCTAGGCAAGATACGGAAAATGCTGTTAAATATAGAGCATACACTGGGAATAGCTTTGAAGGCACAAATATGACGAATTCAACAATTTTGCTTCTATATATTTTAAAAGAGGGTTGATATTAGATTCAGAAGCCATAAAAATATTATTTTGGTGACACTTGCATATATCGATATATTTCGGGAAAGGCTTTTTTCAATAAAGTGTGAGTCGACTACCAATTAAACGATATGTCATAAGGACAAAGGAATAAGAATTAAAGTTGAAAATCCATAGATAATAATCCAGGACGATATTATATACATATATTTTTTGCAATGAATAGACATGCTTTTCCAACAAATGCAATTAGTATGAAAAGAAATTTCAAATATTTGTACGATATCCTAATGACGTATCGCATTATATAAAATTATCCTAACAATACAAAACATAGCCTATTTCGTTGTTTATTTTTTTATGTTAATTTCCTCCCAAATATGTATTTTTTTTATATTGCTCTAGTGTATTTACCATAAACATTATTGTATATTTTCTCACATATAAATTAAAACAACTATATTAAAGATAACACCATTCGTGCCTTCAAAATGATTCCCGATCTTGATTACACGCGTACACAATGTTAGGATCCATCAACATTCACGTACAAAACAGATAATATCCGGAGATTTCTCGTCCGCAAGCTAGTACATATAAATATAAGCAGTACGTAACATACATACGCAAAAATATTATTTTGGTAATGAACGTTACTAACTAGAAATTGGAATTGTATCTACTACACCAGACTCAGTCGCAAGTAATTTTAAAAGTATTCAGATATGTAAAACAAGTCAAATTTAGTATTGAACCAACAGTTCAATAGTTACTGGTATGAGTATCAGAAACTACCGAGGCCTCGTCGATCCCCTCTCTCTCGAAACAAATATTTGTGAAATGCACAAACATTTGTCTCAGTGCTGAGACCGAATCCTCGACCTCTTGTTACATGGCTTGTCATCACGACATAGGTTGGATGACAAAGCCTAACAGATGGTACAATGTAGTAGATAAAAATCCCCATATTTTTAAACATTTTCCCATTTAAATTACGATCTAAATTAGTAAGAGTATGTCTTTTGGTGGTGCGAAATAAACCGGTGCGTTACTAAACAAAACAAGTACTGCTTAACTTCTACGTAACAATATGAGAATTAGTTTAAAATGCTACACGGGGTCTTTCCTAGCTTAACGACACTTTGGGGAGATTTCACAACCAATTTACGAAACATTTACTTCATTCGTCAAGGGGTGTCGGTAGACAGCCGCCATTGAAGGGTCTCTGCCTATTACGAAATAGCATACCAAGTACGTGCTATGAACGTATCAGGAACAGAGTATCTTTGGAAGAATTATTATGGATCGTTATTGCCGCAAAACGATGAAGCAACGATCTAAGCGATCCATTTTAATTCATACAAAGAATACTTTTTTTGCCCGATTCGTTCATATCATGGTACCTAATACCTATACGTTGTAGTGGATAGAGATTTAAGATTTACTATTTTTTTAACTGTAATAATTAGTTTTTCTACACGTCTGCTACGAAACAGTAACGGCCTCATTCATAGACAATTTTAAAACCTACTTTAGTTATCGAATGTTTTGTCTCCGCTCAAACTGAATTAAAAACTCATTCGAAAAGGACAACAAATTCGCTAACTCAAATAGGCATTAAAACTGTCTATGAATAAGGCCGTGAAAGTCACCCAAAACCATTGAGCCGACATGGACTAAAGCCAGTAATTCTCACATAACACGAGACCTACAAAAACAGTATCAGTGGTGACATCTCTCTAAAGTTATCAACATTAATTACAAGAAACCGTCGTAGTTAAACTTACCGTTATCACACCGTTTACACACATAGTATTCAAAAATACACATCTTCCTACTGAGTATGTACTTATACTCGAAGCTAACATCACAGACGTATTGTTTAGTGCACGTGACAAAATATATTAAAAAAAACTCTTTCATCTTGTGTTCTTATGAACAATGATATAAGCCTTTAGGAAAAGCATTATTTTCTAACCATATGGTCAGGCGAAGTATAGTAATCGCAAAACGACTATTGCGCTTTGAAATTGACCGACTTTCGGCTCCACAACAAAGGGAGCAAAATGTTTGTCTCAGTGTGTGAATTATAATATACATGGCCACCTATTTCATTGCTTTTCAGAGGCTATGAAATGTGTTATATCATTATTCATAACAAAACAAGGTATATTGTGATATTGGCATAGGCTTGCCGACTTATAATGCTACATATTACAGTGAAATGTGAGATTATAAAAAAAATACAAATTAATTGTTTCAACATTCTACGTGACAATATAGAAAATTGTTGATCTGACTACGATGAAAATATGAATATAATTGCCAACAAAAATTAATGTAAAATCTGGTTTACAATACATAAGAAAGTGTTACAGACAAGTGCGGATAGATGTCGTTATAATAAAAAACTGTTTCCAAACATCCATTGTCGATTTTTAAAACAAGCATTTTCACCAAAACACCTTTACCCTGTAATTTTCACCCATGTCATTAGAGCCGTTTTCGACCAAATAAAATAAATAATACATACGTATAGATTTTACCATTAAAATAAGTTACAACGAGTACCCCAACTAACAACGATATCAAAGAAATATAGACCGTATTGCCATGACAATAGCCCATGATTATTCCATGATGCTGTCTTTATCCTATACATGCCAAACTTAAAACATCCAACGGTTGCCAAGTAATCAATGACAAATGAGAAAATTCGCGCGTAAGCTACGCGTTTAGCGATTGGTTAAAAATACTCCTGCGTACAAAAATTCGTCAACTAAGTATTTAAATCGTTGTAACATATTCAAATGGTAATACAATAGTTATTTTTTAACTTCAACATACCCCGGATGTATAAAATTGGTTAAACACGAGTTCGACGGCAAGCCTTAGCTGTACCACATTGAGTGCATTCCAAATAGCCTTCACAACTCCTACAAAATAGTGATACGTACAGAATGCCTGCCAACTTTATAATTTCATACGGTCAATGTTCCACTTTCAATGCCTGATTGTTTTATTAAATTCAACATTACCGAACCACAACGAGCGTAGTGCCTTGAAACCATTTTTGTAATTAAGCATTTAAACATAAACAGCAATTACTTTGTCCGCCCATCACTAATTTAATGTTCATTTACACTTGTCTTAAAAGTCAGTTGCATCAACTAACTTTGACCATAACGAACTATAACTATGTGGAAACCATACATTAAGGCCCAGTTTCATAAACGAATAAAATAAATAAGCCTACGAGCCAATTGCACAAGTTAACTTTGACTTTGAAAATGTCAATCCCATACATTAGCACTGTCAAATACGTCACAAATGTATGGCGATGACATTGTCAAAATTAAAGTTAACCTCACAGTTAGTTTATGCAACTGGGCCTTAATTTTTTTAAATTAGCGTTAAAATTGTCAAAGTTAATATTATCTTCAAACATGTATGATGCAACTGGGCCTAAATAAGTCTGAAATAGTTTTTATAGTGAACAAAAATGTAATAATTACTACAAAAGGTGTATTGATGGACACAGTAATATATTTTACAGAAGGTTAACTGTATAATAAACGGAAACAACATTAAAAAAACTATATCCTTGTCATTGCAGTGGTTTGATGTTGGGTAAACCCAATGAAAAAATAAGGTAAATATAATTTATATCCTAGAAAACAGTGTGCAATGCGAATCAAAATGTTTGCCACAACGCTCGTTGTGGTTAGGTAATTAGCGCCCGCATCCCTCACTTTACGCGGACGTCTTATACGCGATTTTAATGGAAGAGATTCGCATAAACGGGGGGATGTTTAATTAATTATCAATAGGCCTTCAATTTAGAATCTCCAGGGGCCGCTCGCTTGTAAATACAAGCTATATAAGTATTTTTAATTTACACGTGGGTTATAATTTTTAATATGTATATGGTAGTGCTTAATATATTACGTTTGCGCATTTTTTTACATACACTTGTAAAATTCTACAGGCGCCATCTTTGTTTTTATTATTAATTATGACAAGTGATTTTTTTGTTAGGCATTGACACGTGATTTATACAGCCTAATATGTTGTATAACAAGATGACGCCTTGTGAATGATGATCTGATTGTAAATAATGATTTTTGATAAAAATACCAATATAAGGCCGTACATCCACAAATGTCTAGACTTACGTTATTTTGCGCATAACACATACTATTTATAATTTTTACACGCGCATTAATTCCGTCGAACAGTAAATGCTTGTAACAGACGATCTACGAGAATGCAAATTATTGTATTAAGCTTAAATACTTATTAGTTGATAAGCCGGTGCTGCGCTACATTCCACTTACGTTAATATAAATGTATTAAAATAAATATCTTGTTATCGGCGTGGACGTTCAGCTATAGTTCTAGTGTTTCTACGAATATTGCGGTAATTTGGTGCCGCTTACACGGAGTGACGCCGCCATGCTGCGTTCCAATTGAATAATTTTGACTCGTTGACACGCGCTGCACTCTGTATATCATAAAAAAATAGTTATGAAGTAAGGTACGATTAAGGTGTTAATATTATGGTGTATTTATGTTGAAAGTAGTGGGTTAATAATTTCCGTTTTTTTATTGAACAGATCTCGCAAACGAGCGTATGGTAGCAATAACAGGTGCCCATGAACATCACACTGTTGGTACCTAGATGCGTTGTTCGTCTCGTTTAACAGGAAGAGAAAGGAAAGTACAAAAGTACGGGAGGAGGGAAGCCAAATTGGGTCTCCGACAATTCCACACACCAAATACAAACAACAGCAATCATCGCTTCACGTCAGTGTCAATTCAGTGGTATTAACCCGTTCAAACTGGCCCATTCCTATTGTAGTCTAAGGTAACTTATAATTTCCACCATTTTCTCAATGTGTTCATGCTGGGCCGGCTGTTTAACTCTAATGATTTGTGCAGGTGTGTGAGTGCGTGCATGTCTATGTGTACGTGTGCATGCGTACGTGAGTGTATGTGCGTATGCACACACACATATATGTGTGCTCTACAATGCGTGTGCGTGCGTACCGGGCGCGCGAGCGGGCGCTAGGTGTCGGGCGGGTAGTCCATGGTCTTGATGTAGGCGACGGCGGCACAGAACTGCGTCCACCAGTACAGCGCCTCGCCAGACAGTAAGCCGCCGCCCGCCGCGTTCACCAGCTCGATGGTCGACAGCAGCGATGGCGGGTTCACCTGCACGTACCAACAATGTAGCCACAAATTCACCAGCTGTTACAATCAAACATTTGTCACCATAAAATTGATAAAACTGACAATAAGTTATGCGGCTTATTTTTTTAACAATCTTTCCTTTGCTCGGTGTAAAATAAAAATAGGACTAACGATTCGATAAATAGATTTTCCCATTTGTAAATTAAATGAAACATTTCATATTTTAAAACCCTAAGATATAAGTAGGCCAAATAAGGTAGTCAACAACTACGACATATTTAGAATTGAATTTCAAAATAGATCAAGTAGAATTAAAAGCTAGACAAAACTAAAACTATTTATTAAGAATAAATGATAAAATAATGAATACAGTACCTTGATGATGACGTAGACGAGCACGGGCGTGAGGTCGTCGGCGGAGGGCGCCGCCCCCTCAGTGAGACTCAGCACCGCCATGATCGACGTCACGCACCGCATTATACACGACAACTGCACCAATATCATACGGTGTATGATTATTAATATCTAAATACATAATAACTTCCCTAAAGGTATATTTTTTGTTGGTGATATTGATGTTAAGTGATAGTTTAGAATCCAATCTCAAAATGTACATAATATTAAGTAAACTTAAAACTGAAATGATAAATGATTTTAACTGATTAATAGCTGAGCACGCGCGATGTAACTGCTTGCCGCGAACGCACTAATTTTATTAAATTATTTGCGCGGTCGGCTACGATAAAGTTTTTTTGGTAACCTTTGGTAAAATAATTAACATTGTATAAACGAGGCCTTTTTCAAATTTTTAATTACTTGCCAAAGGTCGAATTACATTTGTCAGCGTCTGAGAGTTGCATTTCACCCATAATAATTTTGAATGAAAATGCGTACGCAGCAGTCCTCATTTCTGCATGTGTATACAAATTCATACACTATAGCAATTTTCAATAAATAAAAAGCGAGTCTATGCCGATGGCTGTCTTTCGGGCCTAATCTGTAACTGCTTTATTCATAGACAGTATTAAAACCTATTTTAGCTATCGGATGTTTTGTCTTCTTCGCTCAAACGGAATTCTAAAGTCGTTCGAAAGGGATAAAACACTGTTGAACTAAAATAGGTTTTTAAATTTGTATATGAATAAAGCCGTCAGACTATTGTTCTCAGTGTAATGGGACGTGTCGTGGTCCAGTGGTGTCGGGTGGCGAGGGTGCAGTGTACCTTGTCGCGGGGCGCGCGGTACACGGGCAGGTGTCGCAGATGCAGCTGCGCGCGTGAGAAGGGCGCGGCCCAGGCGTGTCGCCGCGCCACGCCCGCGCGCGCCGCGCTCGTGCACTGCGCCAGGCGACGGATGTGCTCGCTCAGCACCCTGCAACGCCGCAGAACATTACGTGCACTTGCCGTAGCGGCACTATTACTTTCAAAAATATGCACACATACATAATCATCACGCCCTTATCCCAGAAGGGGTAGGCATAGGTGGAACCGGGACACCCAAGTTTCGCCTTGTGTAACTTGTCAAAAAATATACACGCAGTTGTAAAGAACTTAGGTCGTAGATACATATTTCTGGTCCTTCTAGTCGGATACATAATTTCAAAGTAACTCCGCTCTAAAGTTACCACGAGGGTATATAAGGGGGTCATTGACATACTAACTTGTTCATAGCGTATCAATGCGTCAAAAGTTTCTAATCGGAAAACATTTTAGTTCTATAAATAAATTATCATAGTTGTTAATCAACATCCTTGTTTGTAGAGTAAAATAGAATAGCTATGAATAGTAATGAAATGAATAATGATATAAAGACTAAAACTGCGTCGGTGGCGTAGTTGTGCTGAGGTGTGATTACAAAACTGAGGTCACAGGTTTGAGTTCCGGGTCGGGCCAAGTGATATTGGATTTTTCTATTCGTTATCAGCCCGGAGTAGGAATTTGTACCCGACATGGCGATGGGCTCGCCCCCTATCACACCCTCGGACGAAACAGACGTGGCGAAACATGGGTGCCTGGTTACTACCAGGAGAACCTCTGCCTATCCCTTCTGGGAAAACGGCGTGTGTTTATGTATGTATGTAATAAGATGAATAGGTAAACGGACTGGTCGCGCGCGATGTCTCCGTCTCCGTTGGGGAACAGCACGTGCAGGTAGAGCTTGGCGAAGGCGGCGCGCTCCACCGTCACCTCCGCCATCTCCAGCAGCGCCGCCGACGCGCCTGCGCACATACATATCATTTATTTATTTCTATCTTTATTGTACACACAAAAATAAACAACATATCCAAACAGAAAATAATTATGTGACAAAAATATTTTATGTAACTTATTGTTAAAATTAAAATTAATCCAATATAGCCTATAATGTTTCAAGACAATTATGTGATTTTCTTAATAGAACGAAGGAAGTTAAGAATTGTTCAGCCTTCGGTAATCTGTCTAAACAAATTGTTTGTTTGATCATTGATGTAATTTTTACAAGGCAGCATTATTGACCTGAGCACGTTATTCTATTATGCTGTGATAAATTATGGCTTGCACAGTTATCTTGTTAAAATTTTACAATACAATGGATGGAATGTATACTAACCTTCCCATGAGGGGTCTGCTTTCACCTCCGCCGTGATGGCCTTTATGCTGGCAGTCAGTCTTGTGGCCTTCTCGTCCATTAGCTCACCATCTGTTTATCAATGAAGTACATACTATAATGAAAAAACCTCAGTTACATAAATTTCATCGACCCTTAGAATGCCGCCTAAGAGATTATACTGTCAATGATTGAAGGCCTTCATACTAAAGAAAAAAACTGTTTCACCTGATACATTGATAATAAATTAATGTTATATGATATTGTAGTGGGCACTGGACAGAGTATATAAGCACCTGATTGTCTGTTCCGTAGATGGTTGGCGCGGTGCCTGTGCGCCAGGTGTCGCAGCGCGGGCCCTCGCTCCAGCTGCTCCAGAGCGCGCGCACTCGCACACGCGCACGCGCACCACACGCACTCCCCACGCACCGCGCGGATCTGACTGCGCGCACACACACACACAACTTCAATTATTCCGTTTCTATATTTGCATTACGACAACAAACACTATTAGGATTTTATGGCTGACGTACAAAATATTAAATAATATGAGGGATTATATATAACGGTGAAGGAAAACATCGTGAGGAAACCTGCATACCGTAGCGATTTGTATAAATTTTTATGGTATGTAAAAGTCCGCCAATCCGCACTAGGCTAGCGTGGTGGACTTTATGGCCTAACTACTCTCGATTATAGAGGAGGCTCGTGTCCTGCAGTGGGACGTATATGGGCTGATATAGTAGTACAGTATATGAGGGATTAAACAATTTAACTAGCAAGTTATTTATCACGCAATTCACGCACCAGAGATTTTTTGTGCCAATTACATTTGATAATTATATTGGTTTTTATATGGTAGTTCTGAATTTTTTTAGACAGACCAATATTAATAATGATTACAGGTTGTTACCATCTCACACGAGCAGTATGTGTAAACTTACGCAAGGAGCGCGTGATGCGTGTGCGTGAGCGCGGCGCGGCACGAGGCCAGGTAGGCGGCGTAGGGCCTGCGCGCGGCCAGGTCGGCCCGCAGCGCCGCCGCCAGCCGCGCCGCCAGCGGGCCCGGCGGCAGCGCCCGCGCCACCTCGCGCGCCACCTCGCCCGCGCCGCCCGCGCCGCGCGCGCCCTCCGCGCACGCCGCCGCGCTCCACACCCACGCGCCCAGCGACGTGCTCGTGCAGCGCTGCACACCAACGTACACACCCAAACATACTTACTACTTACTACTTCGCACAAAAACACATTCAATCCTGTTCATTATTGTCACTCAGTCAATAAAAACATTAAAGTTTTCTTACACAAATTTACATTAATGTTTGTAGTTTCTGCACATCAATAAACAAAATATTTAGAAGACAACATTTCTTTACATTAACAATTTTTAATTGTGAAGTTCGCCAGTCCGCACTAGGCCAATGCCATTGACTATGGCCAAAACACAGTCAATCGAAATCTTGGTTGCAGAAGAGCACTGAGTCCAGCAATGGTTAATTATATACTGGTGATATTTTATTATTTCTTTATCTTTGAATGCTACATTCTATATTTCTACTATATTTTGAATAGTATATTAATTGAATTAAGTGCGTGGTGGCCTCGTGGTATCGGACCAGGCTCGGCTGCCTACATGTTCACGGTGGTCGCGGGTTCAAATCCCAGGGCACACCTCTGACTTTTCGGAGTTATGTGTGTATTGATAGTCAATCACCACGCACTTTAACGGTGAAGGAAAACATCGTGAGGAAACCTGCATACCGTAGCGATAAAAAATAAAAAATCTACGGTGTGTAAGTCGGCCAACCCGCACTAGGCCAGCGTGGTGAACTATATGGCCTAACCACTCTCAATCGTACTCTCGATTGTAGAGGAGGCCCGTGCCCTGCAGTGGGTCGTATATGGGCTGATACGATACAATACGATTAATTGAATTATACTTACATTAGGTACATATTCAGCGCAGTGTAAATCTGAGTTAGACAGAATCATTCTGAGCTTGCGTTTCATGCTGTTGAACACCTCCGGGTCATTCAAATCCACTACTCCTTCATTTCTAAAACAAAGATTTTCGTATACAATTTTGTACAATACTTCAAATATAAGCAGTATGCAAGTTTTATAGGATATTAATCATATTTTAGTGATCAGGAATCTGAGAATAAGCCATTGTGATAAAATTAATGGTACATATTACATGACCAGATATTTTACATGTACTGTTTCTGTGGCGTGTCCGGATTAGGGTTTTTGTAATAGAGCAAAGAAAACTGTTTCAATGTTTATAATTGTTAAATAAAATGTTAGAAATAGTAAAATGTTGAATATAAAATGTTGTGTTCAACTGATCAATGCAATCAACTTTATTGGTATTTGGTATTCGTGACGCAGTTGTTTGACTCCAGCTGTGAAACGAGAGGCTGAGGGTTCGATCCCCGCACCGAGACAAATATTTGCGTGATCCATAGGTATGTCTCGGGTCTGGGAGTTTGTGGGACCTAAAAGTCTCTCGTATTTTCTGATACCCACAACACAAGACTCGATCTTCGTGTGGTGTCAGGACTATGTAAGTGTACGTGGCTGTTATGTATATTTTTATTTAAAGAATACATGTTTTGATTTGAAAAGCGTATTCACTGAGCTCAATTTAATTTCCAAAGAGGTTTAATAGACATACCTCTCCATGTCAGCGTCGGGCAGGTCGGAGAGTCTCCGCTGGCGTCGCTTGTTGGTGTTGGAGTCGGTGGAGGTCTTGCGCCGGTACTTGGCGAGGATGTCCTCCGAGGTCTCCGCGCTGGCCTCGCGGCACCCGTCGTCGCTGCGGGACTCCTCTTCAGAGACCTTCATGTCTGCTGGGATAACATCAACATATCAACGGCATAGTTTGAGAAATATGTTTCGATGTAATCTTATTTATTTTACTTTGTCTTTTTCGAAAATTAATAAGAATTTTATCACTAAAATAAGGTTAAACGGCACTTTGTTTAACTTTTTAAAAATAATTCACGCAGAAACAACAATGTTGTAAAGTGTTACCCATAACCTAATTCAACAATTATAAGATAAGCATTAAAGACTCGTACCCAACGTGACGTAGGATAATATCGTCATGTTTCTACCACCCTGTATACATTTAGAGTAATACGAGTATAGTGTATAATGGCCTAACCCTAGGTTGATACACTACAGTACAGTACAGGGTATATCAAGATTGCGAACGAAAACGAAGCCAAGTGGTAGTTTTAGTGATTACAGACACTATACAACTAATTTTTTTTCAAAAATAGCAACTGGTTTTGTTTTGAAATTTTTGGAATATCACCGTATTTGGATGGTAAATTACTAGTTTTTGCTAAAATTATAATTTCAACCCTTACGTACCATTATGTCTTTGAAAATAAAAAGGTGTACATTATTATTTTAGGAAAAATATGTATTTACTACCCAAATAAGATAGATAAGTAAAAAATTATCTACATTTTTTGCAAAAAAATTAGTTGCATTGTGTCTGAAGTCACTAATACTACCACTTGGCTCCGTTTTTAGTAGCAGTCTTGATATATCCTGTATACTATATGACCTAACCCTCGGTTATAGAGGAGTCGCGTGCTCAAAAGTAAGCGATAATGAGCTGATACAGTACAGTACGACGAGTATATAAACATAGAGATGTAACAGGTACCGGCGCTCTGTTGGTTGCGTCCCTTCTGTCGGAACATCTTGATCTTGTGCAGCAGGTTGCCGCCGGAGCGCTTCACGTTGTTCTTGAGCTCGTCCAGGTTGCCCACCAACCCGTCCTCGCCCACCAGCCGCCTTCTATCACATACATACATTACAGTTTACATTGCTGTGCAAAAAATAAGGGGACATATAGCAAAAGTACAGGCCTTTACCCTTAAAGGCAACGCATTTCTATGCTCTATAGTGTTGTACATGTTCATGGGCGGCGGTGATCACTCACCATCAGATGAACCATATTCTCGTTTGACCTCTATAACATAAAAAGTAATTATATATTTTAAGATTGTTGGTGCGGATTATGTTAATCTTTTTGTAATCCTTTTACAATAGAAAATACAATATGATTGCCCTCATATTGTATTTTCTATTGTAAAAAAAAACAAGAACGTAAAACAAGGACGTAAAGATTACAAAATTGCCAAAATTGTCAAACGTCACTAAAACAACAGCCGCACATGTGTTGCGTAAAAAATAAAATAATATTATTACATACCTCTGTGACTTCTCCGCCGTGGCATCGAAGCTGATGCTCTTCGGTATAGCTCCCGTCGAAGCCGTCTTCACCGGCGGCGGACTGACTCGCCTCTCAGTCACATTCTCCGAGTTCACATCCTGACTGGAGCTCTTATCTGACACCGAGGTGCCCGCGCTGTTCACCGACAGAGTACTCAGGGACATGTTCCCCGCGTCGCGCTTCTTCTCCACTCTCGAAGACGATATACTGACAATACTCGTCCGTATCTCAGACTTCACTATCCTCGAAGTCAGGTTATTCACCAGATTCGACGTGGATATAGTCGCTGACGACATACGGGTCATGAGATCCGTGATGGTGGACCGCGACTCTGACTCCTGTCTCTCGGTGTCGATGCCGGAGTCGAAGCGTCCGTATTGCGACACAGAGAGAGCGTTGAAGGAGCTCTCGCTGGAGTTGGAACGGTCCATGTCGTTGTCGTCGTAGGCCTTGGAGGTGGAGGGCAGGTCGTATTTAGACGTGGAGGGGAAGGGCCGGTCCGGGGAGTGGTGCGCGGCGGGGAAGCTGTCGTCCACCCATTGGCTGGTGGCGTCTGATTGGCTGTTCGCGTCGAGTGTTGATTCTGTTTGCGCTGATGTTCTGGTAAATAAGATATTAAATTATTTTTATGTTGTGTTATCTGAAGTATACAATTGGAATTGACGATACGCCATATAATTAAAATAAAATTCTTTTTAAATTTTTAATATCATGATTATCGAGAACTAGTTAGTACATTATACATCCGATAAAAACATTGAAAAGTATCGTGATTTGTAATATGATAAAGAGGTAACTGACCCGTTTCTTGGCACGTAATCGAACACGTCGTTGGGCATGACGGCTGGCGCGGACGTGCTCGGACTCTCCGGCGCTGACGTCGCGTAGCACGTCATCACCTGCACATACAATTATTATTTATCAGTTTAGGACTTATGAATTGTTAAGTAATCTAATCGCGTGCAGCGCTTAGGCTCCGTTTGCAGTAAACATACTGGACCATTATGTAGGTCATCTACGTCATTATAGACGTATTGAATCTGTGATTCGGCAGGTAATCTCCGTTTAAGTGTTAACGCAGTTTAATCAAAATAGCTTTAGTTCAATCAGCTAAAAATTTCAGTGTTGACAAAAAACATAATAAATAATGTAGTTAAAATGCATTTGTGGTAAACAGGTGTTAGTACTGACGGGGTATCCGTTGACGAGTATGCTCTTCCTGTTCTCGATGTGGAAGGCGTGCGCGTGCGGGTGCTGCGGCAGGTCCAGCTCCGCGCCGCGCGACAGTGTGGCTGTCGCTGTCAGGTATCCGCCGCCAGACCTGAACAACATACATTAATATTATAAGTCCCTGGGGCACTGGTAGCTAATGGTATCTCCCTTTCCTTGAAAGGAATTCATAAGATAATTTGTGAATATTATCTTTAAATTTTTTCTTTTATTTTATTCTGGCAAGGCACAGTGACAGCATTGCACCTGATGCTAATGCCGTTCAGACAGATCTTTTGTGGTAAACTGGCAAATCTAACCAATGTATTTGAATCTATGTTCTTGAAAGTTTTAATCGTTTCAGAATATTGATACTAAGTGTGCATTACCTGTTAGGTAGGTTCGGTCTGGATGTGTGTCGTGGACTGCCGACGTCAGGCCGCTTAACATTGCCATTCTGTTATAACAACGAGTCATTTATACCATTATAATTCAACACATTGGTATGTAAATCTTTGTGGGACGCCTGAATTAACTTAAACTCAAGATAATGATGATGAACAAAAACTGAATATCAAAAAGATATAACTATGGGATTCTGTTAGAAGAAAGGAAGGTATGCTTGCTTGCTTTCGTATATTTTTAGTTGTTGTTATTATTTGCATAGGTTTGTATGGCAGATAGGTTTCGATACAGACCTGCGGTGGGGGCGCGAGTGGCGGCGCGTGCGCGTCGTCGTGGTGGGAGGGGCGGCGCGGCCACGACGTGTCCGAGCGAGCCGCCACCGACACGCAGTCGTCCGTGTCCACCTGCACACCACACATGACATTGATCAGTGATTATTTTATTTTATTTTATTTTACACTTTTAGGAAAACTAACAGCTAAAATGTACATAAAGTTAGAAATAATTGGTAATTAAAGGCTAATTATAAGTTTCCACAGATAGCATATACTTTACAAAGTACGATTCACACATTAGTAACATAAAATATTTACATATCCAACACAAAAATACTTAACAACTACAAATACTAATAATTAATCATATTATGAAAAAAGAGTTTACTCATGAGTCGCTTACAACTTTTAATACTAGTATTAAATAAATCTAAATCAACATCTGTATTGTCCCTACGTCTGTATTGTAAGTGCGTGGTGGCCTCGTGGTATCGGACCAGACTCGACTGCCTACATGTTCACGGTGGTCGCGGGTTCAAATCCCAGGGCACACCTCTGACTTTTCGGAGTTATGTGTGTATTGATAGTCTATCACCACGCACTTTAACGGTGAAGGAAACAACTCCACAAACATGGTTGACCAATTGCAAGAAGCCTAGAGAAGTTTTCAATTCACAAATGTTGGAACAAAACAAGTCAAATTAGTATGACGGCTACTCGAGTACGCGAGGTTTCCAAAGTGACACTGGCTCTAACTATTGTTCTTTTTACGTTTACTTCCGTCTCAAATACGGTAGAGGGCGAGCCTATCGCCATCAAAATAATAAACGTTACTGTACCTCAGTATTGCGGTCGCTATCGGACGCGAGCACGTCCATGCTCCACGCAGACTCGCTCGCTGTCTCGGACACGTCCGGAGCGACCGTGTTGCTCGTACTGGCGCCTAAACACACACATTGCACCGTAACTTCTACTTTATATATTACGAATTAAGGTTTAGAATGCAATGGTACCCCATTTCATCCATAGACAAATATTTGACACGCTGACTGCAGCGTACACATGTGTCGTGGGTTTTTTTTTATAGTGCCTGTAGGTATATCACACACCTGACGCGTTATATTTATTCTTTTCCTACACGGAAGATACTAGGACATCAAACCACATACAAATATAGTAAAATTGGCGGTCTTATCGCTCATGTCACACACAATCGCGGAATGAATTTAACAAAAAGGTTATAGGAGTTTTACCGTGCGTAATACATTCGAGGCAGACTGGTTGATAGCTCATCTATATTGCACCACAGTAAAAATGTCAATACTGTTTTGTTTCTGATAGTTACCTTGATTGGCCGCTATCTGCGTCTGGTCGCAGGAGTCCCCGATGGTCTCGGAGTCAGAGGCGAGCACGTCGGTGCTCCACGTGTCCGACATTATGCTGATCGTCTCGTCGCCTTCCAGCAGTTTCTGTGACAATGTATCATATAAGTAGCCATACTTATATTATTTTTATGGAAAATGATCCGATAGTAGTATGTCCTCTTTCCGTGTAGACAAATTATAAGCTTTTGAAAGAATCGCCAGGGCATTGCTAGTTTTCATAATAGGGGGCATGCAACTACCTTTTATACTTTCCCACCTCAAAGACTAGTGCAATCACGCATGTCCTAGCCCCTCGCACACCGCATCCATAATGGGTTTAGGCCTTCACACTGGCCCAATATGTGTAGATAGATGGATGGGTTAGTAAGATAAGATGACTATTACCTTGATCTCGAACTTGCAGAACTTGTCTTCGATGTCGTTTCTAGTCTGCTTCAGTAGTTTCGCCCGAGCACTGCCCGTCTGATTGACGGGTGCGTTTTGTGGCATCCTGTTTTAAATCCAAACCATTAATATAATGAAAAAACTTGTATACTCTGTTGTAAAATAATATTTTTTACTTCTGCCGTCCAAAGGCAATGAGCGTGATGAATATTGGCAATGAATGAGTGGCATGTAGGTACCTCCTGGGCGGTGCGTCGCCAGCGGCGTCTCCATCGGTGACTTGTGAGGAGGGAGTCTCCCTGCCGGAGATGTTGGGGCTGCCGCGACCGCTCACGTTGGCCGACACCTGCAACAATTTACTCCTTTATTGCTTCACTAACTTTTTTATCCGAAAGGAAACCTCACAGACCGATATTATTATTACACATGATTTTAAATGTCACTATTATTGTTCACTCTAATAATTATCTCTGATTTTGGGGTTGTGTTATCAAAAAATATATAGTATTGTGAGATCAGGATTATGTGAGTTACTGTTGGAAGTTCTGTATCAGCCCATGTACGTTCCACTGCAGAGCACGAGCCTCCTCTACAACTGAGAGTACGATTGAGAGTGGTTAGGCCATATAGTCCACCACGCTGGCCTAGTGCGAGTTAGCGGACTTTTACATACCATAGAAATTATTTAGAATCATTACGGTATGCAGGTTTCCTCACGATGTTTTACTGTTACTACTACAATTTTAGTCCGTTTAATCAAAATTGTTTTGCTGCACTCTACCAAGTAATACGTTGAAACGTTACCATATCAGACAGGTTGTCGTTCTGGTCCTCAGTTTCGAGCTCGAGGCTGGAGGTGACGCTGTGGTTGGACGCGGCCTCCGACACCGCCTCCAGGTTGTCCGACGTGTTGCCCAGGGACACTTCGTCGTGGGACACCGAGAACCTGCGTAGTATTCATTTACATACATACATACATACATACATAAACACACGCCTTTTTCCCAGAAGGGGTAGGCAGAGGTGCTACTAGAACACCCACGTTTCGCCTTGTATATTCCGTCCCACGATGTGATAGGGGGCGAGCCTATCGCCATATCAATCAAAATATATCAAAATCCGCCATATCAAAATCCAATATCACTTTGCCCGACTCGGGATTCGAACCCGAGACCTCAGCTTTGCAATCATACCGTAGTACCACTACGCCACCGAGTATTCATTTACATCTACATTATTTGTGAGTTTATCAAGAGTAACGTAAAGGTAACTGCTTGACCTGAGCAATATTTACTATATTTTCATTTTTTGCTCATTGTAAAGTTTTAAACTCGAATAGTTTCTCAGGCATTTTCTGGGTTTATTTTGAATAGACAATGAAAAATATGGGAAATTCATTTTTCTACCGAATATAATTTATTTTGCTTTTATTTTTAGTTATAAAATAAGCATTGAAACAAAAAAAGAATTTTGGAAATCAATTCAGGCGTCTTCGAGTAATCGGTGAACATAAATAAAAAAAAATATTCCGACGAATTGAGAACCACCTCCTTTTTTTGAAGTCTGGTGGTCTCATACGCCTGCCCATATTTCCATGTTGAATAATATAGTAAAAAATCACATGACCAGTGGTCACATTACCTGGTCCTCTTCTGCACAGGCGCCCCGGGGCCCGCAACAGCTAATGCCGACGCGGTGTCATCGGCATCACCTTCCGAACCACCGTAGTAGCACTCCAGCACTTTGGACTCAGGTATCAGACCTGGATGTATCATAAAATATAGTCAAATGAATGACCATAGCCAATCGATGTCCTATCTGAACGCTACTATACACGACTTCAAATCCATATTGCTTAGTCACATATTGTTTTTGTTACAACACAAGATTGCGTACGGAATTGCGTTAAAATAACTTCTGGAATAATTTTCTTAGAATCCTTGTGAAACCACATGTAAAGCTCTGGACTCTCCATAATTGATAATGATTTAATAATGTTTCGCTCTGCATCCATTTATGTAGGATTAAACAAACAGCACAAATGACATTCCCAAAATTCACGCAAATTACAAAATCCTTATACTAATTCACTCTTTTACACAACCGAATCCCACACCAAAATTCTATAAAGAATAACTCATCCGAATCGGCTCAGCAGTTACGAAATCACGGATATACATACAAACCAGTCGAATACAAAACCTCCTTTTATAAATAAAAAAAGACATCAACAGCACACCCATCACCCACCTACATAATCATGTTCCTCGACGTTGGCCAGCTTGATGACGAGCACCTCCAGCGAGTCCAGGGGCTCGTCCTTGTCTCCGTTCAGCGGCTTCTCATCAGGCAGGCTGAGCGAGGAGTTGGAGCTGCCGCTGCGGTACATACGCGCCTTGGGCACCTTGGCTAGGATACTCTTCTTGGTGTGACCGTTCTCCACTGGAGGTTCTTTTGGTTCTGATGGTCTGGTGGGATGTGTAAGTTAAGTCATTGCGTTGTACATAGTTTTATACCGGATGAAATTGAAAACAGTCGACAAATTGATATGGGTGATTCAGTATCAGTAATACTTGTATCCTTGATAGAAATAAAACAAATTTAAATTGTAATTCAAAAAACCTATTTTTTCGCCTATAACGATGCAAACGAAGTTATTGCTTTAGGTAAACTCAAAATATCAGTACTTTATTATTATTTCTAGACGACTAAAAAGTTTACAAATAAATAAAATATTCAAAGTATCAAGTCACATCGATCGCGCATCACGTGCGGCATTTACAGTCGTAGATCGTAAAAAGTGGCAACGCGTCGAACGGTCATTAAATTTTTTTATCTATTTTGCCCGTAAAGAGCGAGTACAAACTACAAACGCACCGACTCGACACTGCGACGTTGCCAAACCGTATGATCCCGCCGCCGCGCCGCCTAAGTACCTACACATAGGATCAAGGCTGCAGTTGCACGCGACGCAAGCGCCCTCAAAACAAACAAAAAATCACCAGTCGTCCGAAAACTATCTCCGAGATAGGTCACGGTCGCGCATGCGTCATCGATTACAGCTGATTGTAGGATTATCTTATGTGCATGTGAGTGTTTTAGTTAGTGTGTGAGGTAGTTAAATCGCAAACGACTGTGCTGCTTGAAATTAAAGATAATTTACGGCGTCGTGCTTTGTTGTGTTTGGAGAACGGCGGTGGACATTTCGAGCATTTATTAAGATACACGTAGATAAGCCATCTACTTAAGAACATTTACATGTGAGTTAATTAACGGTGATTATTATTTAATTTAAATGTCAATTATTGTAAATATCGTGATTCCAACTTTTTAAATACGCCAAAGATACGATAGCCCCTTAATACTCAAGTAACTAAGTGCTTAATTATGTTTTATTTATCGCATGTTTGACCGTCCTAATCCGGTAAAAGTATGAAGGGGAAGTTGGTTTTTCAATTTTACTTATTCACGATGCGCGCGCGACTCGGTTAGCACACACCCCCCGCGCGTCTTCCTATTCGTCATCCATTCATTAACAAAACTAACACGCATGGAATAATTAATTTGATACTTTTGATTATTATAAAGTTTTTTTGTAATATCAAAAACATAACTCAATTAATCTAATTATGTGCCCTAAATATTCTTGATTACAAGTTGGGTTATTCATTTAAGTTTGTCGACTGAATTCGATTTCATCCTGTATAGAATATGGGTTGTTGGTGTTTCGAATGCGATTTAGAATTTTATCGTTTAAAAGATAAGACACGATTATACATTTTCACAATCACTTTTAGTCTTTAGTCCAGGTAAAGTATTCCAGAAACCTTAAATAACGAATATAGGCAATTTTTTAAATCTCTATTGGTTTGATTTCTTTTTTATTGAATACAGTTTCCATTGCTACATTCACAGGACACAGGATAAAGAAGTGAAACGTATTACTTGTATTTAGTGAAGTCCGGCATCTTCTTGAGTATATCATGGAGTCTGCTCCTGTAGTTAGGCTCCATGGTCTGCAATGACGCTGCCAACCTCACTGCTCCCAGGTCACCGTTTGAAACGCCGTCACCGCTCGATTCACCACTGATATACAAAGTTAATTGTTGATTGGTATTTCTTTATACATAGGCTTTAGTAAAGCAATTCAACATACATACATACATAAACACATGCCTTATTCCCAGAAAGGGTAGGCAGAGGTGTTACCAGAAAATCCACTTTTCGCCGTATATGTTCCGTCCCACGATGTGATAGGGGGCGAGCCTATCGTCTCCTCAGGTACAAATTCCTGACTCCGGACTGATAATTAATAGAAAAATTCAATATTACTTTGCCCGACCCGGAATTCGAACCCGAGGCCTCAGCTTTGCAATCGTAGTGTAGTACAACTGCACCACCCAGGCAGCAATTCAACAAACCGTATTTAATTTGTAAATTAAAACGTTGACGGCTGCACACATACAAGCTGTGTTGTGTGACCGAGCAACCTCTGTGACTAGCATTGCGTATGAATTCTATACATAATACGAACCGCACTGAAAGACCGTCCGTTGATTTGGCCTACTCCCTCTCCCTCTTCAGCCACAGGAAGTCCACTTCTGAACATAAGCCTCGCCCATAAATCGCCACATAGACCTCGCAGTCATATAATTAAAATAGCAATGCTTGATCAGGCAGTATTGAAAGCTTACCCAAAAGCAGCCTCGGAGCCACCGCCTGAGCTGCTGGACTGGTCCTCGCCCGACGCAGCGCTCTGAGTGTTGTTGTTCAGCTTCGAAGATATGCGGCGCAGGAACGTTATCTAATTAAAATTAAACATTTGAGTAAACATAACATCCCTAAGTAACATTTGAATTAAGTTTTTGTTCTTAGTAGTCAGAATCCTTTATACACGTTATAGAAATGTATAGCATACAAAAACGAGTTATAACGACTTTTATTTTCTGTTATATTTACCATAACTACCAATTTTTTTCAAGAGGTCACAGCTACAACATACGATGCATAGAAAGAGTGGCAGAAATTAAGGACTATAAGCATAGACATTTTTATTAGAGATGACACAGCGAAGAAAATAAGAAAAAAGCAGTACACATACTGCTACTTCAATAATATCTTGTGGGCCTGTTTGTTGCGTGTTCAGTGCCCGCTCTAGTGTAACATCTCAATGTAGTTGATACTAACGAGTAGGTGCGCGTCATGCGGCGTGTAGAGCGCGGCGGTGGTGCGCACGTGCGCGTCGGTGCGCGGCGTGGCGTCGGCCCCGCCCCCCGCGCCCGCGCCCGCCGCCGGCGCCATGGCCTCCTCCGCCACCGCCTCCACCAGCGACCACACGCACGAGCGGTCGAACTTCGTGTACAGGTCGCGGACTTTCGGCTCCACCTAAAATACAACCGCATTATAAAGATGGGCAATTTAAAAAAGTCTTTGGTATAGGTGAAGTCTGCCGAGCCGCACTAGGCCAGCGTAGTGGACTATGGTCTAACCTTTCTGAATTGTAAAAGAGGTCCGAGGCCTACAATATATATAGACGTCATTATTATGAATGTCTACTATGTGTAATTGAAAACGTGCCATAATTGTTTATCAACACGACGGGGTGACGAATGCTATTTTAATCATTGCCTTTAAACATAGATACAGATAGAAATATTAAAAATTCATAAGATATGTCTGAATACCCCTGCCTAACACCTTACACCAGTTAAGTGGGTTATACCTCATAATAACTGTAGTGATATGTATAGAATGCGTCAACTTACGAGAAATCAGTATGTTACGCAAGTAGACACAAAATGCAATACTCATTGTGAATTCAACTGCTACATTGACGTATGAAAGATCATAAGGACATCGTGCGATGCCAACAAAAAACAATTAGCATACTACTTTCGACAATGCGCATACAAATATAAACTTTAAAGGAAAACAAAAGCATTAATTACGCAACTCCTGTGGCGCAATTATTTAATAGCCAGTTGTGAAACAAGAGGCCGCTGGTCGAGCCCGCATCAAAACAAATGTTTGTGTGGTTCCTAAATAATCATTTTGGTACTAGAGACCCATTTACACGGAGACAGTTTCTCGATTCGAAGATACGATTATCGTAAGGATATAAAGAAGTTGCATCGTGTAAACGTTTTTCAGTACGCGATAATCTATGGCGGTTATGGCATGCGATAATCGCATACGATTCTCGCCGCGAGAAACTTTCGTCGTGTAAATGGCGCTTAAGTGGCTGTGAGACTAAAAATTATCCAATAGTTTCTGATATACAATACAAAACTTGGTAACTAACAGCATGGTCAGTATCTATTTATTCCTTAAAAATTAAGCAGGTTGTTTTAATTAATATTTATTTTGAAGTCTAAGTAGAAATAACATCACGGGAAGGTCTTGTATCTATGTATGTATGTGAGTGTATAATTTATTCATTCAGAACAAGCTCACCTCTTGAAACTTGGCGAGGCACAGCATCTGTATGATCTGCGCGATCTGTATGAGGTTGAAGCGCGCGATGTACGAGACGGGCACTTCGACGACGCCGTGCGCCTCCGGGTTCACGATGGCGGGACATATCAGGTGGTTGAGCACTAGCTCCGTGCAGATGGCGTGCACTTCGCGGTCTGATGTCCTGGATGAGAAATGGGGGTTTAGAGTGTTTCTAGATATTAGAATTAGTTGTTTTTGAGCTTTAAAAATATCCTTTTTGTCTAACCTCAATTTTAGTCATAAAAATCATAGTAACGTCTTAAAAATGAAATCTTCGTGTAGACAAAATGCCTAATATTTTTTGAAGTCGAACGTGACCTCTTCTGTGTTTTTCATACTATTAAAAATGTATTATAGTCGCTTTATTAGTATGACCAACTTCGATTACATTTATTATTACTTTTCGAATACTGAAAGATGACGTCATAATTCCTTTTACTACTAGTCTCAGACTTTCACCAACCTGGAATGTTGTTTGAGCAGGTGCACAATCTGCTGAATGATCCACGCGATGGTGGCGGGGAAGTTGGGCCAATTCTCCCGCAGCGAGGTTATGAACTTGCTCGTCAAGTTGAACAGCGACTGGATAGTCCACTTGCGGTACCTAGCCACCTTCGTTGTGTACTCCGCGCTGTTCGGCTGCCCGAACTTTTTGATGCGATCGGCTGGGGAGAACCTGTTGGACATAGCAGATATTATAATTAATTTTGTAAATTTATTTATTTATTTATTTATTCTTAACTGCACACAGAAAGGAAAAACATACAAAAAAATAATAAAATTAAGAAAAAAGTACTTAGTCTTATCGCTCTAGGCGATTTCTTACAGACAACCTTTGGATGGATTTAACACAATGAAAAGAAGACAGGGCAGTCTAGAATAAAAGAGACAAGCTCCAACACAAACAAAAAAAAAAAAAGGAAAATTAACAAATTGTTTATAATTTATATATACACAATATATAATACATAGACATGAAATTTATGGACATGTAGAACAATTATTTTACTTTCATAATAGTTATTGACAGAACTTCCACTATTAAATAACAAAACTCTTCACAGCGTCTTGTAGGAAGCATGGCGTATTTAGCGTCCTCCGGCGATTTTTATCAGGGTGAATAACATGATTATTTTTCATTTATACATACATACATAATCGTCACGCCTGTATCCCATAAGGGGTAGGCAGAGACTATGGATCGCCATTTTGCTCGATCCAGACATACTACTTTCGCTTTTATTATAACAGAAAATATGTAATACCAAGCGACTTGTACTACAAAATGAGATCAATGGGGCAAATGAGCACCCCAAGGTGCACGATAATGTCCGTGCTTTATCAATCTTTAAGAAATTATTGACGTGGTAACACTTTTAGCAGAATATCGCTCGACAGTCGACATGATCTTTAGAAGTGAGGTATACTCAGTTTAGAGATCAGACCTTGTCATACGCACCTTTCCATAGCTTTATCAGGGTCGATGTCCAGGAAGAACTCGTCTTCATGCAGCACCGCCATGACGGGCGCGTGCAGAGCCGCTATGAGGAACTGCCGCGCTGGCGTGTGTCCGTCGCGGAACACCGCGTATAGGGAAGCGAACGCGCACTTGCCGGTCCTGAACAACCTGGGAGCGATACATTAAAGTATAAAGGTATTGAAACATGATTAAATAAATACATTTAACGCAAATAAAATTGTCTGACATAACCATATTAGGTATATAGAAGCTGTTAACAACGTGTCAGCAGGGATCTTCTACACCGGCGGGACAATTTCAGAAGGAACCAGTTGATTTGCGATTACGATACATACAACAAAACGAGTTGCGTTATATGTCTAGTGTCAATATGGCTGTGATTTGTAAACTGTGACGTCTTCAGATCTAACGTCAGGTCCCTGTATACATTTCAAAACCTTATAAGAGTTGCAAAGTACTGGAATTTATTCTTCAAATATGAAATATCGAAACTATTTTTTCTAACTATTTTTTAGTAATTAATTCACATACTTCCTAGGATCGCTGGACGTGGCTAGTTGGTGTTTGATGAGCAGCTTCAGCACGGCCAGGAGTCTGGTCCTGTCGCTGGTGGACCGGCAGCTGCCGTACAGTCCGGCTACAAGGGTAGATGGTAGTGACGATGGCATGTGGTCTTCGCCGAGGAGAAGGCACAGCGCGACCAGGCGCGGCGAGTCGCGCAGCCATCCTAGCAGCTCGCCTAGTGCTGTTGCTTCCTGATATATACAAAAACAAACAATAATTACCTTTATCATCATTGGCTTTAGAACTATCGTAGAATATCGTGGTACAGTTGCTTGATAAGGCGGCGAGGCAACAAGAGGTGGCGGTTTAGTTCCAGATCGTGATAAATGTTTGTGGGTTAACGAATATTTTTATCTGGTCTGGGTGTTTTGAGGCAGAAAAATATTGCATATTATCTGATTCCTATGATTCAAGACTATCTTTCTGAGGGCAGAATGATTTATGTCAAGTGTGTTTGTTAAAATAAATAAATGAAGTATAATCGAGCAAACAAGTCACCAGGTCAGGTTATAATCATACAGCAATTTCACTCACCAAACGAAACGCAACAGCGAAGTTGTCGCTTCAAGTCCATCTCCTGTGAGACAATGGTACCGACTAACAACCAAGACTAACAACAGCGTAGCTCTACCACTTCGAAAACTTAAGGCAATATTGCTACATTTGTAGTGTTAACACGATTGTTCGCAGACGCGCTAAAGTCCGATAAATAACGCCATCGTAGATTTATAAATAAAAAATAGCAAGTACATGTCTAGACGGCGCCTGTTTTGATATTAAAATACCGGTAAATCTCTTTGTTCAGAATCCAGACACGGGCAGACAATTGTTATGTGGGGGATATGCAAAGGGGATACATGTAAATTGAATTGTACTAGGGGACGCCAACATCTGTTATTTACAGCGGCGTGCACAGGATTATGACACTGGGTATGCGGCGGAGTACTCGGTCACACAAACTTTTTCTTTTATATGTTTAGCATAGCCACAGCCACGCGACAGATCTCTTAAGTCGGAAACCATGACAACAGAACAAGTCTTAGATGTACTACTATTCATGTACATTTTCTACGGCAACGCAGACAAACAGCGATCGATCGTCGCGGCAGAAGAAATTGTAATAAGTAAAATTACTAGAAATTACACTGTACTAGAATTACTAAACAATATGCAAGGAAAACAATATATAATATAATCGTGTGTACACAACCACACAGCCAGTTATACGTTTCATAACTTTTAACATGAAACTTTCGAGTTACATTCCCTTTTTGCTAGTTTAATTGTTGTAACTCGGGTACACACCAACCTTTAGACACAATTTGAATCTTTTCACTGAATGACAATTGTGAGAACTTGTTATTTTAAATTTTTAATAAACACACATTTTCAACACAAACCTCACAATCAAATAACATTTAAAAAAAATCAACAAACGCACTAGTAAAAGCAAATCACTACAATTATTATAAAAACTCAGTAATAAACTGTTAAATGTACACACTTTCAAATGTTAAAATGAAAAATCTTTTAAGAAAACTATAAATATACTGGCGCAAACAAAATAGTAAACAATGCTTATCACATGAAAAAAGGCAAAATGGCCCCCGCGAAACACAAAACATTTCTGCTATTTAAACAAATAAAACCTTACTAAACAAAAATGCATAATGCGCATACGTGATTCATTAGATTTCCGTCTATTATTTTTACTCGGATTATAGGACCCGAACATTTCCGATTACTCCCGACAACTGCCGAACACCCGTAGCCTGCCGCTGGAGTCGCGGCTTTCGGATTCATGGGTGTGTGCGTTTACGCACTGTGCACGGACACTAAAATTACTACGCACACGCGAACAAATCTCCTGCGGGACGCGACGGCAGGAGTTGGTTGATTAGGCACATTATTTTTTGTTTGCGCTTGCAAATAATTGCTATTAATAAAATATTAGGCGTTTTTAAGTTATTATATTTTGTTTATTCATTTATTTACTATTAATTATAGTCATCTAAAACATACGAAAGTTTTATTAAAATATCTGTGAATGGCAAGTAAAGCACTGCATTTCTGCCTATAAGGAGCGCACGCCCCTGGTTATTTAACTTCATATATGTAGTTAAAACTTCAAATCACGGCTGCTGGCGCAAGGACCTTTGTTTTATTATTTTTCTTTTTAGTTTAAAATGTATAGTTTGAAGTCGTTATTTTTTGAGTTAAGTAAAATGGGTGAAGTGCGTGGTGGCCTGTTGGTAACGGACCAGACGCGGCTGCCTACATGTTCACGGTGGTCGCGGATTCAAATCCCAGGGCACACCTCTGACTTTTCGGACTCATGTGTGTATTGATAGTCAATCACCACGCACTATAACGGTGAAGGAAAACATCGTGAGCAAACCTGCATACCATAACTAACGATTTGTATAAAAGACTGCCAACCAGCACTGTGCCAGCGTGGTGGACTAACCACTCTCAATAGTACTCTCGATTGTAGAGGCCAGTGGGACGTATATCGGCTGATACAGGACAGTAAAATGAGAGATCCATAGCTTCAGCCTACCTTGTACAAACGCGAATAATAAATACGAATCCCTAGTTTTGATGATCTGTAAATTATTTATTTAGAAAGGAAAAACATACAAAAAAAATAATAAAATTAAGAAAAAAGTACAGATGGCGGTCTTATCGCTCTAGGCGATTTCTTACAGACAACCTTTGGATGGATTTAACACAATGAAAAGAAGACAGGGCAGTCTAGAATATAAAAGAGACAAGCTCCAACACAAACGAAAAAAAAAGGAAAATTAACAAATTGTTTATAATTCATATATACACAATATATAATACATAGTAATTTACTCCTAATATACATATACATACATATATATAATACATACATATACATACATATATATACATACTATAAATTACCTATAGGTTCAAAAGCAGGAAATTATATTAATCAATATGTCTGGTCAGAGAGAAAGGTAGTGGTCTTTTACCATTTTTTTAAACGAAGTTAGTGTTTCAGCCCATCTTACAACAACTGGTAATGCGTTCCACAGTCGAACAGCTTGGACTGTAAACGACTTATCCATAAAAGTCGTGGCGTGCACTGGCATTCTCAATTTCAGATTCTCCGACGACCTCAAGGACTTAGAATGACACTTATGGAGAAATATAAAACGTTCTTTAAGATATGGAGGGGTGAGGGGATTAAACAAAATATTGTAAAGAAGAGTAAGAATATGAGCATAAATTATATTACATACCAAAACAATAAATAAAATCAATCTACCTTTATCAATCGATATGGGTGGTGGTGGATATGCGTAAATTTAGATCTAACATACAACCAGTTCATTGTAATATAATTTATCTGTTCAATTTCTAGCAATGATATCTACCGGAACAGATGATACAAGGATATAAGAATGCAGTTATAAATTGTTTTAACTAGCGACTGCTACACACTCAAGGAGTCGGCCAAGCATTGTAAACGCTGATTTATCTGCCACATCAACGCTAATTAATGTTTGTGCAGATTTACAAATGTTTCAGGTTTGTGAAAGCTGCGTGTTTGTTGTTATTATGATTGGAATGAAAATTTGTACCCATTGGAACTCTTAATTAAGGAGGCAAACGAAAACTAAGGAATAAAAGATGAAAAAAAGTGGTGTTGGGCCTCTGGGAATATTAATAAAACTATAAAAGAAATACTACGACAATGATTTCGCTTAACGTCGTTGTTCTACGAGACAGTAGTATCACTACAGCCAAGCCGGAATATTCCCACTGTCTAAACTCTACGGCAATAATAGTGTGGCTTCAACATTTTAAATTCTAAGGCACAATTGAGAAAAATCCGTTATAATATTTCCCAAAAGATCTAGTTTGATCGACAAATGCCTCTCCCTTGTTAAACGCCCGTTCAACAATGTTATTAACCCGCCATTCAGAACGTATTGGCGAAGTCACCTCATGACCTTTGCCATGTCAAATACCTGTGATAAAGGACAATGTACTCTTTGTAATACACTAATGTTGTAGATATTTTTAAAACAGTTACTTTGTATGTCAAAAGAACGCTTTGTTTTAAGCGTTTGACGTAGTTATGGAGTAAAACCTAATGTTGTGCTTCTGTGTTATTAAAAGTTACCAGAAACACTTTAGCATTCATGAAGGTTGATTTCTTTTTAAATATTACAGTTGCTGACGTGTAGTATTTGTTTTGACGTTCTTAACTATTCAAGACATACGATCTAGTGCCTCTGTAGTTATTGTCCCATGCCTACGTTGCAGGATGCCCTAAGGCCTAAAACATATTCGATTCTCATTTACTGTCAATTCTGAGCTGCTTTCATTTCATTTTCAGACAGAACATTGTTTTAACTCTTCATGCTTCATTCTGTCACACCATCTCGAACCCTTTCTTTTAGCAAGCAACCTTTTACGAACATACGATAGCCCCAGCACCGTATGAACCCATCCTGCTTGATTATTTCTTGGTTTTTCGTTGACGATGATAAACATACCTTACAAGGATTGCATACGTGACGATGCAAAAGTTTATGATGTGGTATAATATAAATAATATATACATCGTTGTCACAGCGCATTCCACGCGAAACAAAACAGTCACAGAGTGTGAATTACATCTATTGTTTGTATGCACCGAGTGGCACGCGGTGGGCGTGTTCTACTGTATTAGGATAACATAAAACGAGTCTAATGTTGTTATTACTCTAATGATTAGTCGTTTGCGCGATGGAAATTCCCGGAGACGAACAATGAAACACCTTCTTCATTATCATTAATATCTAAAGACTTATTGTAGGTGGTAGAGCCACGCTGTTGTCAGTCATGGCTCAGCAAGGATGGGTAGGCTCGTCCTAGAGGGACCACTGTCCCACAAGTCACAGGAGATGAGGTGAAGCGATAGTTTTGTTGTCATGTTTCGTTCGGTGCATGAGATTGCCGGATGCCCTATACCCCCTCTTTCCTCTTCCCACCTAACCTTTCATCGCGTAACAATTTAAAACGATCCTCAACTAGTATTATAAGAAAGTATAATGCATGGATGCAGGCTGCCTCCAAGAGGTCACTGTGGAAATCATTGGGAGAGGCCTATGTTCAGCAGTGGACTTTCTTTGGCTGATGGATTGGATTGGATAAGAAAGTGTGAAAGTCTGTTCCGATTGTAATTTTTGGCATGGAATATTTTGATTCATACTTAACACTTTTAACAAGACTAAGATTTGATCTACTATCTACTGTATCAGTAATTTACAAAAGTCCAGCAGCGGATACGGACTTAAAGTGAAAGATTTAGTAATAGTGGATTAAATTCTCTGCCAGTGAATCATGCCAACAGATTAAGATATCGGTTATCGCAGATCACAATACAGATAAATAATAACTGACAAATTAGATACATTCTCTGCCAATATTTTATTACGCTGGTGTCTGTAGTTATGTAACACACCTGCCTACCGTATAATGTATTATAAACAGTCGTAACATATACAATGCCGGTTTTAGCATTACCGTCGCCATAATGCTAGATTCTAAACGTGTCATAGATGAAATTGCCGAGATTCTCTGAGCTTAATTATTAAGGGGGAAGGGGGGGGTGGCCGATTGCACCAATCACAGTTGACAGGCCAATCTCCGTCTTAATATGTATAAAAGATATAGGGAGGGCTAGGCTTTCACCATAGCAGGCACAAATTCCTGTTCCACAGTCCAGGGATCTCATAAGAGATTTATTAAAACGAAAAAGGCATGACTGCCTCGAGTTGTACTACAGTACGATTACAACGGTCTCCGGTTCGAATCCCGGGTCGGGCAAAGTGATATTGGATTTTTCTATTCGGGATCGATCCCCGCACCAACACAAATGTTTGTGTGGCCCACAAATATTTGTGTTGGGTCTGGGTGTATGTGAAACCGAAAAGTCTCTCGTAGTTTCTGATACCCACGACACAAGACTTTATTGATCTTAATGTGGGGTCAGAACTATGTATGTGACTGTTGGCTGTATTTATTTATTTATTATGTATAAATATGTATGCATGAAAAAATCATATGAATCTGTTTGAAATCGAACCGAATAGCTCATCGTTGACAGCTCATATGCGCTGGCACGAGACCAATGTGTACAAGCTGCGACTATGCAAACATTTTTATCAAACGTAATTCCTTGTAATGTTATCACATCAACGAGAATATAAGGATTGAAATGTGAAATGCGAGGTTCGATTCCCGGGCCCAATCCACTTGACATTAGTTATGTATGTCTATTTATTTGGCAAAGCGTTATTGCACTGAATAAGATTTGTATCCGCCGCTTGTGATGTCGATAGGACCGCCTCCTAAAATGATTATAAAACGGAAATGCCAACGATTGGTAATTACGTACGTAGCGATAAAATGGCCCCTATCTCATATTGGGACGGAAATAAACTCGGCGAAATGTGGGGGGTACTAGTGCATCACTATCGCCTTTGGGTATAGGAATGCAAGCTTATGAAATGTTGGCGTTATTTGGACGAAATTCTTGCTAACAATGCAATGCAGTAAATGCCAAAAGCTGTGCAGTCCAGACAAAATATTCATAAGTGATTGATAACCATCCTTAGCTTGTAGCCACATGCACACCCATGCACGCTCGCACGCACGCACACTTACATGGGTCACTAAGACAGATGTTACACATGTGTATTGTGGTCTCTATCCAGGTTATTATGAATAACTCAACACCAGCAAATAGGGTAACCAGCGATCTCACCAACCAACAAAACCTTGGTGCAGTTTAGTTTTCAGTGTGGATGTGGTGTAACTTTGGATTTTTGCCCTGCATTATTATGCAGCGCCTATTGGTGCTGCAGTCTTGGCTGCAGCATGAATCCACCACATTATAATATGCATAACCATTCATACTTTCCCACAATTTTCCCATTTTCTTTTCATTCATACTTTGTATCTCCTTCAGCACACATATGACCCACTGTTTGGCATTGGAGAAACCCAATGCCCACTAAACCCCTCGGTTTATGCCATAGTTCACTAGTCGCCTACAACAACAAATTAGTTGACATGCATGTGTCTAAACTATCATAATATTGTAATAGCCAGTTTCTAAATTGATAAATAAGTATACCCAACAGTCACATACATAGTCCTGACCCCACACTAAGATCGGGTCTTGTGTTGTGGGTATCAGGAGCTACCAGAGACTTTTCGGTCTCACAAAAACCCAGACTCAAACAAATACTTGTGGTACACACAAACATTTGTTTCGATGCGGGGATTGAACCCACAGCCTCTTGGTTCACAGCCGTCATTCTACCAACTGCACCACGGAGGCTGTCAAAATAACATACTTATAACAATAATATGTTCAAAATTCTAACTTAATATTGAAACTTCCTCATATACTCATTACTCAATAGTATTCACTATTTACCTATACTGTATAAAAATATAGCAAAATTTCTTGTACCAAGTAAATGAAATGTGGAAGTGTGCTTCATTACTCATAAGCACAATATTATTCATCATAAGTGGGTGGATACTAAACTTCAAAAGCTGTTTGACTCACCATTAAACAACACTAATAGCCCCATTGAAATAACTGAGGCTATCTAGATATATTTTCTCTTTTTTACTTTTTCAAGGATGTTTGGATATTGCCTTATTTTATGAAAATATCAACCGATTCCAGCCATTATTCAGAATTAACTACTATCTTCAGATACAAAATATGACTTACATTGTACTTTAGGACCTTGAAAGCTTCCACGAAAGTGGTTCTGTCGAGGAGGCTGGCCCTCTGACAGGCGGCAATGGACTCGGCCTCGCAGCGCGACGTGATCAGGTTGGTGAGGTTCTGCCGCTGCTGCGAACAGATCCACGACACCTGTAGTAACTCCATTGCGCGTTTCTCCACATCTTCGTTGAGTTTCTGCAACAGCTGCCTTTCCGAATTTATGAAGATTTTCTCTCGTCTTAGCTGGTTCGCTAGCTCAGCGATGTTCATGCAACCTTCCGACGTTGACTGCATCATGTTTGTCGGTAAGATATAATTATTTACACATTTCGTCCGCGACTAATGTTTATGAAATATTTTTCACGTCATTTTGCCTTCACGGAAACAAGTTTTTTACACTTTCGCACTTCACAACAACACTTGTGTTTATCGCCGCGAATATTGTGATTTACACAATTAATTTGTGTTTAATAAAGTATTTTTTAAATAATATACAAGTAATAAGTCCTTGTTAACGCCTACAATATTTTTCTAGTTTTCTTATCTTCAGAAAGTATGACAAAAAAGCTAGAAACGCGAAAAGAAATGAGCGAATGTAGTGAATGAATATAGTTTATACTACATATAGAAATATTTAACGTCAGAATAATTTTGTGTTAACACATAAATTTACTAATCTTCCATGATTATATTTTCGATTTTGTTACGATAATAAAAAATATATTTGCTTAACCGCAGTCATTTTTCCTTCATCATTTTTACTTATTATACATAAATGATCATCGTTAGTTTTTTCGTTCATGGCAATGTTTACTTTACAGTAATAAATTTAAAAAAATGTAAGAGAAGCTCTATTGCAATTTTGTGCGGTCACATTACAAATGTAAGAGCGAGACAAAACAATATTGTAATGATATTTTTTATTTAGAAGTATTATAAAAAGAATGTTTTGAACGAACAGTAGAGTGACATCTGAAGAATAGAAGTTAATATTGAGTGAATGGAAATGGCTGGCGAAGGAAATTGAAGGAAATCCTTGGACTGCAGCGCTTTTCATTGTAATTTTTGTGTAAATAAAATTTTGATTACTCGTTTCGTAATAAGTACTTAAATGTTATCAGTGCACTATTTTTGTTACTATAATGTCAAATAGTTCGATCGAAGGGAAAATTAAGGGTTTACAGGCACGTTTCGATAATGAAATGCGTATTCGAAGAGAAGGTGGCTTCAGCAGCCAAGGTGGAATTGGAGCTTCCAGACCGGGAAACGTTCGGAGGCCCAAGCCACGTGAGTATCGCACGCAGACGGCTCCCATTGTCTGGGTTATTTATAATACAAAATATGAACTTGACCTGACCACCTCCCCTGTTATTGCATCAATATTTATGGTTTTCTTGATATTTTTCAGTGTTTTCCAAGAAGTACCTTGTGTTTATATTGCTCATAAGTGTCGTGCTATGCGTGTTGTGATCGTTTCTTAGTTATGAAACATATAAAATGAGTTGAGTTAGCAATTATATAGAGTTTATGGGTTATGACATATTTAAGGTAATATAAATGTATTCAGTAACAATGTTATAATGTGTGGAGGACAGTAATGTTCTCTGGCAGCTTCCCTTTCGGCCGCCGTGCACATTGTGTTTAAATTATTTGCATAAATTGGCATTGATCACACAGTGGGTGGCACACAAGTTGGTCTGTTTTTTATACATCTGTATGAATGCATTTTGTGCTAATGTTGTCAGACAGCATTGTCTCATTACAATAAGTATGTAAATTTCCTAATGTTTGTGGTTTATGTAGTTTACATTGTTTCGCACAGCTGTTATGGTTTGTGGTACGGTAGAGGTTGGCAAATGTTTGGTGGGACCAAGCATTCTCATACTATTTAGCCATAACATTTAAAAGATTGAAAAAACTACAAATCAAGCTAACTTAAATGATATCTTATATTGTTATATTACCTACTATGAAAAAGCTGGGAAACATTTGTGATATTTCTGAATGTTTGTTGTAATATTTAACAAATGTGTTTCAGTCAAATTTTACAAAAATATTTTTGGTGCAAGATATTGTTGTCTTTGTTCAATGTTATTTACTGTGTGCTCTGCATGTAACATTCAAATATGTAAATCATTTATGCTTAGGTTTATAAAACTTAATATGAAGTAGGTACAATTTCCTCACTTTATTTCAATCCAATAAATATGGTCAAACATTAGATTTATTAATGTGTATGTCCCTTATAATTAGATAATTGATACGCAATAACAAAGAAATTGTCATTTGTAATGTTGTTAAATAATTACCTATTTATTAAATAAATGTTACATATTAAAATTATACGTTTGTGATGTAAATAATGTAAACAAAAAATATTTTTACTTTGCAGCACCCATGTTTTCAAATAAAGAGATACAAGCATTTCCACCGAGGTCAACACAGACTACCGAGACTGAGAATTTAATGCAAGAAGTATATAAGGTAATTATTAAAGTGATTTACGCATTATACAGCTGAACGGTAAATTTCCCTGAAGTAGAAAGTAGAAGGGATTGATTGGTAGTGGTAGATATTGATTTTATTTTACATAGAAATGTTAACTATCTGTAATAGACACTCTATGGTATTCATATACATATATATTTTTAAACAATTTAGTGTAATTTTTATGTGTAATGCTAATGAGAGCATACTGTGTAGTTTGAATAACTGAATTCCCGAAAAAATAGTTTCTATCATCATTTCAATGTTATTTCTATTACAAAAAAGGTTCATGCAGTAAGTTGGTCAGAACATGGTAATGTGGTCAATAAGGACTTCAAACGTTATTCATAGACAGAGTTAAAGCCTATTTTAATTAATGAATGTTTTGTCTGCCTTGCACAAACAATATTTTAAAGTTGTTTGAAAGGGACAAAACATTTGATAACTAAAATAGGTTTTAAATCTGACTATGAATAAGGCTGTTAGTATTTAGTGTGTTATTTATATTATTATTTTTTATAAATCATTTATATCAACATAATCATGTATTATCACTTGCTTAACGTGAAATGTATATTATGTGACTAATTAAAACTCAACAAAACATTTTTATCTATTTCCATAAACCTCTGGGTTTTTTATAATAATTATCAATCAGGCATCAATTTTATTATAGTTTGTATAGAACACCTGCATATTTAACATTTGGAAAAATATGGGCTTTGTGGTAATATCTGAGAGATATTAGCACTTTAATAGTATTGTAAATTAATTGTGTGTTAATGAGACCGAAAAGTCTCTCATAGTTTCTGGTACCGATAACACAAGACTTAACTGATCTTAATGTGGGGTCAGTACTATGTATGTGACTGTTGGGTGTATTTATTTATTAAATTAAAAGTCAATTAAAGTTGGTTTTCTCTTCAGTTCAGATAAGTCTTTATTCTAATTAGCCCAGTATGATTGTGCCGACAGGCAAAAGCTAATGTATATCTGGCTGATGTACTCTATTAAAATTACCACATCTGTAATCATTTTATTGTTATTTATTCAAAAGCTGCAAGAGATGAAGTACTGCTCAGTAAATATTAGCATTTTTCTGCACACACATTATTGGAAAACTTCTGATAAGCCAACACTCAGCCAGTGTGTTCAGCTACAAGGCTAGCAATGCACCAAGTGTACCTCTGGTTTTCTTGGGATACTGGGACAACTTACCATAAGGTAGCTTGTTTGGCCTCTATTCCATAAAATGTCTAACATTTTTGTCTTAGTGCTCTAATAGGACGATTCTTTCCAGGTGAGTGGCAAGCTGAACGTGGACGGCAGGGAGTTCGAGTCGCACATCGACGACCTGCAGCACCTGGGCGAGCTGGGCAGCGGCACCTGCGGCCATGTGGTCAAGATGCTCCATAAGTCATCAGGAGCTGTTATTGCAGTCAAGGTTAGTGCAAACTTGTAGGGTTCTCTTATCTGGACCATAAATGTAATAAGAACTGTATAGGATCGTCTTGTTCTCCGTCTTTCTATATGTTCGTCAAGAAAACCCGATGACTTGTGAGATTTTTCAAGGACCACAGTGTTTAGTGTTATGGTATAATTATGAGAATAAATTCCGAGTATCCAAATTATATCCAAAAATTGAGTTACAATGTTTTTTTACGTATTTTATCATATGGTAACACTGGGTGCGCGAATCTAATTTGTACTTGGCTGGGTTTTTTTATCCTAAATTATATTTTTTCGTTTGTATGTTGCTTTATTTCGCGAGTTTAATGTAACATCTCCTATTGCATGTATCCCATGGATCTGAGAATATACCTTGCTTCAATATTTTCGGTTTGAAAAACTTATGGCCGCCACACACGTAACGATATAGCTGTGCTAGGCTGGTTTACGCAAACATCATTTATGTCAAAGAGAGCGTCGTAGTCTGAAGTTTGTGCAGTTATTTGCCCACACACGTAGAGTATACTGGTGCAAACTCAGATTTGCACAGATAAATCGTTACGTGTGTGGCGGCCATTATGAGAGGTCGCATCGTAAATGACACTCATAATCTCACTGCCTACTCCCAAGAAGATGCAGGCTTGAGGCTATGTTATTTCAATGCAAAACAGAACAATAATTTTTCTTTATTACCTTTTTCTAATCTCGTATGATATTATAGTTTATCATATCGTTAACACAATTCCTTTAATTAGATCATTTACAGTTATTTCTCAGATTTGATAGTGTTCTACGGCAATAAGCAGACGGTTAGTCATTGAATATGAGATAGTTTGATAATATTTTTATTGCAGATATCAAATTAGGCGCCCTACATGACCAACTACATTGATATGTAATAAAATATCTTGCTGACTGAGTGTTACTAGGAATATAGTTCAATGATATTGTCAACGAATTGTCGTCTATCGATTCAAATATCAATGCGTTGCGATTATCGTAGTATGAGTTACAGCTTCGGGGACTTGTTACATGTTCTTAAGGATATCTACTCCAGATGGGTGGTAGGGGACAATAACTTTGAATATGTGTATGTTTCATTTCTGATGGAGTAGAAAATGATAGGATACTCTGTGAATGGTTTATGAGAAGCGTCAATATAATTCCCTCCACATCGCCCGATCTTTGGCATACTTAGTTATGAAAACATCGAATCACATCGGTATGTGATGATCGAATTTATCTTTCCCGAAGATTTCAAGCTAGCATCTCTATGGATGTCTTCCGAGTCTTGTCTTAATGTTCAGGCATTCAATATACATTTTAATTTTCTGTACTAAAATTGGTACTAAACAGTGAGTGGTGGCCTGTTGGTAAACAGACCAGACGCGGCTGCCGACATGTTCACGATGGTCGCGGGTTCAAATCTCAGAGCACTCCTCTGTCTTTTTGGAGTCATGTGTGTATTGATAGTCAATCACCACGCACTATAACGGTGAAGAAAAACATCATGAGGAAACTTGCATACCATAGCGATTTGCAAGAATTTCTATGGTATGTAAAGTGCGCCAACCCGTACTAGGCCAGCGTGGTGGACTATATGACCTGACCACTCTCAATCGCACTCTCGATTATAGAGGAGGCTTGTGCTGTGCAGTGGGACGTATCTAGGCTGATACAGTACAGTACTAAAATTGAAAATTCTGCTTTAAATGCAGCAAATGCGTCGCTCCGGCAACTCAGAAGAGACCAAGCGCATCCTGATGGACCTGGATGTGGTGGTTCGGTCGCACGACTGTCCGTACATCGTGCGGTGCCTGGGCTGCTTCGTGACGGACGCCGACGTGTGGATCTGCATGGAGCTGATGGCGTCGTGCTTCGACAAGCTGCTCAAGAGGCTCGCTGCGCCCATACCGGAGGCGATACTGGGCAAAGTCACTGTCGCGGTGAGGGGTTTTGTTATCAGGTTTTTGCTGAGCATTTGTTCACACAAGCCACTAGTAGAGTTCATTGCTTTAAGATTTATTAGAGTTTTTAGTTTGAGTTCTGAGTTTTTCACGGTGTGTTATTTACGTACACAATATGCTACACTCGCACTGGTGGGTACTTCAATATTTAAGTGCCATAATCGACCCTTTAAGACATGAAATAATTAAATATTCCATCCCCAGACGGTGAACGCGCTGTCGTACCTGAAGGACAAGCACGGCGTGATCCACCGCGACGTGAAGCCCAGCAACATCCTGCTGGACGAGCGCGGCAACGTCAAGCTGTGCGACTTCGGCATCAGCGGCCGCCTCGTCGACTCCAAGGCCAAGACCAGGAGCGCGGGCTGCGCCGCTTACATGGCCGTGAGTCACTTTGCAATCTCATTGGTCTGTTCCTAATATGATGTTCTTGATTGGCGTTGTATTTACCACCTGATGCAGTTCACTTTGCGGAGCTAGTATACTGTATGTACTCTACTTTATTAGCCCGTATACAAACCACTGCAGAGCACGAGCCTCCTTTACAATCGAGAGTACGATTGAGAGGGTGTTAGGCCATATAGTCCACCACGCTGGCGCAGTGCGGATTGGCGAACTGAATATACCGTAGAAGTTATTACACATTCCTATGGTATGCAGATTTTCTTCACGATGTTTTCCTTCAGCGTAATAGTGAATACTAACACATATTATGACTCCGAAAAGTCAGAGTGTAGTATTACATGTTTTTTTAGACAGCCTCCGTGGCGGCTTGGTTGGACGCCAGCTATGAAACGTCAGGCTGCGAGTTCGATCCCCGCACCGAGACAAATGTTTGTGAGGCCCACAAGTATTTGTCTCAGGTCTGGGTGATTGTGAGACCGAAAAGTTTAGTGCGTGGTTCTAGTGATACATTTGTCTGTAGACATGAGTCTATGCATGTATGTGTGTGCAGCCGGAGCGCATCGACCCGCCGGACCCGACGCGGCCGGACTACGACATCCGCGCGGACGTGTGGTCGCTCGGCATCTCGCTGGTGGAGCTCGCCACCGGCGTCTTCCCCTACAGAGACTGCCAGAACGACTTCGAAGTGCTCACCAGGGTCAGTACACACTACACATCTCTATTCATTGGAATGTCTTTTGGTGTATACATATTTCTATACATCGACTGCCTCGGTGACGTAGTTGTACTACGGTACGATTGCAAAACTAGGGTCTTGGGTTCGAATCCCAGGTCGGGCAAAGTTTTTCAATTCATTATCAGCCTAGAGTCAGGAATTTGTGCCCGATATGGTGATGAACTCGCCCCCTGTCACAACGTGGGATAGAACATACAGGCGCCTCTGCCTACCCCTTCTGGGAAAAAGGCGTGAGATTATGTATGTATGTATATTTTTTTACTGTTTTGTATTTTGATAGTAAAAATAAAAGTCAAAACTTTGTGTAAATATGGAAAGTGATAGCTAAATTAACCTAGATTTTAATGCAATAAAATTAATAATGGTGCTTTCATTAGGTAATAGCAGATGACCCACCGCAGTTACCAGACAGTACAGATTTCACGCCGGAGTTTAAATCATTTGTTTCACAGTGGTGAGTAAAATATTTAAGGATATTCAAACATAGACAACAATTATAGCTCTCATCTCTGCTATGGATTAACTGCGTATATATATAATGTCGATATGTCTACAGCCTCACAAAGAACTACAGACAGCGTCCAAAGTACGCGAAACTTCTAGAACACCCATTCGTGGTGAAGTCGACACTGAACAGCGTGTCAGTGGGCGCGTGGTACGCCGCGCTGCCGTTCGGGCCTGCGCACAAGACGCCCGTGCACGTGCCGCACGCCCCGCCCACCGCGCATGCGCACGTCACGCCCCCTGCGCCCGCCACGCCCACCAACACCAACGGGATAGAAGCGCCGCTCACGCCGCAACCTGTGCGCAACTTCGTTACTAGTTCGCAGCATTTTCTACCGGAACAAGTCACCCCTACGCCTGCCAGGTATTTATTCGGATAGTTATGTTATAAATAAGCTGATACATGGAAAAATAAACTTACTACTACTCGAACAAATTAGCTATCGAAGAAAATAAACCCATACATGTCTAATGTAAAAAGAGTAGGAATTATTGGCGGTTCGATTTCCCGTAGACTTAGTTCACGTGACAGCAAGTTGGTTACTTCGCGTAATTGTTTTGTGTGACACATATCGTCCTTGTTTCAATATCCTACAGTTAAATAACAGCTTTTTTTCTTTATCACTCGTATTCTAAAGTAAACTTCTAAATGTGTTGTATTTACTTCTCAGGGCGTGGTGGGCGACGGCGAGCAACGCCAACGCGGGCGGCAGCAGTTCACAACCCACCAGCTTGGAGACGGACTTCTCCAACCACTCGCCTTATCCTAGACGCAGGTATATTCACACTATTTATACCTTTAAAATTTACGATCAAAATTAATAAACGATCATAATGGATATCTAAGGTTCGATCCAGAGATAAACCATTCGAAAAAAGCGAGATATAGGCGTGGCGTATTCGTCTATTCTAGCATTCTTTGATAGTCTATTTTTTAAGGATTTAAGATCCTTAATTGTTAGCTGCCATATCTTCCCATAAACAGAAATGTTTGTGTGTGTGTATGTTAAGAGACGTGTGTGTATTGCAGGACGATAGACGCGTGCGCGTCTCCGCCGCCGCCGCCCGTGCGCCGCGTGTCCGCCGACAACCGGTGGAGGGCGTCGCCCGCGGTCAGTACCTTTGTACCTGTGAGGAGAAAGTGGCGCCATCTGTCAGAGAATATAACATTTTTTTTTTAAAAGCTTACATTTTTATTTGTATAGGTATGACTAAATTCGCCCCCAAAATATGTATTGGTGTAGAATAAGGACGGATAGAAAACGATAAATAAACCCAACTAGAAATGGTTCACGTATTTTTATGATGGCTAATTTTCACAGAGTTCCGGAAACACGAGTCCCATAGTTTTGCAGAGGTTCTACCATCAAAACCAACAGAGGAGATCTCGAGTCGACTTACACTCCACACCTAGGCATAGAAGGTAAATAATACATTCTTTTTTGGCATAATTTTGTGTCTAAATTACTGTGTTTCTACCGTAAATCTCTTAGCATATCGTCACTTATGTCGATCGATATTAATATTATTTGTCGACTCGCTAGTACTGATCTTAACGTATTCTTTATATTGAAATAATTATAATTTCACTGTCGTTTGTTTTACAGTTTAAGTAGAGAACACAGCACGGGAAGGTCGCCTGAACCCCCACCAAGGACGAGCAGACAACACCAAATGTTAGGGCATGAAGGTTGGTAAATTATGTATTTTATTTTTGTAACAAAGCTGTTCACTATAATCACTAAATACTAAACTTAAAGTTGCTTCAAAAGGACTGGTATGCTTCGGAATAAAAATATATAAAACCGCAATAAATGAAACGGAACAATGTATTAGAAATATCGCGATATATATGTAAATAAAACTAGAGAAGAATTTGTATTGTTATCCCAGAATAGTACATAGAAGCACCATTTTTAAATGCGCTGTTGTTTAACTAAAATATCGATTAGTCAATTCGATTACTTCTGATGTATTATCGATAATGTTTTTATGTAATGTTGCAGCGAACGGTAGTGCGGAGGTGGACGCGTCGACGCTGCACGAGCGACTGCACCCGCCCTCGCCCCTGTTATTACACGACAGGTAGGTGTTATCCTTTTCATTTACAACCTTACTTAGGTTAACTGAATTTGCGACTGTTTAGTGACTGGAAGAAATAGCATACAACAACAAAACCGTCAACTGTTATATTTAGAAGTATGATTTTTTGTACATTTTCTATGTTAAATGATATAGGATAGAAATAAATGTTTGTGTGAACCTTAAGTATTTGTTTCAAGTCTGGGTGTTTGTGAGACCGAAAAGTCTCATAGCTCCTGATACCCACGACACAAGACGCGATCTTAGTGTGGGCTCAGGACTTTTAGGCTTATATAATTATTGATTATTTATTTACATATCATTGTGGAGCCTATCTATCGATAATGCATTTATCGATAAACCACTTCGTCGTAACATTTCAGATTATCAGAAGGTCGTAGTCAAAGCCTGACTCGCGCGGAGCTCCGCAACGGGTTCCGCACGGCCGCTGCGCCCCCGCCGCACCCCTCCAACCACCACCATGAAGACCAGGGTGAGTGGCCGCGGAATATCTCCTTCCCCCTCACGCGCTCCTTGCGACGATACTTCTATAACTCTAAGATGTCCATCCGAAATGCCTGATAGTGGGACTTGAGGTGATTTGTAAGTGATTAATTGACGTTGAAGTTTGTAGCTTGGAGTGGTGTTGTGAAATACTTTAAAAGTATCTTTAAAATAAATCACTAATTCGATGGTGTCCTCGATGATTTCTGCAAATTATATTAACTGTGTAGTGCGATTTTGTCAAATAAAAAAATATCTTTCTTAGTAATTATTGTTATATTTATAAGTGCCTCTAATAACATCAACTTGATGCGATACCAAATATTTTTAAGTATTATTGGTAAGCTCCATTATTAAGAGTTAAAATAAAAAACGGAAGTTAAGGCTCAAGTCACACATCAGGTATTTCGAGTGGAAACTCTTTAGTACTTTGTTATTACATATGAAAGCTTTGTATATATTATTTGAGTGGGTTGAGATAGATTGTAATGGAAATGTCTAGTCGATATAGCTTTAATTAAACAATACAGGTCTTATGAGAACACAATGTATCCTATATGTAACAATCGAGGCAAATGAATAAATGCTATATGTAAGTTAGATATATATATTTATTTATAAACACTACACATACACATATTACATACACGATCCGTGAGGTCAAACGGAAAATATCAAAACACTTAAGTATATAATTCACATCACAATTCATATTACATTATTACAAAGTTGTAACTTTATGAATTTTGATACTTAAACGATTATCAAAGTTATAATTTTGTAAAATCATTTTTAATATTAAGTATATGTAACGTACAAAGTTAAATACAATTATTATATTTATAGCGATGTATTAATGTTTTGTACAAAAGGAGGGCAGCCAGCCTATGACAGTATTGTGAACTTGTCGAATATAAAAGGAAGCTGCGCTCGCCATACTGTCCTCTCATACTATGCATGTAGGCACATTTGTTGTGTGAAGTGATTGCATTGTCTGACTGTATTTGAAAAATGATATACTTGCATTTATAAATAAGTCGGCTTTTGACTTAATAAGTCAAGATTTTTTATTGAATATAGAAAATTATTTGTGTTTGTAAAATGGCTTAGAAAAGTAAGTAGAAAAGTTCACTTATATTGGTGCTTAGAATTTCTCTTTTTGACAAATTACGACAAACTATGCTAATATTTATAATGTTTAAAAGTATGTAATAATGTTTTTCATAAAGTTTTCTTGTAAGTATAATTTTTAATCGATTAAAAATACGCATTTTATAAAAAACTTTAAAGGGGCAGAAGGGGGTAGAAGTTAGCGTGTAATGCAATCATTTCCCGCGGTCCATCCCTCACATATTGTCTGTGTTAGTCCTACCACGTATGTAAATATCGATTTTGAGGGTCCATGCTCTAGCGGGAGAATAAGCTTAGAGGCGTATCTACGTGCTTTGCGGTTGCTTCTGCTCAAAATATCGTCACACAGACCTTGTTTTGAATCCTTGAACTATCGATATTCTACAGTCTATTTATCGATGTCGATAGATAAAAATATCGAAATTACTCTTGTTCTTATAAATCCTTATTGCACTAGGCTATACTTTCTTATTTATCGACATTGAAGCACACTAGATTCGATATCCTTTTCATCTTATCTATTCGATAATTTAGTACTTGAATCGAATCGATAATATGAAACAGAATCGTTAAAGTAAAATGTTACTGTAAATCCTAACCTACTCATTTTATTATCGCTTTCACAAATATTGAACATTCTTCTCGGAATTTTACAATGTTGGTGTATAGTTTAAATTTCTGTACAACGCTTTACATCGATAGATTTTTGTTTGACACTACCTCATTTTTATCACGATTTGCGATATATTATAATACTATCGATGTGAAGCGTACATTCGCTTCGCCGCTGTCCCTACGCGCCCTACACATCGCCTGCCCATATGTTGCTCTGTCACATGCCTCGCTACACTAAACACGAACTTAACACCTAGCTAATAAGGGCTATATCTGTATGCTATGGTATCGCTTATGACGGAACATAGAAGAGTCTGCGGTGACGAGTCGCTACACCCAACCTATATAACGATGTCGGGTACCTTGTATGTATATGTTTGTGTACAATGCACTCTCGATATTCACAAATGACATGTATTAAAGAGGACATTATTATGTTCTATTGAACACACACTAATCGTGCTAAAAAACAATGTAAATTCGACACGATTTACTTATAAGTTTGATGTATTCAAATTGGGGGTTTTTACAGCTGAAGGCACGGAATGGAGGCCATGATAGAGCGGAGCAAAGAGATTAGTTTAAATATCCAATTTAAAAGGTAAATGATTGGTTATCGATGTATTGGCGGCCTCTATTTGCTTCCGCTTACTGGGTGGTCATTAACGAGGGCGCGGTGCCCCGGTGTCGTACATGACGCTTTTAGTAGCAAGGTGTGGACATGTGTTATCATCCCATCATCACGGGAGGCGTAGCTTCACGTTAGCCAGGCATATGGGAACGGGAGCTCTTTGGTTCGGTAATTGACCTAATGTAACTTGGTGCTTTGCATAAGTGCTTTGAGTAAATTAATTTTTGGTGCTACTTGGAAATGTGTTTGGATGTCAACGTTGATAATTTAAAAGATATGGGACGGTGATGTCGAAGTATTTGGTCTCTTAAAATATGACATGTATACTGAATCCAATTTTATTTATGCCAAAATCGTCTACTTAAATAAAGAAGGCCACCTTCTTTATTTCTATACATTGGGGAAGTTACGCAGTCCTGGGTTAATTATGTTCATCAAATACATTTTAGAATTTATTTGAGATGGCTCTAGTTGTCAATCATACTTAAATAATTGTAACCTGACGTGATTCTTTTTTAGCGGTGTATTTTTATAAAGGAATTACTTATTCAAACATTAATCGGTCTCTAAGTTGTACCTGTTAATTAGTTCTATTAAAGCCTTTTGTATCATACAAGTCTTTTTTTACCTCAAATACGGGTCATAAGTACTTCGGCACATGGTTTCATTTTTATTTTTTTATACAAAATGTTATGATTTTTTTTATAAACATACATATTATTCATACGCATCCAAACACTACTAAATGTTGAAATAACCAAAGAGCTCCCCCGTGCGTGCGGCACGTATGGCGGGCGGGTGTGGGTGCGTGCGGGTGCGAGTGTGGTGGCGTCGCAGGCTGGCTGCACTCGCTCGCGGGGCTGGTGAAGCGCCGCCTCAGCGGGTACGTCAAGTGGCATCACGTTGCAGCGCGCCGCGACCACCACCCACACCAACACTTGCACCACAGGTGAGATGCACCATTATATTGTCTACCATCGAGAAACTATCGACATGTCGGGATATGACTTGAAATGAACAGATACAAGGAAGAATGGGCAAACTTCTTTTACTGGTGGTAGGATTAGTACCTTTCGTGGTAAAGATCACAATACATTATGATGCAATGTATATCGCCTATTGGAGTAGTCCGAGTAGAAAGGCTTCAAAGTTGACAGGCGAGTCAGGAGAGGAAATCATTTGATGCCAGTCGATCTGAACAGCACTTAGTTATTATGAGCACTCGGTGGAGTGTAACCAAATGGTCAATAGCTCCAGTCACTTTACAGCAGATTTATTGGAGTCAGTTAAGTGTTTATCTATCTCTATACGAAGAAAGTTGCCATTTTAGGAACATAATTAGGACCTAATAATACACTGGTTAATAATAACGTTATTCCCACAAATCCCACTTAACTCTCCATACGTGATATACCCGGTGTGTGGCGGCAGGTGGGGCAACAGCGAGAGCTGGAGCATGCCGGCGTCGCCCCTCCCGCCGCGCGCGCCGCCCCCGCGCCCCGCCGACTAGCGCCACACGCACGCGCACGCCAGCCTCGCACACGCGTGTCGCCGGCTTGCCACGCACACAAGCCCGCAGCGATACGCACGCTCGTGCGGCCGGCTTGTCTCACTTGTGACGTAAGCAAGCCCGCACGCTCGTGTCCCCGGCTTGCACACACGTGACGTAACCAAGCCCGCACTCACACGTAGCTCGTGTCGCCGGCTTGTCAACGCGCCCGCCATCTACATTGACGCTTACTGAGATTCATATGTTTATTGTAACTGTAATATGACGTCAAATATCATACTTGCTGTATATTGAAGATCGGAAATTGTAATTGATGGATTTTATGTTTAATGCTAGGATACCAATATTAAAGCATATTGTTTAATGTGTTTTTATTTTTTTATTAATTTTGATAGTGTGTAAGTCAAGAAGTCCTCTAAAAGTCTAATTTATAATGTGAAGAAAATGACAATAAACCCCGCAATACTAACCACAAGCATAGATATATTATCCCAATTCCTTACGCACTCTTTCTTCATCCCTTGATTTCAAATGAGCAAAATGTTGACTATCAGGCAATTTCAATCTGCTCTTTTTATTACCAACAAGGCAGGTAGATAATAAGTCATGAAAAAATATTTCGTCGACCATACTGGATTAGGCTGCAATGATGGAGTATAGCCTAAACTCTCAATTGTCGTGATGAGCATTGAGACGTTATGGGCTGATGATAATAATTTTATAGAAACCGCCACAAATAAAATTATTATTTACTGCCCAACTTAATGAAATGAAGGGTTGTAATGTCCATATAAACCAGTAGTAACACGTATTTACTGTTTACAAATTATTCAAAATGTACTGTGATATGCCGCATATTATTATAAATGTATCACCCACACGTCCAGCGCTAAACACAGACCTGCCTTTAAGCCTGAGCGTTCTTTTGGAATTATTAATAACATTACATTAGTTAGCATTTCTGTCATGTCATAATATAATTTGGTCACTACTAGGAGGAACTGTATCAACCCCTTCGAGGAACGGGCGTGAGTTTATGTATGTGTGTATGACATAATTTAAAATGAATTCTCATATTTAAGTATATATTTGACGGCATATTCCAATTAGTATGGATAGTGATTGTATTGAACGTTTGACGCCACGGATGCGGTGCATTCGACTGCTTGTAGCATGCATCGCGCAACACGATATGGTACTCATAAAGACACGAGCACTAGTTAAAGATGTCATTGGAGAAATATCACTATTGTTTCATAAAACAGTCATATGGGGTGGATAGGTATATAGAGACAGAACCTAGGTGTCTGAACGATTAAATAAATAATTTGTTTATTAGTAAACATCATTATGTTTCTACAAATTTCAAAGGTAATGAGATTTTGTATGGCTAGTAACGAAAAATATGACTTCAATGTTAAATGATTTTACCAGTTGTGTCTCTGTTTACTCCAATATTACTATTTACCTCATGTGACAGTGCTGGACAGTGCATATCCTTTTTGTTCCTTAACTTATGTAATAACTAACTAATTTATTTTCTTTTTATCTATCGTTTATGAGGTTTTAAATAACTAAGTATTTTATTTATTATGCCAAGCATATGCAATTTTAATAGTGATGTTTCTCAAATTAAATCTATAATCTCTCGTCTATGTCGGTTTGATTTCATCTGTACGCGGTCAATAAAATTACCTACTGGGATTAGCTGTCCACAGAATATTTACTATGCTAGGATTACCAAAAGAGTTGACACTTTCATAATTACAATTCCATATCAGACAACTTAAAAGGGGAATATTCTTATAGCCTTCGATTTTGGAAGCATACGCGCGCTATTGAATAGTGACGTCACAATACACTATAGGCATTCTTCCTTTTTAGATGAATAAAAAAAGAAGTCGCCTATTTATTTAGTGTAACCGTTTAGACGAGAGATTAAAGTAAATAACATCTCAAGAAATGTAGTCACTGCTAAGGCTGGTAAAGATTTAAAAAGTGTTGTACAATGACGTCATAGGCGAACAACTAGCAACCACTCGTGACGTACTGTTAACGTGTTAAGTAAATATATATTAAAATGGCGTTTGAGTAGATATGTAAACGGTTCTCCCTCGAGTATTCGCAATAGATTTTGACAAGTTGTTATGGTTAGAGTTCGTAATATATCTGGCTGACTGGAATTGAAAAAGACTCACACCACACCTGCAGTCAAGTCTTCAGTGGAGTACACGTTTTGTTCACAAAAGATCACAAATTACTGAACAAAATATTAACATATGAGATTACAATTAAACATGTATATCTAATTAACTTAATTACGCACTAGGCCAGCGTGGTGGGCTATATGGCCTTACCACTCTCAATCGTAGAGTAGGCCGGTGCCACAGTGGGACGTATATGGGCTGATACAGTACAATACAATTCGGTATTAAAAGGTAACAAAACTTTCTGTTTTCTATATTATACCTAACCGTTAGTATTTAATGCCTTTATTTCAGTTTTAAAAACCGTTTAATAGTATTACAGGTGGCATAATTTCAATTTCAGCCAGAATCAAGAAGAATGGTGTGATCGTAACTTTTGTAACGCAATATCTAATGGTGATGAATGATAATAAATAGTCGTAGTGCGCCGGCGCGTGGATGCAAACACTTAGGCGCTGTCTGGTTTAGCTTCGACAATATTGTACAATTTGATGCTGATGTTGGCTAAGGAAACGGTTAAGCTGGGCTGCCTGCGATGGTGATCAATAGGAAAGCTAATGACGACTTAATGCGGAAATTAAATAAAGAATGTACCTTAAATGGTTTTAATAAAATCTTACATTGTTTATGTCCGGCTCGAAGGACCATATTTTTTAATAAAATAAGGTCCATTAGATTGGATAAGTTTTATTGAATTATTTTATTTTAATTAACTTTGACATGCTGGTCAGAATAAACTGAATATAAAACATATAATAGTTTTTTTTAACTTTTATGATGAGTACAAATAATGATACGCAAGCAGCCCAGCGCGACGTTTGTTATTTAATACGAAGTCTTTGTGATCGGCTATATATTCCTATACAGTAATAATGGTACATAGTTGAGGAAATGTTTGTAAATATCGTGTATTATATTATGTAAGTGACGCAATACTTAAAAGTTTTCTAGAACATTCTCGCACCACACTGCTATCGCGAGCTGATCTGCAGTTGGCATTTTCGATGGTAGAATAATTATGTATATTACTTTTATATTTCAATAAATGTATTTTAATTATTTAATAATTTTATCATTTAAATGTGTATAGTAGAAAGGACGATTTTATTTTACTTTTGAGCTAATCCGCGATACTTACGAATATTGGGAGACTTCTACTCTAGTTATTTTTTTGTGTAAGATAAAACATACAGTCGAATTGATAACCTCCTTTTTTGAAGTCGGTTAAAAATAGAAGACCAAGGTTACAATTGTAGAACAAGTAATGTAAAATCCTACCTACCCTCTTCGACGCAGAGGATTTTTTTAACATTGAAAGTTGCTGTAACCTAGGGTTTCTTTGTATACATATAACCCTTGTAAATTTTTATATATAATTAAAATTAAGACTGCCTCGGTGGCGTATTGTACTACGGTATGATTACAATGCTGAGGTCTCTGGTTCGAATCCCGTGTCGGGCAAAGTGATATTGGATTTTTCTATTCATTATTAGCCCGGAGTTAGGAATTTGTGCCCAATGTGGCGAAGGCTCGCCCCCTATCACATAGGACGGAACACACAAGGCGAAACGTGGGTGTCCTAGTTACACCTTTGCCTACCCCTCCTGGGAAAAAGGCGTGATGTTTACGTGTGTATGTGTAAAATTTAGCTGCCATCAAAAGTGTTAACATGCTGATCTTTGTTATAAATATAACAAGTAAAGCTGCTTCATTGTGTATGTTTATTTGTAGTATATTTGTACGTCATTAATTTCATCGACCAAATGTATAGATACGATCGGATTACGTTTCGCTTGTAATGTACAGAATGTTGTGTAACGAAAATAAATTGCGTTTTATTTGTATTTGGTGTTTTTTTAACATACAGAAAAAATGGCTTAGTCGAAGCATATATACATTCATGTTCTTCTGACGTAATACAACTTGCCCAAGACTAAATATTTTCCAGAAGGGTACGCGAAGTCAAGTAATGCTTTTATAATGTCGGTATGGAATTGATGCCGGTTTTTACTTGTAACAATAGATTTAAAAAATAGAATCATTTTGGTGATAATATTTGATATGATTCCAAAACACGTCCACAAAGCTTGCACAGCGCAGTCTGCACACCATACTACGCATGCAGTCTTCTCTTTATTATGTGTTTTACGGACCTCAAAGCATCCTAAGTATCAGAAACTACAGAGATATTACGGCCCCCATTTACAAAAACAAATATAAAAGCTTTTTTACCGGTAAAGAGTGGACCCTTCCGGCAGTCTGCGACGAGTTTCTTTTTCTCCATCAGCTGGTAAAATACTCAAAGAAAACACGTCATAAAACTAATAAAATAGCATTTATTTAAAAAATAACATACTTTGTACAATATATTTGTGTAGACTAAACGTTCTATACGCGACACGCGCACGACACGCTGCTGATGACTGGTGCGTACACCTCTACATATGTACTGGTACAGATTAAATACATTAGGCAGACTTACTTCAAACTAACAATAAATAAATATTAACAAAATTGTTCCTTAAAAACATGTGTTTACGTAATTTTTTAGCCACAATAAATAAGCTATTTAAATTAATACAATAGGAGAAATAAATAATAAATTATTACATTACGAAGACCTTACAATAAACTAAACTGCCTTGTTGTCGTAAAGATATATTTGGTAAGCATTATAATAACATAGCCAATTTGCAATTTTAACAATTAACAGGAAACATTATAGTGTTTGTAATAGTCGATCCAATCAACGTAGTAATTATATGATCATTTAACAAATACAAAGCGAAGAAACAAGTACGTAAGTACATAACTATGATAATGTCTATTGTTCTTTGGTATATAATATAGGCGTCATGATAGAAGTCACATTCACATAAAAAATTCTAAACAATATTCTAAGAGACGGCATGGCTGGATTACTTTAATAACATTGTAAAAATAACATAATAAATAAATATTTATGCAGCACATAATCTGTGGTTAGAAGCTTCATTCACTAATGGCGGAAATATATATTTTTCCAATCTGGCAACACAAGCTACAGAATTATTTTTAAAACCTCGAAGTAGTGGATTTGTGTGTAATAAATAGTGCTAGTTATTGCTAGTTTAATAGTCTTAATAGTTTAATTAAGGCTTTCAATAAAATAAATATATTAAAATTATATCAATAAAACAGGCATTCGTATCTTAAATTGTGACAATGCTCGTCAGATTGTGTTAGCTCCGAGTCTTTTCCATACCTCACGACATCTTACAGTAGTTGCCTTAAAAAATCCTTAAATCTACACTACCAACGAATTAAGGCATATAATGGTCAACGTGATCACAAACGGCGCGAATGAAGCAACAGCCACAAGTCAAAGTAACGCGAACGACGAACACCAAAGGCTCCAAACAATTAACGACTATATTGACAAAATTCACAAACATGGTAACTATTATTATTCTTAGACTCTCACAAATCATTGAACTTGATAATATCAAATACGTAAAGCAATTGTGTAATTAACAGCGCCTACGGACCATATCATAATTTAAAGATACTATGCTGTAGGTATTTTCCAGATTACCAGATAACCAAACGCCTAACCAGATAGCATGTTCCAAAACCAAAACCCAGCAATAACAATAAAGATCTTGCTAGCTTTTATATCAAACTGAGCAAGTAATTTGTGCGTTTCGACGCATGGTTGTCGATATTGTCCGTACATGCGCATCATCACACAATTATTTGCGCTAATATATGCATGTTGACACACGTCATGGGCAAAGGCAACATTAAAAAAAATTGCTTCGGCACAAGAAACTGGCCCAGCGGAAGCCTTACATTTCCTAAAAATACAAAAAAAATATCTCGTATTTGATACGAAAATTTAATAAAAACAGCCTCTAAGTTTATAATTTACAACAATCCAATATAAGTCTGACTAGTTTACGTCAGTTTTTTTCAAAATACTCGTTTAAAAACAATAAATTTTATAAAATAGATCAGCAGTGTGAAATCATTTTTCATCTACTTACACGAAAATAAGTACGTATGCCTTGAGCACATAATTTACTTTCCATAATCCTGTTGACTAGTTAAATTAGACATTTTCAATACATACCTTATTACTTATTAGATATGCGATAGTGTTTGAGATTAACTACGCGTTAGCTTTTGCCCGCTCCAATCTCATTTGTTATTTGACTAAGAAATGGCAAAAATACGTCAAAACCGCTTAGTACTTGGCGGCGTGACGTACAAACACTTCAGTTTATCTTATTTAACATTAAAAATTGAATATTGTATATAGCAATCATACTTCAATGATGAATGGCGGAAACACGGGTGTACTAATAAATTGCAAATATTTTGTGCCAACTTTAGGCGGTCCAGACGTATCTTAAGAGCTAAAAATGTTTAACCACGGAATATATTTTCTAAGCTATGAAACTACACAGAGATAGTAAGATGTAATAAGATTATATTTTAATGTGGCAACACTTAACCTAGAGTGTGTTTAAAGCCCCGTTTCCGCCGCGCCGCGACTAATGTGTTCGTTATGAGATTAAATTAGTAAATGTCAACATCTTCCTCTCTTTTCAAATTCTTCAATGTCCTCCATTTTATTGCTGTCAACTCTGCCTCGCTTATATAATGTTCTGTAATAACAAAATTATCAGTCATATAAAATTCTACCGGGAAAGCTGAAATAACTTACTCAATGTCCTTATGCTGTGTATACTTCCAAGATAAACAGAAATAATGATTGTTAAATAATACTTTCTACTTTATTTTGAAGACGAGTGAAATAATTAATCAACCAGTACATATGTCCTAAATTCACGTTGTCTTTCAATTAACTTTTATAGAAACGAGCGGGAATAGGTTTGCACTGCTGTATAGATAACCTTCTTAAAAGAGACACTAAATCAATTGCTGGTCTTACACAGAAACTTAAACTGATTTCGTAGATTGTTAGGCAGCTCGCACTATTTGATTTTTTTCAAACTGCATTTCAGATTAATTTTGTGACACAATAAATAAAAAATCACTATTACTATGATTATAAAACATCTCTATAGATGTAAAAAAAGCATCAACTGCCTATATCTACTACAAATTGTTTCGTATACGACTAAAAGAAAAGTAAATAAAAATGTATGTACATACCTAAAACGTCTAGTGCGGCCGACCACCCTTGCCGCTCCTGTGCGGACTGTCCGACACCGAGGGCACCCGCGCGAACTCCGCCTTCTCGCTCGGACTGCGCTTCAGGTAGTCCGATATGTGCTGCACGATCAGGTCGATGGCAACTGCAACAAATTTACAAATACAACAGTCACACACACGCATATCATAGCAAAATATATTTTTGTGTTATATCAAAATACACATAGCAGCTGCACAAATTCCTGACCCCACAATAAGACTACAAGTCTTAGTTTGTCTCAGAATACACCCAACAGCGGCACAGAGTTCTAATCCCGCACTAAGACACAAATCTTGTGTGGTATTTTTTTTATCCCAGCTCGGCGGAGCGACTACACTGCACCAGATGCTAGGTCTGTGTGGTGGTACAGTAAAATTAATGACGATCGAACAAAATCTCGACCAACACAATTGTTCCGTGCTGTGCAATTGCTTCTTCACGCTCCAATTAAAGGACCCAGGGTTATAAGAAAGAGGAAACATGTAAACCGGCAAACTATTCCGCAGGCCACAACTGAATCGTACGGCATCACCACATCATCGGTCTCACAAACACCCAGACCCGAAATAAATATTTCTGAATCACACAAACATGTTTAAGAAAGGAGATAGAACCCGCGGATTAACGTATGAAATCCGGCAATACATATTACACCGTATTAATTATGAGCTTAGGATGGTTTTCGCGTGACAATCACTACGTCGTGAGATTTGTGTTCACGCTAACAGTCGATTAGTTCGTCATCTTATTTCAGATCTTGAATAGCGCAACGAACGGATAGCTGCCTGAAAAACACTAGGACGAGGGTTCGATTCCCAGACAGATTTGTGTTTTACGTATATATATATTCTTGACTTCTAATCTTTACAAATGTCTGGATAATTCAATGCATGGTACCGTAAATTAGTAATACAGTAGTAATATTGGAATTAATCTAGATAGGACAAAAAGATAGACAAATTATGACAGGTAATAAATACAAAATACATACATAATATATGACATATAGATTTATGGTACTTTATTTTATTTACGACAGAAATCCATTGTCATTTTCTGAAAGAGTTTATTTCTAAATCTATTTTTAGCACCAGATATCTTAAGATTTAAATTACTTGTAAAAATTCTACGTTAATAGTAAGGGGGCTACCAATCACATTTAAGCTGACCATTTTTCGTGACCAAGTATTATCTAATACATTAAATATATTCTTGTAAGTAATTAATTGTTAACGCTATGTTTTCTTTAATTAAATTACTATAAATTACTGTGGATATATCGACCAACGGTGTTTATGTAAATAATAAAACTGTCTTAGAAATGGTATTAATGTGTTGATGATGAATTATTTCGAAGGAACATAGCGTAGGATGTTAAACTTAACAACATAGTCTAAAAATGTAACAAATTATACCACCAATTACCATTAAATGTAATCTAATTTAACGACAAAAATGGCACCATTGTAAATAAAAAATTAAATCTACAAGGCAAGTAATTAATTTTATCAATTGTTTTCTGTTTTCTAACATGGCAAGGATATAGGTATAAAAAAATTGATTACAGTAAAAAAAAGTAAAACTTAATAAATTCAGAATATTCGGTGTGGTAACCCTCGCAACATTTAATATGGAAATGAGCTAATAAAACAAACAATAAAAACACTTTGCAAACACTTTATTATTATTACAATATAAGTGGGTTAAGGAACACAATATTCCTCATTACATGTGGATATTACATGACACAAGAAACAATACATTAAATTAATGTAAACCAACTTTGTGCCGGACGTACACAGATTATAAAACTTATATCGATATTAGTAAATTCGTTTTTTTTTTACATTTTTCAATTCACATAAATGCTTTGAGAAATGCGAAAGCTGAAAAAAAGTTGTGCAATACGAAAAAAGGAAAATAAACCTTATAACGTGGTGTACAATAATTGAATTCAATTGAACCTAAAACTACAGATCGTGGTAGCAAATAAAAAATGCACGAATACATTACATAAAGCGTCGCTTATAACTTTAATCAATTACAATAGAAGCAAATATTAAATCTATATTTCTTTTTTTTTTACATTTTCGTCATTAATTCCCTTAATATTTTTCTTATCACATACAAATAATGGAATTTATCACGTAATATGTTTCAATCGTTAACATCACAGGGCGACCAAATTTCAATTATTATATTTACCTAATATTTAAACGAAAACTATACAGCGAAACATTGGGGCAACATTATTTAAATCTACCCTGACATATGGCGAGATTATATCAATTTCAAATTCTAAAAATGAACGCAACTAAAGTCAGTAATATACGATATCATTATTTAATACATAATATAATTGTAAACATGTTTAGTATTTCACCTAAAGTCATTATTATGAAGAAAAATAAGACGTATAACACATTTTTGGTAACAAGTCTAATTGAACTACGCTCACTATTGTTATTCGAACAAAACAAATACTTTTAGTCTTCTGTGTAGTATCAGTCTGAATCGGTAATCCTTATTCCTTATATTACATTCAGTAGTTTGAGGAAATATCTAGGCAGTAGCAATCACTTCAGTGCAGTGGTTCTCAAAATTTATTCTAGTTTAATACAGCAGATATAATGACACTAGAAACATTGAAAGAAAAGTGCTATTTCAAGGTTGCCTACCCCTGTTAATTTGCTTAGACACTGACGGTATAAAAATTAATTTTTTGAAGCTGAATTTTTAGCATTCAAAAGTGTTCATAACTGAACTCTTTGGTTTCAGTTTCAGAAATATTATTTTGACAAACATTAGCTACTTTACATAAAATAACATGAGTTTTTAAGTGTATTTTCAAAATAACTAGTGATTTTGAGAACCACTGCCAAAGCTTGTTTGTGCGTTGCAATCAAATATATTTGTTTCTAGTAAAGAACAATGTCAACAATTTATTTCCTTGTAGTTTGTGTACCGTGAGTAGTGATAGATTTGTACCGACAAGTTTTTGACCCTGTGCTAGCAAAATGCTGAATAATAGTACAAACTTCTGATCCCTAATCAAGAGCCGTGTCTTGTTTTACGGCTATCAGAAATTACGAGGGACTTTTAAGTGTATAAAAGCCATCTAATTGATTTGAAACCTACAGCTTCTTATTCCGCACCTGACTTCTCGCCTACACATTCTTATGCACAAATATTTTATGATACTTACTTTTCATTGAGATTGTTTAAACTACTAAGCTAGCTCGGTACAAACTAAAAACCCATCACTACCCACAATTAATTCTCATATATTTTATTTGTGACGTAAAGCGGAGATTAAATACAATACTTCAATTGTGGCTAGTCAGAAAGCACCATTGTATGGTTCGGTAAAAATAATCGTAAACCATGTCGGAAGAACTGAGCGGAACACACCAGTCTAGACAATAAAATGCAGTTGTATTACTTGACCAAATCACTTAGGCACATAAAAAGTAAGTTTCAAATAACATCTAATATAATATAATATTTGTTAATTTTCCTTTTTTTCTTTTGTTTGTGTTGAAGCTTGTCTCTTTTATATTCCAGACTGTCCTGTTTTCTTTTCATTGTCTTATATCCATCCAAAGGTTGTCTGTAAGAAATCGCCTAGAGCGATAAGACCGCCATCTGTACTTTTTCCTTATTTTTATTATTTTTTTTGTATGTTTTTCCTTTCTGTGTGTAGTCAAGAATAAATAAATAAATAAACGTCTGTTCGTAATGTCAAATAGACCTTTTATACTGGCAAGATGCACGAACAAGTGTTTTTTTTTTATTGCAATGAATGGCGAGACGAGCAAGCCATTCCCCCGATGGCAAGCGATACGACCGCTCATGAACCATCTCATGAAGTAGCAAAACCAAACAACATCATGAATTACAAAGCAATGTTTGGCATACCACATCGCCATCCTGAGACATAAGATGTTAAGTCTCATTATATTTGGTAGTTACACTGGCTATAATGTCGTTCAAACCGGAACACAACAGTGCATTTACACTGTTTGGCGGGAGAAATAGACATTGCGGTTGTACCTGTCCAGGTGGCCTCTCACAAATGAAAGACCTACCACCAGAAGCCGGCCAACTCTGCCGGCGAGTTTGATATTAAGTATAGCCAGTACTTAGTCCGTCGGCAATGCGTGTCTAAGCCTCAATATTCTTGGACCTCGACCAAGGGGTAGACCAAAAAGCGCTGGCTGGATGTCGTTAAGGAAGATATAAGGGTCAATGGCCTTACTATAAGGATGCCGAAGATCTGGCGAAATGGAGGAGAATTAGCAGGAAGGCGGACCCTGGCACCGCCCGGGATAACGCCAGGTAGAATAAGAAATAGTAGAAGAGTACCTAGGACGCAACCTATGTTCATGAGTCACTATTTCCGATCTTACTCCTAGTTTAGGTACAATTGTTATTATCTGGATGGATACAATTATTCTACAATAAGGTAATCATTCGTGCAAAGCCCATATGTCTCGTTATTACATTGGTAAATTCCTTTACAATCACATCCCACTTACAGTCACTTATAAATTATAAACTTCCAAGTGCCTAAATGTTGAGGTCAAGCAGTAAATTGATTTCGGAACAAAAGTCCACATAAACAGGGTCAAAGTACACACATCATTTTCAAAACCGAGCTGAAATTAAAATTAAAATTCATACAACACACACAATAGTGGACGATACGTAAAACTGGGAAGATTTAGAACTCGGTCGCACTATGCAAACAATAACTCATATATTACAAATGGTAAAATAATATCTCTTGTCTTCATGACTTTTTAATAGTGTCCGAACGAAACTAGTTGTTCAGCCGAAACCGAAACTTATTAAAATTATTTAAAATTACGATTATTTACTGAAATTCATTGTTTCGTATTAAATAAATAAAAAAAAAACAACTAGTTTCGGTAGGACACTACTTTTTAACCGTATTGCAGATTCATTTCGTTTAATACATTAGCCTATAAACGTCTCATAGCAACTCACAAGCCTCATTTACAATGAAGGTATATGACATACTAGCGGCCCAACCCGGCTTCGTCCGGGTGCGGACACTTTTTGAGTCCAGTCCATATGAGAGACATATTATTTCCATATTAACTGTTCTATACTTAAACTCAACGTGACTGCCGTACTTTATACCTAGGTACTGCTCTTTTCATCCCGTCCCGTCCCAATAATATGTTCCATGTCTCCTGACATGCAATCCTGTCCTCTTATATCTCATTTCATCCGTGCTATATTGTATCGCAAACCATCCTTTTAGTTCGAAAGAGTAGCATATATGCTAGTAGCAAATATGAAAGAGTTGCTACTCGTGGAATATTACTATCCTCCACGGGAACACTACATTTTTTTCGAGATAAAAAGTAGCTCATGCGTTAATACAGGGTATCAGCAACCTCCATACTAAATTCCATTAAAATTTGTAGGATTCCACCACGCTAACCTAATCCAGCACGGCAGACTTCACATACCATAGAGATTGTTGTAAAGTTCTCTATGGTGCGTAAGTTTTCTCACAACGTTATCCTTCACCGTTGACATACATACATACATACATAACCACACGCCTTTTTCCCAGAAGGGGTAGGCAGAGGTGCTACTAGAACACCCACGTTTCGCCTTGTATATTCCGTCCCACGATGTGATAGGGGGCGAGCCTATCGCCATATCGGGCACAAATTCCTGACTCCGGGCTAATAATGAATAGAAAAATCCAATATCACTTTGCCCGACCCGGGATTCGAACCCGAGACCTCAGCTTTTGCAATCATACCGTAGTACCACTACGCCACCGAGGCAGCCTTCACCGTTGAAGTGTAAGATAATTGACTAACAATACACACATGACTCCGTAAGGCAGAGCTGACCCCGAGGCCCGATAAACTATATCTATGCCAACCGTATTTTTGGTGTTCGATTCAAACTTCACTCAAATCGGTTTAGCCGTCACAGTGCGGCGTAAAGAAGTAACATAACATATTTATACATATAATAAATTTGCGATGTCTCTACATGGAAGATGAATGATAAAAATATGGAGGGACTATATTATCGTAATAGAACCCAAAACAATGATTTTTAGAATTTTTGTCTGTGCGATTGTGTGCGATGAACTCAGAAACGGCTTAACGAATTTTGATGAAATTTGGTATGGAGGTGGCTGACAGCCTGGATTAACACTTAGGCTTCTTTTTAAAAGTAGCGTTTCCGTGGGATGAAGGAGGAATTCCGATATATTTGTTACTTTTTGTACTCAATTGGATGGGATGGGACTGGATTATATATCTTGAGTGAGAATGAGACGGGACAAGGCGGGATATAACACGACGGGACGGGATGGATTTTTTTTACAAAGATAACCACGCATACGGAGTTGCGGGCAGAAGCTAGTTTATAATATTACTTGCGGCCCGTCACAGCTTCGCCCGGGTGTAGATACGATTTCCGAATGGTAAATCTATACCTTTCTTGCATCCACTTGAACACAAAAAAAATCATCAAAATCAGTCAAGCCATTTAGGAGTTCAATCACGAATGCACACAGAAGAATAATATAGTATTTATATATTTATATAGGTTGACTGTTTGCATAGTGCGTCTGAGAACTCATACATATTGTTTTAGTACTATAGAAATACAATACTGAAGACATACGATCATTTGAGTGAATTGTAACAATCTATTCCCTTGGAACTTTACTAATCTATTATTGAATTCGCGCGGGAAAGTCGCACAAGGAATAAAAATACAGTACGGTGACGTGTTTCCTTTTTTGTATACTATTTGCTTGCATTGGCATCTTAAGTAGCCATATTGCCCGATAAGTTTTAGTATTCAATAATCAGGTCTATTGTCAGAAATTATTGCATAAAACAAACATTATATTATTTTAGTAAAAAAATAGTTCTTTTATGAAATAAGTTATCAAGATATTATTGAAAAATAGTCTCTAAATTGTATACCAAAGAAATTGTGACAAGTTTGTACCGCATTGTATTTTTATCTCGTCGCTTTCAAACATATGGCCCATTGTATATGATTATTCACTTAAACTACATGCTTTTAAAAGCGTCAGCCTTATTATAATAAGTATTGGAACTTAACTAAATAGGAAATATTTGAATAATATTGGAGAATACAAAACGAGCGCACTCGAGACTCCACAGACAAACACCAATGCACATTAATTCAAACTAATAGAAACATTAACTTGTCCCTCAACACAAACTAAAATAACTAACGAAAAACCAATATTTATTTTATTCATAAACTTTATAAAATTAAAATGTGTTTCCTTTAGTCTTCGTTTACGTTTATGGAAAGAAAAAGCTATTTTATTTATAGCATTAGCTAATACCTTTTGAAAGGTAACCTAATCTTTTCATATGTATGATTATTAAAAACATACTATTAGCATAGGAGTCAGGAGTGCACATCGCTTAAATTGGGTCAATACGCGTCTACGTCATAACGTGGTGTACAGTCATACCCACCATATCGATAACCACTTCGCCACCTTAATGATCGAGACCAACTAGCAAAAATAAAAACATTACACCCCCTTTTTGGCCGGTTGCGTACTAATAAGATTATAACGAAACATCAAATACGGGTCTTTACAAATGTAAAGCAATTTTAAATTATTACTTTAAATTGCAACAAATGATGCAACTTTTATTGTTGATATGAATGGTGCCATACTGTACATCTCATACAAAACAAAAATTATTTCAAATGTAAATTCAAACAAATAATACCTTTAAGTTTTAAGCAGTAAATAGGCTAAACTATATTTGGAAATCAATAAAATTCATGTTGACAATTGTTTAAACAGTATGACTCCTAAAAACCACTCTATGTTGATATAATAATGTAAAAAAACACAACATTATTTTAAACATAAATAACGAACCAACCTTTCCGAAATGATATTCAAAGACCCGTATACATACGAAATGCAATTGTCAACGGGCCACAGCGGTCTCGATCAGTGGGTAAGGGTCGCGGACTATCGGCTGAGTGTGTCCTCCGAGCTGGCGGACATGCGGCGCGCGGTGCCCTCCTCCTCGTGTCCGTTGCAGCCGTTGACCATCTTCACCGGCGAACGTTTCTTGTACAATATATCCCATATGTGATGCACGATTAGGTCAATAGCCACTGCAACAACGGAAAACGGATCTTCGTACGTGCGACATAGGGTACAGTTTGGCAGCTACGTAAGAGCATAGCCGCTGCAAGAGGGGATAGCTGTCGCGACTTAGGGACTCGTTGCAGTGGCTATGACCTTACACTTACCTTACGCGGTGGGTTGTGATTTACACATTACATATATGCTAAGACACTTTTTTATGATACGAGTAGCTTCTAGAAAAGTACAACGGGTGTGCACCTCCCCTTAATATAAATGTTGACGTCAAAAGATTTCATATACATAATAATATGTAAACAGAGGTTGAATCCAAAACCCGACACTTGCATCGGTCGCTAAAATGGTTCGTGCAGTGTGAAGGGTGGTAGATATTGGGGCGATACATAAGTACATCCTAATACTAGCAAAGAGTAGAGAGATGGGGCATTCAATCCATTTTCATTTATAAAAGTTTTCACCTTGTAAAACTCCAAATGGACCAAGGAAGTCTTTCCTATATAAGGAGAAGATAATTACTTTCGGTAAGACTACCGAAAGTAATTATTTTCAAAAGAAAAGATTTGCATAGCTGTGATAACCAAGTTTTAACAAAAACACATAACTAACAAAGGGTTGATTGTGGAAGAATGGCATTATTTCATAATTATTGACATCCATGAAGAGAAACCATAATGCATCAATTTGATCATATTAACTTATTTTCTGGTAATGAAAGCAAATAATAGGTTTTCAAAACTGATAACATTGTTCTTTTCATTACATAAGCTATTTTATGACATAATATCTACATATTTATTCATATGTTAGCGACTGTGTTTATAGAGTCTATAGCGTGACTTAAACAATGAAAGTTTGTGTTTCGTTGGTGCCAATTTAAGAAATTCGGGTACTTCTACAACCAAATCACAGAAACGAATAACATCAAATGGCAATTTCATGTTTGCAGCCCAGTACAATGATTGATAAAAGTGGTTCATTGCACTTACCCAAATTATCTGCACCTCTGGGTATGATCACGTCAGCAAACTTCTTCGTCTGTAAAGAAAGGACATTGGTATTCAATCATCAAATAAATAAAGATTAAAAAAGACATTTCAGTGCTTGTAAAGCAATTGAAAGTTAGGGTTGCGGGAAACGCTGGGTACAGGCCACTTCCAACAGGTCAATGTGGAGATCCTTGGGCGAGGCCTATGTTCAGCAGTAGACTAACTGTGGCTGAAGAGATAGAGAGAAAGCAATTGAATTATTTTGAATTAATTATACTTAACAAAGGCAACATAGCAATAAATTGTTATTTGCTACAACTTATTTATGTTTATTTATTTTGGCTTGAGTAGTGCATCGAAAATAAAGTATGTTTGTAAATATTTCACACATGTGCAGTATTGTATGTCAAGCATGAGACTTACCGGCAGGCAGAACTCTTCGAAAGCCGGCTTGACGAAGTTCATGTACTGGTTGAGCACTTGCTCCAAGTCTCTGCCACGCTCCATTATGTCTCGAGGCACTGGAATGTAACGTTACAAGTGTGTCATAACCCTCCACTATACGAAATTCTCTTAAAAAAATATACTTCTGGGAAAATCCCCAGAAAAAAAATTAACCCACACTGTGGCTGTGGCTGTGGCTTATATTGCAGTAGCTTTGCCTAGGTCTTTTGTATACATTATGTGTTCTTGATACATGTTCACTCGGGTAAAAATAACTAAAATCGTAAAAGCCTCCGGAACACGCCTTAACTACGAAATTCAATTACAATAAGGTACTTGCTACATTTTATCATTTTCTTTTTCCTTTTTTAAAAGACTGGCAACACATCTACATAAAAAGTTTTGTGGATGTTTACATGCGGCGGTAAACACTTAAATCAGGTGCTCATTAACAGGACCTTTGCATTACAAAATACAAACAATGACACTAGTAACATGGTTACATTAAGGAATAAAGTAACACGGTTAAGAAATAAGAATAATGATATTGATCCAAATAGAAGGAATACTGGCTATAGAACATGAAAATATGCTTTAACAAGCACAACATAAGATCGAGTAGTAGGTAAACACGTACCACGCCTGGCGAGCCTGGTGTCGGAGTCGGTGTCAACGAACAGCTTCATGTGGAAGAGCTCCCGCACCTCGGGGAAGTAGAACACCAGGATGCCCTCGATGAGCACCACGTCCGCCGGGTAGATCGTGTGCGAGCGGTGCGGACTGGACAATTGTACTTTGTTATTTATGTTAAACACAGAAATTAAATCGAAATATCAAGCAGAAGCAGAGATAGGCCGTAGAAAGATAAAATATGTTTGCGATAAGAAAAGTGTTCGGAAAGGTATATTATACCATATAATCTTATTTCTTTTTTTCTTTGTCACACTGCTAGGCAAATGCCTCCCCTTTTTTCCTCCATTCGACCCTGTCCTCTGCACCATAGAACAGAGGACAGGACCATATAATTATGACTCATTATTTTTTTAGCTATGACTATTAATGATAAAACTCCACACGAATTCAGTAACCTCTTGCTATTTTGAATTCGGGTGAAAATGGATTTAAATAATGACATGACTTGGTGTTTTCAAATCACCCAAATTACAGTCAGCACGACGTTTCCTATCTTTCATGTCAAAAATACAAGTAGATTACAAAATATCTTACTCAAATAAAAACTACCCTATTAACTTAAAATAGTCAAGTAATTGTTCAAGTTGTAATCCAGATTATAATAAAATACCATGCACGTACCTGATAGAGTTTGTGATGTAATCATATTCGGGGACCTCGACTTTCTTGCCAGCCAATATGTCTTTCAAGGTTGCCAGCAGCTTCTTGTCATCAAACGCATCTGGGTGGTCGAAGTTGAACTGTCCTCGCTCGGCGCGCAGCCTCTCTGCTGGCGACAAGGAGCGGTAGAACGAGTCCTGGCTGATGCAGACAACACGACGTTCTGTCTGTTCCTTGTGCTGCTGGCCGAGCTTCTCCACGATCCTTTGGCATACTGTTGACTGTGTACAAATTCAATTTAATATTTAGAAGTAGTAGCTTGTGTGGTGTGTTAATGGAAAGTCAGTAACATGAAGGATAAAACACTAGTAATTTTATTAATCTTCGTGCATATAGCCTATTGAGTAAAGTCCTAATTCACTCTGTTTTCTCGTATCTGCTAAAATAACAGCCTTTTCACGTATTTATATTAGATTCATTTTTTAACTGCCCATTCATTTTCACATTTTAAATCTATTTATTTTTAAACACTACACTCTGTTTTTTTACTTCACACCGAAACGCGATGCGTTGTTAGTAGAATAGGCCAGTGATTTCGCGCTGCATCGCGAGTCGCCGGGAGACGCATCGCGAGGTGCATTTTAAAATCGTGTGCAGCACGATGACGCCTCGTTGCGCAGCGACCGAACTGTAACAATTCTACACGAAGTTTGGACGGAGTAGGAAAGACAAGTCACCACGGGGCGGCCTCAGGCTGCGCCTCGCGGCGTTGCGCTACGTCACGCGTCTTTGCGAGGCACAGCGCTGCGTGATGCAACGTACTCTGAATTCACACAATGAAATGTGTTTCTTTTCATGTATTTAATTAAGTTAAATTTTGAGTCACACTATTAAAAAGCGCGCAGCGTCGCTTCGCGTCCAGGTGGGAACTGACCCAAAGTCGAAAAAGTATTCAATATTATTGCTAACAAAATATATCAATTAGAAAAACAATTAATAGAGTGTTCAGATGTAAAAACTAAACCATACAACTAATTCTTATGAATCGCTATGGTATGGAAGTTTCCTCACAATGTTTTACTTCAGCGTCATAGTGCATGGTGGTTGACAATCACACAAAACTCCCAAAAAGTCAGAGGTGTTCTCTAGGATTTAAACCCGCAACCATCATGAACATATTGGCAGATACGTCTAGTCCGACACCAACAGGCCATTACACAATCCATAAACCTGCTCAATAACTGTATAAAACAATTGCAATTCTCATATTTAAAAACACAATAACCATGTGTACCATACAGCAATATGTTTAAATTTTTTTTATCATCATGTGTAGCCAAAGGAATGAAACCGCTGAGCACAGGCCACCTATAAAGACTTTCTTAGCAAACATATTATTTAGGACAGTAAAAATTGAAAAATTGTTCAATATAATAGGCAATACACAATGAATTAAGTATAATTTTTATTAAATTATCAAAAATAGTTTCCTAGGATAAAAGTTAATCAATTTACACTATGTGTCTCACTAGTATATTGCAGATTCACAATAATGGCAATTTGAGAGCACAGTACACACTGTGTCTTGTGTTTCCCATTTTTCCTATTAGTTTTATTACTGAATTTTGTGGTAATTAAATAAAAAAATATTGTTGAAAATTGAGACTGTTCTTATGGAAGCATGGTATTAAACATAACAGAATGATTGTTGAGGTTTAGACACCTCTCCCCCAAAACATATGTGTCAAATTGACCTTCCTCTAAACATAGAGATTTTAAAAGTTTATTTAAAATAAAGAATGTAAATGTAAGTTTTACATATAGGCGTTAATATTGATCGGTGCAATAAATTGATTGATTGTTCTAATCTAAGACATATAGTTAATTAAGCCCCCAAAACTGGCTGTGATCATACCTGCTTTATTTATTTATTATTTATTTATACTCTTTATTGTACTCTCAAGTTACATAAAAAAATAAATAAAGAAACAATATTAAACTAGTACTGCTTTTGTATGAGTTTTTATATAAAAGAAACTAAATTCGTAATTGTGTTGGAATTTTCCTGGTAAGTATTCACACAATAATTGGTTTATTGTGAAATTATTTAAAAAAACCAAATACTTTACAGTCCCGACATTTGTGAGTCAGGATCAGAATTTACTAATTTTATTGGTCTGGGTTTTAAAAACTATTTTTTTTAAACTGAAATGGATAATGGATAAACCATATTTGGTTATTAAATTATTCATTATTATTGTACACAATCTATGATGATAAACATTTTCAGCAAGATTTAAAAACCTCACAGTAATTGTGAGATAACTTTCAATGTAATTTTCAATGCCATAATGAAGGTCTAGGTCCTGTTTATTTAGTTAAATTAGATTTAACTTAATCAGTTAACCAAAGGTTATTAATTTATCTTATTATTCTCTCGTACTTATACATTAGAAACTGAATAAAATCTGAATAATTAAGTCGTAATTAATTGAAAACATTAAATTGTTGTCAATCAACGTTCTCAACAACGCACTACGTCAATCTTATTATTATAACCTACAACGAATAAATCTTATACATATTTTCAGCGTTTATAAATATATTTTGATTAAACTAGTGGAACCATTATCCTAGACTCCGTTATGTAATTATGGGGTGAAATATAAAAATCGATAATCTGAACAAGCTAACACGAGGTTGGGTTTACCTTTCCGCTCGCTGTGCCGCCCGCTACGCCGATCAGGAACGGCGTCTTGCTCTCAAACCCGTTGGTAGAAGTGTAGTCAGCAGATTTCTCTGCCATTTTTTGTGTATAAATAAATCTAAAAGATTTTTTCACAACTAACAATCCCCTACACACAGACACACGGCCCCACAAGACAGCTGACATTGACATTTGTAGTGTTGACCATAGATTATCTCACATGAATAGATAATACAATACTGAAAAACTATTACGAACCGAATCGCGCTTAGGCAAGTGATAAGGAACAAGGTTATTTAATTTTGAATATTTAAATATTTCAGTTTGTGCTTATGTTCTTTTTCTTAGAAATGGAAGTAGATAAGAAGCTAATTAGTTGTGCCGTGTGTCACAAATCGCAATACGTCGATGGCCACGGGTTAATTAATCAAAATTGCAATCTAAAACAACCAATAAAAGCTGTGTATTATATTAATCTGCACATACATACATAAACACCATGCCTTAATCGCAGAAGGGGTAGGCAGAGGTGCAACCAGGACACCCACACTTCGCTTTGTGTGTTCCTTTCTATGATGTGATACGGGTGAGCCTATCATCAGTACGGGCTGAAATTCCTAACTCAGGGTTGATAATGAATAGAAAAAAACCAATATCACTTTGCCCAAACCAGGTTTCGAACCCAAGACCTCAGCTTTGCAATCATATCGTAGTACAACTACTATTTATTACCTAATCTAAACGTTCATTATATCTGTTGGTATAGTTGGTATAGAACCATATGAAATACTTTAAAAGAAATAATAAAATAAAACACAATAATTACATTTAATTGTTTTTAATTAGAATAACAGATCAGGTTGTATCAACCTTTTATTCGATTAAAATAGCTTGTGTAATATAGAATATAGATACTTAAAAATGGATACAAATGCATTTCTTTGTTAACAAAGATATAAAAGATAAATTAAGCCTTGCACTTATTGTCGGCTTTTCTGAGGGTAGTTGCCATGTGGAGTTGCTGGACTCTGACGCGGGCCCAGATGATGTAGTCTTGCAGGCCGATGATTTGCGCGGCCATTAGAGCGGCGCTGTCCGGGTAGATCACTGTCGCGCAACCCAGGCCGGAGGGTACCGATAAGGATGACCAGATGTCCTGGAAATAAATAGTTATTATTATTATCAGCCGTTAATGTCCCACTGTTGGGCAAAGGCCTCCTTCTTTTCCTTCCAGATTTGGCGGACTTGTGCGATTTGACTTACTATAGGATACATAAAGGTATGATAAAGGTAGTTAAACCTTATTAAGGGTCACTTTCATCAGCCAGCAACTAACTTTTACGTCAACAAAAGTGTGATGTTATATACAGGTGATATATAAGGGTTGATCTATGGTTGATCAAAAGCCTTGACATTTAAAAACGCGTTTTTGACAAAACTAACAAATATTTTTTTTTCAAACATTATACATTGTTACCTGGGGTGGTTATACACATGTGGTTTAAATTAAATATCATAAGTCAAATACTTATACAGTCACCCTGTATAAGTATTTTGGTAACGCACCTGTACAAGTTTGTCGGAGGGCGGTGGGCAGTTGATGACCGGGTAGGAGGTGTTGCCGGACAGCACGGGTCCGAGGCCGTTGGAGCGGCCCGCCACGGCGATGAACACGAGCGCGTTGTGCGTGTCCTCGTACTGCCGCATGATGCGCAGGGTCTGCTCCGTCGCCTTGTGCGCTGAAGTGATGCGCAGGTCCACGTTGAGGCCGAGGGCGCGGCCGGCTGGTGAAAAAAAGCATTGTTATGCTGCAAAATGACAGTACAAAGTAGTTAGAATAGACTAGTAAGTTGCGATTAGTTCTCGCGTTCCACGCAATGTGTTGGATTGTTTAACGGCCTCGTATTCCGTTTAATTGAGATCCTATTCTGGCGCTCTTAGAGGTAATGCTAAAATTTCTCAGTGTTTTTAAGCTGACATCATTTTATCCATTAATGGTAAATAGACATTGCTAGCCAATTGATGTTTTATCTGGATATCACAGCGCTTAGTGCTAATCATTATAAATAAAGAAGTAACCCTGTAGTCCCATTAAAAAAATATATCATCCAATCTACTCCAAGATTAAGGACATGAAAAACTTCGCAGATCTATTTAAACTGATACCTTTAGCGATCTTCTCGCAGTGTTCCTGGTCAGCAGGCGATCCCATGAAGACGACCACTTTGTGATGGACTGTGGGCAGCAATAGGTCCAGCTGATCCTTAACCCACATGAAGTTGCGCTTCACTGTGTCCAAATCAGCAGCTGTCACTGTTGTGAGGTTTCTGTACACCTATAACAAAAATGTGGGTCAAAGTTTGGCCGAATTTAATGACGGTATAAATTTATGCAATAAAAAAAGAAATAATATATAAATACATAGATTTAACATTGCGCCACCCATAAAGGCTTCCAATGTTTTACAGTGTGGTTTTACCTGTTTGTCGACCATCAATCTTTTGTCGCCAGAGGGCCACAGTCGCCATGAGTCTGAATCAATAACATCAGCCAGCAAAATGTTTCCTATAAAAATACAAACCATTTTAATGTAAATCAAAACAAGACATAAAGACCAATGACTATAATCTTTATCTTATCGATGAAAGCGATCCCTACTTTATGGAGACCATTTTAAATTGAATCAATTCTAAGTAACAATAATATCAGTAAATATAATTTTAAAATATAACCAAGATATGCAGTATACCTTCAGTATCAACGCCAAATTCAATCTTCATATCAATGAGGGCACAGTCGCGAAGCGCCCATGCCTTCTCCAGAATCTCGAACACCAGGATTGACACTTGTCTCATGTAGTCGACTTCATCTTGACCTGTTTGAACAATTGAAACATTAATTAGTAAAAATCTTGTGCAGTACAGAACTTGGCAAAACCAGAGTATCAAAAAATCTCACCAATGACAAGTCCGTTGAACTTAAACTTGGCTGAAATTATCTGTTCCTCGGACCACTGCGGGTCGTGGTTAGCATCGTCCTTGAAGAAGGTCTCCTGTTTGGGTGGCGTGAACCGGAATCCCTCGGGAACTCCAGGGTTCCGTTTTAGGAACGAGCCGGTCGCCAAACGCCGGGTCACCCATTCGATAGGTACCATTTCACATTTTTTAGACAGGAATGATGTTGGTGTGACCATTTTCACGAATGCTGTTTGGATACCTGGAGTAAAATTGATAGAAGGATATATTACTCAACCGATAGTGTGGAGTTAATTAATCTCGTCATTATTAATTTTTATTTACAGTATATATAGATGTGACAATAGTTTTAGTATGTACCTACATTGACACAAATAAATCGATTTACTTTCTTTCTTTCTTACATATTTTTGTAAAAATTATTAGTACTATTACTTCACATTTCGTTGGAATTTTCGTATTTTCATAAAAATTTCAACGAAATGTAAACTTTCAGATTTGCATATCTTCTTACGACGTATTCCATTAACAGTTATAGCAAGTGACTCATGTTTAACTATGAATTAATAACCGGCCTGGACGAAAATTCGAAAATTCTAGAAATCCCCATTGCATATAATAAGTCAACAAACTGTAGGCAAAGAAGGCTAACTAACGCTAAAATGGCGTGATTACATGTGTGACATAATGTACGATAGCAACAAGTACGTGAATTATTACAATTATTGAGAATAACATTAAACCTAGAAACCAGTACTAATGTACTAATTGCAATTATGACTCAATTAAACTAATTATGCACAGTCTCGTAAAATGAAGTACCTAGTACCTCAACAACATTTAATATTTTAATTTTATTATTTACAGGTGTTAGGTGTCTCATATGTAAGAGGTCGCTTGTCGCTTGGTACATCGAAACATCCTTTTCTCCCGCCAAACAGCATTGTAAATGCACAGTTGTGTTCGGTTTGTAACTACCGGACATAATGAGACTTAACATCTTATGTCTCAGGATGTCGAGCGCAGTGGGATGCCAAGACTTGCTTAGTAAGTCATGATGTTTGGTTTTGCTACCGTCCATGAGCAGTATTATTGCTTACCATCAGGCGAATGGCCTGCTCGTCTCGCCATTCATTGCAATAAAAAATAGATGTCCTGGATTGAAGCAGATCTTTACAATAGTATCTATTGTTATCCTATGCATTGCTACCGCGAGGTCAAAAGAGCTACTGCATACGTAGGTATGTGTAATTATCACAAAATATAGACAAATCTGTGTCCTCAATGATCGTAGTCAATCGCAAGGTCAAAGGCATATCCAACTTAAAAGTATAATTTATAAATAAATTCTACTATGTTTAATAACACCTATCTATGAAACAATATGATATTAAAAACATATGATATTTCATAATGGATATTATCTGTTTGTCTTGTCATGGCGAGGTCAGCTCGGATCACGAAAACAACGCGATACCACAGTTAAGAAATGTTACGTGAACATTAATAAGCCAATTGTGATGTGGCCAATATTAATGTGGGGGGCCCGTTCGATCATGGTTGACGTCATTGGTCTGGAGAAATCGCAAACTAATGGGGATAAGCGACACTGTTGGATTTTTCCATGATCGATAATTGGTAACAATTGTTAGGTGAACGAAGTTATGGTGAAATGAGTTCGAAATTAAGACATATTATGACACTCTTTTTAATTACCCAACAAGACGACATAAATTAGACAAAATTCTTATTTCAATGGATTACATGGTACACCAAGAGAAACCCAAGTTTAAGCTAAAATCCTAAGAAACTGGCGTGAGCCTAACAATGACAACGGGACGATGTGTATTGTGTACGGTCTATGCTAAAATCTTTGTTAAATTACATAACAACATCAACATGAGACGCTCTTCTCTTAGCTAGTTAACAGATTTTCGCCATTGGTTAGATAAGATGTGTAATACTACCTATAAGCATTACTGTACATGGTGCAATAGATAAATAAATAAATAATATGTTACAATTATTAGTTAAAATTCCCGTACACAGGGTGGTTATTTCTTTTCTGTGAATAAATAATAAAATTGGCAAATGAACGCTACCCCGATCTTGCAGGACTTTTAGTTCTTTGTTTTCTTCAGTAGGGAGTTGAATTCAACCAAGGTTCCTGTTAAATAGAAGCCTCATGAGAAACAACGGCAACTAAATTTTCATCGACACCTACCATTGATCTATCTATTAGATATTTTTATCCTGGCTAGGAGATATCAAACTGTTTCTGATTTAATTATAAAGCGATAGTTTTTTATAGTTGGTTAAAAATCGTTTATAAATTACAATGCCGATTAAGTTTAAACTAGAATGATACAAGTTAGCAACAGTAGAAAATGCTTATTACATAATAGTTACAATTATTATGATAGATAATTATTAAATGGATACAAGGTTGAATAATATATTATTTGACATACAATAATATGTCAAAAGTTATGACGTCAAATTAGTTAACATATATTGCAACTTTCGTCATTAACCACGAAATGTAACACGATAGGCAACTCGCATCGCAGTACAATAGTTAATAGATACGTTGCTCCAAAATGTGATTTGGTTCGTGATTAGATTAAACGATATTCTTACGAATACAAGCCATTCATGGTTATCCTATCTCTTCTCCAAGATTTATATGACAATATGGTTTATCACCGTTACTATTTACTTCCGTAAATAGAGTTCTAAAATGACATATGTAATGAAGGTTGATGAATGGGTGGCTTATCCGGTTTAGTACTTCAAATATCTGCAACTGTTGAAATAAAATTTGGAAGCCTATCAGATTAATAGACAGGGAACATGAGCACAGTAAAAAAGAGTCTTTGGAATATTCGTTAGCTCTAAATAGTGATCTATCAAAACTTCTTATGTTCTCTTACCAGCACTGTTGAGAATGTTGAAGACCTTAGCGTTAGTCTGGTTGGAGATGGCCGCTTTGCCCTCCATATCGTGGGCCTTGACGCCATCTCCCGCTGTGATCCTGTCCTTGTTGATGAGCAGGCATTGGTTGGGCACGTCTGGCAAGTCGTACACTTGCTTGGTTTTACCCTCGATGATCAGATTTCCGAGTTTGTAACCCGCAACTGTAAGATGATAGTTAATTTTCATCACTATAGAAAGGACAGATTTATTATAGATGTACCAGAAAAAAATGATATTGGCAAGCTACGTACACGCAGGAATGATTAACCTAACCCAAATAAACTGTTGTAAAGGCAATAAAATATATGTCTTATTGCGACTACGATAGTGTTAATAACATGACGCTGTAGCTGTTAACACGCTAAATTGACGACGACGAAGCCCAGCAGTCTTCAGAACCACCCTACTTCTGTGCTGTACTGCTCCTGACATTGCTCCTGTCTACGGAGACTGGAGCACTGGGAGTGGGGGTTCCGGGGTGTCTACGCCTTTATGCCAGAAGGGTGCCACCAAGACACTCACGTTTCGCCTTATGTGCCCCGGTCTCACGATGTGATAGGGGGCGAGCCTATCACCAGATCGGGCACAAATTTCAGACTCCGAACTGATAGTGAATAGAAAATTCCAATATCACTGCCCGACCCGGGATTCGAACCCGAGACAGCATCTTTAATCGTATCGTAGTACAACTACGCCACCAATGCAGCCAAATAATACCCGAAGAATCGCAATGTCAGTCTTGTCGTTACAATGGACAGTAGAGAAGCTGCATAGACAGGAAAAATCTAAGTAATAATAGCTTCAATATGTTCTTGTTATTGTACTGTACTGTTACTTTATGATATTTTGTTGCGACTTAAAAGTACTGTCCTATCGAAATGGCCCTTTACACAAATAATTGAGATAGTTTTACATAAACTCTATTAATTGTCGGCGAAAGTTCTCTATTATTTCACGAAGTATATAATTTTGAGTTATTGTCCTGTTTATTTTATTACATAGTTTTTGGTCTCACAATCCCGAAACCAGACCCGAGACAAATATTTATGAGTCGCAAACATTTATCTTGCTTGCGGGAGTCGAACCCGCCACCCCTCGTTTTACCATGCCGCGTTGCGCCCGCTCACAAGAACTGCGCCGCCGAGGATGTCACTGTACAGGTTGCCCAAATAGGACGATACCAATTATAAAGGTCAGTTATGGCTGGCCGGCAGAGCAAAAAAGAAAATTAAATAGCTGTTCCTACCAAGACAATTCGAAACGAGTCATATCAGAGTTAAAAAATATGAACTACCACCCGAAAATGTAATACAATACAAATATGCAAATAATGTCCTTGAAGGTATTTCTAATTAATGTTAAATGAATACCTGCTTAAGATATAATACAATGAAACATACTTATTATTAAATAACTCTAATTCATAACGTTAGCCGCGCGGTTAGTAATTCTTGCTTCATAAAAAACATCGACAACATGCTGCAGTTAAACAAACTCGTGTCAACTAACTTCCTTGGTTGTAAAATTGTTTGTTTACGACGCATTTAAAATGTGCCGCTTGAATATAAAAAAATGTTACCTTCTTTGGGAGCCGACATTTTTTCGCAATAGAAGAGATTTTTAATTAAATGTTAATATACGGAATAATATCTTCACATGCTCTCCGCCGAACCACACTTCAATATACTGCCGCGATAAACAAGACCAAACTTTGATAAATATTGGAGGATTTACGTCTGAACCGACTTGCCATGTGAAATATTCCACGAATATTTATACTTGCCAATGTGTAAATGTTATCTGTAGGTATATCTATTTTGCTTCCACAACGGGGAATTCAATTACTAATTTAGATGTTTCTTTCCTTTTCGCACATTTAACTCGGGTTGAGAATAATTCTGTTTTCGTATTTTAAAAATATTGTTTCGATTATGACTATGTTCCGTTTCGAATAAAATTCCAAAATAACATAATATCTTTAGAATTGGATTTACTTCATATTTATTTTAAATTAAAGTAGAAAACGTTAAGTAATTGCGTACTACAAAAATTTAAACATAAAACGCAATATTTGTGGCTGGCCTTCGTCGTTAATTCAAAATAATCCAATGATTACTTGATGTATAATTGACTTCAGGCTCGTTGGACGTCTCGCGACGTTTGCTTCGTACAAATACTTTGAAACGTGTTTATTTTTTTATGAATTTATAATTGACAAGTGTTTAAACCTACAAAACTGGTGAGTACTTTAGATTTTCTTTAGTTATTTATTTCCTATCAAGTTTTTAATAATCTGTAATTAATTTATTAAACAAAAACAATCGCAAAACAAATTCGTAACACGCTTTCAATTTTACACGAGCTCACGTGGTTATGTTTTTTATTTGCTTCTGTCATTTAAAATATTCTATTCATATTAATTTACTTTCCCAGTAATATTTTGGACCGTTGTAATATGTGAATAGGTTATGTCGGAATGTTTAAATTGGGGGTTTTAATTAAAAAAACAAGTATCTATGATCTTTGTTTATTTTTTGTAGTGTCAACTTAATCCACAGGTGTTTTTCGGAATGAAGTTATATTTCAGGGTCATATTTTAACCTCTTTTTGAATAAAGGCTTCCTTCTTAAGCATGGTTTAATTTATCTTTGAATTAATGAGTAGAGTCGTAAAGCAAGTTGAAATCATAACATCTAAAATTTTAAAAATTCATCATCTTAGCAGTTTTAGTCACAGGAAATCACAAACTCGTATTATTCTTTAGTAACCAGTAAGAATAATAAGTAATTGTAAAGTATTAACGTGGCTAACATAGTAGTTATAATTTTAGACCACCAAATATGGTCAAATATTTTCATTTTTGAATGGATTTAAAAAATCCAAGTAAAGGAAATATTTTATGTGATAATTTAATTTAGAATGGTTTAGTAAATGATGAATACTTAAGGAATTTCAATTTCTTCTGAATGGTATTTGCAGTTTAGGTATTTGACAAAACTTTTAGTTTCCTCCTAATTGTTTGAATGTGGTAAACAGGATGGAATATGATTTATTTGACATTTCCCAATGTGTCTCATATCTAAAATATTGCTTATTGTTCTTAGACAGCATGTACACCAATATTTCATAAGTAAGGATAAGTCATCCTACTTTAAGACACATACTAACATACATAAACATCACGCCTTCTTCCCAGAAGGGGTAGGCACAAGTTCCACCAGGACACCCATGTTTCGCCTTATGTGTTCCATACCATGATGTGATAAGGGGCAACTCTATCGTCATATCAGGCACAAATTCCTGACTCTGGCCTGATAATGAATAGAAAAATCTAATTTCGCTGCCTGACCCAAACTAAAAAACGAGACTCAAACCCAAGATCTCAGCTTTGCAATCATACTGTAGTACATCTATGCCACCGAGACGGTCATCATACCTTAACATACTGCAGTTTATATTAGTGCTAAAATATTCTATTAGTGCATAATGTCCTTTTTTTTTTATTTGCATTTGGCAGTGTTAAAAGAAAACCCTTTTTTGCCTAAATGGCATCTGTATTTATTTAAGTTTATGGAGTCCATGAATTGTAATTTTAACCGTTAATCAATGGTTTATAAATACCAAATTTTTATTTGAATTTGAACAACCATTTACGTAACACCATGATGTAATTTCTGAGTTAACATTGATTATTGCATAAAACTAATAACAATGTTAATATTTTGCTATATTTTTTGTGAAAGACTTAAATTGTAACAAATGTTATAAATCATGCATTAAATATCTCCGTCAAAAATATCTTATTGTTATATTAATATTTGGAAAACATTATAAGCATTTAGAATTGCCTTTATAATTCATTTACTTTGATTTCTATGTATGAGTTTGATATTTTTCTTTCTTCCAAAAAATGTATTTTGTAAATCATTGCATTTATAGCCTCCATAGAATATTTCCTTTTTGCGAGCAGCATTCAAGTGTTCCCTGAAATATTTAGTGTGATTTGTCTGTTCCATTCATATTTAGTTGAGATACGCTCAATGTCATGGTGTTGCTATAGTGTTCATTATTTTTATTCTTGTCACAGAGAAACAAAAACGATAATTATAAAATAACTTGTTGACCTTGGTTCTCCATAAACATAGGAACCCGGAGTATATTTTACTTTTTTGCCATGGTATATCTAGGATTACATTGGCTACAGAAGTTTGGGCATAATGTACCTCGAAAGGTCACGCCTACTCTCGTGATTTTTTTGTACGCTAAAACCTTTCAACCACAACGCATTTCATCATTTCCCAAAATAGGGTAGTCAGAGAAATAGAAAATACTTGACAAGAACAAACACTATTCCGTGTGTAACTCGCCAGAAGTGTTTTAGAAATATTTTTAATGCAAAAACATATTGGGTACCTACGTTTGTCATATCTCTGCATTTTCGCTTACACAAAATCTACAGCTTAATCAATTCACTTTAGATACACCGTATTTTTAGCGCTATATTATCACTTGAATGTTTAAACAACCAATTGACTTTAAATAGCCGCAGATATTATTTGAATTCGCGTAATTTGCTAGTAATACCGTCTTTTTATCCAAGTTCAGTCAATGGAATACATTAATCGCCTAGGATGCCATTTTGATTCGGATTCGCTCAATTTTAACAACCTTAGGTAGGTAGATAGACGCACTGAAGAATGGGGTGGCCTACATAAAATGATTGAAATTAATTTTAGGTCAACCCCATTCAAGTAAAAATCTATGGTACGTTCGACTGTGTCCAAAATCCATAACTAGTATTTGTTATCTAATCGTTCTCTTACATATCCGATGTTTAAACAGCTTGATGGGAATGAGCTTTCCGAAATGGATAAATTTATTTTTAGGTATCCGAGTCGTGTCTGTTAAGCACTTAGGGTCAAACATGCATACACGTCTGCAAAACGGAATTATTAGATATTATTGCGACATGCAGCTATTAGAGCCTAAAGGAATTATAAATAGTAGCTTATCAATGATACATAATAATTAAGGTAGCTTCTCGATTCAAATCCACCATTGCAGGAAAGCAGAAATCTAAGACTCATTATTGTATTGAATAAACCTGTTACTTTTGTCAGTTCATTCGATATTGATGATCAACATTGATATTGGATCGTATTACAAAGATTTAGATCGATATAGCTGCCTGCGCACGACCCAGTTGTACTTGTAAATGAGCCCACATTTGAATAAAGAGGCAAACATTATGCAGATTATTTTTTTAGTGATGAATTTAAAAGTAAGCATTCGGACAACTTAGTTCATGTGGTTTGTCATGACAGGCTTGCAAAACGAGGCATAGGTAAATGTAGATTCAAGTGTATATTCCCCATTGAATTGTAGGGTGATGTTGGTAATACAAAACCCCGAAAAAGTTGAGATGTTTTTATACCACAAATACAGGGAAAAAGAATTAAGAAGGTAAAATCATGAAAGTAATAATCAAGAAGTCACATTGATTGTGACTCAGGATTTAAAAGAAAACACAAGTAAAAAGAATCGTGCTCAATAGCGTGTATTTGGACGAATGATAATAATGATAGAACATACAAAACATTGGAATACTTGACACTTAACGACAGAAATTCATCGCAATTCAATACGCTATCCTAATCCATATCTAAGGATCAATCACGAAAATAGACCAATCAAAACTCGTAAAATGTGGGCGAGTCGGCAATCCAATCCAATCCAATCCATTAGCCAAAAGAAGTCCACTGCTGAACATAGGCCTCTCCTAATGATTTCCACAGTGACCTGTTGGAGGCAGCCTGTATCCAGCGACGTCCCGCGACCTTTACCAGGTCGTCTGACCACCTAGTGGGTGGACGTCCGACGCTGCGCTTTCCGCTTCGTGGCCTCCCTTCGCGAACTTTTTGGCCAAGTCGTCAATACCTTGTGCCAATTGGTCTAGTGTTCGATTTATCCTTAGGTAGACATAATTTGGTATTGGGTAAAACATTTCAGTTGATGCTTGAAATTGAAACGATAGAAAAATCTAAATTAGTGAACATATTTGTGATCCAAGTTTCTAAGACCAACGCCCAGAAGTAAAGAGGCGCATTGAAGTCTAAAATATGGTATAATCTTTTTAAGAAGCAATCTGATTTTAGGTATAAGCTGAGTCAAAAATGATACTTATTAGGATCTGCATTTAACATTTAATACATTTGCAAGTCGAAAACAATAGTTAAAGTGGAGCGTTATTGGCCCAGTTACATTTGGCCCGTCAGTCAATAGGTCTCGAATACATAGATATTGTTCGGTAAATAGAAAACATATTGTTTGTTATCACATTGCTATGTTGGGACCACATGTTGCTATTACGCAGGACCTCTCCTTCAAGTCTACATACTAACACAATTTGTTTATCCTAATACAACTACGTTTTGAGCTTTGAGACTTGAGTACAGGTCAGTAACTGACCTACCATTTTTTTCCTTTAGATTTGAAATTTAATCATTGAGTATGGAAGGGTTCGTTTGAGCGAGTACTGTGACCTACAGCGGTAGTGGTACTGTCGAACGGAATATCGACGTGAAGTAGCAATTCAGTTTACGCGTTTCGTTCGGTTGGATGAGTTCGATTGTTGGAGATCCAATAACTTCTTTTTTCTGTTCCTCACTATCCCTAATATTTTCAATAGATTTAATCTGTCCCATCAAGTATAGTGGGTGTTTATAAGCAGTGAACATTAATTATTCGGTGAGCTTCTTGCTTTTTTGTATAGATAAATTTATAATTAGTTTGTATAGATTATTTTTGCTATCGTTACGTCGAGCAATTTAGAAACGCAAATCGCAGCTGATACCGCGCAATATAACAATAATAATAAATTCTAATTTATACGCTGAGTAAATTGTATAGAAGTTTCGCCACACTAATAAGATGAATGATGTAAATTATAGTTGCAACATTAACTTGTAATGGAAACCTTATAATTTGATACAGATCACGTTTGGCAACGGATGCCTTTCGCGCCGACTGACTGCACGCTATTTCGATATTGTGATTAAAATACGTGGTTATTTAATGCTCGCCTAATTCGAAAGAGAATTACCTGATATATGAAAATTAATGATCATGGTGCGGATCGACACAGGGAAATCCTTTAGGTCCTAACTTTCAACTTTATAAGCAAGGAGGTGCATCTCTCAATAGAGAAAAATTAAGCTGAAATCAATATTCCAGCTTGTCGGCTAGTCTGTCGTCCATGGAAAACTACCTACAATAATACTATAATTTATTGGCTTTCAGTACTTTTCCTTCTGCTTTCTCTTCATTTTAGACCTCGAAGATCAATATGTTCGTAGGCGGAGACGATTACTTTTTATGACGCTTGTTGTTTACTCTGAATAAGTTGTAGGTATAGATAGATGGCTCGCAGTTGTATCGATCTAATAACCTTGCTAAATATTGATTATGTGTCTTCTATTGGACTTGACTTCAAAGATTGTGAAAAGTTACGAGTCAGTATGTCACGATCGACAAAAATTAAACCGTGTGTAAGCATGTACCTGTTGTTATCCCAAATAACTAAATACATACATTAAATTGATATGAGTGTAGTCCAACAAGAATACCTACTGGTTTATATATAGTATCGCTGTCAATATCCTACAATAACTATTATTTATATCTGTTTAATTTCCAATAAAGTTATCGGACAGTTGTTTATGCACGACCCTTTGTGGAAATGTACTCAGAAGTGGTGTCACGACCCTCTACCCCCGTCGACTGATAACTGACCCCCTACGGCTTGGTATGACGACATAACGGTGTATTATTGCTGTGTTTATGTTTGCACTATCGTCCGTACCAATCTTATGTACATTTTTCTAGATAGTTTCGTCATGGCTCTCCATTTTGTTTTCGCGATCTTAATGCCCCACAGCGATAAGAGTGTGTTGTGGTCCACTGTGGACATGTTTGAATTGCAAAATCTATTTTTGTATTTTAAGAAAACAACGATAGCGATGCTGAAAATAAACAGCGAAGATTTACCTGTTTGTATTTTGATTTATTTTGAAGTTTGTATTTTTAAACAAAACTCATTAATTATTTTTATATTAATTTCAGAGTAAGCTCTGACTAATTTCTGATTAAAAGGACAGAAAGATGATATAAAATGTTTACGCTCTGGAATTTCCACGCGTGCATCATACGATTTGGCAGCAACTACGATTGGGAATATTAATGGCAATTCAATCATATTATTTTCAATCGCATTCTTGATATTTATGTAAATCGTTATTTTCTGGGAAAATCCTAATTACGTAGTAGTCATTAGATTATTCTCAAATTTTAAACAATGATCGCAATTTTTTTTTACAAAAACTCTTAAGTTCTAAGGAAACGTGGAAGTGCCCATATTAATTGGGACAATCTATCCTTTAAACTACGCATTAAAAAGCGCAGACCTCAATATAAAATAATTATATTTATTTACTTTATAATTAGACAGCATACGAGTTAAATATTAAATTCGAAAATCCATCGCGTAATTGATACGACATTTAATACCAAATCTCATTGATTTTAACCGCATCTGGAAGCCTAGTTGAGCGTGCATTCCATTTAATTGTTATTAATTACTTTTAACTGAGTGCACAGACTGACAGGATTGATCTCACAATTTTGTTACTTAATGTTTCCTACTTTTAATCAAGATTCTAGATCAACATCTTCAACCAAAGAAATTCCGTTGATAACATGGGCATATTTAGGCTTTTTACGGCAACTTCTTGGAGTTTAGAAGTGGCATGTATCCAGCGATGTCCTAAAGCCATGATTAAGTGTCTCCATCTTGTAGGTTTTCGGCTTTATGCTTACCGCTACCTTGGTTAAGTCCTTAAAAATGTTTAGCTGGAGTTTCAATAAGCCTACATTTACCTTATTCAGCCTTTTCAATCAAATTTTTCATATTTTTTTCAGGAGCAATGCACGAATGCAATCCATTTGCGAACTCTCATGCAATGAACTCTCATTGCGATCTAGTATGTACATTTATTGAGTTGCTAATTCATTTGCAGTGCTTATTAAAACGAAGAATGTTTACAGTTCTTTTCAAGTTTTGCATTAACACATACCTTTAAAGTTTATGAATATCTATTAAGCGTGTTCTTAAAGCCTTATAATAGTGTTTGTTCTCCGTTATAATATGTATTTTCGCACTTGTGTATTCAAGAATGACGAATACGGAGGTGTGACGAAATTCAAGGTCTCAGTGTAGTTTAGGTGTCAATGCGTAGCGCGTAAGATCTAAAACTTTGATTTTGTTGATCGTCGAACAAAAAAAGTTAGATGTATGATGACTTTTAAAATGCTCTGATTTGAATTGTAATCGACTTCGTTTGTAATGTTGGTGATATAATTAATTAACATTACTGTTATACAAGTAACAAACTATTAAATAGGTAGTTTATAAAACCATTTATATGCATAAAATAATATCTATTCTCATGAACTTGACATTTCGCGCCAAAATATTTTTTCTTAGCCATCAAGGAATCGCAGTTCGCAGCCTACTTAGATGCAAAAAACTTTGAGGAAAAACAGTTGTGTTCCATTTTAACATTGAAGCTGATAATCGCCATTAGTATTTTTTTGCGCACTGGCCTCATAATGTTGACTAGCATAAACATATTTTCGTATTAGTCTCGAAAACAGGCTGATTGTGACGTTACATACGTTGTCACAATCAGCCTGTTTAGCTGAGTTTGCGATGTTCTCATTACAACGTTGTATATTTACAATAGAAAATAGAGGAATATAGTAAATAAAGTAAAGAGTAGCTGATGAAGCTTAATGCCAGTAAATACAATTAAAAGTGGTATTGTTATCCCACAGCATCGAAAATATGTACTTTAATTAATTATTTTGTGCGATTTGCGGCGAATATTTGAAACAGATGAGTGGATAACATTATACTCGTAGTGTTAATACTGAAATAAACTGGCGGAATTGATAACATTAAAAACTCTCTTAAAGAGAGTACTCTCTATACGTCAGGCAGCGACCTGCGGCGGGCCCCTGGCACAGCGAAGGTCCATGATCGGTGGAAACCACTTACTTTCAGGCGGGCCGCATGCTCGTCTGCCGGGAAGGTTAATGGAAAAATAAAAAAAGTTCTGACAAGGCTAAATATAGCTATGGAATGTATTTTTTTTTTTAATGTTTAATTCACTAGAAGGCTCCCCAATCTCCGAGCACACGTTCTAAGACGAGTAATAATATATATTATTTTTTAAACAAAATAAGAGATATGTATTCACGATAATAGCGCAGCAACACTCTTGGCCCAAATCAATTTATCGGAGTGACGTGATGACGTCAAACATCTCGCGTAATGAGCTTGTTTTTTGACATCACAATTGTTTCACAACAAACTATTACTTATTTGACAATAATATTTTTCATATGACGACAATATTGTAGGCCGGTTTCAATCGAAAACATGTTTACATGAAACATAAATATGTAGATATTTAATTTTGATTTCTCATCAAAATCGTCTTGTTTTAGTTGTGCCCTCTTCAAAGGTTGCTAGAAATGTTCTTGAATTTGATCGTTGCACTATTTACAATCTAAGGAACTCCTAATTAACATGAAGGAGCTCTGGTAGACCCTACAGAAACAGTATTTTGCGTTTGCCATATAAATTATGAGTGTATGTATGTAAAACATTTTTAGCATTGTCATAATAAATTGTCCTATTCACAAGAAACCCACTGCTGAACTTAGGCCTCTCCCAAGCATTACCATAGCGATTCATTGAATTTAGCCTGCATTAACCTACTTCTTACAGCTTTAAATATTTTGCTATGTTCGTTGTACTGCCAACAATACCTGAACTATCTTTCCACAAAAACTTATGATGCAATTTCTTAATGAGTTGTTGCGTGTTTGCGCAATTTACGGTTACACGTTTAATGATTAGGTCGTTTAAAATTAACGGAGATGTTAATCATTGTTATATTGAGGATGCCGAAGATCGGGCAAAATGGAGGAGAATTAGCCGGAAGGCGGACCCTGGCACCGGCCGGGATAACGCCGGGTAGAATACATACATACATACATAAACACACGCCTTTTTCCCAGAAGGGGTAGGCAGAGGTGCTACCAGAACACCCACGTTTCGTTTTTTATATTCCGTCCCACAATGCGATAGGGGGCGAGCCTATCGCCATATCGGGCACAAATTCCTGCCTCCGGGCTGATAATGAATAGAAAAATCCAATATCACTTTGCCCGACCCGGGATTCGAACCCGAGACCTCACCTTTGCAATCATACCGTAGTACCACTACGCCACCGAGGCAGTTTATAAGAAGAAGATTAATCATTGTTAATAATGCGAACATGTCCAAGGCATAGTCTATGGTCTATATGGATGAACGCATTAAGTAGCATGTTTTAAATAATTAAAATATGATACATATTATTTAATATTTCGAATTCATGTTTAGTTACTTGAGAAAAGAAAATGTTTAGAAACTTAGGCCTACATTCATCTTTTACTCATTCTCGGAACAGAATCACATAAACTATAATGTATTAACGACATAATAATACGTCATTGGGTGCTGATTTATGATCGTAGATATGACGTCAGACTCCATTAAATAACAGCACACCCGACTGAATTCATTCATAAAGCCCCAGTATTTGATCAGCATTCCCGAAATCGGAGCATTCATAAACTTATCGCCTTTCGTATCTCACCATTGCATGTTTATAAACATTTGGAGCGAGTTTTATTTTTCACTAGTTTAGTTGTGGCAACGCCTTAGCGAGGCGGTCAGCTAAATGTGTTTTGTTCATTTATCAAGCAATTGTAGTGTTATTGGCATTAAAAACTTATTTGTATAATACTCGATATAACATTAAGAGTTCGAAGATAGTGTTTAGTTTTTGTTTAACCTCCAGCCGGACATTTTCTCGCGTGCATCTGATATTTTTTTATATCTTCGCGCTAATTTTGATGTCGTTGACTTTGTTTGTTGTGGGTTAAATTGAGTGAATACGAGATATTTATTTCGAGGTATGTCCTTGTTTTATCTGTTAGGTTAATTGAGAAATTAAGTTTATTGGAACTACAATGTACTTAACTTGTTAATTGACTTGTGTAAGTTCATAGATATTACAATATTTAATGAGACAGCTTACGGTCTTGTACATAGCATTCTTATAATTATACAAAATAAAAAAAAAGATAACTATTCAAATAGGCCTTGTTTTTTAGAGAAGAATTTGCTTTTTGTGTAAACAATTTTAAATGATTTTTTATAAAACTTTTTACATACGATATCCCTGAAAAGTGTTGATATTTAATCTAGTTGTTGGTCGTTTATCCTAATCATTGCAAACGAAATGCATTGGAGAAATACAATTAGTTACCTATAACTAATTGAATGTTGTATACTTCCAGATATAATATGGATGGTCCCGCAGGACCATCTCCATGTCAGCGCGATGTGGTCGGGAGCAGCACAGACAGCATGCAGAGGCTACGGGTAGACGCACAGAACCAGGCCAGCACAGATGGAGAAGTCAAAGTCAGAAGTAGGAGACACGGCAGGGGTGCTGTGGAGACAGGTGGGTGACATTTTTTTCAAACTGGTTACCTTAAAATAAAAACAAAACTGAACTTTTAAATTAGTATACAGTATACGCATTTGCACGTGTGGTCTTCGACCGTGATTAATAATATACTAATAAATAATTTGACACTTAATGAATAACTAAAAAGTTCAAAATGGCAGGCATATTTTTTTAAATTGCTACATAAACCGACGTCTTTTTCCCAGAAGGGTAGGTAGGTAGGTAGGTAGGTAGGGGTAGGTAGAGGTGCAACCAGGACACCCACGTTTCGTCTTGTATTTTCCGTCCTACGATGTCACAGGGGGCGAGATTTTAAATGCTATCTACTAAGCAAATAACTAAGCAAATAAGAACAGGAGAAATTGTTATGAAACTTTTTTTTAGCCTATTGATATTTGAAATGAGAATTTTGAATAAGATTGCTCACTACAGTGGAGCGTACCATGACTACGAAATGAATGTATGATGCTAGAAATATTCTACTGCCCGCATTCTGTGACCAGCTGGTGAAGTTCTGTAGTAATTTATACAAGGAATATTTTGTTGCCTAAACTCGACACGCCCACAATTGATGTATTGATTGGTCTACTTTCAAAATCGATCATTGGATAGCGATCGGTTGTTTATTAATTGTGGTATAAATGAGCGTTATAAGCGTAAAAACTATTGCACAACGAATTTCAATAGCTTATCGTGTTGTTATAATATATCTAATGTCAATGAAGAGGTTAAACAAAACTGAGCATCTTTGCCACCAATTAGATGTTTGCTGTTTTTTTAACTACTGAGATTTGTCTGTATCTAGATAAGGCGACGGTCATCAGTATTTCATGATGGAAATGTATGGCCATTCACGATTTCTGTCGGCAAACAAGGATGTTTTCTATATTTTTGTTGATCTTAGAAGATTTGAACTTTTATTAAGGAATACTCTTACAAATCAATATTTAAAATGATAGTTTAAACAAGGGTAACTACTAGATAAATGCATGTACAAATGCATCTACAGCCTGCAGTCTTATGCTTGCATATAATGCTGATGTACCTCAGTCTTACTATATTTTCTATTTATTGTAGGAAATTACCCTATTGGATACAGCTTTTTTTGCGTAGGCCCGGCAAACGAGTAAACAGGTCACCTGATGATAAGTGATCACTGCCGCCCATGAACATCCACAACGCTTGGATCATGGATGTGTTGCCGGCCCATTAAATCGGAAGCAGGGCGGGAAGCAAAAAGGATTCCTAAGGGTTTTAGTCCTCGTACTAAAGTATATATTGTGGATTCGGCATTTGATTTCTGTATTATATTTATATATTAAAAATAAACTTAATAATGGCTACTATCCGCGTGGTGTGTTCGCTGTTGCGGCGGTCATGGTCGTGACTTATGATACACTCGAAATAAAAAACTCTTTAACCGTATTAATTATGTTTAAATGATAAAATGATGATTATTGTGCTAATCGCGCCATGTGGACGCGTGTTGAGTCAAAATCGCCAGCTCTGGAGTTCTGTGTCAAGGTTGTGGTGAAATTCAATACAAAATGTGAATTAAGTTCTTTAGGAATATCAACTGAAATCTAGAGTTCTAGACGATTGATTATTGACTATGTATAAGGTAAAAGTAATGTCCCATGAGATCATGTATTTGTGTTTAAATTTCTTGTACGTAAGTTTATGTTGGTATTTCTTACAATTCCTTCCAATTGTGCAAAATTGGTAAGGAATACCAACATGAACATAGATAACATGCCGTATTACAGTTAATTTAGCTTGTATTCAGATGAAGATGTAATAGCGCAGACGAGCATATCGTAATGCCATATTTCTATCTAGGCCAACTATTATGTGGTTTACCATTCAAATAGCTCATACAAGGTAGTTTGCCCGACCTGGGAATCAATGCTCGAGACCTGACGGTTGACAACACTTACACGTGGCCTATAATCAAATGAGGTGACCTATTACCCAATTTAAAAAATAATAAGCATCGGAAACTTATTCTTAATTCGACTCATTCTCGCATTGATTATTAATCTCGGAACAAATTGCGACGTTGTAAGATTATTGTAAGATGATTGGTTTCAGTTGCTAGTTATTTATATGTGAGAATCGCACAAAAGCATCATGTAATAATAATATTATGCGAGTTAATTTTCCTGTAGGCCGTAAAACGCATTTAACATTAAATATTTTGCCAGATCCTCGTGGTATCGGACCAGACTCGGCTGCCTACATGTTCACGGTGGTCGCGGGTTCAAATCCCAGGGCACACCTCTGACTTTTCGGAGTTATGTGTGTATTGATAGTCAATCACCACGCACTTTAACGGTGAAGGAAAACATCGTGAGGAAACCTGCATACCGTAGCGATTTAAAAAAAAATTCTACGGTGTGTAAGTCCGCCAACCCGCACTAGGCCAGCGTGGTGGACTATATGGCCTAACCACTCTCAATCGTACTCTCGATTGTAGAGGAGGCCCGTGCCCTGCAGTGGGTCGTATATGGGCTGATACAATACAATTTTGCCAGACGCCAAATACCCCTTTCCTCTTCCCATGCTTTTTCCTTCCCGCTCGCCTTCCGAATTAATGGGCCGGCAACACGTCCATGATCCAGCGTTGTGACTTGTGGATGTTCATGGGCGGCAGTGATCACTTACCATCAGGTGACCTGGTTACTCGTTTGCCGGACTGATTGTATAAAATAATATTACCGGTACATTAGCATCCATACTAATTTACAAAGCTGGAGAGTTTGCAAGAAGGCACTAATTACTAGCACTGCCAGTTAGATTTTAAAAATATTTTTGCATTTCATGACTTCATTTTTGAGGAAGACTACCTATAGGCTGTTTAACATCACACTACGACCCGTAGAAACGGAGCAAAAAGAAAATTTTGGTGAGATACTTAGTTAAATTTTATAGTATAAATGGTGTTTTGAAATGTGTGTAATGTTACTGATAATTAATCTTAGAATTCTTATTCATTACTTCCTAAATGATGCAGGAAGACGTTTTTATATCGGCACGGCGTAGTAAATGAATTGCACATGATTAAATTGATTGAATTGCACGTGCGAAATATTATCACGCGCCGGTGGAGTCCATTAAGTATTCCGCTTGTAACCGGATCGATACGCCTGATCCCGGAAACCAATTTTGTGTGGGCCGCTATCATGAGTTTTACGTTTTGTGTGTAGTCGCCGCTCTTCGACTTGGTACGAATGTACTGGCTGACCCGCTTGATATTATAGACTTCGCTTATAGACTTAAGCAGTGGTAAGAGAAAAGTTGATTTGAATAGTTAGAGCCACTCCGTTCTCAGCCATTAGCCATGGCTCAGCATGAATGCATGGGCTCGTCCAGGGTGGTACCACTGTCTCAGGAGATGGACGTGAAACGACAGCTTTCCTCTTCCCGTCCTTTTTTGCTTTCCGCTCCCCTTCTTATTCTCTGGGCCGGCAACTTATCTATGATCCAATGGTTGTAAATGTTCATGGGCAGTAGTGATTACTTACCATTATATGACCTGTTTGCTCGTTTGCCGGACTTTATGTATGAAAATGCTGCCTATTGTGGCTAAAGCTTTTAGCCAGTTTTATTTTTCAATCCTATTTTTAACCGACTTCAAAAAGGAGGAGATTCTCAATTCGTTGCAATCTTTTTTTGGATTTGGATTTTTGTTGTTTCAAAGCGTATACTTCACAGGTGGTTTTATAAAAAAATGGTCACAATCTGACGAACATCTTCGGACCTGGAGAATAAAATCCCTCAAAATTAAGTAGGATTCCAATGGTTCTTGTTGCATTAGCCAACAAATCAAAATAATATATGCGTAACATATTGAAGGCGGCCTGCCAAGTGCCAAACACGTAGGACCTACGCCTTATTCTAATTTAAATTTCTACGTGTTTGGGAGTTGGTGATCCGCCTTCAATATGTTACGCATAAATTTTGATTTGTTGTCTAGTCAAGTCAATAAGCAAACTAGTCAACGTGTACAAGTACAGTGAAATAGATATTATTTTTAACTTTGTAGTTTTCTTTATTTAGTTACTTTATAGTGATATTTTTAAGTGGGTTTTCATTTTTATTAAAATTTTAATTTACTATACTAAATGACATGGCAATATACTTGCTTCTACTCATATGGAGGGACATACGCTCCGCGATATATAAGCAGTATAGTCAAGAAGTGAGAACAAGTATCCTTCACAGAGATGATTGAATGACTTCCAGTGGATTTATATAATACTTATCGGAGGTCACTCAGCAGATACAGAGATAAGGAGCACGCGAGCTGCGCCTGCGTCTATTGTATTAACTGTATTTAATGAGGTCAATGTGCCAAAAAAAAATATCGATATATTCGTAAAGATAACGCTTGAGTGACAAGAAATATGTGGGATAAGTCGGGTTTGGTTTAGTGGGTAGGATTACAGGGGTGTATTGTGAGGTGTTGGGTCGATTCCCCGGGGCAATGTTTAACGAGACATTTAATTATTATCGCAGGTATTGGTGGTAGAAAAATCGTCATAGTTTAATAACATCAACCCTAAAAAAGGCTGTGTTTGAAAGTGAAGAAGATGGATATTGAATAGGACAGCAGAGATCAAAAGTTAACGCTTGTCGATTTTAATACTACAAACCGACGGGTCCACAAAAATCTTTTGAAATAACAAGACGGTTTTACACCTACATACGACCAAATAATGATAGAACATACGAATATTTGCCTCGATGCCTCAACCAATACTCCCTCATTGCATAGACTCAGTCAGAAGCACACCCTCTCTCTGTTGTCGGTTCCTCATTACTGAGGATCGTGGTCAGAAGCCTGCCTATAAAGGATTAAAAAAAAAAAAAGCACTAACATGCACCTATTTCCTCGATATGTTTATCTGATTCGTTTGGTTTCAGGTTTGACACATGAATGCGGCGTGTTTGGTGCAATTAGTACGGGAGAATGGCCGACACAGGTGGACGTGCCACAAGTCATATGTTTAGGATTAGTAGCATTACAGCACCGGTGAGTCCATACTTTTATCTTTTTTTATATTATTTTTAAACAACATGTCCGGCAAACGGGCAAACACAAGGGCGCAAGGTCACCTGTTGCGAAGTGATCACTGCTGCCCATGAACATCCACAACGCTGCAATTATAGACGTTTTGCCGGATCATTAAATCGGGAGTGGAGAGGGAAGAAAAACGGATGGGGAGAGGAAAAGGGTATTTGGCATCCGGGCACCGGTAATCTCACTCACCGAAGGAAACGCGAGATATTAGCTCGTCGTAATCATCATCTCCATCGTGAGCCTTCGTGGCGCAGTTGGTAAGACGTCGGCTGTGAAACAAGACGCCGTGGGTTCGATGCCCGCACTAAACAAATGTTTGTATGAAGTATTTGTTTCGGGTCTTGGTGTTTGTGAGACGAAGTCTCTCGTAAAGATCGACCCCCGCTACTCATCAGCCAGGTCTGCAGCTCCGAGTTGGGGTATAATAGGAGAGGTATGGGACAAGATTTCAATTTGCCTCAAATAACTACCCAAAAATTGCTGTCATCTCTCGGACTATATTATAGTTTTGTATAATTGTCAAATTAAAATAAAAAAACCTGCGTGTTTGTACTTTTGTACGCATGTAAGAATTTATACTTTTTTAAAGATAAAAGTTACTTCTATCATGAATTTATGAATGTATATGAAACTCCTTTTAATATATCTACGAGCTGTCACGGTTTGACAGACAGTTAACAGCTAACTTCATCATGTCGACGCCGGGGTGCGCGCGCATCTTAAAAATTGTACTCGTCTCAAAAGAAGTATAATATAAGTATAAGATAATATAAGTATAAGTATAAGATTTCAAAAAGTGTAACTTCAAACAGTGACGTCACTGTTAAGCTTTTTTTTTTGTTGACGCGGGGAAACCGAGTTACCGCTATCGTCCCACCTTGGGGGAAAGTGGAGCGATTATGTTGGGTTCACCGGTCTAGGGCATACCAACCAAAACCCCGCGTGGCCCTCTTCGGCACAAATGGAACGGCCCCGGGGACCCGAAGCAAGAGCGCCTCAGCTTCTACCGGAACCGTTCCTGCACACTGCCGCTTACTTGCGGCTCTTACTGCTGCTGAGCATCTCGGGGTCGCATTGTATCTGTATACAAATGGCACTACGACAGTCCCCCACTGCGTGCCCACGACCCCCAAATCCACGTCACTGTTAAGCTAACAAAATTGCAATCCCGGATGTAATCATTACTAACGCCTACAGAATATGCATAGTTTGTTAATCATAGGCACATTAAAAATGCTGTGCTGTACAATTCACGGAATAATATCACGAACAATGTTTAGCATAACAATGTTTGTTTAATGCTTATCGCGAAATTTACTTTGAATATAAACTAATGTGTAAATAGCCTAAGCTGCGTCCGTATTTACATTGTACATTATGATTTGTATGTTTTGTTTGGTTTACAAAGGTCTATGTTGTTGGTAATCGTGTTGAGCCATGCTAGATTTTCGGTTTACGAAACAGGTCGAATATGTATTGTAATTTTACATAATCGTTTATAGTTAGTATTTTTTGCACATATTTGGTTATGTATGTATGTATGTGTATTCATATATATTAATAGCTCTATGTAAAAATATTCGTGCACCTGAAACTGCCCCAACTTTCGTTTTTGCTAGCTTATCCATCCCATGGTTGTCTGGCAGAAATTGCTTTGAGCAATAAGACCGCCATTTGTACATATTTTTTTTTGTAATTTTTTCCACTTTTTATGTATTTGGTGTACAATAAAGTGTTAAATAAATAAATAAATAGTTTTTAAGCCAAATTATAAAGATATTATAAAGTGATCATCAATTTAAAATTCTTATAAATTAGTATACTATTTATCGTTTTTTGGCGCCCTCTGCGATGGTCCCATCGCGTTTTTCCTTGACGTCATTGCTGTAGGTACACATTATTATTTGATAAAATGTTTTTTTATTGTTATCAGAGGGCAAGAGTCAGCGGGCATAGTGACGTCAGAAGGAAAGAGCGCGCGCACGTTCAACTCACACAAGGGCATGGGCCTCATCAACAATATTTTCAACGATGACGCCATGAAGAAACTCAAGGGCAACCTTGGCATTGGACATACAAGGTAATCACCTGCATAGTGCAGTCAGTGGTCTACTGATGGACTTAAATCTTTCGTGACGCAGTCGGTCAAGGCGACGGCTGTGAAAAGTGAGACAAATGGGTTTGAACCCTGCATCGAAAAAAAACTTGTGTGATTCCGAATATATGTTATAATATGTTTGGAGTCTGAGTGTTGCTGTAGTTACTGTGGAAGCATTAACATTTCTAGTGGATTTTGTTTACAACTCTGAATTTGTATATTTTTGTGTAGTCAGAACTCTGTAGTTAGTTTTAGCTACTTTCTTCTTTCTTTGGCTCAATTCTATAGAAGGTTACATAAGTGATCTCACTCTTCTGTACCCGGGATCAAAAGAACAGAAGAGGTAGCAGCGTTCGTGTAAAGTCGTCTTTATACTAATTTATTGATGTATTCATTACCAGGTATTCCACATCGGCGGCGTCAGAGGAGGTGAACTGCCAGCCGTTCGTAGTGCACACGGCACACGGCGCTCTCGCGGTGGCGCATAACGGCGAGCTGGTCAACTGCAGCAGTCTGCGAAAGATGGTAACCACCTGGATACATTTTTTAGCCTATATTGTGTCCCACTGCTGGGCAAAGGCCTCCCCTTTATTGCCCCACTCGAACCTGCCATACATACATACGTCTAAAATTACTTAAAATGAAATATTCCACAGCTGGTAGGGTATGTAGGTAAAAAGTGTATTGGTTGTTGTATTTGCTAATGAATTATTAATAGTAATCAAATATTAGATGTATGATTCAATTTTATAGATGTTAATTTACTGTGTACATTTAAAATTCTTAAAATGTATTATGTCTGTATGTTTTGTCTTCTTCACTCAAACTGAGTCAAAAGTCGTTCGAAAGGGACAAAACATTCGATAACGAAAATTGGTTTTAAATTTGTCTATGAATAAGGCTGTTAGAGTTCAGTAATCACTCACCGTAATATCCTACACACATTGCTTACACCACTGATATTATGAAAAGAACCAAATACAATACTATTTTCCCTTCCAGGTGTTAGCGCGAGGAGTAGGCTTGTCGACACATTCAGACTCGGAGCTGATCACACAGGCGCTGTGCCTCAACCCGCCAGAGGGAGAGACTAACGGACCCGACTGGCCCGCCAGAATTAACCACCTTATGAAGTAAGTATTCAAGCTTAGTACAGATACAGATACTCAAAACTTGATTGAACACCACTTTTTTTTTTGCATATGTCCGGCAAACGTGCAAACAGGTCACCTCATGGTAAGTGATCACTCCCGCCCATGAACATACACAACGCTGGATCATGGATGTGTTGCCGGCCCAATTGGGAGAGGAGCGGGAAGGAAAAAAGCATGGGAAGAGAACAGGGGTATTGGGAAGCTGTCGAATTCCTGTGAGACAGTGATACCGCCCCGGATGAGCCTACCCATCCATGCTGAGTCATGACAGAGAACAGCGTAGCTTTATCACTTCTAAAAAGTAAACAAAAGTGTGTAAAAGTGCACACATTATGTTACATTATTTTAAAACAATTACGAAATTGTTTTTTTTTTGTTCTCAGGTTAGCACCTCTAAGTTACTCGCTAGTGATAATGCTGAAAGACAAAATATACGCGGTCAGAGATCCGTATGGCAACAGGCCGTTGTGTCTCGGCAAGATATTGCCTCTCGGATCATCATGTGAGTTACCACCATAAAATATTTAGCAATAGCATAAAATTGTTGTCTTTTGGTATCTTCTAGAATGTAATTGGTTGTAAATTGGTGCTGCTAAATGGGCAATTGATTTTCCTATACTTAAAAAGTATTTACTGTAAGTCTACAACTGTCTTCAAAATAAATTTGTCTTTAAAAATAGCATTCATTTAATGTTTTGTTGCTTTACGGGTTGGACCACTTTTGCAGAACACAGTCCAATAATAAAAGATGTTTTAATTTTAACGTAAGTAGGTAATTAATGATCAGGGCTGAATGATTCTAAGCCTAGAAAGATGCTGTGGGTAGAAACATAGGTTTGTCTCTGTTATATTTTTCAGTTATATAAATACTTAGGAATAAAGTAGGTTTATGAAATGTTCTGTCCGTTATCTATGTTTATTATGAGCAAGGTTTTTTTCTCATGTTTTATTTAGTTTATAATATCTAACTTGGCTAAGATAAGAGATTTCTATTTATTGTTTATTTAATAATATTTTGATTGCAATATTTCTTATTAGTTTCTTTGTATAATGTAATATTCATTTTCATATTATTTTCTTTTATAAAATTCACTCACCCTACCCTTATCAACTTAGTTATATAAATAGATTTGTGTTTAGTTTGTAAAAAAAACGTTAAACAATGGTTTAGTAATTAATCATGTTTCTTAAAATAGCATAAATGCATCTGCATGCCTGGGGTATAACATTGTTTTTGTAATATCATATCATTTTATTACTTTATTGTGATTGCAATATGTATACTTGCGTTGTTCAGATTATTATAATCGCATTTTGGTAATTAATTCTACTCTTGGGTATCACTGTAGTAGATGAACGACGGAATGCATCTAACAAAATCTGACTAGCATAGTTATATAATCGGTATTGATTAAATATATTTTTTGAGGGATATTATGCCATTCAAATAATTTATATAATTGGAAACATGTAAATTAAAACTGGTTCACGTTTTCATGTCTGTCCAGGATGCATGTAAGTAAAATAAGTTATCAAATAATCAACTATTTTATTTAAAAATATTTACTAAAAATATTTTATAGTTATTTGTGTATGGCAACACTACACTACACTCTATAATCTATGGTAAATATTCTACCTAGTGTATGGCAACACTATGTCACGCACTGTTTAGTCTATGGTAAATATTTATTTAAAAAATTGTGATGTTTATAATTGGTGACTATTTAATGAAAAATTGTGATGTTTTATAACTAAGCAGGATGTTATGTGGCAATGTTGCAGATGTCTACAAACAGTCGTCCGCGCAGCATGCCGCCGGTAACTCGTCTTTCATATGTCATCGGTAATCGCACTGTGTGGCGCACTGTTATGTTCTTGCCATAGTCAAAAAACACAATAAAAATGTGGTAAAACAGTTATTAATTTTTGATATATTATTTGAATTTCGCAAATTAATTATTTTACAATATAAAATGTATATTTAAAAAATAAGATAAATAAAAAATTGTTAAATGTCGAGACTAGCCAAGTACATAACATTGATCCACCAAGTTGGATTACTGATAATCACAATTAACCATCATTTGTTTAATGTCTTCATTAGCTTGCACGTTGTGTTAACTTAGACCTAACTCTGTTAGATCTGAATAACTAAATAACCTAGAAAGATAGCTAATAACTAGAGAATGAGTTTGCATGAAAGTACTATTCTAATAAGTAATAACTAAGAATAAATTTGTGCATTCTTTCAATGAAAATTGATAGTTTTCTTGACGTTCTTTGGAATAACCTGGTTTATAAGGAATGTTTATAAATTTGTAAAAAAATCTTGTGTTCGATTCGCAAGTTGGGTATGTTGTATTGATCTTAAATGACTTCTCGTAATATTTAAAATTGCGTTGTGGATGTTCACGGGCGGCAGTGATCACTTACCATAAGGTGACCTGTTTGCTCATTTCCTAGTCCTATGAAATAAAAAAAAATCGAGCATTGGTTGTGAAGTCATGCAAATCCTGTGTTGCTGCATGATGCAGCTTAATAATTAATTAAGATTCTTCTTGTGATATGTAATATTAAAAACTAACAGATTGAATTGAGTTGAGCATGACTTAAGTTATGGAATGAATATAGATCTAAATAATTAGATTTTGCACGCATCTTGTAAAAAAAAATTAATACATAATTTCTTCTTTCTACTAACAATAGGTGACTGTAGGAAAGCAAATAATTTCGCTTATTTTTTCTCTGTAGTTAAAATTTACCTTCATTCATTTCCTTCCATTACGTAGTTTGTTAAAGTTGTTGTAATGTGAAGTGTAATATTTCAGTTCTCATGAATGGCTGCGCGAAGAACGGTATGGACGACAAACCTGAAGGGTGGGTGGTATCGTCTGAGTCCTGCGGTTTCCTCTCAATAGGTGAGACTTTATTTATATCATCATCATTGTCAGCGTTAACAAAATCCTCTACTAGAAGTACTCCTGTCTTGTACTCATTCTTATGACTTGATAAAAAATACTATCTTGTTACGCTAAAATTAACCTTCGATTTACAAAGAGTTTTAAAATCGAAATGCGGCAAACGAAATAACTTGCGAAAAAGGTATTTCGAATGTTATCTTGTTTCTCTTTCTCTCTGTATTTTTTTATCATTGTTAATTTGTTTTGTATTGTTATTTTATGGTTTTTGATTTCAATAATGGATGTTTAATTGTACAAATATTTGTGGGCTTGACAAAACAGACAGATTGAAAAAAAAATTTAGATATATTGATTTTTTGTATGAAAGATAGTCTGGTCAAAGATATGACCTATCTTTTCTCCTCATGTAAATGCGGGATAAGGGCAAGAGTGAGAAAAATAATGATGTAACGGTTATCATATATAGGCGCTCGGTATGTCCGAGAAGTGTTGCCGGGAGAAATAGTGGAGATGTCCCGGCACGGGATCAGAACCGTGGACGTGGTGGAGCGGCCGTACGGCAAGCACCAAGCCTTCTGCATCTTCGAGTACGTGTACTTCGCCAGGGCGGACAGCATGTTTGAGGGTATGTACCTTAGCTTACATAATAAGCTATGTAACTTATTTTGCTAATTTCCCTCTTAATAACATGGTCTATTTGGGATGTTGGTCCAAACTTCTGATTTTAATTCATTAGTAGTGTACAGTTCGTGTCGATAATTCAGTAGTATCGAAAATAATTAACTATCGTGTGTTTTCGCAAAGATATTTAAATACTTAGAATTTGTAAGTATGTTACATTATTTTATCGCGTTACAGTAATTTACAAACATTAATTTAAATAATAAATAAATACACCCAACAGTTACATATACACATTGTTCTGACCCCAAACTAAGATCGAGTCTTGTGGTCGATCGAGTTTCGTGACTTTTCGATCTCACAAACACCCAGACTCAAAACAAATACCAGTGGTTCACACAAATATTTGTTTCGGTGCGGGTATCGAACCCCCGGCTTCTCGTTTCACAGCCGGCGTCTAACCAACTACGCCACGAAGGCTGTCAAATTAAGTAATGACCATATGAGGAAGTTTCAATATTTCGTTGGATTTTTTAGTTACATTCGTGATACAGTTGCAATAAAGGTTCCCAACGACATTTGATGTTTGGTATGTGCATTGGCATATGTGATGTGTGTAATGTATACACGTGCTTGTGCAGGCCAGATGGTGTACTCTGCGCGCATGCAGTGCGGGCGCATGCTGGCGCGCGAGTCGCCCGTGGACGCAGACATCGTGTCCTCCGTGCCCGAGTCCGGCACCGCCGCCGCGCACGGATACGCTAGACAGGTAATACAATCAAATTATGTAGTCCATCTTAAAATCAGTAGTCACAAATAACGAGCTTGGGAAAAAAGAAATAAAAAGCTTTAATATCCAGATTGGTTGTGAACATTCATTTTGATAGCCGCCAATTTATACATTGCGCTACGGGAGTTGTTGATTTGTTTTTTTTTGTGATCAATTACACGAGAATCTCAAGTGAAGTCGTCGTAGCTCATACATAAAATAGCAGCACCGTTTACATGGCCCCAAAGACAAACATTAAATGAGAAAGGTGGGAAGGGAAGGCGTAAACGAAAATCGTCTTATGTAACATCTTTTTTATTGCCGTATAGTCCGACCCGTGATCACGAAAGCTGTAAAGTGATGGAAACGTCACGTCGAGAAGTTAAAAAAATTAAAAATTAATTCAAATTTGCGATGAAATCCGTAAGAATTGGTTTTAATTAAATGTTTATATTGTTTAGTCCGGCATCCCGTTCATGGAGGTCTTGTGCAAGAACCGGTACGTGGGTCGCACGTTCATCCAGCCGTCCACGCGGCTGCGGCAGCTGGGCGTGGCCAAGAAATTCGGCGCGCTGTCCGAGAACGTGCGCGGCAAGCGCATCGTGCTCATCGACGACTCCATCGTGCGCGGCAACACCATCGGACCCATCATCAAGCTGCTGCGGGACGCCGGCGCCGCCGAGGTACACGCGCTTGCACACCACTCTACCTGCACACGCACACACGCACGCACGCACGCACGCACGCATACGCGTATACATACGTACGAGTACGCACGTCACTAACGTTCACATATTTAGTATTGGCACGTCCAAGTATCTACGAAGTCTTGATGGTCTCAAGCGTAGAGTAGCCACTTCAGTGCAGGCCAGGAAGAGTATCCTCCGAAGAGATTTACATTGTTACCTTTTGCCAGTCGAATTATGCAATTCTTCTCTAATTCAGAAGATGCATAACATGGACACTTGAATATGACGTGATTTCCACAGTGGTTGCTCTTCGATCAGATACGATTATTCCACCAGCAGATCATGCAAATTATTGTATTTACAGGTGCACATAAGGATAGCGTCTCCGCCGCTCAAGTACCCATGCTACATGGGCATCAACATCCCCACGCGCGAGGAACTCATCGCCAACAAGATGGACTCCTTCAAACTCGCCGAACATGTCGGTGAGTACCACATTTCAACATAATACGGAAAATAATAAAAATATACTAAAGTCAGACACATATTAAGATACTTGTCTTGTTTAAAACTTTCGTTCTTGTAACAATTTCCAACACATTCATCTGTTAATCACACAAACATTACTGTAGTTTATTGCACCACATCATTTAAAATCGGAATTTACAATAAGTAATTGAAGAAATAAATTTGCGGTCTCTATCGAGTACGTCAACATAAAAGGAATGTTGAACATGAAAAACTATATTAAAAAGCACACACGAATTTAAATAGCTGACGCGAGTTCCTTTGAATGTATTAAAAGATTCCGACGTATTGAGAATCTCCTCCTTTTTTTGAAGTCGGCCAAAAATTAAGCTTGTTATTTTTTTGCCATCTACTGTGGCATCACAACAGCAGTTCAGTCATGAAATGTGATAAAAAAATTAAAATAAATATGTGTACCGCAGGTGCGGACAGCCTAGAGTACCTATCAGTGGAGGGTCTAGTAAGCGCAGTCCACTACAACATGAAGACCACCCCTCCCGACGGTCTCGGCGGCCACTGCACCGCGTGCCTCACCGGAGAATACCCCGGGGGACTGCCCGACGTCGACTGGTGACGTCACACACACACTGCCCACTCACATGACCATGGCACATGGTCGTCGGTACATGCCTGCTGTTTAACATGTATACGGTGCGAGGGGACCGCTCTTGAAATCGAAAGCGGGTGATAATGGAAACTAAAATTGATATCGCAAAAAAATACATTATTTGAGTCTTTTTTAACAGACAGATAAATTAGTAGGTATAAAAAGTGTTTATTAGAAAAGATTTTGTATTATTTTTTAAACCATGCAATGTAAAGCAAAGTGACATCAGCTGATTCTGTCAATCAAGTCGCGTTACGATTAAAGCTTGGAACGCATTACATTGCTGGTTCACATGGAACTACTAAAACGATAAGTAAAGGCAAATTAATATTGTTTAAGTATAACATTATTACCATTTCTGTTTTTGGAGCGTTCCCCTTACCTCATACAGATAAGAGACCAATTTTGATTGTGCATTTTATTAGACTTAGTTCATTGGGTAATTTAACTATTAATATAATTTCAGACTAGCCTGTATACACATCTAAAACTGTGATTCGATATCTCGGAGTCCATAAGGCGTATAACATAATTAGGTGTTTCTTAAAATAAGACTTTATATGAATGCGTGATAGAGTTCAAATTAGAGAAAGTCTAAAATGTCATATACGCCCTTTGAGCTCCGAGGTGTCGATATGTGGAGTGATAACATATTTATCCTAGTGTGAAGATGATTTTTATGTATGAAGTATTTTTTTATATGGTCGGCCGTTGCGTGCTCGTACGGTAACATTTTACAACCATAAAATTGCCATCTAAAAATTATAAAGAGATGAGATATTTATTTATACATGGTTTAATTAATTGATTTAAGCAATTTGATATCGACCTTTTTTCTTGATTCTTTTATAAAACAAAGATATATTTTATCCGTTTTCTCATACGTAAGTACAAGAGCCAATTAATGTTTATTAAAAGTCTTCAATAATGTTGATTTGCAGTAGTTTTTTAATGTGAGTTAATGAACTATTTTTAAACCATAATGGTTGCTTAGATTTACGCGAATGTTGAAATAAAATTATTTTTTACTGATTTCATCCCGTATTGGTTTATTTTCTATTTGTTCGAACATCCCGACGTTGTCCGCTCTATGATCACGAAAGCTGTAAGGTGATCGAAACGTCGGGAACAAATCGCGATAAGATCTGTAAAAAATAGTTTCATTTCAATATTGTAAAAACCATTTACAAATGTTTTGTATGTGCTGTTTAATTGTTTTGTCGATTTTATGGTAAACCCCTAAAATGACATCAGTTGGTAGTTTAACTCTAAAGTCTAGAATCTAGACTAATCAACAAACTCTTCGTTTTAATAACATCCTGCAGTAGTGTTGTAATCAATTGTTTCATAATAAACTGTAAGAAATATATATTATAAAAATAGTTATATCATAACTGGACGTCAATTTAAAGATTCCTACAAATATTATATTACTTCAGTACTCCTCAATACGTCTCGAATTTCTAACCAATTCTCGAATTGATCATTAGGATCTCAATATTGGATTATATCCAACCAATAAGTAAAAATACTAGGATTAAATGGTTTGTATGTTTTTACAACATTCTCACACTTTTTTCGTTAAGTTAATCAAGTTATCGAAAAAAAATATATCGGCCTGTGGTATAAAAAAATACATTTATGTAATTCCTTTTATAAAATTGATAATCGACTTTGTTGAAAATATGGTAATGCTTTTTAAGCATTGTTTAGATGGCTATAAAATTTAATTTGAAAGAGTAGAAATGTTCCGTGGTTTTGCATCTCATTTACCTGTAAGCAAACTTTGGTGAGCCTCTCTAAATGGTACTTTCGATTGTAGAGGAGGCCCGTGCCCAGCAGTGGGACTATACAAACTCGAATGAAATATTTAATTTTTATAATTAAACAAAATTAAACATATAAAAAATTGCCTTTACAGTGGTAAAATTATGTGTATTTTTTTTGGCAAAATTAATTACGTACGATACCCTTTCTAATGAAGTAGGGTTTAAGTAAAAATGGGATGTAAAAGTTTATATGAAATATATTTCTTAGTATCTTTTACTAAATGCTAAGGGAGAACAAAAATATATTATGTTCTGTGAATTGCAGTTTTCCTAACATTAAAGCCATAGTTTTGGATGGTATTTATTTTAATACAATTTGAAATATTTCCTAAAATATATTATTTAAAATAATATAAATCGTGTTTTAAGATTTGCCGTTCTGGGTGTGTTGGAATTCCTGCCCAGAATCATTATGGATTTTATCTTTACAATATATTATTATGGATAGGAATTGGACCGACATTCGCGCTTAGTATTGTGATCACAGTAGATCATAGCAATTTTAATATGGACATATTGGTATTTTTTTATTATAAATATGAACCAAGCCTTTATTAGGGTGGCCTATGCCCAGCAGTGATAATTACATGTTTAAACCTAGAATAAGATATTTTAAGATTTTTTGTGAAGTTTTATATGACCACATTAAAATTGATGGCAACTTCGTCAAAACTACTTTGATCTATGGCAACGCAATATGAAAGTGCAGTAATTGTTTAGTACATGTCCAACTTTGTGGCTCAAAGGGCGTATAGCCTATTTTAGGCTCTCAGCATTTTATACTTTATGGTGCATATTTATAAAGGCGAAAGTCGAGAAAGCCCAAAATGTGCAATAATCCCTTTGAGCCAAGGCACCTATATACATTATTTACATTCCTAATTCCTAGTTGTAAGATAGTAATTATGTGAGGTGTTACCGCAGTGGCGCTGGCGGCTGCTGCTCGTTACATTGACTTTGTTAAGAATAACTTTGGCCCGCGGTTTCGTACGCGTGGTGTTAGCACTAATAAAGTTCTTCTTTACTTACATGTTCATTTTATTTGGATTTGATATTGTCTTAATATTATTATATAAAAAGATCCAGAGTGATAAATGCTATTTGTAAGTCAATTTTCATAGATTAAAAATATTGTAAGAGTTGATTTCAATTTATTTTGTTTACTCGCATTTAGGTTGACGCTAAGGAAGTATACATGAAGATTGAAATAGCCAGTAAAGTACTTCTGTGAAATTATTTCTATTGCATTAAAAGGCTATTTTTTATTCATTTCGATGTTGTAATAAAATATAAAACACTAACTTGATTGATAAAAGATATATTTACATCTTGGTACACTTATATACAAAGGAACAAAACAATAACAATTTGGTAGCATTGTTACAATATCAATAACTTATCACAAACATTTTATTCACTTCCGGTTAACCCAAAAAAGGTTTACATAGAAATTATCTAAAAAGGTAACTAATAGAATCCTCGGCGTAAATATCCCCCAATTTGAGGGTTTTTAGTCTTATATATTACAACTATCAACATTCATATAATCTAATGTTTAATATCTTTCTGTTATATCGCAGTTACTTTTTTATCCCAATTTTAAGGCTTTTACATGTCGGCGATTTGTTAGGGAAGGCAAATACAGCGGCAAAATGAAACAAAAGCTGCGCATGTCGCGTTCATTCTTTTGGAATGATAAGAGGCCAATTCAGTCTAGGCAATCATAGCTTGAGACTTATGATGCTAGTGTTTCAAACGCAGCACTGCGGGTGAACAATACCTACTTTATACTGCCACGCTAAGCCTAGTGGATCTAGGATCTCGAACTATACCATTTTTTGGCTCTGATACTTTAGCCAACGGCAAAATATGTTAAGGTTCTTTAGATTTAGCTCTACATCAGATAGTGCATACACATTTTCTTCACATATACTGCAGTCGTAACAACAGCTTTAATATTCTAAAGTGTACATATGACATTGTGTTCACCACTTCGAAATTATTTTCTAGACGATTCCCAATATTTTTGACTATGACTAGCAGCATAGACAAAATCTAAAAGTCAAGGATCTAACTTGGCTGTCTATCAGGCGGTAAAGGGTGTTTCATAGATGCTGTTTGCCGACTATAGCCTCGATGTCGGTGACCTCTTTAGCGCACGATTCAGTAAGTACGAGCGGCTCTCCGTCAGTGATGAGGACATCGTCTTCCACCCGGATACCGATGCCACGGAACTCCTCACGTACTGACGTATCGTCAGGCCGGATGTAGATACCTATAAATAGTGATATTATGGTCATTTTAAGGACACTATACGCATATGGTTGTCATGAAATGTTGTGATAAATTGAAGTTGTATTTAATGTCAACCTACGAACAATTTGTATGAATAATAAAACTAACTTTGTTATTGTACATTGACATAACTTGTGGTAGGTGTTTTTTTATATATAAGTTGATTGTTTATTACCATCAGTTTTAGTGCCCTCTAAAATACACATAAGTACCTCAAACTCAAATCCAGTCTGCATGAGAGAAATACAAGTTATTGTTATTACAGAACATGAGAAGCCGATTAATGGATGAGGCTTTGGCCACTTAGATTGGGACGACCACCACAAAAATGCGGAAGATGAGATGATGAATATTTTAAAATTAAAATGATAGTGTTAGTGAATGGGTGGAAGCATTAGAAGTAGAAGGTGGATACAGACCGGGCTCGACGGTGACCACCATGTGCGTGTTGACGGGCACGTTGCGGCGCACGAGCGGCGAGTCGTGCACGTCCAGGCCCAGGTAGTGCGACACGTGGTGCGGACACAGCCGGTACGCTTTCTGCAATCATATACAATCTGTTTATCCTGTCTTGGCCTGTCTTTATATTACTTCATCGATTTTTACGATCTATTTGACTCAATAAATATGGCATTTTGCCGCGAAAATGTCACTGCTGGAAAAATCCTTATTATTACAAAAAATCTATCAGTTTATTGCCCTATTTGTGTATGTATACAGGGTATATCAAGACTGCTGCCGAAAACGAAGCCAGGTGGTAGTTTTATTGACTACAGACACGATGCATCTAAAAATTTTGCAAAAAAAAACGCGACAATTTTTTTTTGCAATGTTTTAAATGTGTAATAAATGTTTGGGTGGTAAATCCATAGTTAATGCTAAAATTAAACTTTAAAGAATTGCGTCCTATAGTGTCTTTAAAAATAAAAGGGTGTACTTTTCTTTTGGAAAATGTATGTATTTACCACCCAAATACGATGATAGGAAAAAAAACGACGTTATTTTGGCAAAAATTTTAGTTGCGTTGTGTCTTGATATACCCAGTATTTAACAATTGAAGTCAATTCTTTTAAATTTTAATTAATCCTAATTTACATTAAATATTATGAGAAAAAATCTAATAATAATATATCCTTTGACAGATACATTATTAGTAGATTTTTTTGTTGAGTAGTGGTACTATTCCATACTCCAATAAGTTCGTGTCCGTCGATGTTCTTGGGCAGTATTCCTTCTTGTTGCAGCTGCGTGCCGAGCAGACGGCACATGCTGTCGAACAGCTGGTCTAGCGGCGGCCGATGCTCGCCTAGTAACTCTATCAGGCGTTTCTGAAATTAAAAAAAATATATTGTATTGAAATGGTCAATGATTTTGAATTTAATGAAAACATCATGATCATAAGGTGTTCTTAAATCGCATGCATATTGTATTTAATCAGCAAAAGGTTGGTCATTCTGTAGATAAAACCAGATACTTTATGGAAGTGTAAGATAAAGCTAGGCAGAAAATTAAATTGTTAATTTCACACAGATTCCTGTGTGTTAAGGAGGTAGCTAATGGTTCAATACACACTTCCTGTTGAAGTGGCGAATTTTATTTTAAAATCATATTTATAATTCGTTCGCATAGCTACAGTTTCGTATATAATATTGTTTTCGTAGTTTTAATATTCGTTTAATTTTATCGTTGAGATAATCCAGTGGAGGGTAGTTTGTCGTTGCTTGCCTCTCGATTGTCATTTTGTATGAGTCTCGTGTGCTCTTCGGGACGCATGGCGAGTGCTCTGCCGAGTTGGATATTCGCGTAATTCGTTCGTGTGTGATTACTATTTGGTGCAAAATTATGTTTGGTGTTTGTATAGCTGCCCTATACATCGTGTGTATAGCGTCTTTGCTTCGGGAACGGAACTCTGGTAAGTTGGCTTGAATTATTCTACGTTGGATTATCGTTTTGTACACTTTTGTATTTGCCATCTATGTACATTTCTATTCGCGGTGTGTACCGAACACTTCCATTATGAGGCCATATAGTTTGTGTGAATCATAAGTATTTGTTCCGAGTTTGAGTGTTTGTGAGACCGAAAAGTCTCTCATAGTTTGTAATACCCGACACTAGACATGTAACTTAGTGTGGAGTCAGAACAATGTATGTATGTGCCTGTTGGGTGTATTTGTTTATATTTATTTATGTGTTTATTGATACTCCTGTGTCCTATGGCAGTGAATCTATTTGGAATTTACTGCACTTGCCGTCAATTGTATTGCAGGCACTAATCATTGTGCCGAGCGGTTATAAACAGCAATATCTGGTTATACATACATAAACTCACGCCTTTTTCCAAAAAGGGGTAGGCAGAGGTTCTTCTGGTAGTAACCAGGCACCCACGTTTCGCCTTGTCTGCTTCGTCCCAGCATGTGATAGGGGGTGAGCCTATCGCCATGTCGGGCGTAAATTTCTGACTCCGGGCTGATAACGAATAGAAAAATCCAATATCACTTTGCCCGACCCGGGATTTGAACCCGAGACCCCAGCTTTGCAATCATACCGTAGTACAATTACGCTACCGAGGTAGTCTATTAATGTAGTCATTTTGCAGCATCCAACGAAGAAAGTCTTTTCAGCCGCGGCACATATCAGTCAATACGAACAGTTATGTACCTCACCTGTACGTTTAACACCAGTTCATACAATATCTTGTGGTACTTGGAGAACTTGCCGGACACGGGCCACGTCCGCGATATGTCCGAGTTGTACAACCATCGTTGACTGCCTGCAAATAAATACATGCTTAGAAACCATTCACTCTTAGTCACTTTGTAATTGGCGCAGAAATTGCTGAATTAATTTAGAATTTAGATGAAGTTTTGAAATTTTACGGTGTAAATTGTAATCGTGAATCCTGTGACAGTGATATCAACAATTGTACGCAATTTGGAGAAGGTCCACATTAGTTAAAAATAGTAATTTTAGACTTAAAACTTTTTGATCAAACCATAGATTTATCGCGGAAAAGAACACAGAACTTACAACACGGAAACAAAATAGAGGGCCTAGGAATAACCACTCGATATATTTCAAGCATCAGGGTTTTTAGAATTCATACATACATACATAAACATCACGCCATTTTCCCAGAAGGGTAGGCATAGGTTCAACCAGGACACTCAAGTTTTGCCTTGTGTTTTCCGTCCCGTGATGCGATAGGGGGCGAGTCCATCGCCGTATCGGGTACAAATTCCTGACTCCGGGCTGATAATGAAAAGAAAAATCCAATATCACTTTGCCCGACCCGGGATTCGAACCCGAGACTGCTTTGTAATCATACCGTAGTACAACTACGCCACCAAGGCAGCTTTTTTAGAATTAAATTCTAGAATATGGGCTACACCATCCTGTATCCAATGTACCTGAGTCGATGAGCACCATCTCGTCGGCGCGGAGTATCTGGTTGTTGGTGATGTAGTGGATGTGCGTGGCGCGCGCGCCGCCGGCCACCACGGGCGGGAAGGCCAGGTGCTCCGCCCCCGCCTGCTTGCAGCTGTACTCGAGCACGGCGTTCAGTATGTGCTCTGACACACCTGCGGAATAATTAAAATAATTTGTTGATTCATATTAATTTAGCTACATATTTAGTACTTTTCTGGAGAACAAATTAGCGTATAGAGCACTTTCTCGAGTTGGTATCCATCCATCCATCAGCCAAAGGAAGTCCACTGCTGAACATAGGCCTCCCAATGATTTCCACAGTGACCTGTTGGAGGCAGCCTGCATCCAGCGACGTCCCGCGACCTTTACCAGGTCGTCTGACCACCTAGTGGGTGGACGTCCCACGCTGCGCTTTCCGCTTCGTGGCCTCCATTCGAGAACTTTTTGGCCCCATCGGCCATCAGTTCTCCGTGCTATGTGCCCCGCCCATTGCCACTTCAACTTGCTAATCCGCTGGGCTATGTCGGTTACTTTAGTTCTCCTACGGATCTCCTCGTTTCTGATTCGATCTCGTAGGGAAACCCCGAGCATAGCCCTCTCCATAGCTCGTTGAGTGACTTTGAGCCTCCTGATAAGGCCCATAGTAAGAGGCCACGTCTCGGTGCCGTATGTCATCACTGGTAACACACAACTATCGAAGACTTTCGATTTAAGGCACTGAGGTATTTTGGACGAGAAGACGTCGCGTAGTTTCCCGAACGCTGCCCAACCGAGTTGGATTCGACGATTGACCTCTCTCTCGAAGTTGGACCTGCCTAACCGGACCACTTGTCCTAAATAGACATATTCGTCTACAACTTCGAGAGTCGAGCCCCCAACTCCGATGGGGGTGGGCACAACATGGACATTCGACATGATCTTCGTTTTGTCCATGTTCATTTTAAGACCCACCTGTTGGGAGACTCGATTGAGGTCTTCGAGCATAGTGCTAAGGTCTTCCAGCGATTCTGCCAAGACTACAATATCGTCGGCAAATCGAAGGTGAGTGATATACTCGCCGTTGATGTTGATGCCGAATCCTTTCCACTGCAAGAGCTTGAAGGCGTTTTCCAGCGCGGCAGTAAACAGTTTCGGAGATATGACATCTCCCTGTCTTACGCCTCTCTGTAGTGGAATAGCCTTCGTGCTCTGATCTTGTACTCGGACCGACATGGTGGCGTTGTTGTATATACACTTCAACACTTCGATGTACCGATAGTCAATGTGGCACCGCTGAAGAGACTGTAGCACAGCCCAGGTCTCGATCGAATCAAAGGCTTTCTCATAGTCCACAAACGCTAAACAAAGCGGCAAGTTATATTCCTCGGTTTTTTGTATAACTTGCCGAAGCGTATGAATGTGGTCTATGGTACTAAAGCCTTTTCGGAAACCGGCTTGTTCGGGAGGCTGGAAGTCATCAAACCTGCGTTCGAGACGATTTGTGATGACCCTCGAAAACAGCTTATAGACATGGCTCAGGAGCGAGATGGGCCTGTAGTTCTTCAGCAAAGTGTTATCACCTTTTTTGAAGAACAGTACCACCACGCTCCTGCTCCATGCCTCTGGCGTTGAGCCCTCGAGGAGAACGGAATTGAAGAGCTTCTGAAGGACTTTCAGCATCGGCATACCGCCCGCTTTCAGAAGCTCTGAAGTGATTCCGTCCTCACCCGGCGCCTTGTTGTTTTTAAGCTGTTTCAGGGCCATCTCAATCTCACACAGGTTGATGTCCGGGATATCATCTCGAGTTGGTACATTGTGCCAAATACAGAATTGGAGGTGTACAGAAGACTTGGCAGAAGCCACTGTATTGTATATTCTGTATCAGCCCGTATACGTTCCACTGCAGGGCACGAGCTTCCTCCACAATCGAGAGCACGATTGAGAGTGGTTAGGCGATGTAGTCCACCACGCTGGCCTAGTGTGGGTTGGCGGACTTACATACCATAGATTTCTTTTTAATTGCTACAGTATGCATGTTTTCCCTCACCGTTATAGTGATTGACTACCAATACACACATGACTCCGCAGTCAGAGGTGTGCCCTGGGCTTTGAACCCGCGACCACCGTGAACATGTTGGCAGCGTCTGCTCCGATTACCAACGGGCCACTACGCAATGCATCCAGGCAATTGCCAATATATTGGTCTGTAAATTTCAGGACGCTTTTCTTCATTTCCATCCATCAGCCAAAGGAAGTCCACTGCTGAACATAGGCCTCTCCCAATGATTTCCACAGTGACCTTTCTTCATTTAATTCACCGTTATACTTCCTTTGGCTCAAGATGTTGCTCACTTCTAGGTCTTCACAATTCCTTACAATAAATTCTACAATCTGATCGGGTATACGTATACTAATGAATCAACATCTAAATATCCACTCACCAGGTTTGGTGCAAGCCATGGCCATATTGACGCTCTGCGAGCCGATATAACAAGTCTCCTTCATGAGCTCGATCTCCGCGGGCGACTTGATGACCCTCATGAAGTGTATCGTCCGCTGCGGGTCCGCCAGGGTTACTTGCGCGTCCTTCACCACTGATCGGACGGTGGGGTGCAGTTCAGGGTTGGCGGGGGAGTCGCTGTGGTACCATAACACTGAGGGCTTTGATGATGTTGTTATTCTGGGGAAGATGGAGGTTTAATTTAGTTCAGTTGTACTTTAGCAATCATTTTTTTTTAAATCGATAAGATCAAGAAACATCTCAGTAACTTTTTTTATAGCATAGGTCCGGCAAACGAGCAAGATCACCTGATGATAAGTGATCAGTGCCGCCCATAAACATCTACAACGTTTGGATCATGGATGTGCTGCCGGCGCATCAGATCGGGAGTCTCATTCACCGAACGAAACGCGACAGCAAAGCTATCACGTCACGTCGATCTCCTATGAGACAGTGGTACTACCCCCGAAAAGCCTGACCATTCGCGTTGAGTTATGACCAACAACAGCGTGGCTCTACCACTTACAAACAACTTTATAATTTTAGGGTACCTTAGGCAAAAGCTTAGGGCGCGACTCATAAGGGCAGCAGTGTGTATCTACCCTTTGTAAATATTTAATTAAAGAATTCACAATTCTCTACTTGTAGTGTGAAATTTTTAAGGATTCCTTTTATTGCAAAAGTCTAGCAACGACCAATCTGTTCACCTGAAAGTCTTACTTAAATCATAGATATGTTACCAAAATCCCAAAATCAGAGAGAGAAAAAACATACAAAGGTTCTGCATTGGGCACAGAAAGTAGCTGGATGAAAGCGGTAAAATTGTTTAAGGAAGGTCTACTAATAGCTTTCTTTTAGTTTAATGATGAATCATAATACTTGTTAATAAAATTGCCGAAGGTCTCGACCGGGCGTGCCTCGTCGACGGCGAAGAGCCTGGCGGCGGCGGCGCAGCCCGTGCGCGGCCCCTCCCACAGCTCCGCGTGGCTGTCCTTGTCGTGCACGAACATTATGCTCTGCGGAACAATACATCAATTTATTTATTTATTCTTAACTGCGCACTGAAAGGGAAAACATACAGAGATGATACAAATTAAGAAAAAAGTGCAGGTGGCGGTCTTATCGCTGTAGGCGATTTCTTACAGACAACCTTTGGATGGATATAACACAATGAAAAGAAGACAGGCCAGGCTAAAATATATTGAAAAACAAATTGTTTATAATTTATATATACACAATATATGATACATAGTTATTTACTCCTAATATACACATGTAAATATATATAAATATGTGTATCTAGTCCTGACTACACAGTAACTACATAGGGTTTTTGTAGTGGTTATCGGAAATTATGAGACTTTTTGATCTCGCAACACCTACACCCAAAACTACATTAATGGACCTTTTTTAGGCTACACAAATATTTGTCTTGGTGTGAGGATCGAAATTCGAACCTGTAGTTCTCATATAACAATATGTTTTGGAGGATGTCAAATTATAAATACATAATAAACACATATCGAGCACACACCTAGGATATTTTTTACTGGTGCGGCAAAGTGACTAAAGAATGAAGAGTCTTAAAGAATGAAGAAAAGAAAATTCTTAAAGAATGAAGACTATGAAATAATCACGAAAAAAAATGTATTACTCTATTAAATCGGTGCCGCAGTTGTACTACGGTACAATTATAATGCCGAGGTCTCAGGTTCGAATTCCGGGTGGGGGTAAGTGATATTGGATTATTTCATTCATTATCAGCTAGTAGGCAAGAATTTGTATCCAATATGGCGGTGGGTTCGCCTCCTATCACATCGTGGGACGAAGCACACTAGGCAACAGTCCTGGTAACAACTCTGTTAACCCCTTCTGGGAAATAGGCGTTAGTTTATGTATGTCTACATCATCATAAATGTGTTTACAAATAATAAAAATGCCTTTACCTTAAAACTACTGGTTTGTGCTGGTTTCACCATGACTAGTATTGCTGCTGGTTCTAAACATCCAGTTAAGTAGAAAAAATCTGAGTTCTGTCTGAACACATAGGGTATTTTGTCCGACATGTACTGTTTACACGCCGCGGGAAATACTATCTGAAACAAAAGTATACCTTAATATGGTGCTGGTGAAACAATTATATTATTTAAAACCCCTTACAGAATATGCATTTGGATATGGGTTTATACACCAAAAAATATTGCAATTATATTCAATGGTATAGCTATGGCACATTTTTATTACTAGAGTGAATTTTATATTATTATTTCACATTATGCATCTGAAAATATTGATTTATTAATTTGATATGACATCTAATTTGATAATTTTAAAGAATTTTCATTGAAGCATAATATTGTAGATTAATTAAATGTTCCTATCATTATTTATTATTTTATATGGAACTTTATTACACATAAATTATTATTAAAGGAAGCTTTAAAAAGAAAAGACTCAAAAATCCCTTACAATATGAGTTTTGTGCATATTCTCCACTTCAGCTGCCAACCGGTTCACCAATGTTTCTCGTCTCTCCCTGTACTCCATCTGCGTGATCCCACATGTCAGATGGTCTTGTGGGATGAGGTGCGGGTGCGTGTGACATGTTGCCTGCCCGAGGATACCCTTAGGTATGGTGAACTGGGGCCTTTGCACCTCGCTAGGGGGCTGGTCTATACTCGATGCTGACCTTGAGGTCACGGAGAGAATTGGCCGAAGGAGTTTGATTTCTTTTGTCGCTGTAAGGGAAATGATTTTTAAGTTATAATGAAATAGAACTAAAAATAAAATAATTTCTTTTTATTATCAATTGTTTTGTTAACATTAACAGAATTTAATTATTATTGTTTAGCTAATACAAACGCAAACTGAAATAAGATTTAAGAATGATCATTTTAATTTCGCTTTAGATAAATGTAGACTATATTTAATGTATTATGCCAATACCAAAAGGCCATAATGTAAATATTTGTATGATATAAAAAAGTCCCTAAATACATAGGACCTTGTACCGTATGTTTTGTTGACCGATATTTGTGTTGTACATAACATAACCTATATACTGACCTACACTTCTGACAAGATTCTTAATATTATGCATTATCCTTCCAAGCGTATTCACTTAAATAATTTGATCAATACTATATTATTGCTGTAATTCACAGTTTATTTATATTTTCTCATAAATACTTGCCCACAACAACACTCAAATTTTGACAATTTTGGCAGATTACAGAATGTTGCCGAGGAAAAATGTAATTTTCCATACGATTGACTTTTGCTCTTTGCAGTTATCACTCCCCCATATATTTTAATAAACTGAAATTTTAAACTTGCGAAATTGAACATGAATGTATTAAGACACGGGAGTATATCGTTGAAACAGGCAGACAATAGAGAGGTAATGGTGACGCTTTATTAAAACTCACTGGGTCTTGTTTAACTATAGTGAACCTATAATACAAACTCATTGTGTGTAAATACATACTCTTTATTTAGTTATTTGGCCAATACACTTTCGGCAAGTTGATCTCAATATTATGCAATTTGACTTTTGAACATCAGATCTTATTGTTTGCATTAGTGGCAATGACATCGAAAAAGATCGTAAAAGACGAAAATGCAGTGACTATCTTAGGCGCACTATTCTATAACTGCAACTGTTGTAAGCATATGTACTGATAAATGATAGCGGGATTTAATAGAGGTTATTGTTTACTCACCAGAGCTACAACTCCATAATATTAAGGAAAAATACAGTTCCAACAATAGCAACACTGACGTTTCATTTTACGGAGGATTTGTAATGATGCAGAAAATCGACAGATAAAACTGACTTGTGTTTTCTGTAGATCACGGAGTAATAAGTCGGCCAAGTTATGGCCTGTGCACACCAGGACGGAATGGCAAGGGATTTTGTCTTTTTACAAAGTATATTCAAACCTATTTGGTAGGAATACGACATAAATTCCAATGTTTTAAATTTATGCCGCGGCGCACTGCGGTATGCTATGACACACCGAGTGACGTTAGGAGATTTATTAGCACTCGAACCTGCACAGAGTACATTCGAACCTCTGACGAGAAAGATTACAACCGCATAAGAACATCTATAATAGGTACCTGTGTCGTAGATGTGTTTTCATATTCTCAAAATAAAAGGCCAAAGGGTCGGTAAAAGGACGGGAGAAGACAACGGGTAACAATGCTGTAAGATTGCAGAAAACTCAAGGTTCCGGCAATCTCATTCACTGACCGAGAAATGACAACAAATTACGAAGTTGTGTCTTCACGTTGGTTTCACGCCTGTGGTACCTTTTTTATGTAGCATGTCTATTTGTACAAAACTCTTAGTCGGCGTGGCTCTAACCACTTTCATTCGACTTGACTATAATCTCTGTATTAAAGAGAATTTTACTATTCCGTCCAGTCGATCTCATTAGTTGATTTTCCTACTTGAAGTTCATAAATCAGTGATTAAGATTTGATCTGTAGGTAATGTAGTCATTTAATTGCGGCAGGATGTCGTTAGGTGAAGGATAAAGCGTGATAAATATGATGTAATTTGCTGTGATTATGTCTATGGTTATATATTTTATTATGTACCTAAAGATTATACATACATAGTAGGTTTAATTACTTACCTACGCTTTATTATAACCGTTGTATTATGACTGCACATGTTTCATCTTTATTCCGCACATACGTGGTGTCGGCGCAATTCGAGCAAGTGCCAATTTTTGTTTCATTTTGTCTGGACCGGCCGTCTATCTGATGTCTATATTTTCTCGATTTCGAAGAAAAAGAATCCATTTGCAAAACTGACACTATGTAAGTGGAATGCTTAAGTTGGGAATTGAACTCAGAGCTTCACGGTTCACAGACCATACGCGCTGACGCTAGAGCAGCGAGGTGTCATGACAGCAACATTAATATTTATGTTGTAATCAATTTACCAATTAAGGATTTTTATCTCATTTTGAATTTACAGCCGGTGGCCGTGAGTGCCAGGATTTTGTTCGCAGCAGGGGAGACCAGGGACGAACTTAACGGTTTTGAAATTTACTGTCATATCTCACAAACCTTATAAGATCAATAAACTTTTAAGACTGAAGTGTAACATCAATTAGTTATAAGATATTGTAGTTGTACTTATATTAATTATTTTCATAGATTTTTTTATTACTTTTTTTTATTTCTTCTTAGTTTCTAATTTATTTATTTTGTGATTGTACTGTTCTTTATGTTTATAAAACTTAATTCTAGTATTACTTAGCAGTTATTTGTTATTCAGTGCATGTGACGCCTGCAGGTAGTACGAGTACATTAAGTATGTTACCCAATTGTTAGTGTATTAGATATAAGATATAATGTAACTACCACTAGATGTCCTTAAGTAAATAAATACTAATAACTACACTTGGTATATTGGTATTGACTACCTGGTTGAGGTTTCGGGTTCGAATCCCGGGTCAGGCAAAAAGATATTGGATTTTTTTATTATTTATCAGTCCGGAGTCAGGAATTTGTGCCCGATGTGGCGATAGGCTCGCCCCCTATCACATCGTGGGATGGAACATACAAGGTGAACCGTGACTTTCCTGGTTACACATCTGCGTACCCCTTTTGGAATAAAGGCAGTGTCGGCTGTCTATTAACACCAACTTGTTCGCAACTGCTATTATAGGTTTTGAGAAAAATGTCCAAATAAAATCTCCTAGGGTTGGTTGTAATAGGGTAAAGGGAAGGTTGTAACATTCAATCCAATTGAAAACGATAAATACTCTCGTTTATGGATATACCCGGTATTTAGTTTTAATCTGTCTTTTAGTCTCACAGGAAATGGAAATGTGTGCTTCGCTATCGTATTTCGTTTGGTTAGTCGGACTGCCGGTTGCTCAATACCCCTTTCCATCCTTTTTCCTTCACGGTGTCCTCCCAATTTGATGGGCCGGCAATACATTCATGATCCAAGCGTTTTGGATGTTCATGGGTGGTATTGATCCCTTACCATCAGGTGACCTGTTTGCTAGTTTTCCGGATCTATGCAAAAAAATGTTACTTTACCCAAATTATCATAGCCTTTGCCTTTCCGATAGGATAGACTAAAAAAACAACAGCAACCAAATTATCATAAACAAAGTAAAACAAAACCAATATACAAAAATAAAAATTACATCCCTGGAGCTTTTCAGATCTAAGTTATTCTTTTTGGTTTTGAATCTCAACTCAGAGTCTGAAGCTTGTATGGAGTGTCAATTTTAAGTCAATCACAAGGTCTGCTTTCCTTTGGCGCTTCGACCCGACACGACTATGACTATTAATTAATATAGGAAAGAAAAGAATATGTAGATAAATATCTGTATAATATGTAGGTATATATATTCATTTATAATAATTATTATTATAATAATTTTCTTTCAATTAAACACTCTACCTACCTCTAACAATGAACTTTTTTAACAAGTACTATTTGTTTACTTTTCTTGCTTCATTGAATAGAGTGTAGATCCGTTTACATTCAATTCATTAACCTTGACCAGATTATGTAGAGGTCAAGAAACTGTTAAAAGAATGTTATAGGCTGATAATAGCATTTTCATTTCCGTTTGAAAATACAACAGTTCGCAATGGTGAAAAATCGTAATAACGAGTAGTGGCTTACGTATGTCTGTTGCATTTCAAAGACGTATTTATATATTTCGTCAGCTCCCGTGGCGTGGTTGGTTAGATGCCTACTGTGAAATTAGAGGCCGCGGGTTCGATCCCCGCAACGTGACAATTATTTGTGTGAACCACAAGTATTTGTTTCGCGTCTAGGTGTTTGTGAGACCGAAAAGTCTCTCCATGTTCCTCATACCCACGACACAAGACTCGATCTTAGTGTGGGATCAGGACTATGTATGTGACTATTAAATGTATTTATTTATTTATATTTAAACTTACACTTCATTGATTTACATTCCACTGAAACAAGTTGACAAGGATATAAAACTTGATACAAGTGTTACATTGGCTGATCTTAACGCAAAACGGCGATGTCTTCCGTACAACCTTAAGATAGACTATATTGATTAGAAACATGGAAGAAAAGGGTGTTCACATACTAATTAATAACTTATTTAAGTAACTAAGCTGGTATCTATCACCTGATAGATGTTGCCTAGATATCTTTAAACATACCTCTCGATCATTCAAGCATTTGAATGGGAGTGGAGAAAGGAAATATAAAGGACAGGCGAAGGTAGTATATACCACTTACTGCAATAAAACTGTTAATTGACGTTTGTGTCCTGTGGAACATTTGTAGGTTCCATCGCTCTCGATTAAATTCATTCACAATAAAGTTTAAAAGGCTTTAGCAAAGCTCTCTCTCTCTTCAGCCAGAGGAAGATCACTGCTGAACATAGGCCTTCCTCAAGAATCTCGACATTAATGACATCTCTACTCCCAAATTAATATTAATTTTAATTACATCACAAACGATATTACAAACTGCATTCCAATTTAGCTGCCACACCTTCACTAAGCCGTTGCTAAGTCTAGCGTAGTAGAATAAAACAATGTATAGTTTTTGCCGTTCGAACAGTGCATGTAAATTGTCTCCTGCCGCCTAACGCTTTGAAGGCCGAACAATTCACGCTTTGTTGTAATGGACTGTCTTAACATCGCCTCTAGCGATAACACTGCCGTTTGTAATTTTTGTTATGAATTAGTTACGACCGTTTTATATTGCTTAGTATCTAGTTTTGCTTTTTAAATCCTGGGTGAGACTAGACTGCTAAATTACAACGATCCTGATGGTCAATGCAATACCGTTAAAGAGTCGATATCGGATGGTGATAAACTATTGTGATTTCATTTGAAATAACTTGGTATGCGGGGTACAGCTCCGGCTCCTTAATTACTTTTGTCTTTGGTGGAAGCAAAGGGGATTTGGAAGGGAAAATGGGCCAGCAAACTGTATTGCGACTTGATAGTGTAGCAGAAATAGGGTTTACAGAAACTCTCGGTTTGGACTGATATGGACGGCAAAGTTTTGGCTCCGCAAGCCAGTACGCGTACGTCTGGGATGGAAAGGAAAATAGAAGATTTCTTATGTTTTAATGTGTGATACGGTTAATTTGTTCACAGGCAGATTAAAAATATAAGAGTTTTCGCTATTTTTTATATACAATTATATTTAAACAGAAGTAGAGTTCGCATTGTAAAAATGTAATGTGAACATTTCCGTCAAATAACGATTTTCGATCATCATTATATCATAATCAATATAATTAAAACGAGTTAAAACAGGTGTGATGAGTGGAATGACGTTATAAGACTTTCCATGACATGTGCAAAATAAAGTAAATATATACTAGCCTGGGAAATTTCGCGGAAATTCTGCCGTTGCCGTTGGTAACTTGGTTAACGAATAAATAAATTAATTGTGCTATGATGAGATCTATAAATTGATAGCCTCCGTGGCGCAGTTGGTTAAACGCCGGCTATGCAACGAGAGGCCGCGGTTCGATGTGTGTGAAGCCCACGATTATTTGTCTCGAGTCTGTGTGTTTGTGAGACTGAAAAGTCTCTTGTAGCTTCTGATACCCACGAGACTAAGACTTAATCGATTTGAATGAGGGGTCAGGACTATGTATGTGACTGTTGGGTGTATTTATTTATTTATTATTTTTAAATCATCGCTTTTTTGCACAGCGTAGTTACTAATTAGAGCGTAATTTAACATCATATTTCCGAAAGAAATCAACACTTGAATTATCTCAGCAATGAAATTTTAGACATCCGTTTTTCTTTTTTACTAAAAGTCTAAAATGTATTATTTTAATCTGTCTACGACCCAAAAACACAGTACCTAGCCTATTTATTGCTCGAGAAAAAATAGTAAGCAGAGTCGCACAAAAAGGCAATCTAATGTCAAAACAATCATACGGCCGCTAACAGGGCATAACGGGGCAGCTAACCGGGGTCGACGGCTTAGCCTCTTCGCGACTCCACTGCAATGTTCTGAGGTTTTAGCTAAGGTCAAAAACGGTTCGTTCAAGACTTCCAACCTTTTGTTGACAAGTTGAGGCATAGATTCAACAGTATTCATTGTAACAAGCGTTGTGGAAATGAGGTGATTAAGTCTATCATTGCGTCAGCAGGAACGTAATGCTAGGACAAGGTACCCTGCTGAAAGATGGTAACAGAAATTCTCTACGTAGTACGGATGTAGATACGTAATTTTTCTGGATTCAAACGCAATATAATTCATATTTTTCTTTTAAAAGGTCTGTATAAATGAAATACATCGCAATTCGTATGCAACATTTAACCTACTTGGACCGGGAAGATTCTCGATGACGTGTGTAACATTGCAAAATCCTATGTTCTTGGAAAGTCGTATTTTGGGACAAGTGTGTAAAAGGAAAAAGAGGTTCTATTGCTAGGCTCTGTGGGCAGGAAGGTCAAACGACGTTCACCCGCGACAGGCGGCAGTCTGCGCGCAACCGTCGGCGCACGCGCACGTCCCGCTAACTCGCAGCCGCGCGCCTACCGCCCGTGTCGTAAATACGTGCCCGTTACGAACAGTGTTTCATAACTGTGATTGTTTATATTTCTAATTTCCACCATTTCGGACACACACGGCCAACGACTCTGCACAGAGGTTTGTTTGTTTTTTTAATGTTTACCTGCGTTGTGGTCTAGCCGATGGCCGATAGTATCGCCGGACCCACTTGCCTTTCATTTGCATCGTTTTGTACAACCATTGATTAGTTGTTACGGTCGGTTGCAAGGATTACTTAACGCGACCTCGTCTTCAAATGTGCTTACAGTTATATTTAATTTACCTGTTTATGTGTTTTTAAGACCCTATGGCATTTATCACCAACCAAGAATCTTTTTGATTCTCCTAAACGTGTTTTAATTAGCATTTATAAGCAATTTAAGTTCTTCAATTTTAATAAACACACATATAAATAAATGTATTAATAGATACTTCTTGGAAAAATAAGTTGCCGAATTAATGTAATGGAGGCAAAGACAATTATTTCTTATTTTTAGTTAAGAAAATCGGTGACGTTAAGAGCAACTGGCGTGCAGGTCGAACGCGTTTATTTTCATGAAAATATCGGCAGCCTCCGGCGGCCGCTCATTGTTTTATTATGTTAACAACCTTATTTAACGTTATTATAGTAAATAAATATGTTGCAGCGCCGTAATGGGCGGTCACTTTAAGTCTATTACAACTTATTTTTACTCCGTTGGCTTGAAAATATAAAACATATTGTATTTTATGCGCGCTCGCCTTTGGATTGTAGTTTGACCTTATCGTATTTGTCATGTTCGGTCACTTAAGTATGATATCATCAAGGCTTTATTAATTTTTTATTCAAATGTGACAACGTCTCGTCTTCCGTTCCTGAGTCTATGGAGTTAGCGGAAACTTTATTGGAGGATTTTTAGGCAACGTATTTTTGAAAGAAACCATTAAGTATTTATTACCCCTTCATGATTCAAAATGGTAGTCCCTTATGTTTAATATCTGTTTTTCTTCCTGAGAATAAATTCCACATTGTAGGGTCAGGCTTATTAGTATTTTTGTCCAAAAGGGCATATTTATAGCATATTAAATTTTATATCACTTTTGAAGGTAAATTCTTTTTCGTAGATGATGAGTTTTCCATTTTCTTTCTGAATAGTCGTGCAACTTGATGTTAAATACTCACAACGTCTTTTCCGGATCCAGGATAGACCCGGATCATTCCAGATCAGAGATGAATGATAAGATTAGAAAAAATCATATGGCCTAATTAAAGCTACCTAATTGATTTGAACCTGGTGAATACCAAGGGCTCTTATTATATTTATGACCCATAGACCTCGGAACCTCTCTACAACTAACAGTTCGACTATACGGGCTTAGGCCACGCTTAGAAAGTCCGAAGTGTTAGAATTTTGTACGCACTGGGATTCAACCTCTAAACTACCTCTACCACTAACCATCAATACCAGAACTACCTACTATACTAGTATAATGGTGTCTTGAGTTTACGCGAATGTTACACATTGAAATAAAATGAATTCTTACGGATGAAATGTTTGCATTTTTGAATTTCCCGACGTTTCGATTACTTTACAGTTTTCGTGGTCACGGGGTGGACTGTCCGCCCCGTGACCAAATCATGATACAATCGTGATAAAATCCGTAAGAATTCGTTTTACTATACTAGTAATTATGAGGAATAATGAAAGGGTAAATTTATAATTGTCCCGGTTTCGGTGATCTTACACTATTGTTCCCAAGCAATTTTAGCCATTATTCACGGTGGCCCATTGAGTCGCGTCGATTGTTGCCTCACCGATTTGATTGCACCCGATTCGTGGCCATAGACAAACTGTAATGTGTAATTAAGTTTCGAAATGTGTACTGTCTATGGTTTAATTTACTTTTATTGTACTCGTAATATTGGGAATGTCGTTTGTTTTGTTTCTACGTACTTGTGTTTAAAATTGTGTTACCTACCGAATTACTATGGATGTAGTGAAAAAAGTTTTCTACAGTTGATTGAGAAAAATTATATCCAAAATAATTGTAATTAATTCTGTTATTATTACAATAACACTGTAGAACACTTATTATTTTATTTTGGTATATCGTTTTTCATTTTTAATACCTTTGAAATCCCCGTGCCCACGCATTGTAATCGCTTCTAATTTTGGTTAAAACGCATTAGACAAGACTCCAATACGGCACGGATTAATGTTGCTCAAAACATTGATGTATTAGATACAATGACCATTTTAACCATATATTTTTTTTGCCTGATAGGATTCCACTCTTCTCTTGGGTTAGGGGTTTCGGCAATAAACTTTACATCCTAGCTTATACAACTTCGTTGTTAGTTTATGTCTAAGCAAGTCCAATCTTGTGATCAAAATGTAATTTACTGAGAACAGGAGCTACTGTGACTGCAGAGTAATGTTCTCATAGGTACAGGGCAGTGGTAATATCTTCCATTAAAATTTAAACATGGTCGGTTTTCTTATTGAATCCCAAATCAACTCAAGTCAGTTTTCTTGTTAATGACTAGTGAGTCACAATTGCTCTTTCTTCTTCTTCGGCATAAAATAATGTGAAATCAGAATGTTATTTTGGTGTAATACAAGATACGGTTAGCATCCTATCTCACGTTAATTCTTCAACTGCCTTTCATCGGTTTAATTACAGATTAGCAGTTACCTGGTATTTTGTTGCATCAGTGTAATTACAGATTTCACCAGGAACCAGGCACGCTTTTTCCACTTGCGATTATTTTATGCTTAGTTAAATGGATTCGGAGCCATGCGATTTATACATTTTGTAGATTAGTTTGGCTAATTATATCTGACGTCATAATTTTTGGGGAAGTGTTTGAGCCTTAGTTAACCCATCACGAATGGATTAACCCAAAAGATCTGCTTGACATACCCAGTGATGCTCCGCGCCCAGTACTACCAATTTATGGTGAGAACAGGCACAGATATCCTACGATGCTTGCCTGCTGCCGGTGCCCAAAAAAAACGGATTATAACAAAATCAGTCTCTTAATCGATGTCGATAGTGTGTGGAGTCACAAGAGATCGCGGATCAGATCTAAAACGCATTGGACGCGTAAAACTGTACGTGTGTGGCCAGCCAATCCATTACATGTTCGTAAACCAACATTTTCAACATTTTAATATATAAATACATCTTCGAAATCCTTGGGAACTTTTTAGTCTCATAGTTTCCTAAGTTAACTATGTTTATAGTGAATTGAGTATCGTGTGAAGATGCCCCGTGAAGGAGTCTGCTGCGTAACATGCATATCATGTGAGTAATGGCTACTGAGGTGTGTAACATGAGTTCCACTCTCAAGTTCCATTTGTCGGCGGTGAGTCGTCTTTCAACTCACGTTTGTGCATCCTTTTGTTTTTGCCATGATTTATGTGTTGCGCAAGCTGAGCGTTGGAATAAAAGTTGTCTATTGAGGGGTGCCGATAGGATAAAAAGTCGCAACACATTTATGTTGGTGTATTTAGAAGAACTTATTTATTGCACATATAAAAGTGTCTCTTTCGTCTACAGTTCAATTTATTCATTTACACAAAAAATCTGTGTAATTGCTTACATCACTAAAAAGGAATGCAATCACAAACATCTAAAACATTTCTCCATACCGCATCGATTCTTCCGATCGTAATCGAACACACGACATCACTATCCCTTAACCTCAAAAAAAAAACTCGTACGGCTAATCGCCTTGGTGGCGATAAACAAAGCCATATTTTACCGATGGGCATCACCACGAAAGCGTCGTTAATGGCGGCCATTCAGCTATTCCGTGTGCGTTTGACGCGTTCACAGGGCCACGGTATGCGACTATTACAAGAGTTCCGGATGCGTCGTTTGTAAAATGGCGGGAATCTCGACGCGAGACGTCGGATGCGGCGGGAAATTAACACCGAAAATTGATGCTAATGAAGAAACAGAAAATGTGAGGGGTCAACTAAATGTGCGATGCAATGTCTAATGTTTCGGAAATCATTGATTTTGAAAGAGAGCCCGGGGATTTTAGTGAAGGTTTCTCTATATAATGGTCAAGTATTTAGGCTCTCATTTTTTACATTTGCGAATTGTTATAGTTTTTACAAGTGTTTACATAAATCCGAGAGGCTTGAAGTTGCGATTACATTCTTGAAAATCACATCCTTAAAGCTATTTGCAATAATATCCCCTATTTTTCGCTATGAAGTTTTAACTGTAATGATGACTACTTCTACCACTCTTCGGTGGTATAACATACATATCTTCCATAATATGTTTAATTGTTGTTAAGGTTGACCTAACTGCGTTTTATTGTTAAATATCCTAGAATATAAAAAAAAAAAACAATAAGTTTAAAAAATCCTTTCTAAACGCATCCAACGTGTGCATGGGAAAAGAAAAAAGAAAAGCGACTCGATTTTAATTGTTCCTCACCAACTAGAACCCCATCAACATTTTATAGGCATTCAAATGGAATGTTCGGCCGCCGCACGCTCTAAGCTTGCGTTATAAGGTAAAACCATAAAAGCCTGACTATTCCCTCGTTATTAACCAAACTAATTCCGAGAGGAGTGAGCCGTTAACCTGAGATGGTAATGAGATTTTTCGGTCCTCTTTTTAACGTGAAATTACTTACAGTAGCCAGTGGTTTTTATAGTCTTTCAGACCGATGTCAAAACTCTTTTATTTTTTAAATCAACGCACAAATAACTTTTATAATTTTATTATGTTTATGTTAAACGGAACGCATTTTTGTGTTTTGTGGTTTTGTTTTTTTTTAATTTAATGGAATGCAAGTATCCAGTATCGCTTATTAAAACGTTTATGGATCTGTAAATGAGATTTGCTTTCTTTGATAGTATTTTCGAGATTCAATTACCGGTGTTTGTACGTGGTGCATATTTTCTATAGGCTTAAAGATTTTGTACATAGTAATAAGTATCTAGTACATTTCCGGAATTGTTTTCTAATTGGAAAACCTACAAGAAAACATATTTGAAGTGTCTAAATTACGGGAAAATTTAAGAAAAACACTATAAACTACCTTTTTAATGAAGCTTCCTTTAAATTCATCTTAATTTTTATATTCAAGCATTCTGCTTGCATACATTATTGGTTCCCCGAAGAGGATGGACTGAGGAGAATCGGAATTGACATCAAATTAACTAGCATATTTTTATATCGTCCTTCATAATTATAACGTCATATATCACGCTGTCAACAACATTAATAGGGTCCATAAATAATAGAGTAGAATGGCCGGCGCTCTAATTTTACAAAGCCAGTGCGTTCTCACATGAAAGCGTAAAGAAAAATGGAACACACCGAGTTGGGAGCCAACAAAAACATGTTTATTATTGCTGCGAATATGATAGTTGATGCATCATTAGGCGCTCAAGAATTATCGAGCGTCGTGCGCCCCGCTGGGATCAATCGATAGCTTTTGTCACCTTTTTTTACAGCCGCTATTTTTTTCAGATATCTTACCTCATTTGATTTGGTTTAGTGAGAATAATGTCACCTCAGTCACAGAATTTTGATCTTAGAAACGTTTTGAACTTTCTACTTTCTTTAAATTCGGTGTTTTGGATGAGTGCCTGCAATAGATTGTTGTTAATGCAACAAATGCATTTAAGTTTTTGCGAACTTTTGCACTAACTTTTTGTACTAATATGTTTGATCGATTATATTGACGTGTAAATAGATACTCTTAGTTTCTAAAATCTAAATTCTAAAGGATCTGATATCAAAAGGTATTTTTGTTGTTTTTAATAAATGCTGACCATCACTGTTATTGTTACTTGTTTTTTCTGATTTCTATTAATATTGAGTTGTCTTTTACCATCCAAATTAGAAGGCAAGTCCATAAAGTTCTTAATTTACCGTCTGCATTCGTGGAAAAAATCTGTACGCAGTACCTTATTAGTATTTCGTTAATATCTTGTTTGAATCGAGATGCCTCAGGCTTCAAATTTTGACAGGTGGGCAAGCGTATGCCGGTCCAGCCAAAAGGAACGAGTGTGTTAAATTGTTATAACGTAATTCTCAAAACTTAATAACAGGGTGGGCAGCGGAGCGTGTCGCCGAATTCGTTGCTAGAACAACAAAAAAACACCCGTTTGCACCTCACTTCCCGCCTTTTTCAATGTCACACCCAAAGATACGTTTGAAACGCGCAGATTTTAGACGCGAGTTTCCGAATCAATCAAAATGTTAGTGAATTTACTGATTGTTTAGTGTTTATTCTTTCAACAAAATCGATTTCAAATCTCGCCATAGTGTTCCGCGCAAGCTTGTTTTGGCATCATCCAGTACCTGGTTCTAATTCATAATTGTACAAAATATGTTAATCTTCTTTTCTGGTTCTAATTCATAATTGTACAAAATATGTTAATCTTCTTTCCTTTCCGATACTGCATTAGAAGACACTGCACACTTCATCAGTGTGGTCTGATTCTTTGCACTTCTATAAATGTCCTGAAATATATTAAGCTGAATTATCAAATAATTATTCCGAATCAAAAGATCCATATTATAATCCACGTTCCCTAACGGTGGAGGAACAGTTGCACCTCAAGGGACTTGGTTGCAACTGTGCCTTGGTAGGGTTATTAGCACATGATGCGCATTGTTGCATAACAAACAAGGGCCTGACCGGTGATATAAGTTTAATTATGGCGGCTATGTTGGCTGGTGAAGGGCGACGCGACTCGCGGTTACAATGCGTTGTGACTTGTCACTTGCCTGTGTGGGTTATGTTCAAGAACGACTTGTGCATTTGTACGCATTACTAAGAAAATCATAGTTTGAAAAATATGGATTTATTTGTAGCAAAATAGAGGAACTATCAGGACAGATTTATTGTTTCTAACATTAGTTTTCGTTAATTGAGTTGTTGGCTTCAAACTTCATCGATATTTCGTAGATGCGTTCTTTGATTATAAATTGCATAGGTATATAAAAATCCCTGCTAGTATTAATCTGCACAAAGGTCTAATTTCAGGCACAGTAAAGCCAAATTCGAAACCATTAACCATTTTTAGCGAGTCGTTCATATTTTTTCTACCAGATTACTCTTTAGAAAAGTTAATATTTATACAAATTATGCTCTTGCACCATGTTATTTTGTTAATGTTTGCTATTTTCCCCTTTATGCCTTGTAATAAATATGTAATTTATTCCAGTTTGTATCTTTTTCGTTTTACAATAACTATTGTCATTATGGGTGCTCAGCGCTTAAGTGAATTTGCGTGCAAGTGCTAATTTTATTAAATAAACTTTTATTACAACATTTATGTTTGTTTTTTCTTTGTCTCTACAATATGGCCGTTCATTATGAATCGACATACTTTTAAACTACAATATTGTAACAACTGCACCGGTACATTTACAAACACAATTTTTACAATGTATGGGGATAACCAAGACAAATATCTGAAGGCGATACCAATATTTGTTTTAGGCACTAATCGGTCAAGTTAGTTCGATGAGCCGTACATTTGCGTCGTAAGAAAGTATTTATAGCTCTTTTGTTCAAAATATTCCATAAATGATACTTATGGAAGAAACTAAGCCAATAATAATATTAAGTGGTAGGTCTTTTACATGCCAGAGGCCGACTGAGCAAGGTTACTCTATCATACGAAACGAAACTCGAATGTTCGAACGTTCAACTTCTGCATTACGTTTTTTATTTTCCACTTCTGAAAATCAAGACTATTCTCTATGATACTTATCATTTACTCCGAACTAAGTCTATAGTTAGGACGTACGATAGAGGATTCGAATATTTTGTGGAGTACCTAGGCACATTCGTATAGTTTTACGTGCGATGTCCGAAGTTTCGAATTTCGTTTCGGATCATAGCGTAACCCTCGTACCCTTCGCTTTGCCTACTTCTGCCGCTATGCAGCAGTGTGTCATGAATTCTTTTGTCCCGGTTTGAAGGGCTTTATAATCCTTGATTCTTCTTCTTTGTCGGTATCACTCTTGACAGAGTGGTCGTGGTCATCACTTCAGGGGTTGGTGGCAAGCTTCACAACACGCCGCCACTCTTCTAATGGCCGCCTTCCTTGTGCATTTATATAATGATGATGGGCTATTTACTGCCGCTTTTATCTGGTCTGTCCACATCATAAGCAATTTTCGTGGCCTGGTACCGTCAACCTTGATTATCTACTGCCTACTGGGAATTAAGAGCCTGAAGAGCTAATATCCTGGGCAATCAGCGCAAAGTTTAATTCAAATTCTTCATTTTTAAATTCCAGTTAATTAGCCAAGTCAAACCACAACCTTCAAATAACAAATTCGCTTCATAAATCACAATTAAATAGATGCACACACGAAATATAATTACCTAATCAACGTTTTTTGTGCCTTTTTTACGTTCCTACGAAAGTAAAGCATTATTTAAATGTGAATGTAATTATAATGGAGCCACGATGATTGCGGAGCTATGCCGATAGCCGATGGTAATTCGAACCGAGATTAGACCACGTTTTCGCTTAGCCCGAGGTGTCGTGGGCCCGACAGTAACCTACGGCTATTGTTCCTAATTTTGCCAGGGATGGAGTGGGCGGTCTGGACCATTCTGTTACACCAAGAGATTGAATATAATGTATTGGAATCGAGTGTAGAACGTATTATTCTGCTAGAGAAGAATAAATTGATTGATTTTGTAATGTTATTACCGGATAATTTTTGTCGTAATTAACGGGCGGGAAGTCCGTTGGTGAGAGTATTATGGTTTCTATTAAATATTACTTCCCTTTTGAATGTTTCTCATCGACTGTAATGAATATGTTTCTAATAAGGAAAAAAAAGGCATTGCTTTAGTCAATGAAGGTAAGAAATATTTAAGTAAGGTTAACAATTAGTATTGTGTAGTTTGTGGCAAACTTTGGCGTGTTTTATGGTTGCCACTGCAGAGTATAAACTTTACAATTAATATTTCGGGTTTGCTTGCTTTAAAACAAAAGAAATATTGACCATTAAATTGCTTAAATCCGTACACTATGCAATATGCAATATTTTAAAAGTATCATTAAACAAAATCTATTATATATCATATCTAGAATTCCTGATCCCTGGATGCGTTCCCTCGCAGGTCATTCTTCCTAACTTATTACCTGGCATCGAGCCACTTAGGCAAATAACACCGTGTACCGAGGTAATGGAGGGCGATGTGTTTAGTGATTTGTGCCTGTACTCTTTGTTTGTGAGGAATTTGTCGGCCGCGCGCCCTCACGCAGCTCGCCTTTACTCAAAACTAAGATCTGCCAGTTATTGTTTTATGCACTACTCTTTTATTTTATCCCTTAATACTTAGCTTAGGGTAGAATTACTTTTATACAAGTTGCGAAAACATTATGGTTGTCTGGCTCAAGTTGTGGAATGTACTTCCAGTAGCTAAATATTATGATGCATGTTTTACAATCTGTCACCTGCCCAGTTTGCCATATTAGTCACTTAGAGAAATTGTCAAATTCAGGGCTATTTTCGCTTCCAAATGCATGTCTCCAGATACGAATATGTACCACTAAAAAGCAGCATAATAATTAAGTCGCGTATTCTCTTAGTACTATACAAACAAACGTGAAAACGATGTATATGTTAAAATTAACGCAAGTATGTCGAATGTGGAACAGACTAAATTAGGCAATGTGTTAGTTGCCACTTGTGCATACAGTGAAACGACTCGTGTTCCACGTAACAATTTGCCTATATACCTCTATACATATATACTTTTACAAAGAAACGTGTTTGGCAAAAAATCGATTATTAATGGACCATTATTTCGGATGTGACTGTGATGTACGACCTCAATAATTGTTTGGTAATCTATGGTCGATTAAAGTTTAGTCTATGGTTGGGTAGCGCTGTTAGAAAATATGTCGAACTTTTTTAATTGTACTGTATATTTACTATATTTATTTATATTTATATTTATTTATTTACTTTTTTATTAGGACACACTTGAGGTGTGGTAGCTCTTTCATCTGTGATATTCTGAACATATTGGAGATTAACAGTGTATGACAATGTATTTAAATTGCCATATTATATTTACTTTTTAAAGTTTTACACAACTGAGGCCATTTCATATTTCAAACTACGTAAACCTAGAAAATGTAAAATGAACTTTCTTTTTCGAGACAATAACAATCCCAGTGGCTGGAAAGAACTAACGCAATCTCATTTAGTTCTCGAAACCGCCTATTCACTGCCAAATTGCACACATAACATGTAATTACAAAGAACCAATGAATTATTTATTAGCAACACAAAAAATGCCGTCCAAACAGTCGGAATACAAGGTTGAGCATCGCATTTCGTCTCGCTGGATCTGTTTGTACTAGAAATTATTTTACACGTGAGTTTATTTTATTTATTTGGATAAAGATGGTCGTTTTATTGATTTGGTGTCAATTATGAATCTTTAGGTTCAAGGCTTGATATCAGGGTGGATATTTCAGTTTTTGCTAGGATTAATCAAAAAAATCCAGGGTTTGCTAATTTCGGAGTTTAACAAGTCGTCGTGTTTGTTTTACAACCAACGCGACGGCTAATAAGCTATATCTGCAACAGCATTAAAAAAAATGTTCTGCAGACTCCTCAAAAGTTGATATTATAAAGGGCATTAAAATACTCCTCATTTCCTTAGACCTATTTTAAGCTGCGATGGTATTATTAAAAATATATATGTGCCCTATTATTTTGCTACTATCTAAGTTCTAAAGCATAAAAAATCACTATTTCAAATCCAAAAACACAAAACAAACAGACAGTATTGCACGTTGGTATTAGTAATATTTTTTATGAATTTATATGGGCAATTATCACGGCGAAAAAACTAAGCGTTTACATCGTTATTGTTACACGAGTCCACATTTAGCTTTTGATTGATTGATGTTTAACATTCAACTATATTTAAACGAATCTATATTCAGTTAAATTAAAGATATATTGTCCGACGTACGTTTGAATAAAAATTAAAAATTGAACTTAATTGAATATGATGTTTGATATGATCAGTCAAATTGTTCAGATGATTGGACGGAAAAGTTAAAATCAAAGATCCAAATACTTAAGTTTGTGTATTAAAATTTAATTTAGATAATATTGAGTTCTAAAGGTTTGCTAAATTTTTAATATAGCAGTATCGAGGATACGATGTGATAAGGATATCGTACAGTTTTGTTTGTCAAATCTATGGGTAATAGAAGCTTTAGGTCCAACAGTGGCCGTTGAAAGGCTGACTTCAAAAATACATACATAAACTCACGCCTTTTCCCCACAAGGGGTAGGCAGAGGTTCTCCTGGTAGTAACCAGGTCACCCGCGTTTCGCCTTGTTTGTTTCGTCGTAAGATGTGATAGGGGGCGAGCCTATCGCCATATCGGGCACAAATTCCTGACTCCGGACTGATAATGAATAGAAAAATCCAATAATATTAAAAATATTACATGATTAACCAACCTTCATCCAATCCTGTGCTGGCATCGAACGTCCAACACAAAAACTTACCTTATGGACCTGGCCAAAAAACGCCTCAACTAAAACGTCAATGTGGATAAAATCTTTGTCATAAAGAGGTTGAGGTTTTTTGGTGAATAAAACATATTTGTAGGAGCTATGGGAGCGATGACCGGCGATTAGCCGCGCGGACCGTTTTTGTAAGCGTCGCGACGACTCGCAGGATGTTGCGACGTGACTTATTTGTGAACACCCTGCTTGGTACTTACTTTACTGTGTTATTACTTATTTCGTCTATAATCACCTTTGAATGATTTGTGGATGTCACAGGTGTGTGATAAATCATTTTTATTGCTGCATGGTACAATGTAATCGATAAGTAGCTTTGCGAAATCCTTTAAAAATCGGAGCAATTCATAATGACATTGCAGTAAGTAGAAATTAAAAATATTAGGTGTTGATCAATAGTTGCTTGTGATATTTCACATATGAAATCCTGGCTTAAAATATTGTTATTTCGTCACTTAAAAATGGATTATGTCTGCTTGTTTAAGATGACGTTGCACGGGATTCTTAAAGGAATTAACATCTGTATTTTGTTGTTAATCGGAAAATGTTGTGAAGATGATTTGGTTTGCTTTTGGCGTTTTTGTCGTGTCATTACGTAAAATTAAGTTATTATCGGTTTTATATTAGAACTAAAAGAACGTTGGTGTTTTTTATAACAGTACGATTCTTAATATCTTGATAAACAAAATTTTACCCGCCATTAGCCCGTATCCTTTTTGGGAAAAAGAATTCGGAACAAGCCCTTTACAAGTTCGGCCTGCAAATGATTACGTAATCACTGGTGATGGTATCTAAACTTGGCTGAAGCAGAGTGTATTCGCAAGTTTTTGATTCTTTTTTGTACAGCCATACGGAACCTAAAATTGAGAGTTGACTTATCACCAATCGGGAAAAAATACAGTTAATCAGGGCGCCGGGCACTATTCGAAACAGGGACTGTCTCAGTCTCATCTCAGTAAAATGGAGACAGGTGTCTGCTTTGGCTATTACATTAGAACGCTAAATAAAAAGGACACACACCCACCAAAACACCTGCATTACGCAACCCACCTCACAAGGTTTTGGCGTTTCGTGGGCGAATTGTGGCGAGTGGCGCCCACTACCGACCTCCATTACATTTAAATATTGGCGGCAAGTATATCGCCGCGCGGGAATTATTGTGCCATTCCGTTTTACGTACGTCGTAAGCTGTAAACTCGCGGTTTTATTTGTGTTTCGTATCGATAAAATCATTTTAGTATTCAGAAGCGGAATGGAGACGTCGCGTTGTAAAATTGCAAGATTTGCTTTTTTATTTTGTGAAACGGAACGTCATTTATTTTGCCATTGTGTGCTTTGTGCGGTTTTGCTGATATGTGTAATGGTGCTTTGTTAGGTTTAAATTAGATTTGTCAAAAAATATTGTTGATATTCGCTTCATGTCCTGCTTGGGCTTTTCCCGAGAGATTCAATAATATAGTTATGATGTCACCTATATGGGCATTAGTTTTTTGTCATTTATTAAGAACAGATAAATAAAAAATCTCTCTGCAATCCTTCTTCAAAACAGAATTAATTATATTTAGAAGGACTTGTAGTATACTTGCTGTAACCGATTATTTATTTAAAACATCCTCGGTATTTCTCATGATGTAAATAAACAAATATGTGTCTGTGCAAGCGGACCTTGCTGGCAGTAACAATGAATAACAAGTGAATAAATAATACGTTCACGAAGTTAGTCACAACTCACATCCGAGTTGTTAGCACGTTGCTCATGTCGCGGCCGCAGGACATCTTGATTCTATCCTGTGATGCGTAGATCATAGCTACTATGACAGAAAACAAAACACACTCTATAAGGGAAATGCTCATATTAAGGCTCTCGCATTAGTGATTATTTGATACTGAAAAACTAAATTATTTGAACGTAATGCGCCATATGTCCGATTTACGATGTAGAGAATTTTGGCATTTCTCATAATATACGTGTGCTGGGTATTTTTCTGTGTACGTATATTGAGAGTTTTCTAGGTGATTAACAAATCGACAAACGGCTGTGTGGTGTGTAATATTGATTCGCATCTAGAAATAAGCAATAGAATACCTTGGTATTATGACTGGTAAAATCCAGTGCAATTCTTTATAAACACTTAACAGTCATTAATAAATATCTCCAATGTGTTAGGAAATTTTTGGTTATGCTTAAGGTTCTTAGGAAATTGGCGTTTACAACAAAATAACATGATAATACATGAATGACTATTGACTACAAATATTGTCTTTATTTGTATGCACGTGTATCTGAATGATACCTATTGACCACAGGAATGCAAATGGATCATTATATCTTTACGTCATCTCTAAGTAGATACTCGTAGTAGGCTTACAAAGATACCAAAAAAAATATTAATCGACAGTATCGTCACACACAGAACTTCCACTGCTGATCTAACTTTTAGCAACGATGATGGACGAGGCCTCTATCAATGATTATTAATATTGAATATTTTCTTATATTGAATAATTTAAACCTATTCACAAAAACTCTAATCCTCCCCCCCTCTCAATCGTACTCTCGACTGTAGAGGCCCGTGCCCTGCAGTGGGACGTATATGGGCTGATACAGATTCACACAATGTGGACTGCTCATCCTGAAAATCGAACCCAAAACCATGTACATACACACTGCTAAACGACTATGATATTTGCTTTCGGAGTCCGTTACCTCATTAAAACCCCGACATTAAATATCTTTAAAAACAACTTTGGCATTAAAAATATAAATCGTGCTCATTAAACAGACATCCTCGGCAAAGCGAGCGAGACAAACAATGAAAAAAAACCGGCCACACTATTCTCATGCCAATTTCATAGATTCGCTATTAATCGCGCTTATAGGGAGTTGTCGCTGCCTTGCGCAGCCGGTTGGCATTTGCGGCGGTGACGTCATATGTCATGATTCAACTCGGGCCTCGGCTAACAATGTATTTTACATGTTTTAGATAAATAATTGCGATTGTCGCTTTTTTTTGTGTTTTTGTTGTTATTACGATTATGTCGACGTTTTGATATAAATTTCTGAACTTCGAATTTTCTTCAGTGAATATTTTCCATTCCGCGAACGAGTTAAGCAATGGCTACTAATATCTACTTACTTAACGCTAAAGGACGCGGTTTTTAGTGGGAAAAGTTGATAGGTGCTTTCCTAGTACTTAAGAAAGAAGAGGAAATAAGGTTTCCCGTTATAATGGCTATAACTTCCAAATTTCATTAAGTATTAATTGTGTTAAAAAGTTTAATAAACGACACACATTAATCTCGCAACCCACAACGTGATTAAATCGTTAGAAGTATAAAAAGGAACTTGATAAATATTCGATATAACAAAAGTTTCGGATTTTTATCGTACGTGTTTTATTTAAATCCGGCGTTTCGAAATCTTTACAAGGTCTGAAGCTGACAGCGATTTTATTTTATTGTTTGAATATAAGCCTCCATGGAGGTCTTAAATTACTTCCAGTTTTATATAAGTAGGTCCCTATGTATACTTATTTTCCTAGTTTCTAATTCGGTTTTTTTATATGTAATTGTATATCTACTTATCATCTGGTGTACTCTTGGAAATTTAATGTATGAGAATAAAATTAGATCCAATGACAAAAAAAAAATCCAAATAATGATTTTTCTCTTTTGATTTTTATATTTTTCTCTTTTGCAATAATTTCTGCACCAAAGAAATTAAATTATACAGCCTACGTCCAAACAAAAGCATTTTGACTGTGAAATATTCAAAATATTATTGCATTGGATTTATAATTGGATACACTCGTAGATCTAATTATAGAATCTTAGAGATGACTATGCATCTTCCTTGCAGCTAATCTCTCATCGATTGTCCGATCTCATAACTCGATAACCGCCAGTAGCGTAGCTTCCATGAACGTGGAATGACAATGAAAATTATATTCCAAACTTAATTTATTGATTTGAGATAATTTTAATTGTATCTGAGAACTTGATTAAGGATAAATGATTTTTTATTTTTTATAGATACCAATAATATTTTATAGGGCAATGTTTGTGATACATATTTATATATTATTTAATAATGTAATCGTCACACTGAGGTCCAAAGTAGATAATCATTTATGAAAATATTTTTGATACAGAAATGTCCTGCATATAATCTTTAGGTTCAATACACCTAAAACGTACCTATTTACTCTGATAAGTCGCCTGCCAGCCTGAATAATCCACAGCTGGTGTTAATTTCTGTACAAACAGAAAGCACTCGAAATACTCCGCTATTCTTTCCTAACACCTCCGTACGAATGACGCCTAAAAAGTAAATGCTATTATGACATGCCTACTTCGCAACAATAACGGGAGATTACCGCATGTTGTCTTTCAGTATTCTCAGATTTGGAAAATCAAATGTGAAGTCACGCGATGTCTTTCTGCTTCAATTGACAGCCTTCGTGGCGTAGTTGGTTAGACGCCGACTGTAAAACGGGAGGCCGCGGGTTCGATCCTTGCACCAACACAAATGTTTGTGTGGCCCACAAATATTTGTGTCGGGTCCGGGTGTTTGTGAGAACGAAAAGTCTCTCGTAGTTTCTGATACCCACGACACAAGACTTAATTGATCTAAATGTGGGATTAGAACTATGTTTTTGACTTTTGGGTGTATTTATATTATTTATTTATTAATTTTTGGATTTCTATTTGTAGAAATCCAAAAATTATTTAATTTATTTTTTTAATTATTTTCGTGTATATATGGGTCTTTCAATAGTATCAAGATAGAACATAATTAAATTGTAATAATAGTCATGCTCCATAAAACATTTATAGTACAGTAATCAGCTGGAACTGATTAGATTAACAATAGGTATTTCATTATGCAGAAAATCTGTTGCATGTATGAATTAAATAAATAATACGCAAAAGATTAGCGCGAAAACTATTTTTAAACCTTCTGAATTACTGATACCTTTAATACCGGTCATGGTGCGTTTGTTTAACAGTTGTTTTTTCTTGCGCAGGCGTGGATGTAGTGAAATACACAGCCTAGGTACAATTCATGATACCAATCTTACTTTTTTCGTTTTTAAAACACTCGTGTGACTATGCAAAAGGAAAAAGATTTAAGTTGCTCGCGCCGGGCGTAGGCAAGATACTATTGTATTAATACGATAAACCATTATTAAATAAAAGGAAAAAATATAATGGAACGCACGCGAAATGTGAGGCAACAGAGTGCATTCAAGTTTAATTTTAATATTTTATTTTGTAACAGTATTGCTATATATTATGCCAGTGGGTATTAATTACTGTTATGTTATCCATCCATCATCCATCCATCAGCCAAAGGAAGTCCACTGCTGAACATAGGCCTCTCCCAATGATTTCCACAGTGACCTGTTGGAGGCAGCCTGCATCCAGCGACGTCCCGCGACCTTCACCAGGTCGTCTGACCACCTGTTATGTTATGTTGTATTATAATTGTACGTCATTCATAATTATTATCAAATGGCTTGCTTGGTTTTTACGGATCAAATGGTTAAAAAAACGGACATTAAGTATTATTACGTAGATTTTTGCTTTTAACAAAAAGTTTATTAAAAACTACAATTCCCTCCGTGTAATTTCACAGTTGCAGGTCAAAGTTGAGTTTGAAGTTTGAAAATATGTAGGGGGCCCCGCCTCTATGGAAGTTGGAACATGCATGGGAGCATTCATTGAAATATTAATTGTTATCTGGGACGTTGTTATTTATAAATGAAATTTGGAAAATGTCGCTACGAACGCGATTGTCATGAAATATTCGTGCTCAAGACATTGTTTAAGATAGTCCCGCCATATCAGTTTTTCTCATTTATCTTTCACGTACAGACATCGATCGGGTTACAAATTTATTATATGTATAGAAGAAGATGATATGTGCGAAATGCGTGAAAGAAAACTATGAAATAATAAAGCAAATAATATAGAAATGTACGATACGTTTCAATTTGTCAGCACGTCCCATTTCTGTATGTTACGACGTTACTGGAAACTAGTTTCGTTTTATTGGTTTAGAATGTTACCTCGTGTCCTGGATCTAGGTCGGCAGCTACTTCGAAACCCGCAGGGTGTTGGTCAATACTCAACATTATCATATCCTATAATCTATAAGTAGGCTATACGATGTGACAAGTTGAATATTATGAAACATAAGCAGTTTATTTTATAATTACTCATTATTGTATTGTATTGTATTGTATCAGCCCATATACGACCCACTGCAGGGCACGGGCCTCCTCTACAATCGAGAGTACGATTGAGAGTGGTTAGGCCATATAGTCCACCACGCTGGCCTAGTGCGGGTTGGCGGACTTACATACCGTAGTTTTTTTTTTTTACTCATTATGACATCACTTATTGCGAAAATTGATTGATCTATATGGTTACTGCTCCGATTCTAGGGGTAACAGTTTCATGTTATGTGACCGTAGAAAACAGAGTTATACAGCAGAAAATGTGGTATTCCAATCAATTAGTTTTTTAGATTAGAGCGTTTTAATTATTGAGCTTTATACTCGTATTAATAATACAAAACAAAGTAGTAGTATGATTTGAATCCTGGCTAGGGGCTCCTCTATGTAAATTAATTCAATTTGCGTACATAGCGCCACGCTAGCATCCCGCAGGAGTTGGCAGAGACTGTCGCTTTCCACTTTCTATGATCCAAGCTATGACATTTTTTTCATTTTATTAACTTTTCATTTTTAATGTAGGATCCTGTGACATACAGTTTTCGTAGATTATCGATACGCGAAATGAAATTAAATGAAATGAATACGAGATCGAATCAGAAATGAGGAGATCCGTAGGAGAACTAAAGTAACCGACATCGCCCAGCGGATTAGCAAGTTGAAGTGGCAATGGGTGGGGCACATAGCACGGAGAACTGATGGCCAATGGGGCCAAAAAGTTCTCGAATGGAGGCCACGAAGCGGAAAGCGCAGCGTGGGACGTCCACCCACTAGGTGGTCAGACGACCTGGTAAAGGTCGCAGGACGTCGCTGGATGCAGGCTGCCTCCAACAGGTCACTGTGGAAATCATTGGGAGAGGCCTATGTTCAGCAGTGGACTTCCTTTGGCTGATGGATGGATGGATGATGGAAATGAAATTATCTGTAGAAATTATTATCTCGGTAAATGGATCTAATGTACATTGAGGTGGTGCGTGGTCTGGTCTGGTTGGTAACGGACGAAACGCGGCTGCCTACATGTTCACGGTGGTCGCGGGTACAAATGTCAGGGCATACCTCTGACTTTTCAGATTTATATGTGTATTGATAGTCAATCACCACGCACTATAACGATGAAGGAAAACATCGTGAGGAAACCTGCATACCATAGTGATTTGTAAAAATTCTATAGTGTGTATAGTCCGCCAACTCGCTAGCCCAGCGCGGTGGACTATGTGGCCTAACACCTTTCAATCGTAGTCTCGTTTGTAGGGGAGGCCTATGCCTTACAATGTCATGTATACGGGCTGATATAGTACACTGTAGCAGGTAATCCTCTATACATGTGGGTAACCACTGAAGAAATAAATTACCTATTAATTTTCAATTTAGTATTGTATTGTATTGTATCAGCCCATATACGACACACTGCAGGGCATGGGCCTCCTCTACAATCGAGAGTACGATTGAGAGTGGTTAGGCCATATAGTCCACCACGCTGGCCTAATGCGGGTTGGCGGCCTTTTTACATACCATAGAAATTTATACACGTCGCTATGGTATGCAGGTTTCCTCACGATGTTTTCCTTCACCGTTATAGTGCGTGGTGATTGACTATCAATACACACATATACATTTCAATTTAGTAATTATAAAGAAATAACCTAAGTAATTGAAATTAACAACATTAATTAAAAGTGAAATTGAGGAAAAAAAAGTAATGAAAGGTAATATAACTATAATTATGATGTACACATTAACACGAAACTGGAGTCACGCAATATCTATACTGAACAATAACATTACGGTAACAACTATTACATATTCTTATTGACACGTTCCGCAAAACCTCAAACTTCAAAGGGTCTAAACATTTCGACATTGGCTTCAAAGCCAAGAGCTCTAAATGATCATACGCGCCTTTTATTGTCGACCGTGCGAGCAAAGTCAAACAATGTTCGCGACTCAAGAAACAACTTTACTATATCATTTAGACGGCGCTAGTAGTCGTACAAACCCATCGCTATTCGTTCTAAAACCCTTAGTTCCACCGTTTCTCCGCACGCACGTACCAAGTTTGCGGAATGAGAAATAGCCTTTGTTACGGTGAAAGCAGGAAGTTATGCAAGTATTAATGCCGGTGTAATTACGTATACATTATACATTTGTCTTTTGTCTGCGAGGCTCTTAAATAGTTGCCTAGTAAAGACTAGCATTGACCTGGGAGAAAGGTATTTTAAACTATTAGCAGGAACGCGATAACGGTGTAAAATGTTCGATGTGGTGTAGGTATCTATAAACTGTGATAAGTATATTATGTATAAAAAGTAACAGGCTTCATTACACAGACCTATTGTATGGCCTTCATATTAATATTAAATACATGCAATTTGTATCAAGTGATTACATTACCATCTACCCTTTTCGGAGACGCAGCTGTTATTATATATAGCCGTGTTGTGTAATATTATCTCATTAAAAAAATCAACTGCCTTATTTTCTTAAGAATCTAGTTTAATTTATAAAGATAGACTTTTGAAATTACGTAAGGCAATCTTGTTGAATAGTTTTACTGTCCTTAAATGGTATTTCGTCTCTGTTATGACAAATAAATCATAGAATTAAGCTTTTTATAAGGCAATTGCTTGCAATTACCAGTCTAATATTTACATCTCGTATGCAACAGCAGTTTCCTCATAAACCTGGCCTTATATAAACTTGCAATGAGAGCAAAAAGGTTTACCTATTCATAGCTATTGAAGAAACCAAGCACAATTACATTGCTTGATATGAGAATGATCGTGAAGATCGAACGTCAATTCAAAGGGTAATGAATGATGCTTTGCAGGCGCTATTTATATTATATCGTAATTGTATGCAGTCATTCTTGGCTTAGGAAGGATTGCTGTAATATATCACGTTTTAGAAATTTACTATTTTTTTAGATGAGGTGTCTAAGCCAGGTGCAAGCGTTTTGTTGTCACATTGCCGTAATGTGACCACACTTGACGATCATGTCGTTTTTTATCGATAGACTATAATGTACCAAATAAAGTTGACATAAAGTTGTTGACCAGTTCCACTACATTGAGTTATTCTTAGTCTTGGTTTCTATTTGTAGTAGGCATTGCAGACACGGGAAAAAGATATACAATGATACAATTTCTGCGTCAAAGGTCTTCGCCGACTCAATTTATAATGTATCCTTTTTAGTTGATCAGTATGTCGATTCTTTCGCGTAAAGGCGGCTATTTATTGAAGTCATCGATTTAACTTGACCACAATCGATCATTTCACTCGATCGCGCCTCCCCACATGTTTTTCATCGTGTTTTTATTGATGACATGGCTTGGTGTTTTTTACCCTTGCAATGTCTTGTCATGTGGTCGACTGCAGATTGACTTGTAGGCTTATGCTTTTGTGAAATAAAAATATCATGTGCGTGTGTTTGATTGCCATTTTTTTACTTTCATTCTTGGTGCGAAATAAAAAAAAACATTAAGCAATCATTTTAAAATCTATTATTAGGTAATAATCAAAACAAAGCTATCAATCTAACTTTAAATGAGCGTGTAGCTCTTTGTTTTAAAGAAGGCAGGAATTTGCGAAATAATACCTGCTAAAAGGTCAATGTATATAAGTTTCCTCTCACATTTACGGATATGGTTGCAATGTGGGTGTGTTGTGTAGGATGGAGATGGTATCAATGTCGTTTTTATGTACAAATGTCCCCTTGAAAATATTTTGTATTTTAACCCTTTTCTTGGCAGAAAAAATTATGTACGGGATTAGTTCTTTTTTGTTTAATTATGTTTTGAGGACAAGTATAAATGATATAAAAAATGGAAAAAAAAATCCTGAGTATTCAGTTTTGGAGGTATACAATGTATCTCACGAGATACATTGCCAAGTATCTATACTTTTTCCTACATAAGCCAATGTATCTGAGAGGATACAATGCTCAAATGAAATAAAACTGAACAAATTACTTAAATAAAACTTATAATCTGTATTAAGTATATGAAACTAGAACATAAACATTAAAACCTTAAAAAAACATAACTATCATAAAAAACTATTAAGGTCCGCTATGAAATATTAAAAAACAGTTTCTATTAGGCAGAAGACAAAGTCTCAGACCGCATTTTGAGCACATAACAGTAGTTTGTCCCTTGATGCATAATTTGCATCTCCCCTTGGCACTGAATATTGGGAAATGTCCAACCTGATCGTACCTGACAGATGGTGTGGGTCTTGGCATAACAGGAGCTTTAATTATTTTAGCTGGAGTAGGCCCTGCCACGTCTAATTGCTCTAATGAAGTCTCCTTTTTGTGCATCAATATACTTTGTACCAACTGGTAACGAATTTTTATTAGGGGCATATACTTATCAGATCTTGTATGCCTGCGATAAAGCAACCAGCTATTACTGACACACATATCCACCATTTGTGAAACTAGGGGCAAATACCAACGGTGACCTTTTAAGTTCGTTCTATAACAGGCGATGAGCATATCTGCAAGATCTACGCCACCCATATGTGAGTAATGCTTGATTATTTCAGGGCAGGGTACTGCACACTTCTTCTTATTTTGTTTACAGTAGCGTTGAATTGTGGAAATTGGCTTTGCTGCAACATAGCTGCTTGCAGTGGTCACGCATTTATTATCGTGCCACTTAACAACACAAATTTTGTTGCTATTGCAAACTACCTGGGAATACGACCCTCTGGGTTTCTTTTTTAATGTTTTGTCCGTAGCTAGTTTTTTCTCAGCTCCCCGTAACCTATTAGAACGAATGGTTCCAAGCGAGAATATACCCATCTCCTGTCTTAGATAGTAAATTAACTCTAAGCTGGTAAAAAAACTGTCGAAATAGACAACTGAACATGCAGGTTCTGGAATACTTTTGCATAAAGCTACAACTACTTTAGCCCCTAACCCAAAGCCAGATTCTATTGGAGAAAGATCTTCGTATCTGAATGTGTCATCACAATAAAATCGTAAATGAATCCAGACACGCCGGCTCTGACGAATATTTTAAACCCCTACTTTTTAGGTTTACTTTTTATATATTGTTTCCGATGACCAGCCTTTTTTCCTTTATATGGCACCATCATCTCGTCAATGCTGAACCTCGTGTGGTCTGTGGTGGTCAAAAGTCTCGTGTGGTACTTTTAAAAAGATTTCCCGTAATTTTGTTATTAATGGTCGGATTTTAAAATAGCGATCTCCGTCATCTTCAAAGTTATTATTAAAATGAATATAACGCCGTATATGCTGAATTTTTTTAATGGCATTACACGGGCGATTGGTTCATAGCGAAAGTCATGAGACCAATAATCCGTATAACTAAACCAATAATTATAAATATAATTAAACCAACCCATTGCGCAAACGTTTAGCAAAATGAGCAAGAACATAAACTACTTATTTACAGCAATAAATCGCCACCTGTGCAAGCAGAGACACATGCAAAAACTATATCATGATATTCCCTTAATATGGCAATGTGCACCATGAGATACCTAACATGCAAGAAATAATTCTATATTAACGTGGCGGTGTGCACTCAGAGATACAGAGCAGGTAATATCTAATTCTGTTGTATCTTGGCGGTGTGCACCTTGAGATACATACACAAACAAGATTCGTTTTTTCATAAAATAATTAACATTTGGTTTGAAAATACATTTAATACACATGTTTACTTCGTAAGGAATATAAAAACAATCACCCTCTGTAAATATCCATGTAGAATTAAAAAAAAAGACAATGTTCCTACCTTCTTGCGTCGGATCGTGGCGATTCGACGATCAATTTTTGATTTTAAAATGTAACGGTACTACCAACATTATCATGCTCCATAAAAAATCGTTTGGAAACACGCAAAATATAAATTGTTATGTGACGTTTCGTTTCATTCTCTATTTTTTCAAAACTAGGAATTTTTAAAGTTGACTGTATCTGACGAGATACATTGTCAAGAAAAGGGTTAAACCGATTAAATAATATGTTGAATATAGTATTTTTATCTATGTCTACATCCGTCATAAAAGATTTTTCGTGGAACGGAACGTAACGTTATGGCGACGTCAAATAAACAGCTGAGCGGAAAAAACGTCAAAAAATTGCGGCGAGTACGATGAAAACACGTCAGTTTTAACATCTTTATTATTTGCCAGCGATTAAATAATATTCCCATTTGCATTTAATTATACACCGCGTGTGATACTAACAAGATTTTAATTCAGTTAAGTGCCGTGTTTCGAGAATTATCTGAGATCGATACAGGTATATTAAGTCGCCAATAATTGATTATTTTTAATTCAAAACGACGGTGTTATGAATGAAAAGTGTAGTGCGATGGTATTGTAGTATATTTTTTTTCATTTCAGGTGGCTATAGCTATGGGGAATAATAAAAAGAGTGTATTCAAAATTATAATACTATTCGTAGTTTTGCCAAGTGTCATTAACAGCGTGAAGCCTCCTGCCATTAGCCCGGCCATACTCACCCAATCTAAACAAGTTGGCGACTGTCACGCTTGCCGAACATTCATCGAATCTTTCAAAAAAGGCTTGGAAAGGACGGCGAGAGGTAAATATGAAGGCGGTGATGCGGCCTGGGAAGAAGAAAAACTTAAGAAATCGTACAAACGAAGTGAAATGCGACTCATAGACATTCAAGATGGCATCTGCAAGGATACTAAGCACTCGGGTCAGTGTCACCTTATGGCAGAGAAAGCTGAAGAATTTATTGAACAATGGTGGGCCCAGGATCCTGATGAATCAGATGACTTGTACACTTACATCTGTATTGATAATATGAAAGTGTGCTGTCCAGAACATCACTATGGTAAGGACTGTACTCCATGCCCGGGTGATCATGAGAACCTGTGCAACGGTCACGGTAAATGTAGAGGAGATGGCACTCGTAAAGGGAATGGTACATGTTTCTGTGACACTGGATATACAGGAGAAAATTGTGATCAGTGTACTATTAATTATTATGTATCAAACAAAGATGAGAAATCAGTGACGTGTTGGCCTTGTCATATCTCATGCTCTGGAGGATGCCGTCAAGGAACTCAGAAAGACTGTGTGGCCTGCAGAACTGGCTTTGTATTTGATGTGGATGAAGGCTGCATAGATGTTAATGAATGTGATGATATCAACCGTTGCTCAAAGGATCAGTTTTGTATGAACTCTCTCGGTTCATTTACATGTATGTCTTGTGACAAGTCCTGTGCTGGTTGCCATAGCGATGGACCCGATGGCTGCAGAAAATGTGCTACAGGTTATTCTAAGAAAGGAGAATTCTGCATAGAGGACAGGGAAGATGAGTATCAGTCTGAAAAACTTGCATCAACAAGGTGAGGAAACATAAATTATTTTGTTTCTATTTTTATCAAATTTTTTTGTTTAATGTTTTCATATTTTTTGCAGAAATGACGAGTTATAAAGAATTACACGATTTGGTCATGGGTAGTTGAGTAGGTAAATTGCATTTATTTTTGGTGGTGGGGTACTAATAAGTTATTTTATATGCTATGCAAGATCTAATTAATTAATCATGAATATTAAACTAAATCATGATATTCTCATATTATGTTTACTATCGGTATACAAAATTATTGTTTTGTAACAATTAAATATTAGAAATTGAGTGAAATTGGAATTCTATGACAAAAGAGTCTACATATTTACATTTTGCTTTATTTTATTTTCATGTAATATATGTATGAGTTTTTTTATAAGCTTTTGTTTATTATAATATGTATATTGTACATGATGTTGGGTTAAACATGGGCTTTAAACACATGTTTTAACAAACATTTCTCTTTAAGGTACATGACCTATATTGGTCTTATCATCGCAACAATCATTCTTCTACCGAAGTCTACGGCTCTAGGAGGATTTGTGGGTGCTATGGTGTTAGCTTACATTGTTGGAGCCGAGTACTACTGCATGATCAACGGTCATACCGGCCTGGTGGACTTGAAAGAATTTGATTTGATGCAGATATTCCGTACATAAGAACTTAGTTATCGTGTTAGGTGAATAGAATAAGATAATTTAATATTTATTGTAAAACTCTTTTAGAAGTATGCTCAATTGTCTAATAAGTCCAGTTTTTGTTCTCAATTAAATTTCTAAGTGATCAAAATAGTATTAGAATACTTGTGAAGCTTGGGAAGCAATCGGTATGTGGGAAAGAATTATCCCATGACTTGTTTAAAAATATTATTTCATCTTCGTTTCAATCGTTATTTAGGATCTATTTGAGGCCAAATAGTAGAATCAATGGTAAGGCCCATTCATAACCAAGTGATCTGGTTCTGTTCATTTTCTCCTAACGGAAATACGTAATCTAATTAAGCGTGTAAATAATTAATTTATGCGGAATTTATAGGAAGAAATGGGGGAACATGCAACGGTAAGAAACTCGGGTTATTTATATTTAATTAGTGATATGCGAGCAATAGGTGTTTGAAATGTATATTTCTGTTTTTTACTATATAAAACTATTGCATGTGCAATTGACAAAGACAATTCCAATTGAATTGGTTTAAATCATGATTATTAGCAGCTTATTAAATTGCACTATCGTGGAAAAGGTGGTCCCTAATTTTCATAAAATGCATTTTTTCAATTAATGTCAAGTGTTTTTGTTAATTCGATTTTAAAAATGTTGTTATCAAAGCCGTTGCAAATCTAAAAAAAAATACTATATTTATCTTTTTTATGCCAGCATTTTAAAGTCACTTTCAGTCTGTTTTTCTTATAAATTTTCGCTGTTTCCCCCATATTTGGCATCCGCGGTTGCAAGACCATAAAACATGTTTTTTCCAGCATAAAAGTACAATGTCAAAGCATCAGGTTTATTGTGACGTAAAATAGTCAAGTCACTGACGAGCAACGACGCATGTAACGTGCATTTGAATTGGCAGCGCAGTGAGGACATCAAGGTATGTCTTATATCAGTTAGATCAAAACCACGGCAAGGTTATCTCGGAGCGGGGTTACATAAAAAATCGTGATACCAGTGCTTTCTTATGGGAAATTGCGTGATGCATCGCTGTACTTGACTTTTTTATTTACTGTAAAACATAGCAGTATCTTATAAAGACTATGAAGTGAATGCATAAGCGTAAGGATGAGTTAATAAATAGGTACTGCTCTTATTACAATCTGAGGAAATAAGTAATTTGGTAATACACTAGAGATTGGATAATTTTGTCTGTTTTTACATAAACACTTCGATTCGTAATTAAGTATGATTCCAATTGCAGTAATTGTAATTCTGATTCGGCAAATATACCATCGGATTCGAATCGGACTTAGTGTGCAATCGTCATATTAGCATGAATAAATGTTTGAAGAGTGCATACTCATGTATCCATAATTTTACCTCATTTAGTTTTATTAAGTTTATTTATTAAGGATAGTCAGAAATAATATCGTGACATCAAAAGGCAATCAAAGGAATTAAATATAAACTGTTATTTTAATGCCCATCATTGCTAGAATGAGATAAAGTCCTAAGACATAAAGAATTTAATTATACTTAATTTAATTATACTTATTGATGAATAAAATGGTAAAACTTGACTTGGTTATTTATTTAAATTATTATCAGTTACCGGTTCGCATTTTATCGATAAATGATTCCGATTAAATACTTTTTTAGAGTACTTATAGAGTTGAATTGTACAATTTTAATACCAAGATAATTTGCTATTGCGTCCTTTAATTAAGATTTGGTTGTACGTAAAATAATTTTGTTTGTGTTTATGTATTGCCAAGCAAAATGCATTTTTTTTAATGTTATTATTTTGGCAGCCTCTGTGGCTCAGTTGGTTAGGCGCCGGCTGTGAAACGAGAGGCCGCGGGTTCGACCTTCGTACCGAGACAAATTCTTGTGCGATCCACAGGTATTTGTTTCGGGTCTGGGTGTTAGTGAGATAAGTATCTCGTAGTTCCTGATACCCACGACACAAGACTCGATCTTAGTGTGGTATCGGGACTATGTATATGACTGTTGGTGTATTTATTTATTTTTATGATTGTTTTATTTATAAGTTTTTGGCTGTTTATTATAAGAATGGGTAATTGTGTTGATAGCATTATTTTCGTGTTTTCTGAGTTTGTGACGTCGGAATTTACAGGTAAAACTAGTTTGTATATGATTTACATATATTATAAATTCAACATTTAGGATACGAATATTATTATAGTTTTCTTATTCAACACTATTTTGTTTGTGCAGTTATAAAGCGTTTTGTAATTCCTATGGAAGAGACATTTAGAAAGAAACACCGACGATTAGGGTAAAAAAGCTAGGGTAAAAATACGAAAATAGCACTCGTTATAGTATTGATATTTTTTAAATAAAATTTAAGTACATTAGCTTAGTATTGTAAGTCTAATTCATATTAGCATTTCAATTCAAGTGGCCAAGAGAACACAATTAGCAAGTGAGTTTTTAATGTTGGTAATGTTTTTATTGTGTTGTAGTTACCTACTGCTAGACCGTTTTCTAATATTGTTTATAATTTCTTGTCGGAATGTAAATTAATTCGTAATAAAGAATTTTGTTTATTAAACAATTAATTGTTTTCATTTGTTGTTTACCCAAAATGTAACGTGAATAAGAGTCAGTCATGGAGCATTGTTCCTTACAGATAGAGGTCTAATTCAAAAGTAGACTTATTGCGGCTAAGGACGATTATGTCAATATGTATAGCTATATACTGGTGCTAGGTCTCATATATGAGAGGCCGCCTGGGTAGGTACCACCGCAATGTCAATTTATTTTTTGTATTGCAAGGAATGGCGAGACGAGCATGCTATTCGCCTGGTGGTAGCAAAACCAAACGACACCATGAATTACAAAGCAATGCTTGGAATTCTGAGGCATAAGGTGTTAAGTCTCATTATGTCTAGTAGTTGCTCTGGCCGCAATGTCCTTCAAACCGGAACACAACAATGCGTTTACACTGCTGTTTGGCGATAGAAATAGACAAAAATTGTATAGCTACGTTTTATACAACGTAAATTGGTGTTTTGGTCCTTGCTTGGTCGTTATTTTTCAAGGGTTACCAGCGAAGCTAATTTTTCCCTTCTTCCCTGCAGTTCTAATAGAATATTTGCGATTTTATTGTAAGCGTCAGTTACTGCAGTTCACCGAAAATCAGCGTGAACCAGTGATGGGTGGTGTCGTGTGACAGCGCGATTTACATGCAGCCACGCCTATCGACGCGATATTGTGTGATGACCATGACACAGTTTTGTGAACTCACTGCTCGCGGTGCAAACCAATAAGATATGAACGCACGCCGATTATTGTTTTTTTGGAGATTTTTTCTGTTGTAATTGGTTGTGGAAGACTTCAAAATGATAAGAGTAGTATAAATATAGCACAAACGGTTAATTTTAATATTGGTTTTTACAGTTTAATTTTTCTTTTCACTTTGTTTTAGATATTTTTTCTATGGATTTTTTTATGTTGTAAAGTACCTAACTACATAATTTGTATAGAACGACATTAATACAACTTTATCCTTAAAATTCCACACTTAAAGTGATCTTGATTGAAAAGGAAGGTGTCGGTACATTTTAAAATTAACCATACGAACAAATTTATATACAAAGCCAGTAAGTATAAAATATAAATCATTATATTCTTGTATATCGCTTCAGCGCGTCCCTTGCGTTCCGATACGTCAATCACAAGCGCGCAGCCCACGCGCGTTATGTCATTTATAACATTTTGTAGTGTTTCGAAAGTATAACCGAATGGATGACGACATCGACGTAATTATTACGCATTAATTTCAAAATTAATATTCAGAATTTATAATTCATCTTTCGCTGTTTCATACTATCTCTCAGTTTTACTCGAAGACGGAGAAAATGTTCCTTTGAAGGTGTTGGAGGCTTTTGGCAGGCAAAAAGTTTAGAGGAAATTAGTAGGGATTAAGGTCATCTTTTTAGCAATGGAAGGCAAATCCTGTGCAGAAAAATTTAACTTCAAGTAATGTTACCAGATAAAGCGTAGGGCCATTAAGTACTTACACGAGTAGGTATGTAAAAATGAATACGTCGGATTGTTGTTCATCATTCTCACCTGCATGAAAGCCTTGAAGGATTTCCACGGCGCATTGTTGAAAGTGGACTGTATTAAGCGACTTCCTACTACTTTTGCTAGTTTTTCGTCTACTTTATTTTGACATAGTAAATCAATAATTGTATAAATAATCTATGGCTTATTGATACTCTATTTAAATGATGCTGCGTCATCATCAGAAGCAGTGAAGTCATTTTGTCATGTTCATAAAAATAAAACTCATTATGCGTACTTTAACATTGACAAGGATGATTTATTGATATAAGTTTTTCCGAGTATTCTTTTGATTATTTTCTTTAAGCAGAAATATCGTGTGGTGACGCTATTTTCCTTTGGCTTTGAATATCTCAAACTTTTGCTGTATCTTAAGTCTCGAATATTATCTTTCCGCTGTTTTAATAAGCTCTTGGTGCGAACCACAGGTATTTCTTTCGGGTCTATGTGTTTGTGAGACCGAACACTCGCAGTTCCCGATACCCACGACACAAGACTCGATCTTAGTTTGAGCTTAGAACTATGTATGTAACTGTTAGGAGTCTTTATTTATTCCAATTTATCTATTTCACTACAGTTATAATTGTTTGCAATACAGTCCGTTTATCCTACCTATGTACAAAATACTGAATCGGCAATATAAACCGTCAAATCGATAAGTTAGTTGTTAGAGCATTATCTCGCCGTCCGAAGTTAATCCATACAACGTGACAAGTTACATCAATCGATTACCGAGCTAATGTAACCAACATTGTAATACAATGCGGCGTTTTAATGTCGCGTAATAATAGTTTAACTGTATCGCGTAGTGACAACGGTACACCACATTCGCGGCTCACTGGCGTCATAAAACGATGCGTCGAGATATCTCCAGCGTTTAACACTCAATTGGGGCCGAGACTTTGGATTAAAGTTTTTCATAAGATTGAGACACTAGAGAAGTTAAAGGAGGTTAATTATATTTCGCGTTAATAAATACAATAAATATAAATATAAAATAGCCTGTTTGGTTTAGAGGCAACGTATGATTTCTCTGGGATGTCTTTGGAAGTGGCAGAGTCACGCTGTTGTCAGCATGAGTAGGCAAGCTCCTCGAGGGCGGTACCAGTGTCTCACAGGAAATCGACGAGAAGCGACAGCTCAGCTGTTGCGTTTCATTCGTTGAGTGAGATTGCCGGTTGCCCAATACCCCATTCCTCTTCCCATCCTTTCTCCTTCCCGTTCCCCTCCCAATTAGGCCGGCAACACATCCATGATCCAGCTTTGTGGATGCTCATGGGCGGCAGTGATAACTTGCCAATATGTCTTTCCGCCGTCCCAAAACATTGCATGTTTTGTGCAACCCCATTTCTCTATCCAATATCGAAGATTACTGTTCACAATAGTTCACATCGTATTATCCAATACACGTTCGCAGTAGAAATCAATGTTAAAGTAAAGAAGTCTAATAACTGTGCGTATTTTTCCATAATTTCATTATGAAACATTCCCATGCGGTGCACAATGGATACTATCAACACTACTTTCGTTTGTGTCGTTTTGTCTCAGCTTTTTTAGTTCTTTTGAAAGCTTATGTTTCTAGTGATTGGACGTTAGTTAAATATGTATACAGCAGATAGAAAATTACTAGACATGGAATGCAACTATAATTTTAAAGGTTATATTTTGATATAACGACTAATTTGGAATAGCAAAGATGTGTTTTTTTTGTAAAAATCTTGTTTGATTTTAACCACTTGCTGATCTAGGTGTAAAGGAATTTACATGTTGTAGATTTTGCGTCGAGCCCAACATGTGAAAGGATATCGGAATAAAAACTGAAAAACCAACAAAATTATATATGTATTTATGTAGGCATGTATGTACTTTAAAAACGACTTCAAGTGGTTCTTTGTTTCCTGCTATATATTAAAAATAAGACGAAAATTATACTCAGATAATATAGTGAAGGTTTCCAGTTTCCACTCACTTTAACTGGTAGTCAGCAACAAAGGATCGGAGGTTTTGTAAATACGGATGTGAAAGGCGCCGTGAGAATATACAGTTTATATTTATATGTAAATTATAAATGTAAAATGACGGATAAGATATATTATGTATAGACCCAACCATAACTATTAATCTCAGTATCATACATTTTAGTGAATAATGAGACTTTACTACTACTCGTACTCGTATTAGCTCATATACTTACGTCCCACTGCAGGGCAAGGGGCTCCTCCCTTCTTTTTTTCTCTCTCTCTCTCCTCGCTTTGACTGCTCAAATCTTATTTCACACCCTATAGTACAATTGGTTAAGAAGTCGGCTTCGAAACTAAAGCTCTATCGTTTCCGCACTGAAACAAATACTTGTGGATCAGAAATAATTTTGTAGAGAGACTGAAGAGTCTGTTAGATTCTGATACATGCGATAAAAGGCTTATATCTTACTGTGGAGTTAGGATTATGTGTTTTAGAAGTATTTATTTATTGGATATTTATATAAATTTTCGAACATCAGATAGGTAGTATAAATTTCTTTCTGCGCAATTGAAGAAACATCATTAGCGAATAAATCGTTTTTCTTTCTTTCTTCTTTCTAGCGAATAAAAATAATTACCTATCGGGAAGATCTTTTACTCGAAGGCTTCCTGCTATAGATAATCTTATAAATTAACTTTACCTAGCTCAGAAAATCGTGTAGATAATGATTACCATACAAATTTTCTCAACTTTTTCTTCATTGTTGAAAGCGATGTTTACCGTAATCAATAAACACACACTTGTCATCCAAAATAAATGTGCTATTCGTATATATTATATTTACAGTTATATTTAGACGGGTCTTTTAATAGCCTACCGTCGCGCATCTAAATCCCGATTCTAGGAACACAGGCAACAAATTAAAAAGATACAATCTGCGTCACATTTCAACGCTGGTCTAGTGGAAACGAACGGGCATGCGTTTGTTAAACGTCCACTTAGCTGGAGATGTTCGCGGAAGGGAAACTGGTTGGACTAGTTCCAGTTATAGTGCTTGAAGCCTCGACTAGGTGCGTGCAGTTTAATGTTACATCATATACTATGTGGCTCTTAGGGCCAGTTGCATAAACTAACTTTGGCGATAACTTCAATTTTGACAATATCACCATTTGTGACATTGATAATGTATGGGTTTGACGTTTTCAAAGTCAAAGTTATGGGCAAAGTTAGTTTGTGCAATTGGCCCTTAGGCCCAGTTACACAAACTAACTTTGACGATAACTTTAATTTTGACAATGTCATCACCTTTTGTGTCGTATTTGACATTGATAATATATTGACGTTTTCAAAGTCAAAGTTATGGGCAAAGTTAGTTTGTGCAATTGGCCCTTGATTTTGTGAACTAAAAACGAAAATTAAGCAAAGATGTGAAGATCAAAATAATCGAAACAACAGATAAAACTGATAATCAGCTAAGCAAATCTGAAGGAATAGGTTGAAAGAACAGACATCCAAATTATCAAATGCAGTTTGGAGTTTCATGTTAACATGGCCAGAAACAATTATAAGTGACATTATGAAAATACATGTAGGCGTCATTGAATCTAAAGTTGTTATAAGCTTGTTCGTGGTTGACATTTAGGTTCACGATTTTAATAAAGCCAAACCTCATTAAGGCAGCGTGGTGGACTATACGTCCTAACCGTTTTCAATCGTACTCTCGATTGTAGTGGAGGCTCGTGCCCTGCAGTGAGACGTATATGGGCTGATGCAGATTTAAATGAAGGCTGGGGACATGCATTATGCAGTGTTTTAATGTTAGTTGATTTACACTTATAACTAATTTTGAATAAGTAATGGTGCTTCGTATAAAATACGAATACCTTGACATTTTTTTGGCTAATATATCTGTACTGTATCAGCTCATATACGTCCCACAGCAGGGCACGGGCCTCCTCTACAAACGAGAGGACGATTGAGAGTGGTTAGACCATATAGTCCACCACGCTGGCGTAGTGCGAGTTGACGGGCTTTTACACACCATTGAAATTTATAGAAATCGCTATGGTATTCAGGTTTCCTCACGAAATTTTCCTTCACCGTTTTAGTGCGTGATTGAATATCAATACACATGTCTCCGAAACGTCAGAGGTGAGTCACGCTTGACGCTTATATACCAATGTTATTAATTAAAATCGCATTATATTATTTACTAAACAACTTCCAAGATAAAATATGATTAGATATAACATAGCATCTTCAATTTTTCCAACATCAAATGCTCCAAACACACAATACGCAGGCAATTAAACCCATACTTAAGCATCCATAAACTACAGAGCCAAGTTGGGAAACGTTCCGAAACCGCACAAACAACTTGACATAATTACAACGCCTTATAAGCCGGTGGCTCGACTCAGTGCGTAGGCTCCACTGAGATTAGAACACGGAACCCGCCTCGCGTATGAAATGAGCTGGTATTTTATAGCGAGATTTTGATAAATATTGCCTTCCTGTACGGCTGGCACCTGATACAAGTGATTATCCCGCTTTTGAACGCACACAGCTAGGCCTGTAAGCCAGGATCGACTGCACGCCTTTTACTGACACCGAACATTGCAGCTTAGTGTTTAAGAATGTCCCTAATATTAACTGCAACGAAATTGATTAGTAAAATGAATATTGTATAGATTGCCTCGGTGGCGCTGTTGTTATACGGTACGATTAACTGAGGTCTCGAGTTCGAGTTCCGGGTCGGGTACATATTTGATTTTTATATTTAATATCAGACCGGAGTCAGGAATTTCTGCCCCATATGGCGAAAGGCTGGCCCCCTATCACATCGTGGAACGGAACACACAAAGCGAAACGTGGGTATCGCCCTGGTAGCACTTCTGCCTACCCCTTCTGGGAACGAGGCGTGAGATTATGCATGCTACTTATGTAAAATGATTTTTTTTGAAAATTAATTGTTGTCCAATTGCCTCCTACACCTACCATTTTAATAATTTAGTTTGTCAGTGCTGATATTATCGACCAACGCGCTGGTGAGTCGTGTTTCGGGTTCAGCCAGTGTACATTCGGTGTCGAGCTGGCCGACATAATTGTGTCGACCGCAAAGAGATCGCTATCTCATGCTGGTAGTAACAATACAACACAAAACCAGAAAATTATGTCCCAAGCATGTCAATACACAACATGACCAAGCAGTAATCTAAGCATAGAAACATGTTTGTGACGTAATCATTTATAGCTAGCGTTTATTATGCCGGCCGCATAGCAGCAGGTCGGAAGCGTTAACTAGTGTAGAATTAACCATTCTCTGTAGATGCATCAACATCGTAAAACTTATTTATAAAGATCTTTTAAAGTGTTCTAACTTTCGTAGTCCTATTCTGGTAGGACGTATGATTACGTCAAATTTTCATGTAGGTCTCAAAATTATGTTTATTTAAATATCATAACTTATTATCAGTAATTATAATTGAATTTAGAAAAAGGAATGTTACGATGGTTTGGTCATGTAAAGAGGATGGATGAAAGAAGACTAACCACGCAAATATACAAGGCGAGGGTGAATGGAAGAGTCGGTAGGGGTCGACCTCATCGAACCAACACCATCCAAATCGATGATACCCTCAACAAGGGTCAGGTCAAAAGTACTCTGAACCGACGAGCATGCATGAAGAGATTGATGAAAGTGGATGAAGCGAAAGTAGTATGTCAGGATCGAGCAAAGTGGCGATCCATAGTCCCTGTCTACCCTTATGGGATACAGGCGTAACGATTATGTATGTATGTATGTATTTAGAAAATAGCAAAAATCAGAAAATTATATTACAAATGAATTCTATGGAAATTAATACCTGATTAGCTTTAATAGCAACCAGTTTTTGAAGCCATCGCAAAATAAGACTGTTAGTATCATGTTCCTTCGCCATTAATTTATAAAAAAACTCGCATGCAAGTTCATTATCTCACAAAAAGTGTAGGGTAATGGTGGTAATAAAAATATGTTTTCCACACATCATTGTAAAAAAATAAAGACGCTCTCTCAAGGTTAAGCGAACACTTTCCATCTCAAAGGTATTGCTTATTTACATATTTTCTAAATGCATCATCCTTAATGCGGTGTAACAAGGTTCATTTTTGTTTGTTTTGTGGTGTATTTACTTTAGCGCTCGGAACCGGCCGAGTAATGTCAAAAGAGTCACATTGGTGGGACCTTCGAGCGCTCCTGGGAACACGAGTAAAAAGTTTGACTTCAAACAATATAATGGGCTGTAGGGTGACCAGGAGGGTATGGTTTCTCTCGTATTTAACTGTTTCAATATGACAATTATTTTTTGTTGTCAAATAAATAATATTGTACTTTGAAGTACTAAAGATAACTTTGTACTAATACAAATGAATTTAATAAATGTTTAAAATGTAAACATCACATTGTAATGCATTGATGGCAGCATCAAGCTGAATCGTAAATAATACGTACGTGGAAAAGGAAGGCAAAAAATCGTGATTCCACATGCATTTAATCAATAAAACCGTAGAATTACAAATTATAATTAAACTGCGCTTTGATCAAAGATTCAATTGTAAAAATAAAAACCTTATCACTATTTATTCAGAAAACAAAGGAATGTTTAACAACAAATTAGCCATAAATATAGGCATGCATGCGAACTATCTCGACACAAGAATTCCCACAATTCACGTTAACTTGGTAACACATAACTTAAACGCAAGTCCAGACCCAGCTCCATCTGCATTCTGTTGGTTTACAATTTAGATCCCTTTTCGGTTCGTAGAATGGTTAGACGTTTCTTATTTTCCCTCCTTTATTATTAAGGATGATCTCACACACGAAAATATCCAGTTTGGCGCAAAATAAGAATGTTGGGTGAATTTGAATGCATCGGGCGGGAAGCCTTAATCGATATTTAAAAATAGAACCTTTTTGGTGTATCCTTTTCTCGTAATATCTTGATTATGATGAGGATATTTATTGTTTTGGCGGTATCAATAATATAATAAAAAACACCATAAAAATCAAGGAGCTCATAGGAGCAGCGTATTTTATTCTTTGGGAAATGTGTTTATTATTTAGAAAATAATTTCTATAAACTAGGATGTATGGAGTAATGTTCCTAGGGTATAAATTAAAAAATCTAAATAAATTATAAAAAATAGCAACACATGATGTCGATAGTGCAGCATGCATTCACTTTACATACCTCAAATATATATCTTATGATTATAAAAGGCTCTATAACAAGTTGCATCAATTTATTATTATAATGAAGCCTGCAGAGATTTTTCTTTAAATAAAATTCCCTTGACTATATTCTTATCTCGACAGATACAAAACCAAGGCAATAAGGACCGTCCCCGAGGCACCGATGTTTCTGCTTTTACTTTAGATAAACTATAATTATTAAAGGTCAACTGTCAGCTCTATACATTCGGTATTCAGTCAGCCTAACAGGTTTTCTTTATTCAGTTAAAGATTTTAAATTACCATCTTACAGTGATTTATCTATACAGTGTAGTCTTATGAATGTTTAGATAGGTCCTTAGAGATTGTAAGGTGGTTTTTTTATAAGTGGGTTCGAATTATGTGTTACTACTTACATTTCGTTAGTTGGGCAGCGTTCGGGAAACTACGCGACGTCTTCTCGTCCAAAATACCTCAGTGCCTCAAATCGAAAGTCTTCGATAGTTGTGTGTTACCAGTGATGACATACGGCACCGAGACGTGGCCTCTTACTATGGGCCTTATCAGGAGGCTCAAAGTCACTCAACGAGCTATGGAGAGGGCTATGCTCGGGGTTTCCCTACGAGATCGAATCAGAAATGAGGAGATCCGTAGGAGAACTAAAGTAACCGACATAGACCAGCGGATTAGCAAGTTGAAGTGGCAATGGGCGGGGCACATAGCACGGAGAACTGATGGCCGATGGGGCCAAAAAGTTCTCGAATGGAGGCCACGAAGCGGAAAGCGCAGCGTGGGACGTCCACCCACTAGGTGGTCAGACGACCTGGTAAAGGTCGCGGGACGTCGCTGGATGCAGGCTGCCTCCAACAGGTCACTGTGGAAATCATTGGGAGAGGCCTATGTTCAGCAGTGGACTTCCTTTGGCTGATGGATGGATGGATGGATGACTTACATTTCGTTGATAAAACACCTTCAAGGAGGTATTAAATTGCAAAACGTATGTAGTGATGTTTGTGAAATGTTTTATGTCAAAAATTTCAAATATGGAATGTCAAAAAGAATATTATGTTGTCATTGACCCTAGTTGTCCTGTTGTGAGAAAAAAAACAAAGCTAACTGGTTTTAGTAGTTGTCGTACACTGCTATATTGCGGTAGTGACAACCAAGTCACTTCGCAAGACGCCGGGTCGGCCAAAGTGATATTGGATTTTTCTATTAATTATCAGCCCGGAGTGAGGAATTTTTGCCCAATATGGCGATAGGCTCGCTCCCTATCACATCGTGGGACAGAACGCACTAGGCGAAATGCGGTTGTCCTGGTAACACCTCTGCCTGTATCTAAATTGCTTTTATGAAGAATTAAATAGGCAAAAAATATGCATTGTTCTACCTTTCAAGTCATTAAGACGTACAAAGCCATAGAGCTACGAAATTTATAGAATGTGGTCTGTCTAAACCTTCCAATGTCTGCAGTCGGCATACATTACTGGCGCACTGAATGACAGAAGAATTAAGGTATTTTTCTTTATTCCAGATAACGAACCCGAGGGTCTTCATGCCGCCCTTGTTAAGGGCGCGCTGCACGGGAGACGTCGAATAAATCGAGGTGATTAACCTTTTTTGGATTTATGGTATTTTTCGCAAAACAAATGAATAGGATTGTGTAATAATGGTGTACATAGTACATTGTGTAGTCTTTATAATGTCAATTCAAAAAGGACCGATAGCTGTGATAGTTAGGTAATCTGATGGTTTAAAATTCTGAAAGTTATTGAATAAAATTGGTTGTATTTTTATATTCTACTATTAAATAATTAAACATTGATCTTCTGGTACTATTTGAGTTGTGAAAACTTTTCTAAGAAAAGACAACTATGAAATTATTTTGTAAAGAACTATTTACCAATTGTCATCACCGACGTCTTGGATGTAGATTTATCGATTCGTAGATGTGAGTTAGCCAATATTAAATTGCCGCAGAGACAGATGCTAGAGGCTAATCTGTATAAAAATAGAAACATGAAGAAAGGAGCCATTAATTAACCACACGGAGGCTGTAACAAGAACCCGCGGTATCACCTGGCACCGGCATAAATTCAACATCAGATAAATAAATATTATTTTTAAAAGCATAATTCAGCTTCTATATTGCATCCAATAAAACGCCGGGAGATTAGCTGATTGTCATCTCTATTTACTGGGAAAAACAACATTATTTTCCGCAAAAACACACAGCAAAATAACCCTTATTTATCAGTGATAAAGTTTACACTGGTTCCTGAGTTATCGTTGGTAGTTATCGAGTAAAAAGAACTTGTGATGTGGCCAAGAGACAATATAGAATAGGCGGCCATGTTGGTTGTCTATGGCAAGGGATTTATGGTGCGAGCGCAGCTGTAATTTCGCGAGCTTTATGTTTTTTTCTCGATTGTACAGACATTTTTTGTTGGAGATTTTAATAAATATTTTTAAATGAATAGGCACTTTGTGTTGTGCCGTGTAGGTACGCTGTAAGGGAATGTGTGCTGAGCTAAAAATAAATTCCTATATTAACATACACCAACATAATGGTTTGTTGTTTTGGTATGCAATATGCGTAGTCTTTGTGTCCTTAATTTATCAATAATGATCCAATTATATCTAGAAATAGATTTGAACATAAAGAATAATGTATTGTTATTATACTGACCGAATCTATTAAGGATAATCAGAACACACGACGTCTATAAACATAGGCAATTTGTTATGGTTTGGAAATGGTAATTTTATTTTACGATGTATCTAGTTCAGAAACAGTGTTTTAAAATTGGCAAGAAGGAACATTCATTCTAAATCATTTGTTAGAAAATGAAATTGAGTGTCAAGTTTAAAGTTTTCTTTTTTATAACTAGTTTTGGTGAGACAACAACAAAGATAGAGATAATACACAATATAGGTAAAACAAAGGTCCGAAATAACCATGACGTATTTAAGGATAATTGATAGACACAGGTCTACTTTTTCCATAACCAATAAGCCATTGACAAGTTTTTTATCAATTTAAATCGATTTTCTCATTTGTCATTAAGTGCGAGGTGCAATAAAAAGTTTATGCGTCAAAAAAAAAAGATGGCGTTGTAAAAATAGACTTGGGCATTATTTTTCGCAATCCTGCGTCCGTTTAGTTTTTGCGCGCTAATGCTCAGAACGCCCGAGCGTGGTGGAACGCGCGTAAAAACCTTATAATAACATGCAATTTTTGCGCTTGTGCATGTAAAATGACAGTTTTTCTGTCCCCATTTATTTCTTTGGGTTTTGTAAAAAATTGAATCTAGACGCGGCCTAGTTTATGGTTTATGTAGGGCTTTAAATAGTTTTGGTACTTTTGATTGGTACTTTGACGATTGGATGTAGTAAATCGGAGATGTAATTACTTTTGAATTATCAGAATATTTCGCAAAATTGCTGCAGCGTTTTTCGAATAATATGATAGCATATTCCACCCTAATCGAACAGATTTAAAATAACACAGTTCATCCATACTGTACTTATTTGTCGACTACTTTAAATTCCGTATAAATGAGAAATGCATGGGCCAAATTCACGCACAATACTGTAGCATACTATATAGGTCCTACATTTCCTTAGTAAGAGCCGTTTGGCTTTACCCTGGCACTGACAAGGTTAGGTAACAGTTGCTCACCATTAGTCAACCCTCGACTGCCTTCCTTGTCAAAAATAATATTCATTAATCAGTCTCCAAAGAAAACTGGGCCAGTCCATCGCGTGAGACGCAAGCACTCAGACCATCAAGCACACGATAATTTGACATAACAACGTGTCACGTCGACCGCAACATGAAATAATTACATTGTAGTACCGAAATTACTCGTAATATGAGTAATAACAGGGATACGTCAGACTCCTTAGTTTACATTTGCGGGTGATCTGGGTAATATAATTGTTTATAATTGCATTGAGAGTCACGTCTCGCAACTACCGGTCGTGTTCTTTGAAAATTATCCGATGATTACAGCGGCTGTGAAATGACATGTGTCATTTTCGAATTACGAGAATGTTTTAAAATGCCAATGCGCTGGTTCGCAGATGAAAAAACTGGAATGGAATAAATATAGCCAATTTTGGGGGCGATTTTGATGCGGTAATCGATGTTTGTAATATTATTGTGTACGATTATGTTCTTGTTAATGATCAGAAATATTAAAAGTGCATTTTGATGTTTTTTACCTTAACGAGCGAATTTTTTACAATGGCCTTTTCAAGGATTATCGTTAAGGCTTTAATTTACTCAATTAAATAATTGGTTAACATATTCAAAAAGCAAAACTTGATTAGATGGTAGCTACTTGCCACATAACTCAATTCACTAAAAATCGAAATCGTCCATAATCAACCTTTACCGTAATATTTGCTATTCGTGCTATACATAATATTTAACGCTTATATAACACTCACGACTGTCGGTGCCTCGTTCGACGCATGACATAATGCCGCGCGTCTAATATCAAGTAACAGCCTCGCGCAGAGCCTTCGTTCGCATAACTGTCAGGTGCCATCTTTGAATTTTTTGCGCTAATGTCAACACAGGTCATGTACGATCTTCTGTCGCCGAAAACGCTTTCTTCAAATTGATAATACTAGTTTTGTTTCTTTACGTTTTGGTACGTTGGACATGTTAATATTAGATTACAAGTATAAATGCGTTTTCTTTATATTATAAAAACATACCTCATACATGAAGTCGATATTTTTAAATTTTATTTGTATTTCCAAATTTCGCCACATGCCAATAAAATTCAGATGATTTAATTCGCGCAGAGCCTTCCTTTGTACATTAAGGTGCCATCTTTGAATGTTTTAGCACTAATCTCAATACTTATTTGGGCGAGCGTAGGTTTGAATGCGAAGGTTGGATTTGTGAAAGTGTAGGTGACTGGTCGAAGGAAGGTCGAATTAAAAGGAAATATGGTTAGGTGTGCTGGTTGCTCTGGTGTCTGGTTGGTTATCTTTAAAAACTCTTCGTATAAAGTCGTCTTCATATTATCCCAACAGTCCATGTTCGTTTTCTTCCTGGATATGAGCTGCTCCCTAAATATTAGTAATTTATTTGAAACTCCTACTATTAATTTAACTTTATGATTGATTTTGTTGCGGGTTAAAGAGAAGTTAGACATTCTCGGACATTCGCTGAGTTTAAATTTTCGGTGTCATTACAATACATGCCACTGTTGATCCTGGCTTACTGGAGTTGCAGTGGTGGGTGTGTGGGCGGGATAGTCTCCCCAACTAAGAAAATCAAAGTTACCCATTGAAGTAACATGAAGTCGGTTGATGGATTTATAAACATATCTGTTGCACCCTACTCTAAAATTAACTGAGTTAGTACTCCCACCTTAAGGTCGGTAACGCATCTCCACGCCCTATGGTATTGATGTTCATGGGCGGCGGTGATCACTTACCATCAGGTGAACCGTATACTCATTTGCCTCCTATAATATAAAACATCAGATAAAATTAGTTGAAACTACTCGTAAGTTCTCGAATGGAGGCCACGAAGCGGAAAGCGCAGCGTAGGACGTCCACCCATGGTTGGATGCAGGCTGCCTCCAACAGGTCACTGTGGAAATCATTGGGAGAGGCCTATGTTCAACAGTGGACTTCCTTCGGCTGATGGATGGATGGATGGATGATGACTCGTAAGCTGCATAGGTTACTTTGCACGCATTATAAACTACATACATACATATATACATAAATATCAAGCCTTCATCCCAGAAGCGGTAGGCAGAGGTGCAACCAAGACACCCACGTTTCGCTTTGTGTGTTCCGTCTCACGATGAGATAGGGGGCAAGCCTATCGCCATATTGGGCACAAATTCATGACTCCGGGCTGGCAATGAATAGAAAAATCCAATATCACTGCCGGACCTGGAATTCGAACCCGAGATCTCGGCGTTGTCATGATACGGGGCGAGCCTATATGTAGCCTATTATAAACTACCATAGATTCCAATACAGAAAACCATGGTCATAGCAAACACATGATACAAGTTAGGTGTTGTAACCAGTCCTCGCAAGTCCCGCTACGCCGATTGTTTGACACGAACGTCGCCAAATAAGGCGTTACGTGCGCTATGATAACAAAAACCAGAATAGCAACAGGAATGCGAATTACACGCTAGTTCCCGCCGGCGCCTCCGCCCGCCATTTGTAATATATTCTCGGAATTATTATAATGCGATTATGTTTGTTTGACACGAAGCGCGAGATTCTTGGAAAGATTAAGTGACATTGAACAGTGTCAGTAGTGTCCGGTTGGATTTGAGCTTTTAGTGGTATAATACAACAATGTAGGAATGAAATGGTAAAATCACATATTATTGTAGCTTTCAAAGATATACTTATGTAAGTTATGACGCCGATTTCCAAAACTCATAACGGCTTGCAATGCATTAGTGTCGACGCTAATTTTCATTTTAATCTGAATTTTGTTCAAAACGAAATTTTATTTTTAATTGATATTTACTATGAAGAAGTCTGATACTCGCGACGGTGTATTGATATGACCATGTTATTGTTATTATCATCATCATTTAAAAAGAATTCATTCACACAAGAAGTCCACTGCTGGACATAACCTTCAATCAGCGATTTCTGCTGTGGTCACACTTGATACTTCTTGTCAAGGGACTCTAATTTTAGTCTTTCAACAATTTACTTATTTATTTAATCCATTATTGTACTTTAAAGCAACAATTACAATTAAGAAATAGCATAACAATAACAGTACAAGAGACGACCTTATCACAATTTAATATTTTATCAAAATATTCAACGGAACCCGCTTTGTATAAGAATATCACGCTTACCATTTTTTGTGAGTCGACCGAACAGAGCTAATATTTGCGTTCGATTTGTTGATTCTACTCTGTCGGACGAGTTTGGTATGTTAAAACAAGTAAAGCTGGCATTTTGTAGGAGAGGCGCGCGCGCATCCTAATGGAAAAGACATCAACGCGACGCGCCCGTTGAAATCTTTTGCATACGATTACTTAAATAGTCTTTTGTAGATTATTTTTATACTGAATATACACATACATGAAGTTGAATAAACTATGAATAAGCTAATTTTAGATTTGTAAAAATAACACAGGGTTACAGGATTCCGATTAATTACTGGTTGCCAGTATATTCAAGTGTATCCATTTACAGAATCGCATGGTATACAAAATCCATAATTCTCATTAAAAATAATAGAGGTCAAAGGACTTGTAAATTATATATATTTAGGTTTGCCAATGTTTTAAATTGGCCAAATATGACTCTGGGAGGAAAAGTACCAATTGTCTCATTAGGCTATAGTTTATAAAAGTAAATAGATGGATAGAGACTGACGAAGAATACTTACGATTCAATAGTGAGTACAATATTGGCAGGAAGAGCACTCAATACTGACAGTTTGTATAATAACATTAATGGCAATTGAATACGTAGAACTAGAGTATAACTAGGCCCTCTATAAGTTTCTTATTCAATGGGACACAAGTCTGAATTTATACAGGGTATATCAAGACTGCTACCGAAAACGAAGCCAGGTGGTAGTTTTAGTGACTTTAGACACAATGTAACTAAAAATTTGCAAAAAATGACGGTTTATTTTTTGTATTTTGTTTTCTATCATCGTATTTGGGTGGTAAATATATACATTTTCCTAAAAAAAGAATGTGCACCCTTTTATTTTTGAAGACTGTATAGTACGCAAGGCTTTAAGTTATAATTTTATCAAATACTACGGATTTACCAACCAAACACAATGATATTTAAAACATTACAAAAAAAAAATCGCATTTTTTTGCAAAAGTTTTAGTTGCATCGTGTTTGTAGACACTAAAACTATCACCTGGCTACGTTTTCGGTAGCAGTCTTGATATACCCTGTATATCATCGTCATCGGCAGCCATAGCCACCGATATCGTTCAAAAAAGCCCTCCCTAAAAATTCCACAGTGCCCTAACTTGGACCCAAAGACCTCCAACAACGTTTCTCAACTCTACCCTTATATTCTTTTATTCAAACATTTCGAAGAGTCCTGTCACGCGTACAATGGCGGCAATCAAACGCGTAGTAATGAAATGCGTTAATACCCTGACCTCGGGGTCAAGTGCGACCGCGTGCGGCCTGCGAATGTGCGACGTGGGTGATGGCTTTATACGATTCATGTGTTTTAGAATTATGTAGTGAACTACGTACCGAACAAATGCGGTGAAATGGGACGCAGTGACATGATATACAGCTACCGAAAACGAAGCCAAGTGGTAATTTTAGTGACTATAGATACTATGTGTGTAGTGACAATAAAAATTTTGCAATAAAACGCGACGATTTTTTTTTGTAATGTTTTAAATATCATTGTGTTTGAGTGGTAAGTCCATAGTTTTTGCTAAAATTATAATGTAAAGCCTTGCGTACTGTAGTGTCTTTAAAAATAAAAGGCTGTACAGTATTTTTTTAGGAAAATGTATGTAACTACTACCAAAACCCGATGTTTGGAAAAAAAAATGACACTTTTTTGCCAACATTTTAGTTACGTTTAGTACGTACCCTTTATGAGATATGTATGTACATAATGTATTATTGGAAATAATATTCCAATTGGGCTGATTGTGTGTTGGAACTATTTATATAACCACGTTAATTTTAACACTGAATCATCAGGTTAGTTCCAATATACCCCTGCGATCTTATTTACCTCATTTACAAATCATATTTTGCTAAGGGTAGACGAAAGGTTCGAAAGGATAAAACCCAGTGTTCGGTACATTCAGTGTCTACAGGCGAATACTGACGCGCAAATCGCAAATTCATATACATATATAAACTTACGCCTTTTTCCCAGAAGGGGTAGGCACAGGTGCTACTAGAACACCCACGTTTCACCTTGTGTGTTACATCCCACGATGTGGTAGAGGGTGAGCTTATCGCCATATCGCGCACAAATTCCTGACTCCGGAGTGATAATGAATAGAAAAATCCAATATCACATTCGAACCCGAGACCTCGGCGTTGTTATCATACCGTAGTACAACTATGCCACCGAGGCAGTCATGCAAAACACAACCTCGTCTCCTAAACACGGCTACCTTGCCACAATTAATCTTGCGAGAGACTATAGCTATAGCCTAAATCAGGATCCATCCATCCATCCTTACCATCCATACCATCATCATCATACCATCAGGATCAATACCATCAGGATCCATACCATCAGGATGAAAATGTTAATGATAATTGTGTTAGAGCTATGTTTTTGTCGAAAATGTTGACCAAATCTAAGAAGATTGATATGTATACACATACATACATTCATAAACTCACGCTTGTGTCCCATTGGGGTAGGCAGAGACTATTGAGCGCCAAGTGCTACGGTCCATGCTTCTTTCGCTTCATCAACTGTCATTAATCTCTTCATACACGCTCGTTGGTTTCGATTAATGTGTATAAAAGCGTATAACCTGTTATTATCTTTATGCGTAATGCTATGCTTTTTATGGTCTTTCCAAATACGAACACACATAAAAACTTAAGTTAATAATGCGAGTACAAGTTTGTTCCGAGTATGGGAATACATACAACCGGTTGTTAAGGGTATGAATAGTTGAATTTGAAGTTTGACAACCTTCATTGCGCAGTTGGTTAGTCGGCTGAGAAACGAGAGGCCGCTGGTTCGCCACCTCGCTGGCCTAGTGCGGGTTGGCGGACTTTACATCCCGTAAAAATGATTACAAATCGCTACGGTATGCAGCTTTCCTCACAATGTATTCCTTCACCGTTATAGTGCGTGGTGATTGATTATCAATAAACATATGACTCCGAAAAGTCAGAGGTATGTGCCCTGGGATTTGAACCCGCGACCGCCGTGAACATGTTGGCAGCCGCGTTTGATCCGTTTACCTACAGGCCACCAAGCTCTTTGCAAAACGTACTAGTATCACTACGCAAAACGTTTGGCAAGAATTCAACATATAGACATCCCGAGGCTTAAGCTAACCGCGACGGGTGATGTATTTTTTCCCGGCAGCATGGCGTCACCAAACTGACTCAGTTTCCGGCCACGCGGTTATTTAAAGACGATTCGCGTGGACACGTGACCTTCGTCTGTTCTCTGTATCCGTAGGTATGAAGATTTACTTATTTAAGTGTGCTTTTAGTCGCAATTACTTCGGGACATCATTTTTGACCTGTGATTTGTAAGGTTCTTAGATTGTTACGTCGTGTAATCCTGGTACTTTGTACGTGTTCATAGGGTCATGCGTGTACTCTGGAAGTAGTAGGAAATGTGGTCACAGAAGACGCTCAGTGCTCGCCGAGTCTATTACTGTCCCAACTCTCAAGATGATTTAGTCTTTTTTACTGCACTGGTCCGGCAAACGAGCAAACAGGTCACTAGGTAAGTGATCACTGCCGCCCATGACCATCCATAACGCTTGGTTCATAGTTGTGTTGCCGACCCTTAAAATTAGCAGGGAATGAAAAAGGATGGGAAGAGGAAAGGAGTATTGGGCATCCGGCAATCTCACTCACCGAACGAAAAGCGACAGTCAAGCTGTGATTTCCTTTTTGCAAATTAGAAGTTTTTGTAAAGTAACTAGTTGTGATTACAGAATATAAGCCAAATCTATGCTTAGCAGTTAAACTATTTTTTTTATCAGCCCATATACGTTCCACTGCTGGGCACGGGCCTACTCTACAATCGAGAGAATCGATTGAGAGTGGTTAGGCCATATAGTCCACCACACTGGCCTAGTGCGTGTTGGCGGACTTACATACCGTAGAAATTCTTTAAAATCGCTACGGTTCTTTAAAAAACTAATAATTGATTTTAGATAATAATAAATATGGTCATACGACATAATTTTGGGGAGTGTAGGAACATGTGAATATGTTATTACAACTTTTCGAAGCATTACTCCACTATCCAAAGGGTTATTATTCTGAAAAGAGAAATACTGTATGCACATCCACGTCATTTATATTTCGCAAATATTGTCTCCAGGTATAAATAATGTGAGAGGATGATCTTTCGTAGTTTCTCGTATAACTAGAGTTTTACGTTCGCGGTTAGGTGACAGTCTGTGTGATGATATATTGACGGGAAATGAACCCGTAACCTTCGCGTCGCAGCCAGTTGAGAGATCGTCGCGTCGCAGAGGTCATACGGTATCCTTTCAATATTCAATGAATATTTTTAACATCAAAACTCAAAACTAAAAAAAATATTAAAAATATCACCTTCACTCTTTTAACAATTTTATCCAAGATCTCTAATTTAATAAAGAAAATAAATAATTGCAAAATACATAACTAATAAGACATTTTGGATCTAAATTAAATCTAAATTGCTTACATGCGTTTTTAATTTAATTCATTAAACTTAATCATCTAATTTTGTATCTCAACTCGAAGGGATCAATTTTATAGCGTAACACACATTTAATCTTCAATTGATTATGCACTTTATATATTTTAAGTAAGGTTGAATGTATTTTACATTAATTGTGAATTAGGTTCTTTATTTGTGGAGCAATGGATGTAATTATGCAATAAATTGGCAGTTACCGCTCTCGCAAATAGTGGGATGCGTGCGCGCCTTAGTTAGCACATTGTAAGAGAAAAATGCAAAATAAGTTCTCCGCTTTCACGAGCTTTCATTATTTTATTTTTGTCCAGTAGTTTAACGCAACTTTTATGGTTTAATTTTAGTATACGTTTGTTTTCTAATTACACAATCATTGTTTAGTTATTAAAAAAATAAATATGTGCTAGTAATCTGTGATTTTCCAACATTTAGTAAGTGCATATATTTTTATGATAAATGGGCATCACATTGTTGTTTCTATTCAAGCAGTTGCATGCCTAAGTCACAGAGACAGTGAGGCCCTTCACCCACTACTAGAACTATAGCTGTAAGCCAAGATCGACGGTGGTAGGCTATTGAGGTATTTTAATAGAGTGGACATCGGGAACAAAATCTGGGTGACCAAAAAGTGAGTGCACACGGGTACCCAGTGAAGTGAGAGGGAAGATGGTATTACTGCGTAGGCGTGACAGAGACAGAAACAGATGGAGTGGTACGGTACCGTTAATTTTCGATACAAACATTTTGTTTGCAGTGTCCCCTCTAGTATAAGTATATAATAAGTGGCAGGCATTTTATTAACACCAAGCACTAAAACTCACGTCTTTGAGAATGTACAATTCTTTATTATTATATAACGCAATAAACAGCATTATTTTTAAATCCGTGAAGTCAATAAAAGCCATTATAACAGCCAGTAACATAACTTGCATTATTTACTAGCGCAAGTGACTCGCGCCAGTGGCCGCGGGCGTGACCCGCCTGGCAATAGATGCGGTTGTTGACGTGTTTCTACGTGACGCCGATACCCGATTGTTTTACTATGGCCTTTGTTTCGTACTAGCGATTACCCGTGACTTTACGCGTTATGGATGGTGCATTTCAATCCAGGCGCTCCTGGGGCTTAGGTAGGATTTTTTTATTGCAATGAATGTCGAGTCGATCATGCCATTCGCCTGATAGTAAGCGATAGGACCGCTCATGGACAGTAACAAAACCAAACACCATGAATTACAAAGCAATGCTTGGCACTGCGCTCGCCATCCTGAGACATAAATTGTTAAGTCTCATTATGTCCATTAATTACTCTGGGTACAATGTCCTTCAAAACAGAGCACAACAGTGTATTTACACTGCTGTTTGGCGGGAAATAACTGTTTTTCCCGCACTACCTTTAATATTTTGATTTACTTGATATGGCCAAGAATTTGGTAATTTCAACCAGTTTTTATTGTGTGAATATACTTTTTTTTAGTACGAATACACTTTTGTTGATGCAAAAGTATCTGAATTATCCAAAAAAACAAACGATAAAAGGACGGGAAAGTTGTAACAGGAAAATTCTTGTATTTTTAATGGATTTTTGACAATAAAATCACACATTTCACGGTTTTTGACACACATAGGCGTAGGAATTTGTAAGCCTTAATTATAACATAATTCTGGGACTAATGTATATGTAATCCCATGGTATACTTTTATATCTATTAGGTAGTAAGAGGGATTTATGCATTCCATTTTCAAAAAATGAAAATTGCTCTTACAACAACCCTTACAAGCTACTCCATCACTCAGGTCATGCACGCAACTCAATCCGCGGCAGGAGCGCGACATGTTTTTATGTAATGCATGTGAACCTGCGTATGCGCAGTTATTTCCGCGCCGCACCGCGTGGCATCACGCGCCGCGCGACGTTGCCGCCAGTAGTGACGCGACTGCGGATATTACTGGTAGGATTCGGATATTACTTCGTATCCATGCGGATAATGATCACAGTATTTTTTTGTATACAATCGGTCCGGCAAACGAGCAAACAGGCCAGCTGCGAGTAAGTGATAACTGCCCATGATCATCTACAACGCTTGGATCATAGATGTGTTGCCGGCCCATGAAATTGGGAGGGAAGCGGGAAGGGAAAAGGATGGGAAGAGGGTATTGGCGACTGGCAATCTCACTCACCGAACGAAACGCGACAGCTAAGCTTCAATTTACGCTGAGACAGTGGTATCACCCCGGACGAGCCTGCCCATTCACGCTGAGTCATGACTGACAACAGCGTGGCTCTACCACTTCGAGAGTGAAGTATATCAAGGAAAAGCCGGCAAAGTGGCTTAAGTTTGTCGCGTTCCGAATAAATACTTTACTTTTATGGTTTATATTTATACTTTTATGGCAGATGATTAATCTCTCTAGATGCGACTGCAACTAGAAATATTTCAGTGAGTTTCCTGTTTTAAAAACTCATATCTATTGCTTAGGAGCGTGAAACATATAGTCCTGGACCTTTATTAAGATATTAAGTCTTGTATCGTGGATATCACAAACTACACTACTCAGAAACACCTAGAACCAAAAAAAAATTAAAATAGATCATAACAGGCTTCTTTGAAAAACATGTCATAAAGGCTGACAACAACGGGTAAGTTGTGTTGTTTTCCTAGCCTGTACTGTACCACTACAGGACAACGGCCTCCTTTTCCTTCTTCCACCCTTCTCTATCCAAGGCGTTCTTCCACCAGTTGGTATCAATATGGTCCAAGTCATTTCTCCACCTTCTGCGTGGCCTATCACCAGGTCTTTTTAAGTTTTGTGGAGTCCATACGGTAGCAGTCCTAGCCCACAGTTCGCTTGACATAGTCACGACAGACACACGACAGACGTGACCTGCCCAGTCCCACTTTAATTTGGCAGTTTGTTGCCTAACGTCCAAGATTTTTGTTCGGGTGTGTTTTGTTGCCCGCCAACGTGTAAGCTTGCTTTATAAAATGATTTAGCGAATACGGATATTGTTATTGGTCACATCACTACACTCAACCACACTCCTCACTCCTCACACTTTCCTAGAAGCCGTAAAGTAAGATTTAATTGAAATGACGACTTTTTTTAAATACGCGGCTACTTTGGCGAGTAAAAAACATAAGTACGTTTATTGGAAACATATAAGGTTTTTGTAATTATAAAAAAGCTATGTTTGTATTGCCGTTTAATTGGTTTTATAATTGCATCACGTTTCAGTATCGATTTAATTAGAATAATACAAGTCGATGTTTATAGAAACGTGCATGTATGTATGTATAGGATTACGTAATAAAAAATCTTTTATTTTTTATTTAGAGCGAAAGTAAAAACTTTTTTGATATAAGTTTTTAGGGGTCTTGTACTCTTTAATAGTTTATCTCTCGTATAAATATAATTTGATACCATACTGTGAAATGTTTAGTATAGTTTTAACGTTTTTGGAGTTATTTCATATCTAACCTTATCTCGTAATTAATAAAATATTCAATTAAATAATATAAGAATTAAGAAACAATCCATTCAGGTATAAATAATGGCTATTTCAATTTTCAAACATCAATAAATCATAAAATTATTTTTCTATTAAAGCAATGTTTAATAATTATTTTTTAACGAAGACATTTTTATTTTGCCTCTGCCATCCAAAAGTCTAATCGCAACACCAGCATAAAAAAGTCCGTGCCAAATCTTAATTTGTGTCTGGCCACGTCTCCGTAGGTGGTCCCCTTTGAATTTTCTTTTACGGCTTTTAAAGTTTTAAGTGCGTGGCTATGAATTTAGATGTTCGTGTTTTGTTTTTTTTATGACATGTAAATTGGCGGGAAAAGCAACAATTATTATAGAGCCTTGTGTATTGATGTCAACAAAGAAGACTGAATTAAATGTTTGAATTAGGAATTCGTCATTATGATAAAATAGATTCTATGTTTGAATTAGTGTTTGCACCGGCTAGTAAATATGTTGTCTATTCCCTCGTAGGTATTTGACTATTCCTGTCCTTTTCTCTAGAGTTTAATTGCGTGGATTAAACTCTTGATGCAATAAATTGATGCAGCTAAATATTATATATACCAGAAATACTTAAATTTAAGACATTTCATTCTAAATGCTATTTTGGTTATATTCATTTTGCATTAGAAGTTTTGTAATACTACCTACATGGTTTGTAAAAACACAATACATTTGTGATTTACCATGAATTTAGTACGAAATGAGAGTTGTTTCTTAGCAGCCAGTATTTAATTGATGTAATAAACTTTTATTTTCACCCAAATCCTATTCTTGTTTATGAGTAAAATTAAATTTTAAACTACCTTTTTTTGTTGTTTCTTGGACAAGGATAGTCTATCAATTTGTAATTTATTACAGTAGTAAAAATGAGATTCACCTTTTTCGTCTATTTTTTATAGACCGCGAAGTAATTTGTTAGCTGTTTTTTTCTGAAGGCATTGACATTGTTCATATTTTTATTTGATATCAAATTGAGATTGGACCTGTTTTTGATATACCAACACCTCGGCTGTATAAGTTAGATGTCCTTTGCCAGTTTGAATAATTAAAAAGTAACTATTATTGTTATGGCGGGAATTTTGACAAACAATTTTTAGATATCTACCTTAGTATTCTATTTGTATCTTAATCATAATAATCTTTATATTATAACCTGTGTAAAAATACGATTGATTATACTTGCATAAGTAACGTACAAAGGCAAATAATTAACCACAAAATGTTCCGGCAGTGTGTCATCGATGAGAATGGCGCTTTTTATTCGCAAGAAATATACAGTAAAGTATTTATTTGATATTCAAAGCGTAGAATGATGTGTTGGCGTATGTATGACAAATTGTACGGCGCGTGGACGGAATAGAGAGCATTTGACAGAATGATTGACAAGTTTGGCATTTATTTGAATGCAAGTGCCATTGTGTGTGCGGATTTATCATGAATTCGCAGTTGCCAGATTTTTTTGCCAGAAGATACAACTTATGATAAGTTTTTCAGAAGTTGTATTTTGTAGTGCTTATTTGTTATGATAATTTATTTTTATAAGACTTCCATTTTTCTATGAACACTATATTTGTTTAGCTTATTTAATCAAAATTGGTTTTAATATATATTTTATTTCAGTAACTTAAGATTTTAGAAATTGACTCAATTTATTATGTATAATAATATGGTAAAAATATTAACAGTATCGGACAAGAGAACACAAGGAATGCAATTTACAAATCATAATTTAACTTCTAAAATATTAACCTTTTTTTTCTAAAAAAAAAAATACACAATATATTTTCTAATAAGGTCATATACCAATACAATATCAATCACATTCCGAATCAATTTATAATAGTACAACAAATAAAAAGCGAGCCCGTTACATTACTGTTGTCGTGTAGAACTGTAGACAGGGGCACAATGAGATACGCCCCTCGTCTTTTTGTACGTCGACATGTGTTTTCATATCAGATCATCTTAATTATGCATCTGTATTATTCGTTTTTTTAAGGTGTTAAGACGAAGGAGGTGATCGAAGGCTTTTTAAATGGATAGAGGTGACAGACTAATATAGCTCTGAATTTATAGTAAGAACTTCAAACAGTGACCTCTGTGATTTTTACCCTTTCGGAGAATTTTGTGGTTAATAAACATAATTTATGAAATAGAAAAACAAAACAAGAAATGTTCTGCTAAAACTGGGACTGAAAAGTCATTACAGATCCCGATCCACTTGCTTCTAGACCAATAAGACATAGCTTTTATTGATTGATCAATATTAAACATATTTTAGACAGTTTCGAAACAAATGTTTATATGAACCTTAACTATTTGTTCCGAGTCTGGGTGTTTGTGAGACCGAAAAGTCTCTCGTAGCTCCTGATACCCACGACTCAAGACTCGATCTTAGTGTGGAATTAGGACTATGTATCTGACTGTTGTGTGTATTTATTTAATTGTTTTAAAACACCTTTTGTGTATATTCAGAGGTAAATGTTCATTAGTAAGCGGAAGTCATGGCATTCCACATGGAACGTAGATCGTACATACTTAAAGGTTGTTTAAAGAGACTCATTTACTATTGCCATTATGATTCACTTGGGAGATTAGTCATACTGTATGAGTTGTGCCTTTACATTACCATCAAACTATAACATAAAAAACCATTAAGAAATTATTACCGGTGCGTGACACTTGTATGTCCTGGTTGATGATGCCTAGGCAGCAGGAATGTGTGTACTTAAAGGTAAGATAGCTAAATCTCCAGAAGGTCAAGCCGAGAGCACAGATCTGAATTCACTGTTCCTTGTCCCTTGTCCTTTCTCTAAGTCTAAAAAACGATTAAATTTTCACAAATGTGGGTGTTCACAGATGATCGGGACATCCTTAAATAAATAATATAAATAAACACACCCAACAGTCACATACATAGTCCTGACCTCATACTAAGATCAATTAAGTCTTGTGTTGTGGGTATCAGACACTACGAGAGACTTTTTCGATCTCACAAACACTCAGACCCGAGACAAATACTTGTGGGCCTCACAAACATTTTTCTCGGTGCGGGGATCGAACCCGCGGTCTCTCGTTTCACAGCCAGCGTCTAACGAACTGCGCCACGGAGGCTGTCAATATAGTTAGTTAGATAGTTTGTTAGTACTATTAAAATTAAAGCGAGGTATAAATATATTAAGCGTGTTGTTTTGTTTGTTTCAGTAACAAGTCGACAATGTGACGAAGTGGCTACATATCCACATTTTCGTGATTTTCCCGCATTTTGAGAGTGTTTGGAAAAATAATTAATCAGGTAAATATAATTATTACATAAGACAGAATTTCTCCTCTTAGAGTAAAATTACAGTGTGTCGGTGGGATAAATAATGAAAAAAAGATTAACATAGCGATTTAGAACTAAACGATTAAAATGTATTTTGGTACATGCAAAAAAAAACTATAGATAATATTAACAACATACTTCGTACTTCCAATTAAAACCTTATTAAACAATATAACAAAATAAAATAAAGTGTAATAATTCCAGTTGACTTGTTTGTTGCTTTCTTCATTGACTATGAATACTTAATTTCCTGCTGTTTTTCTCACCAAAAGTAAGCATAAAAATCTAACTTTCTAATACATTATTTTTTATTTAAAACGTTCGCGTAATAGTCACAATCTACGTAATTAGCTTCAAACCGATGCGTATGTGAGAAAATGTAGAGAATTCGCGCGCACAGATAATGCGGTCAAAGTAATGCTCCTATTACTGTTTTATTGCGCTAAGATGTTCAAATTGCACCAATCAGAGCGCTCGATTACTGATTTATTGACAGGATGTGGTTTATATTTAATTGCGTAACAGTTTTCTACGTTTTTGAAACCCTGTATCGAGCTTTTACATTTATGTCGGTGAAAATAAAATCCAGAACAAAAAGTATAAATTACAACGTGATTAAGAATTTAACGAATATTGCTCTAAACTTTTGGCGCCTGTTTGGTGCAGTGGTTAATATGCTGAATTTTTATATAGAAACTTACGGGTTTGATTCTCGTGGCAATAATTATTTATCTCACCTACCATCGTTCCCGAGTCAGAATGCATGTGTTTACGCGCGTCAAATGTCCACAAAATTAAATTGTAATTAGTAGTGTGAGAAATATCTAAACAATCGACACATTAATAGGTATGAAACGATTCGTATCATCTCAATACGTAAATAGCGTGTTATAAATGACGTCACAATTGCATGTACAATGTCGATCTTGCTATTCATGAACAAGTAAACCAACTTTCAAACACGCATGTGCTGTGTGAATGAAAAATTATTTGTACTTATATAGACGACTGAATTTTTTAATATTTCTCAAAATTTAAGCAGTCAAATAAATTATTGTATTTTCAAAATAACTGCAATCCGAACGCAATGCCTCTATCATCAATTATAACGCTCTTGGATTCTAATAGATTTTAGCATAGCAGCATCACAAATATGTGTTTACCTTGTTACTTAGAAAGGCAACCAAAATAATTGCATACGTATAAAATAAATCTAATGTAATAAACACTGTATCCATAATTATAATATAACCATCGTTGCACCGAGATGACATCACTTGGGAAATACAACGCACTGTGAAATAAAGGGGAAATTGAGAATTTAACTAGTTCCATGTTTGTGCGGTATAAAAAACTAGTTAATAAACAAAAATGAAAGTAAAACTAAATTTTTCCATGAGAATTAAAGTAGAAAATACAATAAAATTAGAAAATAAATTGTAATAAAAAGACCAGTCCAGATACTGTTCAATATGATTTAATTATTTTTATTTTTAAATTTTATCTCATATATTTACCAGCTGGTATAGTATTCTACCCTCGCCCCTCCTCTTCTAACTTCAATGGTTTTCCAACAGAGTCGCGCACGATCTTGACAATATATTATAATACCACGACTTCGTACTTCTGTATCATTCATGCCATGTGTATGATGTAAGAATATGATTCTATGATCATCTATAAAGTCAAATCACTTCATCTATTCCGCATCTGCGTGGGATGGTCTTTTAGTATTTCCTGCGAGGTTTGAAAAGAGGTTTGCCTTGTGGTTTTGTTACTGGAAGACTGCATGACGTCAACCTTCATGGGAATTAATACAGTCCTACAAATATCATTTTGACCAAACTAAAATTGAGCTAAAATGTTACATATTACTAAAGAAAGGTAATGATTACTGGGCTGTATTAAAAAATAACAACCTATTGTGTTACTTTTTTTTTGTATTTGAAGCTACGTATATAATTCACATCATATTATAATAAAATGTTGGCAATACCTTAATAAAGCACTAGGAGACATCATCCGAATTAAAGAAATATTAAAAATACTTGTGTACCTTAATCGAACTTGCAATCAACAAGTAGGATAAATCAGTTAAATAACACACCAAAACCATAAAAAATATTTTATTAAATTATCCTTGCAATATCATTATCTTCAGTTTAGTCAACTATCAATTCCATTAGAATAGTTACAACAGAACAAAATAAGGCGTTTATTCACAGTGTCGTGTTTCTAAAAGCCACGTCTGTATATAGACAATTCGAAGTGAATTGCTTGTTTCTGCGAGCCTACAAGTTGGGATATAAAGTACCCCGGGATTTACGCGTCCCATCCCCGAGTAACAATGTAAGAAAAACTATAGGACACTCTTCCTTGACTTCGGTTTGCTTTTAGTCGACTAGAGGTCGTACTATTTGTCAGAAAGTCATTTAGTACTCGATAGATTTAAATATTATTTATATATTTTATTTATAATTCATTGTACACCACACAAATACAAACACACACAAAAAAAAACAGTTTACTTAGAATTCAAACATCAAAAATAATGTAACAATCGACGGTATTATTGTAAAATGGCGACGTCTTCCAGACAACGCTTAGATGGTCTATAAACTACTATAAACTAACTAATGGAGGGACTATAAACATTATATTGGTTTTGGTAATTATTTTTTGTGATTTTTCACTGTATTTCTTTAAAATACGACATAAATTGTTAGGCTGAATCAATTATTTTATCCAGGTATCGCAGGCCTTTCCAAACGAGCGCCAATTAACCCGTTCATAAAAATACGAGTATTATAGATTATATTTAACCATTTGTTTATTTTTAATTTGACGTATATATAAGTTGCAAAAGAACTGAACTATCTATCTGATTCAACTCAAACCAATTTCAAACCCAAGTATTGGATGAAGCTATCCCCCGCATTTTAATGACGAGATGCAATCGAGTTCCCCTAGTACTAAAAAGTCTGACATCACCTATCTCTATAATCCGACACAAATACCACACAATAACCGCCCTTATTACAATAGCATTACGACCCAACCGCCCCATAGTTTTGTATCAAACAGAACTTTTAACAAGCCGTTGGATGCACTCTAGAAATTATCTGGGATCGACTCGTTACGGACGACACTTCAATACAGTTGAGACTTCGTATCAGATATACCACGTTGGCTTTTTTTGTTTAAAAGGTTCTTTACTCGAGTCCAGTTTTGCAACTTGATTTTGCGTTGGGACTCGCTTGTATACTAGTTTTTAGGACATTGTGGGTATCCAGGTGTTTTGAATTTATGCAAGAAAAAGCTGGGTCGACCCGGGTGGTACATTGTCAGAATAAGTCGGAAGTGAAGCGATAGTTTACTTGGTTGTTATTGTTTCTTCTACGGCCAGTTTTTAAATGGTAGAGTTACTTAGACCAGGAGATCTAATTATCTATGAGAATCCTTACCATATACCTACCAAAAGGTGTCAAATCATCCATTATGAATTATGTAACTGACGTGCATAAATATATATTAATTATATATATCATATATTTGTATAAATTTCTATGGTATGTAAAAGTCCGCCAACCCGCATTAGGCCAGCGTGGTGGACTATATGGCCTAACCACTCCGAATCGTACTCTCGATTGTAGAGGAGGCCCGTGCCCTGCAGTGAGTCGTATATGGGCTGATACAAAAAAAAAAACTGACGTGCAATGCAAAAAGACAGTATTTTTACGTATTGAAATAGATACAAATTCGTATTGAGTCAGAAACAGAAAATGAAACGCTTTATAATTCGGTCCAGTTCGCGGTCGCTATGCATATTTTACGTCTTATGCAATTATACATACTTTTGAAAGTAGGTCAAAAGGGTGTTGTTATTGTATTTAGTTGGCATGTCCGTACAATTACCGCTAACCTTAAACCACAATAATAATTAAAACTTCCTGTGTGCATTCGAATAATTTCAAGTTACTAATCATCGTAATTAAACAAACATATTGTAATTATAAGGCCTATATGTTTATCACCCATGACTAAAAGCATTTCTTAATTTTAATGTGATATTTGGTCCATTAATTTTCTTAACGACAAGTGGTAAGAGCAGTGAAAAATAGTATGTTATTTGCATTAGAAATATTGTGAAAACGGAGTATTTAATAATAATAAATAAATACTCCCAACAGTCACATACATAGTCCTGACACCACACTAAGATCGAGTTTTGTATCGTGGGTATCAGAAACTACGAGAGACTTTTCGGTCTCACAAACACCCAGAGCCGAAACAAATACCTGTGGATCATACAAACATTTATTTCGGTGCGGGGATCGAACCCTCGGCCTCTCATTTCATTGTGGTGTCTAACCAACTGCACCACGGCGGCTGTCATTATTGAATATTTACCAACCATACAGAGAAACCGCTGATCACCATAGACTTTTCCGAAAGATTTACATCGCGATCGATTGGCAGTGGCCTGCAATAAATTATTTCTAAAACACTTATCAATTCTCGAGTAACCTAAAAATATATACGTCTATTCAATCAATATTCAATTGTTTTTTTTTACTCAATATAAAAATACAAGTTTAATCAAAACAATTACAGTCAACAAGCCACCCGGTCCCATCTCATTCCGATTCATAAATTCACGTTTCGTTAAACGCAGTGTTTGCAAAAACGGCATTATTCATAAGGTTGTTATGTCGGCGCAGTAATCAATTAATACCGGATCGCCACCATGGAGGTATGGAGATCAGTCTCGGGTTGCGACTTTTTGTCAAAAATAACTTGTAAAGGCGCCGCTAGCGATAAATTATTGTTTTTACTAAATTTGTCGCCGATTTCTTTAGAGTCGTGGTGATGTGCCGATGTTGTCTTTTTTTTTTGAAAGACCAAGATGTGTAAAAAGCTGTACAGGTATAAATTGAAGGATTGGTCCAAGTTTGAATAATGTGATTTAAGACTTGCTAAGTACGTGGTGGCCTGTTGTAACGGACCAGACGCGGCTGCTAATATGTTCACAGTGATCGCAGGTTCAAAACCCAGGGCATATCTCTGACTTTTCGGAGTCATGTGTGTATTGATAGTCAACCACCACGCTCTATAACGGTGAAGTAAAATATCGTTAGGAAACCTGTATACCATAGCCGTTTGTACGAATTTCTATAGTATGTTAAGTCCGCTAATCCGCACTAGGCCAGTGTGGTGGACTATATAGCTTCTCAATCGTACTCTCGATTGTAGAGGAAGCTCGTGCCCTGCAGTGGGGCGTACCTAGGCTGATACAGTACAATACAGTACAAGACTTGCTACGAATTGATTGTTGAGAGACTAGAGAGTGTCCTCTGGTACGAGTTATTTTGTGCTGTTTCAACCTCCTACCCCAAACCACGGTACAAAGTGTTCTTAAACAAAAACGATAGATAATAAAATAAATAACCCACCGAATTGATAACCTCCTCTTGAAGTCGGTTAAAAACATAACGTAAGCAGTAAGTACTAAGTTCCATTCTAGTAAGGAAGTTTTTCTTGTTGAGTTTCTAGTAGGGACACAACACACTTATTTTATTTCTTTATCTAATTAATAATTAAAAAGGCAAATGTCTAAAACTTATATTTGCAGAGAAATAGCCAAGAAATAATAGAAAATATACCTATAATTAAAATATTAAATAATTAAAACCAGTAACACAATCATCGGAACATCTGCAGTGTCAGTGCACTGTAAGCCATTTATAAATCAACGCATTCTAATCATCGAATACATTTCGTAACACAAAACATTAATACACCGCGAGAGGCGATACATCACAAATATTACAAGTACAGCAATTAAAATGCAAATATACGGACATGTAGAACTAGTTTGCAATACTGTCGGCCGCTGCTATTTATCCTAGCGATTGCCTAACCATTGCTAGTTACAGAAACTGTAAGACAATCCGTAGTTGATTAATATTGATTTGTATGGTGCAAAATTTCGTGTGTGCATGCATTAAACAGTCACACGTAATATGGGAGGACTATACATACATAAACACACGAATTTTTCCCAGAAGGGGTAGGCAGAGGTGCTACCAGAACACCCACGTTTCGCCTTGTATATTCCGTCCCACGATGTGATAGGGGCCGAGCCTATCGCCATATCGGGCACAAATTCCTGACTCCGGGCTAATGAATAAAAAAATCCAATAACGGGATTCGACCCCGAGACCTCAGCTATCATACCGTAGTACCACTACGCCACCGAGGCAGTCACTCATGGGAGGACTATACTCATATTATTATAGTTGCTTGCGATGCTATAGCAAATCTTATGTCGTTGTTATAAGAAACTTCCAGGCACTTTGATTTCACAGTACGTAGAACCTAATTAAGTATTAGTGGGTCTTAAAAACCTCTGTCGGGTGCAGAGATCGAACTCGCTGTTCCACATTGTACATACAACCATGCGCCAGTAATTCAGCCTCCTCCGCAATCTTACTCTGTCGTCAAAGCCGCCAACGCATCAATAATATTCTAAGCACCACTTACTTACTTAGCACTTCTATGTTGTAATAAATATCCGGATGTATCTACTGATTGGATAATAATATTTGTTGTATAAATGGTATAAATCTGGCATGAAAACCTTTCACTACCAATTTCTCATCTCTGCCGCCAAACAATTTTTCGTAAGCTTAGAATCCAGTTTGAAGAACATTGCAGGGCATAAGTTCTGGACCCTGAAAGACTCAAAACGCAATGTCTTGTAGCAACCAGTTCATTGACAATCAGTCACACTTAATTTTACTTCATTAAAGAAACGTTTTTAGTCCCCACAATGTTTGTTAAATTATTTTTACAGCCATATTGAGAAACATCTACGAACGTATAATTGATTGCCTACATCCACAGGATAAATGGGGCTACTGCCAGTTATTTACTTTTATTATTATTTATTCATGACATGCTATGTTTGCTTTAAAAATAGTGTAGATATCAATCGTTAGTTAAATTGGATAAAAACGTAAATATAAAAAATGGTGACGCTAGTTGTGAAGAATATTATTCAGTGTTTTATTTCTAAAGTAATCTCTATCTCCTTCGATTTGAGACAAAATTTGTTGTATATCAATTAATGTTAAAGCACTTAATTATGATAGTTATGTCATTTTAGAAATAATTAATCGGTCATACTTTGTTTCTTCCACTAAATAAAGAAGTTATTAATTTCTTTTAATATTTATTCTTATTTGTTAATTAATGCAGTAGACTACTATGTACGTGCATAATAAAACGCAAACGTCACTTTGACGTAAACCTGACGTTTCACACACGCTGACGTCACTTGTCAAATAAAAGAACAAAATGTTTTTTTCGCATTGAACATCTGAAAGGGTCCAAATCCATTTGGGTGTACCGCTAATGAACTCAAACACGATGACAGCGGAGGATCCGGACTGACCTTGGGGTCCAAATATAGCCCGTGATGGCATAACGAGAAACTTTTCTTTTTATTTTGGTCTTTTTACTTTTTATTCAGTACAAGTTGCATTAAGATTGCAGTTTTTGTCGCTTTGTGTGTATTTGTGATCAATTTATCGCATGAGAAAATGTATGCGTTTAATTCAACATCTTAGCAATATTTTTACTCCATGAAGTATGTTTGTAAAATAAAATTATTTATTTATAATGAGCTACATTATTTAGAGCTTTTTGTAGAGTAGTTAAAATAGGATAGTATAGGTTAGGTTCTTAAAATATAAAATCCGAAAGACATGTGACATGTGTATGTGAATTCATTGGCTCGAAAATCATTATATTTAGGATATGATGACGGGGTGTGTCAAGTTACTTTTTAACGTAATATTTATATTGACGTCACATATTTTTGTTTTCCTTCCGTTAATTGTATATCTGTGCCTTTATGGCATACCTAACAAAAAGCGTTGTTTCAATATTTAGCTTAAATATCCTTACTTGTGTATTGTGTGGAGATAATAAAAGGTATTTGTTCAACGTTTAGTCAATACTTTTTGTCTTTTAGTACGTACCTTGTTATTGGACAAGGATTTTTACTCAGTATTTGGGAGGGCTAAGGAAACCACGTCCTGTTAATTACGAGGTTTTTAAACTAACATTTGCATTAGTATATTATCGGAGTGGAAAGCCATTTAAAGGTTCTTTAACGAGGCTTAATGACTACTCCCACGTAACGGTTGCGATTTGGGGCCGATGACTTACTCAATCAATTTTGCACCGAATTCATTCCTCGTGATGAATTCGAATTCACATCAATGTAGTTACTAACTAGCATTGGTCACGGGTTCAAATCCCAAGCCACATCTCTGACTTTTCGAAGTCATGTGTGTATAGATAGTCGATCATCACGCACTACAGTGAAGGAAAACATCGTGAGCAAACCTGCATACCATAGCGATTTGTCCGGATTTCAATGGTATGTAAAGTCCGCCAACCCGCACTAGGCCAGCGTGGTGGACTAAATGGCCTAATCCCTCTCAATCGTGCTCTCGATTGTAGAGGAGACTCGTGCCCTGACACATACGAGCTGATACAGTAGTACCCAATGTACTATCATAAATTAATACTTTGCCAATAAATTTACAAGCACCATTCTAAACAGTTAAAACCAATTTCATTAAAAAAATAGCCGCTGGCATTAAAATTTATTCACTTAAAACATTTGTCGCGAAATCTAGATTTATCCTTTATCTGTTATTCCAGTAGAAAACAATAAACAACTTAATAATTAGATAACAAAGGTTATAACTCCGCTCGTTATCTCACATCGGGACAGGTTGTTGCGCGCGAGTGCCCATCTTATCTATAATTATGCACATGTCGAAATTATTCTGTCCTTCTATTATTGTTGCTTATCGGGACGTAATTGTCGCGTTTGTTTCTACTAGAATCTGGATTTTGCATTCGTTATTTAGTGTTTACTCTTTGTTGGGAGAATTTCACGTATGTAGCGAGATTTTTATAGGTAGAATTTTATTTAATTCTTGGTATATGTTTTTTGCACAAGAAGGCCGGCAGCGACTGGATGCATAAAGCAGCAGACCGGGTTTTGTGGCGAACTTTGGGAGATGCCTTTGTCCAGCAGTGGATTACAACGGGCTGATGATGATATTGAATCTTTTATAAATTGGACTCTTGTAGATGTAATACCAAGGTAACTTTTTTTATTGAGCTGAATGATTATGGAAAAACTAACGTGTTCCTGCTATACGTATATAGTACGCGGTGAAGCCATTTTTGGAACTGTTATGCATTTTATGTTCATGTACATACATGCTCCTTATATACATTTCCTGCAACGTTCCACCTTTATTCAAGAAAATTGCGACGTTTCACGTCATGAGTAAGTGTTTGTCTTTTGTTAAAATAATGAAAGCGGTTTATCATTTTCCCTAAACATTGCGTTTATGTATAGTGTTATTACGAGTAATTTCAATATCTTGTTGCTTTAAATCTGCTTCGTAGTTTAATACAGCAGGGTCAAACTAGGTCCGTTTAAAAAGGTCAAATGAGAACAAAATTGAACAAAACACCTGCCTTTCTTGCTTTTCAACAGCATTCAACTGGTTCTTTTCTACAGTTAAAAATAAACGTAAAATTGCTTTTATTAATTGCAAATTAATTTAGTTCTGATTCATATTTTCACTTTTACATTTGCTCCTTTACATACAGACTTACATACAGCTCACAAACCCAAGCATCCCAACAAGGGAACCTCAGACGTTGTTTAGCAATTCGGCGCACAATACGAACCGGCTCAGAACAATCGAGACAAAGCGACGGATGGCGTATTGTGGCCAGAATGTGGGCCAGCCGTACATGCAAGGACACGCCGCGCAGATGGTAGCTTGTAATTATTCACTTAGCGATATTGATAATGGAAAAATATCATTGCACAAATTTCTGACTCTATAGTAATTACTGCCATCGTGAGTAGCAGAAACTTTGACGTTATTTGTCCTAAAACGAACAGTTCCGAACCAAACATGACGTCAAGAAGACAATGGTCCTTGTCTGCGCGTGCCGGTCTTTGAGTTCCATAGTCTCTGACTCCCTTTACTGGCTAGTGCCTACAATGGCTCTACCACCTCCGAGACATATAAATAAATTAAAACAAATTTTATTTAATTTTCTTTGAATAACTGACGAATTAGTTTTACATAAGTTCCATGCATACATGTTGGAGGTTTTATGTTTACAAAAGCAAATATTGTAACGCATTCATCGATATTTGGGTCTCCGTAGCGTAGTCTGGGACCAATCTCCCTGTTGTTTGTCATATCCATGATACAAGATAAGTCTCTTACTTTGGGGGTAGTAGAGTTGTGAGAGAAATGTACGGGCGTAGTAGGCTTCATATTTGTTTTTTTACTATGTTTTCCATGACTTTGAACATCACATGAGTGGTGCTGTAGTATTTTTGCCCAAGGCAATGTTCAATGACGGTAAGTTAAAAACTGCTACAAACCTCAGAAGTATTGGTAGTATAGGCGTCTTTGTTTAGTACCCAAGAGCCTTCAAAACGATTCCTAGAAGAGTTTCAGGTCAAGGTTAATGTATGCGTAAAGCCAGGTGTCTGTTAGGTATTGTTCATACCACCCACGGTACCAGACTATTACCATTTATTTAATTCTTGTTCCGATAGCGATCGATTTCAAACAAAAACTAGCTTCACCCGTATGGGAATCGAACCTCACTCCGCAGGGTAAACAAACCGACATTGTATCTTATTACACGGCCCCGCAAAAAGTGAAAGTTGCCGCCAAAAACGGCGTACACCTGAGTTACATCACTTACCTTATGTATCTTTTAAGTCCTTATTACTTGGGTAGTAAGGGTGGTTTTTCAATGTGCAGTTGTTTAACACATTTTTAACGTAATGTATGATAACATACGCTTTAGCGTTCTGTGAGCACACGTGAATTGTGTATTCGTTGTTCTGGTTACTAAATTTGTACTATGTTAGTGTTTTGTTTACTTTGTGGCCTATATTAGTGGTTTTCGTATTCAGTTCAGATCTAACCAGTGATTATATAGATAAACAATTTGTCCATGCGCATCCTTAATGCTTTTATATGTAGGTTTAAATAACAGAGATTTTTTAAAGACATATCTTTAGATATATCTTTGTTATTTCGTAATCATTCAAATAATATTATGTCTATAAACCAGTATGGACTTGACACATCCGGGAAATATCAAACATAAATAAGAGAAATCTCACACGCTTCGTACATAACAGGAAAACCCTTTTTATATAAGAGAGTAATAGCTGTGTATATATTTATTGCACAACACACATTATTTCCAACATTTCAATTCGTAAATCCAAATCCAAAGACAAATGTTGGCGATTACCGTAAACATTTGCCCCAACGCAGATCACCTTTGGCTCCAAAACAAATGGCATCGATTGCTTACGACGGAACCTCTCAGAATAATTTATATTCGTGTAGGAATTGCTGTTGATTGTAGAGATTGACAAATGATTGCTAGTACGAAGGATGTTTTGGGCATAGCAGAGCGATGTAAAAATTGACTTTAATGTCTGTTTAATTTTATTGTAGTTGTAGGAAATCGAAAAAGCTACATAAACAATTTATTCACTACATTTCAATTCCTAAATCCAACTCAAGACAAATGTTAGTGATTACCGCAAACATTTGCCCCAACGCAGATCACCTTTGGCTCCAAAACAAATGACGTCGATTGTTCACGACGGAACCTCGCAGAATATATTCGTATTCGCTTGATCACTCGGCACTTGACTCGCCCTATTCGAGGTTGCGTAAACGTAAAGGTTTTTAGGGCATCACAAAGGGCATGATGAGTCTTAAGTCTAGCGATTCTGTAATTAATAATAAGGATTGTTTGTAGGAATTGCTGTTGAATTGTAGGGTCGGGTAAATGATAAATCATATATTTTTTTATGATAAGTAGTCGATTAGTGAGGAATCTTGCAGACCATGGAGATCCTTATAAAAAATTCTATGGTATGTGAAGTCCTCTAACCCGCACGAAGCCAACGTGGTGGACTATGGCCTAAGCCTTCTCAATCGAATTCTCGATTGGAGAAGAGTCTTGCTCCTATGACTGCGCAGTTATGAGCTGATAAGGCAGTGACTTCATAATATTTGTATGACGTTGGTGTTGCATTAATAACCTCTGCCCAAATTTGAATATAATGCAGGATTTATAAGTTCTTGTTTGGTTAAAGTTCAATAAAATCATTTATTACTAAGGTAGCGCTGGCTGCGAGGTTAAAAGAAATAAAACGCTACGAAGATACATAAAAATTTAATTATTTTTAAATTTACAAATGTCATTTTAAACACGTTCCCCTAATTGTAAACTTTAATACAAACACACAACGTTCACTTTAGTTTGTACAGAAAACTGATTTAATAATATCGAATGACGTGACCATTTGGAAATAAACAATTTGATGGCATTCCGGTTTTAATATTAGATGTCTTTTTGATTTATGCTCGCGGCTCTCTCACGAAGGGACCGTTAATTTCCTCAACATTTCTATGGATTTAATATTAAAGTAGCCCTGAGCGAATAGAAGCATTAGTTGCCGCATTTGTACCTTTCGAATGCCTTAAGGTGTACTTGCGTCGGCGTCAATAGCAAATGCATATGTAAAGATATTTTTATAACTACAAATGATAACATATATCATTTTGGTTTAAAAATGTAATTGATCTGGCAAATCGTGTATTTTTTGGGATGAAAGCTCATTTCAGTAATCTGTCCATGAACTGTTTATTGCTACGTGAAGGAAAGACAAAGTTCCGTCGAGATTCACCATTTAATACAAAATTATAATCACCTATTAATTACCTATATAAAGTTTACAATGAAACTGACATGCAATCCAGACATATAGAGATCAACTACGGTCTTCTGGCGTCCGAAGGGGTTGTTGTCACGCTGTTGTCAAAATATTAGAAACAATTTTTTTCTTTTCACATTTTATATTGGAAATGTTAATACTACCCGTAATTAGATTACGAGTATAAATGCTTGTTGCTATTAAGAAAACATATAATAAACAAGGCGTGAAATAGAGAAAAACTGTTTCTACTATTTTACATTCGCACGCCAAAAGATCGTTGACAAGCGATATATGTGGTACAACCGCGCTGTTGTCAGTCATGACTCAGCTTGAATGGGCAGGCTCGTCCGGGGTAGTACCACTGTCACACAGAATATCGAGGTGAAGCGACAGCTAAGCTGTCGCGTTTCGTTCGGTGAGTGAGACTGCCGGATGCCCAATACCCCTTTTTTATTGGCGGCAGTGATCACTTACTATCAGGTGATCTGCTTGCTCGTTTGCCGGACCTATGCTTAAAACAAAACAATCTTTACAAGTCATTGTAATAGAATCATGGTAAATCACAAGCAACCTGATTGAAACAATCAATTGTACTATATGAATATGCAATTAATTCGCATCAAGACCATATGACAAACTCAGGGCGGGTGGCGATAATTCAAGTCACACAAACACAGAATATTAAGCGGCTATTACATGCGACAATCCGTCGTGTAGGAGCCCTGTCGACGCCCACTGGCAGCCCATTGCATGCCGACTGGCTCTGAAATTGTATACTACAATCTGAGACAAATATCTGTGCTGATTACATCTACTTGGTGTTGTTCCTAAGCCAGTGGTACACTAAGATCTTTGGTATTGCAGAATTGTTAACAATTGTCTTGAGTGAGAACAAAGTTCTAGAACTCAAAAATGCGTGTATGTATGATGATAGACTTCGTAACATCGAAAATATTGCTAATTTTATTTGTATTTCATACAAACCATACACATACACATATTTCATTTACATTACATATTTCACATATGGAAATTTCGAGATGTTTTTCCTACGATCCGGCAATCACGATAATTGAATGAAATTATACAGCAAAGCAGTTACTTTACCTTATTTTTTTGCGAAACAATAGTAAATCTTATTCGTTATAGCATATTATAGCGACAATATCCGCCATTGACGTTTCCAAACAGCCTTTTAAATATAGTCATTACCCTTGCTTCCTTTGCGCCCGTAATACTACGCGCAAAAATCATTACATACATACATACGTACATAAACTCACACCTTTCTCCCAGAAAAGGTAGGCAGAAGTGCTACCAGGACACCCACGTTTCCGTTTTATGTGTTCCGTCCATCGATGTGACAGGGGGCGAGCCTGTCGCCATATCGGGCACAAATTCCTGACTCCGGGCTGATAATGAATAGAAAAATCCAACATCACTTTGCCCGACCCGGGATTTGAACCCGAGACCTCAACTTTCCAATCATACCGTAGTACAACTGCGCCACCGAGGCAGTCGAGGAGCAAAAACTATTAAAACAATAAAATCCAGGGAATTATCCATTCGACAATACATTCATTCGCCGATATGCGTGTGTGTCATCTCGGAGATGCTTTGTCTCCACGCCAGCTTATATAAATGTGTTAATTAAATCAACCATACCTGTTCCACCGCGCCTTTATATAAGTCAATGTTTATACTATTTTAATAGCACTTGAATCTTTTTGCTCGAGAATGAAGTCTCATTCTTGGCTGGTACTAATGTGGATTTTATTCAGTAATGTTTGTAATTGAGAAATATTGCGGTGTTAGACGCTGTTTAAATTGATGATATGGTATGCGTGTTGAAAATGCATTAGGTGTTGTTGAAATCTGTGTTTGAATTTATTGTTTTATGTGAAAACGTTGGATAAGTCTGTTGGCTAACCAATAGTTCAAATGTAAAGAAACTCAAAATATTATTAATAAATTAATGAACAAAAAGTTAACTCACCAGTCACCACTCTAAAGTCGGCTAAGCAACATCGGTTCTCTTAAAATTATCATGAATACTGTATCTTATATGAGAGATTACTCAAATATACCACCTTTTACTGACGAAATCTTAAACAAAGTTTCAACTTTCATAACCTTTCATAAATTATGTAAATTCCGGTTAATAAATTAACATCTCTTCCAAAACACGAACCCACTAGTCATGATGTCACTGAATCGTTTAAAACCGCACACGGTCCAACCAAATATTATAAACAGTGACATAAGAAATTATTTTCACCCAAAACAAGTTCTCGTGAAGCTCGTTTTTAATTCAAACATAAATTTGGAAGTTAATGCATTTGTGAAATGACATTCGACGGAGTTTTTGTATTGGACCATACTGGGAGAGCGTGCTTGGTAGGTAAACGAGCGATTAGCGGGAACGGGGAATTTGTTATTTTTATCTGATATTTTTTAATTGCACAGAAACTGCACATTAGCCAACGACTTACCTGAAGGTAAGAAATTATCAACCAAGAACATCTACAATGCATAGATTAAAGTGATTGGAGCTGATGAGGTGGGAGGAGAAAGACAAAGGACAGGATGGTATTAAACCTCCAGCGAAATAAAAGAAATGCCCCCCTAAAGGCTCTATTAGACTATAATTTATTTACCAAGCTACATTATGTTAGTGTACTGGTCTATTGCCCAAATCCAGTAGTTTAAGAGAGGGTTGACGGCTCCCAGCAGTAAGGATAAAGAACAGCTGGAAATTCAAACGGATCTTATCCATTAGACATCGTGACATATGAGTTTAGTTGTATCAAAAGGTCATTTTAAGATAAATAAAGGTTAAGGATATCTGGCGATTATAATGTCAAATGTCGATGATATAAAGACATTTGTTTTTGCATTCCTATCAAAATCTATATTTTATTAATTGTAAAGAAATAATAGCTTAATAACAGTATTCATTTAATGCAAATCTAAGCTAGTTTTATTTTTATGCTATTCATAATATGATTTATGTAATATTTTTATTTAACAAATAAAAACATATACATATCTATAATTATGCTCTGTTTGAAATAACCGAAATAATTTTTTCACTCTATCATCACTTAATAGTGCAAATGTATATGACAAAAAATATCTGATAAAATGGGTCATGTAATATCCCTCCGAAAGTCCACTGTTGGCCAGAAACGTTTTTTAAGGATCATATTGGGTGTGAGGAAGAAAAGTGTTGTCAATATTAGCCAAATTTGGCTGCTTACCAAATTACCTGGTATATGACAAAATATCTTGGTTAAATCTCGATTTCCTCAATAAGACACATATAAACCCCGATCGCCATAATCACCACCAAATCCCCACCCTTAATAAAAAAAGAGAAACTATAATGGCCGAGTCCGATTCAAAACTACATTCGAAGGCGGGGGGCGTTAAGGCGATACGCGATTAATAACCGGTGGCGCAAGAAAAAAGCGATAATGTTCATATTTATACATAATTGCGGGTCGACCAGGGTAATGTACAAGTAATTCGCGATACTCTGTTTGAATTTCCTGGATTTATAGCCGGAATTGGGATGAGAGCAGTCGGGATTTATGTTTCCTTGGTGATGTTTCGAGGATAAAGGGTTATGGGGAATAATTTATTGTTAATTTCTGGTAATTAAAGGAAATAAAGTAGCTTGATTTTATTTCCAATCCAATCCATCAGCCAAAGGAAGTCCACTGCTGAACATAGGCTTCTCCCAATGATTTCCACAGTGAGCTGTTGGAGGCAGCCTGCATCCAGCGACGTTCCGCGACCTTTACGTCGTCTGACCACCTAGAATTTATTTAACGCAAGCAAATCTAAATTTAACATAATATTTTTTAAATCAACTTATTAGTGTTTCTCTTTGGATTTAATCCACAGCGCAGACCGAATGTAAATTGGAGGGCCTATTGTTTTTTCAAGTTTTATTTTATATTTATTGGAAATAGCTTACATACTACACAATAGGTAACAAAAAAGTATAGTATATTTTAATGTCAATATTCCTTCACCAAGACGACTTACTAAGGTTACAGTCTGCATCCAACAGATCGCTGTTGGGTTCTTCAAAAGAGGCCTGTGGCGTTGAAATTCTCATAACAAAATTAATATTAATAAGATTCAAAGATTATGTACGAAGTAACGAGTTCGATATCGTCAAATGCCTAATCAGACTGAAGTGCTTAAAGTTTTCTCCGAAAATATTGGATTTTTGCTTACTAATCTGGTTGATCACCATCCTTGATTACAATCTTCTGATCATTGACTGTGGTATCGCCAAATCCATACTCAGAATTGATTTAAAACATCATATTATGTAACAAAATTATCAGATAATGTTAAGTAATCCCAAAAAGTTAAATTATTGTTAACTATACGTTACAAAAGGATCCTGCCCATAAAATTACTTCACAATCCTCATTCATCCACTAAAAATAGCCTCCGTTCCACTCGCATCCATTAAACAGCGCATTGTATGTATTGCTATAAATAACGAATAAAAAACATTTTGTCCTGCTAGATACGAAATTAACAGCAGCCTTGTACCCACCTGGAGTTAAGTTGCGACAACCCACCTTATTTAACACAGACAGAGTGCAAACTTGCGTGGTGTATTGTTTGGTGAAAGGTTAGTGGCGGCGATGTTGCTATCCTTGCACAGATATCCAGCGTTCAAAATGTTTTAATAATTGTAACCGCATAACTCTGTCCGAGTCATTAAGCCCTTGATGTATGTGTTGAATGATTTATCGCAAGCCAGTTTTTGCTATCGGTTTCGCTCTCATTGAAACCGCCAACCTTGGGTGAGTTGCATTAATTCTAATGATAATTGGTATAGTAAGATTGCGTGGTTGCAGCTGTTGTAGATCTTGGGCGAAATATATTCAGTATTAAGGTTTGAGACGTCTAATACTCATTTTAGAAGTAGAATATAGCTGGCAATCTGCTCATAATAATTTAAATTTTAAATTTAGAATGATAGGCACCAGAAAAATATAATTTGTATTTTTTTTAAATGGCGTCTGTTAGGAATTTACATGCAGTCGTAATCTTGCTTGAAATCGGAAATTCTAAGGGAGATAGTTAATAAAATGCGCAATTAGTGTTGTCGTTAGAACTTTGTTTATAACATTAAACAGATACGGAGAAACGAGCTCAAAATCATCTTGTTTTATAATCTTGTTTAAGAACTGACCTAGTTTAGTTGTAAGACAAATATATTTTTTATAATACACTTGTAATGTTATCTATATGAACGGGATTAACAGTAAAGAAGGTCGTACTTGTGCAAGCCGCATTATAAAAAACGAGGACGCATGTTATCATACCAGATTTTATTTAAGACGATTCTCAAAATTAATTTCACCGTGTATTTGAAGTACGTAGAGCCATGTTGATGGTCCTGGATTCGAATCCTAGGGCACAGCTATCCCTTTTCGGGGTCTTGTGTGCTGTCAGACGATTATCACGTATTATGACGCTTACAAAAAAAAATGGTACGTATATGACGAAATAAGCATTCGCAATAAGCTAGCTGGGTGAAATATCACATCAACTCTCTCAATCATACTCTTGTTTGTGGGGCGTGTATAGGTTGATCAGCTATATTTTTGTCCTAAAAATTATGCAGTCCAAAAACGTAGCTTCTCAATCAGGAGTAACCTACGCTCGTCCTTCGAAATCGCTGTGCAAACTAAAAAAAAGGATAAAACATAGCTATGTTTGTATTAATAGAAATGAGAAGAATAATAAAACCGTAAAACATTGGTGTCTAGATAGAGTGTTGTTATGTCATCCGCGCCAACAAAAAAATCCCTTAAATATTTTTTGTTATATTGGTAGAACTGCTATATTGGGGAGAATGCAGATAATAATTTCTAATTATCTAACAATAAATTGTTAAATTAAAACAATTTATTGTTAAATTATAGCAATTTATTGTTATAATTTAAGTTGGAAGCCCAATGTACATTCAGTTATTGTCCGCCCAAAACGAGTTGAGTCGAATTAAATATCGCATTTTGTTTTCTTTTTCATATAATTCATTCGTTATTCAAGCTGTTACAATTAGCGGAAAAATAAGGCTACATAGCTATGTAGGTAAGTACGTCCTGTGTGTTGTCTAAACACTACTCGGAATATAAATGAGTGTGCTCAGAACCGCGACATTCGGGGAAACATAGCGGTCAATATGCCAGTGTATTCGGCAGCCTCCATGGCGCAGTTGGTTTATAAGCCGGCTGTGAAACGAGAGGCTGCTGGTTGGATTCCCAGAGAGATTTGGAGATTATTGTCATGTAAATTTGTATCGAATTTGGGTGGCAGACTATGAACTCCTAACCTTACATAAAATTCACGCATTTTTCCCAGGAGGCAGAGATGTAACCAGGACACCCACGTTTTGCTTTGTATTTCCCGTCCCACGATGTGACGGAGGGCGAGCCTATCACCATATCGGGCATAAATGCCTGTCGGGCCTATATTGAATTGAAAAATCCAATATCGCTTTGCCCGACCCGGGATTAGAAACTCGTAATCTTGTTGTAGTATTTTACCGTGGCGTTTTGTCTATACGTCTAAGTAATGGTTGTATTTATAATTTATTGAATTCAACAGCTAGTATACAACATCTGATTCTTGCGGGTCTTTGAGGGGTAAAAACAATTGCCATCACTATTAATTCTCCTGCAAATAATCCGCGAAAGTCTAGAACAAATGTATAAGGTGAATCGGCGATATCTTGGAAAGTGGATCGCGTCTCGTTGCTCGTGTTTCACCGCGGAAAAGCTGTTTTTACCGCGGCGTCAGTTTCACTCCACTTGGATCCGCGACGGATGTGAAAACATCTCGTTTAAGACGAAAAACGGTGTATTAATTGTGTGCTCTGTTCTGATGCGTGAGGTTCAAGATCTAGGTGGGAAATGCAAATCAAAACTGGTATGGGGAATATATATTATGCTCTTCCGCTTTGAATATTCTAGGTGGTAATTGTGAGCGTTCATCTGTTTAGATTTATAGTTCAGGAACTGGGTACTGTCTGTATTTATCAGTCACTGGTAAATGTAGGATTAAAAACACAGGACTGCCTCGGTGGCGTAGTTGTACTACGGTACGGTTACAATGTTGAAGTCTCGGGTTCGAATCCCGGGCCGGGAAAAGTGATATTGGATTTTCCTATTATAAACCCGGAGTCAGGAATTTGTTCCCGATATGGCGATAGGCTCGCCTACTATCACATCCTAAGACGGAACAGACAAGGCGAAACGTGGGTGACCTTGGTATTAATTAAGAGAACCTCTACCTACCCCTTCTGGGAAAAAGGCGTGAGTTTATGTATGTATATATTTAAAAACATAGGAGGACAAAGTAGCTGAAAATTGTTATGAAAGGTCGTCGGATGCAGACAATTTTATCAGCCAGTTATGTAACGTTGGAGACTAAAGGCGTTGAAGACTAGGTATTCATTTCTTAACCAATGATGATGCTGCTGATATTGATGATAAAGATGATGCAAATGACCTAGAAGATTATAGATGATGTTAACTAAGTGGTTCTCTTTTGTTTCAGAGTTACAATGGCGTTGTTATGGTGTGTGTTGGCGTGCGCGCTTGCTGCAGCGCATGCGCAATCTAACTACGATTCTCAAGCGAACAACATCGAGTACCAGGGCGACAGGCTTCCTGAGCAAACTGTACTGGATGGGAAGGTCGGTATTAGTGCACCATTTTTATCTATAATTCCATTACCTTGTCCTTATTCCGCGAATTGTCGAGCCAGCAGTCCGCGTCGAGAGACTGCGACTGTTCTAGCAGTTTGGCAATGTCAGGAGTACAGCCAAGGCGCTGCCTACCTAATTATTAATAGTATATATAACTATATGTATATTATACTCCAGCAGTATCTCAATATAATAATATAAAATATTCTTTTTTTTCTGGAGTTCCAATGCTTGTGATTCTATCTGGAACGATAAATCTGAGAGAGAATAGACGGTCATTATTTTAACTATTAGTAATATTATTGATCCATTTTAATTCACTTCCACAATGTTCCATTCCATCTTCTTAATCACGCATTTTGCCGTCTCTTTCCAACTATCGTCCAGAAATAGCGCTGTCACTACGCATTACTTAGTTTTCTGATCCATTCCATACTTAAACAACAGCTATTACGCAATTAACTGAGAGAATGCGGAACTATTATAATGGTAAACACGGGTTTGCATGGAGTGCTCAGTCATTGGAGCCAACGGTACTGCTTTCATTTTCTATTCGCATCACTTCTTAATTAAATCATTTCAACGCACTTGCTATTGTTACGATACCGTTGTTCCATCCATCTCATTTATTTTCAAATGGATGTAAAAAGTATTGGATGGTACTTCTGTAGTTCTTATTGATTGTGTTTCGAATTCGATTGTTATTCATATTGGTTTTTGTGATGATGGAGACAATTTATAATCTTAAGTATTTTAAGTATGTATTTTGCTAATAAAGGACAGATAGTAATTTTATGTTTTGATACAAAAATCAGCTCCGTAAAGGAAAAGTCTATTCCGATGAATACTTGTCAGTTTGCACATTTATGTTTCAAAACACAGGGAGAGTAGATTAACAGAAAAAAATACAAATAAAAATGAGAATTTCTGTAGCTAAAAATGGGGGAGTAAATGACTATGTCATCGCTCAGTGTTGTAAGTTTTTAATATTGTATAGAGGCTATAATAATACGGGTAATGACCTCATTAATTGCGAGACATACACCGTTGTAATATATGGGAACTCTTCATTACCATTAGCTAAAACCACATGAAGTTCCATGCCTCAATACAGACTTTCCCCAAGGACTCCTTGGCGATCTTTAGAAGCGGCCTGCATCCAAGGAGTTCTTGCAACCTTTTTGCAAATTCTGCAGCATATATTCCTCCATAGAATGATAGAATCTCGCCTCAACATTGTTTTTATTTGAGCACCATACAAATGTAGGTAATGGCTTGGCCGCAATGTACCGTTCCGCGGTTAAGCCGCGTTTACGGACGTAGATAATTTAGCCGCTGCCGAGTGCTCCATCAGAATGCACAGCGGGTCATTCATGAGGATGCAGTAGTTTCACTTGTTGCCGACTTTGAGTATTTTTTTCGAGATTTTTTCTTTAAAACACAGCAAATTTAGCGGATTTTATTGCTGGCTTTTATGTTAATTTATTATTGATTTGAAGGCTAAAGTCTTCGTGGCCAGAAGGAGGATAGAAAAGATTTTTTTCGATGTAGATATTTATTTATCTTTTTTTATATCAACGCGTTTTAAACCAGTGTGGTATAGAAACTTAACCGCTTTATTTACTAGTAGGGTTTTTCTTTACTGGGTCAATTTTAGTTTTTATTTATACTTATATGTAACTCCTTTTGGTAAGCGTAGTCTAAGCAGAGTATGGACTGGCGAAAAACATTGACGAGAATTTCTCAACAATGGACAGAATTATGTCAGCGTGTCCGAAATTACACGTGGTGCTAAAATTATACTGTCGTGAATGATTGTATAAAAAATATAATTTGCATAAGTAAGTTCTGATCCCATACTACGTTTCTGGACCGTGGGAATTAGGGGCTAAAGAATTTGATCTGAAACGGATAATTTCGGCATACTGTATCTTCGGATCAAACAAATTTTTGTCTCAACGGTATTCCGACTGCAGATTTCTTGACTTTTTAGTAGCTTCTTGGCATAAAAATATAGGAATTATTAGTATCCAACCAACTGTTTTGTTTAGGAGAGTGTTTTATAACATTCGTATAAGTTGCGATTTTTTATGACTAAAGAACTACTCAGTATCGGAAATTATGGGAATTGGTGTCGAAATAAGTTTACGCCTACACATTTTCACACAAGAAGGTTATCTAAAACTGTTAACGACACTGACAAGGTGGATTGACGATCTTTATAGATGAGGAGAAGTTGCTGAATGCAAACTGTTTCCAACAGGTCACTATTTTGAAATAACTGGCGTAGGCCCTATTTTTATAAGTACAGCCTCCGTGGCGTAGTTGGTTAGACGCCGACTGTGAAACGAGTGGCCGCAGGTTCGATCCCTCTACCAACACGAAAGTTTGTGTGGCCCACAAATATTGTGTGAGACCGAAAAAGTCTCTCGTAGCATCTGATACCCTCGACACAAAACTTAATTGATCTTAATGTGGTGTCAGGACTATGTATGAGACTGTTGGGTGTATTTATTTATTTTATTTATCAGTAGACTTCTTGTGGCTAAAGACCAGGATGATTAACGACCCGATGGTAATTCTTTCCTCGTCGCTTAGCCATTGTTGTTGCAGTAATGTCTCTGCTGCATTTTTCCTTATATAACCTTAAACTTTTTATCTTAAAATACATTCTGTTTGATCATAAGCCTAGGTGAATGTAATATCTCTAGCCTGTCTAGCCTGTCTCTCTCTCTTCAGCCACAGGAAGTCCACTGCTGAACATAGGCCTCCTCCATCGCCACATAGACCTTGAAGCGAAGTTCGAAGCATTCTGGCCCACAGTTGCATAATGCCTACTCTTATATAAACGTGGCCCCAATGTTTTAAAACTAGGTCGGATTTCCTCTGCACTTCAAAAGAGCGGTACAACATCGTTCTCAAACACGGCTCAAATTACAACGTGTTGGGAAATAAAAAGATGACATCATTCAGTGTCGCATAAAAATATACGAGCAAAGCGAAGTGTACAACTTGTTAATGTTGCCCACGCAGGCTGGTATTGCCTTGTAAGGTGCGGGGGTATGACCCCCTAAACTCATTTGTTGTGGCATAAAAAAGCAGTAATATATTAGCTTGTATACGCCCACTACTCAAAAAGGGACTCCTCTGTAGGTAATCGAGACTGATTGAGGACACAAAAAATAAGCAGTTCGACCTTGCTATTTAATAATTAATAATTATGAATAATTTTCCAAATTAGTCTGTGAATCTTATCATTCCTTCTTCTTTCGCAGGGTAATTAATAATTAATGTCAGTAGAGCTAAAAAAAATAATTGAAAAAATCACGGTTTACAATAAAATAACTATCGTAAGTGATTCTAGGAATTCCAAAAGCAATGTAAAATATGTTACTGAATGAACGTAATATTTTCTTTTACTTTTTAAAACTTGTAGATTGTTTAAGCTAATAATAGTCATTTAACGTACAGAGAAGGCCTCGTACTTAGAATTCCATAATAATAGTTACGCGTATTCAACGTTTACTTAAAACAGCTATCGCTATGGATGCCTCTTCGGAAAGAGAATGCAGACAGTAATTTATTTAAACATTCGTTCTAGGTTGGTGTTATTTTGGGTGAATAATTATATAGTACTAGTAGTCTTAGTTGAGTTTCAGAATGCAATACAAGCTGTATTGCATTCTGTTTGTGGTTTTACTTTATTTACCAAGAGGGTATAACCGCTATCACTTTGTTCTTGTAATTATTCAAAAAATGCCTTTGTAATTTATTACTAGAGCGAATATATTTCCCAATTTTATCTCTAAATGTTTATTGGATTACAATAGATTTTTTACATACCTAAATAATACATAAACATAACGCCTTGATCCCAGAAGGGGGATTGCAGGACGTCCACGATTCGCCTTGTGTGTTCCGTCCCACGTTAAGATAGGGGACGAGCCTATCGCCATATCGGGCACAAATTCCTCACTCCGGGCTTATAATGATTAGAAAAATCTAATATCACTTTGCTAGACCCAGGATGCGAATCCGAAAACTCAGCTTTGTAATCGTACTGTAGTACAACTACGCCACCGAGACAGTCGATGGATATTTTAACCCTTACTTTCATCATCGTCATCATCATCCATCAGCCAAAGAAAGTCCACTGCTGAACCTAGGCCTCCCCCAATGATTTCCACAGTGACCTGTTGGAGGCAGCCTGCATCCAGCAACGTCCCGCGACCTTTACTAGGTCCCACAAGGTGGTCAGACGTCCTACGCTGCGCTTTCCGCTACGTGGCCTCCATTCGAGAACTTTTGGGCTCCATCGGCCAAAAAGTTACTTACTGATAATAATTGTAAAAAAAGATAGGACCCAATAAATAAAGTTCCCTGGCTTCGTACCTGCGCGGTAACATTGTAGACCATTTTAATAGGTTCGATGTGGGGAAGGCATTGAGTGTGCTATCGTTACTGCGCCGCGAATCCCGCCTTATGATGGATTCGTATAGATAGCTAGTGGGACTGACGCCTTTCCATTGCATTACACGGTACGATGTTTTTATTTTTCTATCGGTCGTGTTCTCGTAAACATTGAATGTTTGGGAAACGTGTGCCTTTTTTTGTTTTTATTTTATAATGTGATACATTAGTATTCGTTTGGTGTCGTGAATCCTTTATAAGTGAAATTTCCATTTGCGTCAACATCCAGACCCGAAATACTGAAGGCAATGCAATATTTTTAAACCATCAATGTTTATTCTAAAGAGTGTAATAAACAATACAGGAATAATAATGTAACAGTTTTATGTCATTTTTCTTGACAAAGAAATCAAAACAATAATTATAAATAAATACACCCAACAGTCACATACATTGTCCAGACCCCAAATTAAGATCAATTAAGCCTTGTGTCGTGGGTATCAATAGCTACGAGATACTTTTCGGTCTCACAAACACCCAGACCCGAGACAAATACTTGTGGGCCACACAAATATTTGTCTGCGCCACGGAGGCTGTCTATTAAATTAGAAACTGAAAATTGTTCACTATAGAATCAAAAACTGGCTATTAAATCCACGAAAATGTTCGATAGATGAGTGAAATAAAAATAAATAAAACAAGTTGTCAGAATATATTTTGTCAATATTGATCGAACATGCGATGTTGCGTGTCGATAATACTAGTTAAGCCCCAGTCCCCGTTAGTTTGCATAGGTTAGGTATAATAGGTGCATATTCAAACTTGTTCTCTGCTGACGGTAAATGTGTAGGTGGTTCTGCGTTGCAATAAATTATACATAGATGCAGTTGCCTGTGCTACCTAAGTATATATTTAATACTAATAATAAGTTCCCGTAAGTTTCACGTAGTCTCAGTTATCTTCGATTTACTGGTGACTTTGGTGCAGCAAAAAAGCAAAGTAAAAAAGAGGAACATAAATTATTTTCTGAAAAATGTTTTAAATATTATCTTTATTTAAACATTGACGTTACCGAGGATAACATTCTCCTTCAGATTACCCGTCACACAATTAATAAAGACGCAAATTTAAAAAAGTGGAAACTCCAAAATTATACCAAAGATAATTATCAAGGAATAATTTCGAACATAACACGTTTCGCAATAATTTTCATGTGTGTAAAAAATAGTGTATTATCTAGACAATTATACAGAAGTGTGGGAAATCGCAGGAGGATAAAAAAGAAGATTTTTAATTACATCCGCATACACTGTTTTTGGTAAAATAATAATATTTTATTGCTGCAATCTAACAGATTTCTTTCTCAATTTAATTTAAAACAGAGAAACCAAGAAAAACGTTTACCATCTCTAAAAAACAAGCAATGCCTTCAATAACTTTATGTCCCATAACTCATTAAACACCAAGAAGTTTCTAATTTAAACCCCGTGACGCGTGTTAATGGGAACGCGCAGAAGCCCGGGGTAACAATTAGCAATACAGATTTATGTGACGTTTGGCAACTAAAAGAACTATTGAGATTTATAATGGCGCGGATAAATATATGTATTTTTAGTAAACGAGTTTGATTGTTTCGGAGCAAGCTGGGCTGTTTTATTATGTTGTTTTACGTATTTTGTGGTGCAAAGCGTTTTATTTATTACCCGGTTCTCTGATGAAAGATTTAGCCGTATGTTTTGAATGGTTCGAGAAATAACAAAACTGCGGGAAGTTTTACGCTTGTAAATCCTTTTTGCTTGAAGCCTTTCTTCTTACCATACTTTTTCCTTCCCGCTCCCCTCCCAATTGGGCCGACAACACATTCATGACCCAGCGTTGTGGATGTTCATGGGCGGCATGATAACTTACCATTAGGTGACCTGTCTGGTCGATTGCCGGACCTATGGAATAAAAAAAGCGATTACGTTTGACGAGAAGTGATAGGCTGAACAGCAAGATCTTGTTATTTTGCTAATTTGAGTAGTTGTAATTGTGTCTATTTACAAAACAAGAATAATTTAAGACCCATGAAGACTACAGACTTTTGTAATTAAAATAACTGAATTAAAAAGCAGGATGTATTCAAACGAAAATGGTAAGAGCTCGTGGAAGATAGGATAAGTATGAAGTGGTGGGAAAAAGCATGCGTTTGCCTGTACAGGGATACAATGTGTACTGTACTGTACTGTATCAACTCATATACGTCCCACTGCATGACATGGGCCTCCTCTACAATCAAAAGTACGATTAGGAGTGGGTAGGCCATATAGTCTGGCACGCTAGCCTAGTGCGGGTTGGCACTAGGCCAGCTGTGGTATGCAGGTTTCCTCACGATGTTTTCCTTCACCGTTATCGTGCGTGGTGATTGACTATCACATATACGTAATACACATGACTTCAAAAAGTCAGAGGTGAGCCCTGGGATTTGAATCCGCGACCACCGTGAACATGCAGGCAATTTATTGGGACACAATTTAGATAAACAAAAAGTCGATTTATGTTAACCTAATTAACGTAATAAACGTATATCCTAAGGTTGAGAACTGGTTTTACCTGCAATGTATGTGTGGGTTTAGGCAGTGGCGCTGTCCCAATATGGTTAGTTCCATGTATGCAGTTTGTTAGACTCGTGGGTTTCATAAGATTAACGATTTCTGCCCTTAAAATGGCAAGAAACGCAGTTTGCTTCTAAAAGGTGACCTAACTTCTGATTTTGCAGCGTTTTGCTCTGGATTCATGCCGTTGTAATGCATCGTATTATGAACGCGTTATATAAATAATGCCACGAATGCACTTTATGTGGAAGAGCTCCTAAAAAAGACGTAAACTAATATTGTGTCCTCTATATTTTCTTTACTTAACATCTCCCCGTACACGCACCATTGCAGGCAGGTTTCCTCTATGAATAGGAGGGCTTGGGCCATAGCCTACCACGCTGGTCTAGAATTGACGTACAGCACATAGCATACAAATTATTGTTAAAATCTCAACAATTTACACATAACCACACGCCTTTTTCCCAGAAGGGGTAGGCAGAGGTGCTACTAGAACACCCACGTTTCGCCTTGTATATTCCGTCCCACGATGTGATAGGGGGCGAGCCTATCGCCATATCGGGCACAAATTCCTGACTCCGGGCTAATAATGAATAGAAAAATCCAATATAACTTTGCCCGACCCGGGGTTCGAACCCGAGACCTCAGCTTTGCAATCATACCGTAGTACCACTACGCCACCGAGGCAGTCCAACAACAATTTACATATTCTCTTAACCCCACTTATACGGGAAGAGTTTCTCGCCTCCAAGATACAATTATCGTAAGGATATAAAAAAAGTTGCATCGTGTAAAGTTTGTCGGAACACGATAATCTATGGCGGTTATGTCATGCGATAATCGCATACGATTCTCGCCGCGAAAAACTTTCTCCGTGTAAAAGGGGCTTAAGGCTTAGTTTTTAATTATTTCTCCGAATCGGTAATATAAGTTCCACTTATAACTGCAGGTACTTTTGGTATTTATGAATCAAACTTGGATCAAATGCTCATTATTATGCGAATTCTGCGAGTTGTCGCAAAGCTGACGTAATGCACATTCCCTTTGCCTGTCGAAGGTCGACCAGCGAGTTATATTTATTGCAAGTTAAAAAATAATAATATACTTTAAGTACTTTACGTTAAAATCCACCCTTACTGGGTGTAACATTAAAATGAACACATGCCACTGTATTCTGAGAACATTTAATATAGTAATATCGTATTTGTATCGTTGCAGGTGACAAAACTAGACGACTTGAGTCCAGTTATCTTCTTGAACAGAACGAAAGCGGCTCTCAACTGTGCTGCTGGGTCTATGCAGGTAATATTAATATTAAATTCTTGACTTTATCATTTAAATGTAGGATATTACATTTGGACAAAGATGTCTACCATGGCGCTGCCTACTTCTTCCGTCATCGGTCGGAGATGTTCCATTGTAATTAATACCGCTTGGTACATTTTGCGTTGTACGAGCATGTTTGTGATGGTTGTACCACCACTTTTAGGTTATCGATTCTTCCATATAACAAAGTACTGTCACGATCATTACAATGACATGTAAAGAGAGAATTGTTTTTATTCATTCGTAGGCTTTCGTTTTTTCTCTTCAGGTAGGCACTTAGGGATTTCAGACAATCACGTGTGATAGTGGAATTTTCAACCAATATTACATTTTATTTATTTTCGCAGATCGAGTTAAAATTCAACGAGAAATTCTACGGTATCGCATACGCAGACTTCGACAGATATTCAGCATGTCAGATTGTGGGCAAGGGCGCGCTGTCCTACAAACTCGAGTTGCCGCTGAAAGGATGTGGGACCAAGCAGGTAATTATTTAATAAGATCTAGTTAATGTAAGTCAGCGATAACCTACTTGGCAGCGGACTGAGATGATAAATCTCTGTCGCATTCATACGACATTTAATGTCAATTAAACAGTTCTTTAGTATTGATTTTCTTCGTCAAATATACACTAAGGATTTTTTAAATTGAAATTTAATTTACTGGGTACGACAGTCGGAAGTTCAAGGTTCGACTCCTTGGGACGCGCAGTCTGATTTTTCATTTTTGAAGTTAAGAGCGTACACATTATTATTATCACTTAAGCCCCGTTTACACGGGGAGACTTTTTCGCCTCAAAGATAAGATTATACTCGTAGTAAGGATATAAAAAAATTGCATCGTGTAAACTTTTGCCAGAACACGACAATCAATGGTGGTTATGTCTTGCAATAATCGTATACGATTCTCGCCGCGAGAAACTCTCTCCCTGTAAATAGGGCTTTACTTTTTTTTTAAGTGACACCACGAATATAGCGATAACCCAGTACACGTTTCCTTCCAGGACCCTCTGCGCGTGTTCACGAACAACATAGTGGTGCGCTTCCACCCGGGGCTGGAGATGGACGGCGACGAGGTGATCACCATCGTGTGCCGCTACCCGCCGCCCATCGTGCCCAAGCCCTCCTTCAACCCGCTCATCTTCATGTGAGTGTCTTACTTCCTGCAACTAGATTCACGTTGAATTCAGTTGGTTAGACGCCGGCTGTGAAACGAGAAGCCGTGTTTAATGGTGTGTGTTGGCCACGGGGCGGATTCTGGACGGACCACGAAAGCTGAAGTAAAGTGATCAAAACGTTGGGAAGTTAAAAATGTAATTTTTTTTTATCAAATTCGCGGTAAAATCCGTAAGAATTCGTTTTATTTCAATGCGTAACATTCGCGTAAATCTAAAAACTATTATACAGATGTTAAGTTTGTCAATTCTCAGTAATCTCAGGCGTCTCAGGCTAAATATCCTGCAAACTAGAACACAAGAGAGCTGACACACTGTTTGGCGACAGAATTAATCAAATTAATCAGAATTAATTAATCACCTAGCCAGTCAGCCTTTCGTATATTAAAGACTTACCGTCTATTTGTCGGAGTAATTTGAATTTGGTGCAGACCTTATGCAATATCTTATTGTCTTACTCTAACTCGTCAATATCCTAACTACAAACACTTTAGTAGTTACTCTACAAAGACCAGATAAAGGACCTCTACCCGCCTATTTTAATTCTGACTTTCTAACACATTAACATAGTAACTTAGTAAATAATTTTCATTCTTCCACAGTCCAGAGAAAGGTCCCCTCCCCGCCAAAGCGCCGCTAGCAGGGACTCACATCCTGATGATAATCTGCGCGATTCTGTTCCTGACGCTGCTACTCCTGGGGCTGGGAGTGTCCTACCTGTGTCTGCGCAGACGAGCGCTGCCAGTGCCGAGGAGACTCATCGATGATTCTTCCGCTTCTATCATCAGCAGGGAGAGTATACAAGGTTAGTTTAAGTCAACTAACACTAAGGTGGAGACGTTGCTATAAATCTATAAGAATATCTGACGCTGCCGTTATTTTTTTGTTATTAATCTGAAAGACAAGTGTTCTTACACTTTGAAGTAGTGTGACGGCAGAAATAGCTAAAACAGTGATACCTACTCAGAGAGCCTCTCATATTATGTACAAGAGACCTCTCGTCAAGTAATGAAAGTGAGTGGAACAAAAATTATTTTAATCATGGTTGAGTACAGTGGTCATCGGTAGTCACTGCCTAGCCCTATTATACATATAAAGACAAAGGTTATAAATAAATACATGCACATACCTACATAATCTCGCGCCTTTTTCCTAGAAGGGTTAGGCAGAGGTGCTACCTTGCCAACCACATTTCCCTTTATATGTTTCATCCCACGATGTGATAGTGGGCGAGCCTATCGCCATATCGGGCACAAATTTCTGACTCCGGGCTGATAATCCAACATCACTTTGTCCGAGACCTCAGCTTTGTAATCGTACCGTAGCACTACTTCTACAAATATTTAGGAACATCCTATGTTTTGACCCGAACAACCTTATGATAATGACCATGAAGTAATTGTATATAATTTTCTCGTTGCAGAGGTGAAGATACCACGCGCGCACCCTGTATACCCAATGGGCGGTGAAGCGGCCAGCGTGGCCTCGGACACAATCCCGTCCGACTACCCGTCCGAGACGCCCAGCGAGGCGGACGCCGCGCACACCAACCAGGCCTTCATGATGGACGAGAGCTACCACAGTGAAGGTAAGGAATTCAGGAACCTACAAGACATTTTTTTATTGCATACCTCCGGCGAACGAGCAAACAGGCAAACACAGTAAGTGATCACTGCCGCCCATAAACATCCACAACGCTGGATCATGGATGTGTTGCTGGTCCGATTGGGAGGGGAGCGGAAAGGAAAAAGGACGGGAAGAGGAAAGGGGCATTAGCTAGATTTTTAATATATCAGTCGTGGGAAGGTCGTTGAAGGTCGTTGAATGAATAAATTCTAGTAGCGGAAGATAGTGATGGAAGCTTTCCTTAAAACTGTGTTCTGAATGGTTGTAGAAAAAAGATGATTGATTGAGTGTTGAAGGAAATTGCTGTTTATTTAAGCCGTTCCCTATCGTAAGAAAACTATCTAGTAGTACGAAAATGGTGTAGGTTAAATCAATTGGTGTCTGTAACAAATGCCAATATTCTACACTGCAAAAGCACTCATATTGTATTAATTTTAATCATTTTCGAATTGTATTAATTTAATTTCGAAACTGTGTGGTCTCAATCACGTTTTAATCAGTACGACATATAAAATTCGGTCAGCCATTGTCTTAGTGCCAATAGTGATGACGTCAGAGCCATTCATTAACAAAGGAAACATGGGTTAAAATTACGTCAGAATTTCATTCATCGGTGGAACACACTTGAGTCCACTTTCATTTAACCTATTAAATCGACCACCGTAACGAATCGGGAAAATGCACCTTCACTAAATAATTCCATCGAGCATACACTGTAGTTGCAATTTCATAACAATTATGTATTGGATCAGCTTGGTATCTGCGCAAATTATGTTTACATTTGCTAATATAATTTCTGAGCTAGAATTGATAGCGGACTTTGCTGATTTTCATGATCAAATCATAATGATCATATATAAGAATTTTGCGAATCTTTTGAAATACTAAAATTAATTCGATCTGTACAGGATTGTTTAGAAAATGTGTTGTTTAGATAAGTGGGACGTGACCTTTTCAGCTGAAAACAATCTTCTGCTGTTCCGTTCATGTATAGTTCCCATCAATTGTACAAGCCGATGGTCAAAACTATTTTGTCTCATGCCATCCTAGGCGCGTAGGCAAGGCACTGCTGGAAAATCTGTTCTAAGATGGATTTTTAGGGTAAATTGATACATTATCCTCACGCTTGGAATGAAAACTGACTTAATCTAGAACAAACTCGGCTTAAAATCGGGTTTGGCACTCTTGTATACCATCAAAACATCAACCAACCAACACCATTATTACGACAATTAATCAGTATTTTGCTGAACATAGACTTCCCCTAAAGATCTCCACATTGTCCTGAAGAAGCCTGCATTTAGCGACTTTCTGCAATCTCTACCACGTCGTCCGTCCACCTTGTAGGCGGGCAGATGTGTCCGACACTATGTTGTTTCATGTTCAGCAGTGGGCTTCCTGTGGCTGATGTGTGAGATAGAACAGTATTAACACATTCATCTTTAACCCCAGGGTACGGAGAGATGCGCGAGGCTAGCGCGTCCAACGGCCGCATGGTGGCAGCGCCGCCCGCGTTCGACGTGCGAGTGCGGGTACAGCGGCCCCCCGCGCCCCCCTCGCCGCAGTCCACCATCACCGCCACGGAGACAGATGGCGCTAGTTTGAGGTGAGCTGTGGGTGTCTTTGAGGGATTGGGGGTTGAGTGTATTCGAATGTTTTTGGTTGATCTTTTTAGTGTATTAGATCGATTAGATGATTCATAGTATATTCATAGATTTGTTGACTTTAATGCTTAATAGTGTTCCTAATTTAATACTTAATTGTGTCCTAATGCAAAGAACTTTAAATTATACATTTATTATGTGTTTGCTCGACTGAATTTATTATCGGGACGTTTCTACTCTGATATTTTTATATTCATAATAAATATAGCCGGTACAAAAATTATCATTTTCAATCATTTATCGTCTACAGTATCATGAGAGGTAATTTACATAATAGAAAAGAAAAAAAGTGAGTGTCATTAGCTATCAGGAGTAACTAAAATCATATCCGTACCTAGCTTTAAATGGCAATGACTGTTGTACTACGGTATGTTTGCAAAGCTGAGGTCTCGGGTTCGAATCCCGAGTCGGGCAAAGTGATATTGGATTTTTCAATTCACTATCAGCCCGGAGTCAGAAATTTGTGCCCGATATGGCGATAGGCTCGCCCCCTATTACATCGTGGGACGGATCATACAAGGCGAAATGTGTGTGTGCTGGTAGCACCTCTGCCTACCCCGTCTAGGAAAAAGTTGTGTGGCTATGCAAAACTGTCTGATAAAAATGATCTGCCCTTGACAGACACACCCTAATAGAAGAGACAGCGCGTGGTCAGTCAGTGCGTACGGTATCACCCGTCTCGCTCCCACTGCCGGCGCGCGCGGCGCTGCTCCCTCCGCCCGAGCGGCCCCCGCGCCCGCCGCGCCCGCCCGCGGTCTACTCGCACGTCGCCAGGGATAAACAGGTACATCACGAGGGCAATTATATTTATGTGGTTTCTTGTGTGATTAACTTTATCAAAATCAAAACACAATTTTTTGAGGGTAGTTTTGAAGTTTGTATGTGGGTATTATTGGTATGGAAAATAATATAGATGGCGTTAGTTGTGTGATTGACTAGATCAAAATCAATTGTGCACACGATTTTTTGAGGGTAGCATCGAAATTTGTATGTGGGAGTTACAGGTATGGAAAATAATATAGATGGCGTTAGTTGTGTGATTAACTAGATCAAAATCAATTGCGCATGATTTTTGAGGGTTTTATGAATTTTGTACGTGGGAATTTAGACTAGCTAAAGATATTTGAATGGTCAATTATAAGTTATCAGAGGAATTTTAAACAGATTAAATACTTATAAAGTATCATTACTTTCAACAATACTTGCTTCAAGGGACAATTTAATTTGACGATTGAATACTTTTCACCTCTTGATAAATAAATTAATACAGTCATATTATGTGAGGGTAGATGTTGAATATTTAATCTCTGTACAGAGAGTTGTCTGGAGAAAGTCTGAAGAGTTTTAGTTTTACCACGTTTCAACAATGCACCACATTCAGACTTTTCTTTACTAATGCATGGAAATTATAAAAAAGTAGAGTTTGTACAACTCTATTTCGCATGTACCTAATCAACTTTGTGATTAACTTGTGTTATTTATTGCACGCCAACACAATAATTAACATAAACTTTGTTCACATCCATATGAAAGAATTAATTTTACACAAATCGCAATCGGCAGTTGTATCATTTTGTAAAATAAATTGTAATTGTAAAAGATTTTACAAGGTGATGCAAACTCATATCTGTGTTTTAATTTTAATGACCATGTGCAGTAGACTCTAAATGTTCAATGAATTGATACGAACCTCCGCTACGTTTTGGTGCTCGCCTTTGTATAATAAAAATATTTTTAAAAATTATTTATTCGATCTTAGCCATAAGAGCACAGTAGGGGAATTCACGTAATTAAATAAGTTTAGTTGCAGTGCAGTTGCAGTTAAGTTTCGATCAAAACAGACCTTTTTGTATTCTCGTAATTTTGACAACCGCTGTCAGATACGCTCGCGTCAAGTTCGCGTCACGCGAGCGGTTTAGTGTATTCTACAGATGCGTGTTTTATGTGCGTGATTCAGATCGCAACTTGATCGGTATTCACATATACGCTTCTTGCATACGACTGACGTACAGTTGACGCGCAGCACACGCGCAGTTTACGCATAGCTTAGGTGCAGTTCACGCGCAGCTAAACAATGACAAGAATACCATTTTGCACTAAGACGTAAACTTCATTGCAACTGCACCGCAACTTGATCGGCGCGTCAAAAAATTACGTGAATTAGCCAGCTGATAGAGATTTGTATCAGCCCATAATATACGGTCCATTACGGGGTACGAGCCTCCTCTGCAAAAGTGTTTACCGTACGAGCATTATTCATTCTTAATTCATATTTGTTGTATAACATTTTATTGCTTAGTTTATACTACAAACTAAGAAATAAAATTCAGTGTCACCCGATTTCAATACACCATGTTCCTGTTACGAAAGAAGGCATCTTTATTTTTCTCAAATGTTGGCGATCTTATATAATAGCCGATAACAAAAGAACACGTATGTGTACCTACCTTAAGCCCCATTTACACGGGGAGAGTTACTCGCTTCGAAGATACGGTTATCGTAAGGATATAAAAAAGTTGCATCGTGTAAACATTTGTCATAACACGATATTCTATGGCGGTTATGTCATGCGATAGTCGTATACGATTCTCGCGCCGAGAAACTCTCCCAGTAGTCTCCCAGTCGAAAGTCAGTGTAGATCAAGCATAATAAAATATTTTCCACCTATTTTAATTGATGACGTCACTGCACACGGTCATGTCACATCACATCACAACCACTCACCCCCACGTCACGACTAACCAGGAGTGGTCCCGGCGGCCGCGCTCCATCGTGTCCCTCAACACTGAGATGACGGACACCCACTCCGTCACCGAGGTCACTGATGGCTCTCACGCCAGGATGTTCCATATTAAGGTATTTTGCACTCATTGTGTCATTAACTGAATTTAGATGTAATTGTTTATTTTTTGTAGAGTGATTTGTTGCGTAGAGTATAATACGGCCGACGAGTCATGGCGCGGTGAACATAGTCACAGAACAATGTTTGCGCGCGTACACTCAGGAAGAAAATATTTAAATACAAAAATTGACGAATAAAAATAGACTTGTTGAGAACCAAACATGGTAAATGTTTTCATAAAATACTAAATCATAATAGCGACAACGAAAAGAAAGGAAATCCATTTGCGCGAACTTCAGGCCGGCCATAGCTCGTACCGGCAGTACTAGAATGTGACTTTTGTTTTTGGGCTTTTATTAAATAGATTCTTATTCAGAATAGGTAGCAAAAACTATTGCAGATGCAGTCATCAGTCCCTGTGCCTGCTTGTTTCGAGACTTGAACTGAAATATTATACCATCATCATCTTTCACAGTAAAAAAAGTCAATTACTAAACATAGCTCTCCCCAAGACTATAATTTATTATTGAGTCCAGACATTTTGCATCGCTAAGCCGTATTTGACTAGTGAGGTGAGTGAGTGACTTAGGCAGGTCCAACTTTGAGAGACAGGTCAACCGTCGAATCCAACTAGCGTTCGGGAAACTACATAATCTCCTCTCGTCAAATATTCCTCAGTACCTAAAGACGAAAGTCTTTGATTGTTGTGTTTTGCTAGTGATAACAAACGGTACCGAAACATGGCCTCTTACTATGGCCTCATACGAAGGCTCAATGTCACTCAACGCGCTATGGGCTATGCTCGGTGTTTCCCTACGAGATCGAATCAGGTATGAGGAGATCCGTAAAAGAACAAAGGTTACCAACATAGCCCAAAGGATTTGCAAGTTGAAGTGGCAGTGAATATTTTTAACTCAAAACTAAAGTTTTTAATTGCGATTTGTGTCACAGAAAGAAATAAACTTGAAAACGTCTTGATCTATGTTTTTAAGTAAAGTATTGGAATATGATGTTAATACAACGTAATGTGGTGCAGAAGCCAGCGCCGCCGCCGCCGGTGATGAGCGAGCGGCTGGAGACGGAGGAGCACGAGATGATGATGGAGAGCCTCGAGCCACTGCCCGAGACGCCTATCATGCCCGCCAGGTAACACACGTCTCTTTGAATTTTTAACTTTCTCTAACGAAAGGCCAGGTTGTGCAAACAAGCAGTTAGTAAACTTCGTTAATAATATGACAATTAAGGGCAATATTTCAAGCAGATATTGAAATTTTGTCTCAACTGTAGTTTAAAATTATGTGCAATTTTATGATATGTTCAGTTATTTATAGTCTATTTTGAATCTTAAATAATTTATGTCTCCCATTTCGCCATGAGACTACGAATTTATTTTGTCAAAGATTTTATATTTTACGGTCAATATTTTCAGGAAACCGGAGATCACATCTCACGTAGTGGACGATGTGTTCCTCCGCACGATCACAGAAAAGAAGACCATCGAAGACATCGAGCGTCACAAGCGCCTTGTAACCGAGTACAAACAGGTATTGTGATGTCACATATTCCAAAATATTATTTGAATCATGATTGATCTTTTTTTGAATTATTATTTCTTTTATTTTTTAAGTTTTTTCATTAAGGACTTTATTAATAAACTCGGATGAGCGAAGGATTAACTTTAGTCCAAGGCTTTAGAATTGACTCGATTATTTTGAATAGCGAAGTATTCACGACTTTATTTATAAACACGGAATTGCATAAAGGGCTAGGCAACCATCGTATTTTAGTTACATTATTCAATATTATAGTCAAATAAATAGTCAAAATAATCCAGTCAATTTTAAAGCATTGGGCTAAAGTTAATCCTTTGCTCATCCGAGTTGATTAATAAGACTCTAGATGTTTAAGCAATCCGGCTCGAAGGACCATTGTTAAAACTGATTCGTCCATCCAATTTTTTTTATTAAAGAATGCCCCTGCCATTTCATATAGTTTATTGGTATCCATTTATTGGTATTTACTTGTATCCACTATCCACGTCTTGACAGATTCTGATGCATACATTTTTACTCATACTATTACTTTTAGCTTCTGATTCCAAACCGTAGGTGCCAGCTCCTATTGAATTCGATTGATCCCATATTCTGAAATATCTGCTAGGTGCCAGCTCCTCCACCACAGTTCGACGTGACGATCCGCAACCACACGCTACCGGACGCGCAGTGGGAGAACTTCTCCGACATCAGCAGCGCCTCGGGTCTGACACTCACGCCTAAGATGGAGCGCGTGCCCTTCTCCTTGCCGCCGCAGAAGATTATCGGTAAGGGATTGTAAAGTCTCAGTTGCTACATTAATAGAACTAGAGGATGGTAGATTATTGCCCGTATATGTAGTTAAGTTATATAAGAATAGTTTAATAATTAAGTATTTCAATATCAACAATATGTTTTATGTTAAATGGTAGTAATGCAGATGTAAAAGTAAAGTATATGTATGGTTTATGTAAATGTTTGTATAAGATACGTGCATTATTTGAACTTAAATAAGACTGCTAATGTTTCTGACTATCTTTTGTAAGTTTGTAAAACATTTTCTAATCATCTTACCGAACTCACGACGCTTGAATAACATCCTTCTTTTATGGTAATTTATCAAAATATTAGTTTAAGTTTGTAAGAAGTATTATGTTCATATCACGCGCTGTGTAGGTCGAACCATAATATAACATTTTATGAATGCCATAAACCACTTGCTGAAAAAATCATACGAAAAAAATTAACATTTTATTTAACTTTCCCACTTTTCACTCAATTTACTCTAGGAAAAGGCGGTCCCGATCTCTTCTCCCCCGAGCTGATCAAGCAGACCAGCCACGTGTACCAGCCGCCATCACACGACCTGCCGCTCCTGCCAGAGTTGCCACCAGCGCGCAACCCGCTCTACCGCGAGGAAGATGATGAAGACGTACCAGAACCCACGCCAGCGCCACCAGTGCCGCCCAACTGGACCGTGCTCACGCGAGTGCTGAAGACCGAAGCTCAGGACGAGGTGGGTTTTTGTAGACAGGAATAAAGATATTGAATAGTCTCCGTGACGAGTTCGTTTGGCACCAACCAGAAGCTGACCAATTGAGGCTGCAGGTTAGATTTCGTTTCCAATACAATATTTGGGGTTAATCGGGGTGTTTATATAACCGAACAGTATTTTTTTTCTTTAAAGTATCACAGTTTGTTCTTTAACGCAAAGTGAGGTGGACATACGTACGTATGTCATTATTAATATTTTTTTTCACTTTTCATCATTAATAATATTTTTGAACTCTCTTAGATGAATTACCTCCCTGATTAACTCATGGTTTATTAAAAAGGTATTATTTAACGATACCACTTGTTAATTAATTATTTCAGATTTTGTCAAACTACATGTATCAACTGCCTCAGTGGCGTAGTGGTACTACAGTATGATTGCAAAGCTGAGGTCTCGGGTTCGAATCCCGGGTCGGGCAAAGTGATATTGGATTTTTCTATTCATTATCAGCCCGGAGTCAGGGATTTGTGCCCGATATGGCGATAGGCTCGCCCCCTATCACATCGTGGGACGGAATATACAAGGCGAAACGTGTGTGTTCTGGTAGCACCTCTGCCTACCCCTTCTGGGAAAAAGGCGTGTGTTTATATATGTATGTATGTACATGTACCCCAGGTGCTCTCCGAGACGGAGCGCAGCATGCGGCTGACGCGCTCGGAGCGCGTGCGCTGGCGCGAGGTGCTGACGCACGAGAGCGCGCTGCGGCGCGAGCTGGCGCGCGCGGCCGCCCGCGAGGACTTCGCGCGCATCGCCACCGACCGCCGCTTCTCGTCCCTGTACGCGCCGCCCAAGTGGGACGTCATTATACGCATCCTGGCGCCGCCGCCGGACAAGCCCAAGGTGAATTCATTATTATTAAAAAAAATTGTAGTAGATTGATGTTTTATCGTTAATTCTTTGTCGTTTTTTAGGTAAGGAAACACTGAAATGTAGTATATAGTTCACGACTTTAATTTTGTTTTGAAAAATATATATTTAGATTGTTCAAAATAAGAATAAGTCGTGACAAAAATGTGTTTATAAGTTTGAAAGTAAACTGTTTAGTCTTTTGTTTACAGTTTCATCAACTGTTTTGATTATTTTACCAATTTAATTTTTGCTTTCTTAATCTATCTTCCTACTACCAAAGCATATCGATTCACATAATCCTTATTGTGTACAGAACCGCTACCGCAAGAAGACGGAGTGGGACTCCCGCTCGCGGCGGAGCTCTCTGCCCACCCTGTACGAGTACGACAGCGACGTGGCCTCGCTGAGAGAGCCGCAGCGCTCGCGGCGCTCCTCCTACCGCAGCGACCACGTCGACATGAGGTATAATCTACACTAGAAGCTATACTCATCCATAGATTGTGTTTTAAATACGTACTGTAACCCAACTAAACTAAGAGGTATCGTTTGATGTTTCATAATTTTTTTTATTATTATTATTTATTTATTTATTAAAATACAAAGTTAGAAACAAAAATAAATATTATTTCCACGAATCCAGGCTTCGGTTTGACCGTGGAGGTGGTGAGTCTCATTTACGAATGTACAATACATTTGCATTAGACATTAAACAAAACAAAAAGAAAAACAAAATAACACTTATGAAGTTAAAATTTTAAACAAAATTAACCAAGTATCATTCATAAACTTTATAACTATAAAATAGAATGAAAATAAAATAAAAACTGGATATAACTTTAAACAATAAAATCTAGCAAAATATCACTTTCAAAAATTTAAACAGCAAAATAAAACATCACTTCTAAACTTATCTATAAAATTAAAATAAAACACAATATGCATTACAACTACACACAATAGAAATAAACTGTAACTATACCTAAAAAGTAAAGTAAATTTATGCTTAAGGCTATTAGTAGGAACATGTTAAAAGGTGGTTTCTTAATTTGTTTTTAAAACTATTGTATACGGGATCATTTCTAATTTCCGGCGGCAAACTATTCATTATATAAGGTAATCGTTTATTAATGGTTCTGTCGCCATAATAATTGGTAACCCGGGGAACTACAAAACTACCACCGGTTACTGACCGGTTTGTATGGTCTTTATAGTATGGAATTAGATATTGGTCTTTACTGCTAAATAGTTTGGTAGCCAATAAATATTTGTGCTTTTGTCTAATGGACAGAATATTGCAGATTTTGAACAATTTGGAATAATCATTATCATTATATATATCATTTATATATATCATTTTCAAGTTTAAACTACTTTGTATAGGCGCAACTCACACAATTTTAAAAACTTTTTCGGTAAATGTTATTGAAATTGTGTGAGTTACGCCTCTACAAAGATGAAAAATATGAAACGTCAAAACGAAAAACTTATTAGTTTAGTTGGATATTATAAGAAATAAACATGTCACACAAAAATCACTTGTGGCAAATGACAATAAAATAACTATTACTTTAAGGTTCACTTTAAGTCATTTCAAAAATATATTTTCACCATCAATAACTGCGACTGTTTTTTAATTGATAGAACATAAAGAAACCGATATATCTATTATACTTGACCATGGATATACAGGCTGATCCCGATATGCAACACTATAATGAGTCACTGGCCTATCTTCTATCAGTTATTTAAGCGGATACCAATATATAGTCACGGGTAATTGCCTTTATATATTAATATCTATGTATTTTGTTATCAGGTCGATGTCGGAGATGATGGTGGACTACGCTCGGGAGCAAGCCGACACGCATTCAGAGGTATCTGCTGGCACTCAGCTCGGCCGGTACTACGACGACGACAGCGACACGGAACATCCCTTCCATCAGAGCCAGTAAGTCTCCCCTCCTTATATTTGGACTACATTAATTTATAAATTAACTTAAGCCCCATATACACTAGGAGTTTCTCGCCCCGAAGATATGATTATCGTAAGGATAAAATAGTTACATCGTGTAAAAATTGTCAGAATACTTGGGAATCTATGGCGGAAAAGTTATGCGATAATCGCATACGATTCTCGCCGCGAGAAACTCTCTCCGTCTCAATGGGGCTTTACGATGGTAATGATGGCAATGACGCTGTTGAAAACGGTAATGATGCCGTTAATGATGATGTTGTTTCCACAGGCCGTGGTCGGCTCACTCGCTGCACCGGTCGGTGAGTCAGCCGTCGCTGGCGCGCTCCAACACCGAGGTGGTGGAACAGTGGACGGCGCCCGACGGTGACGTCACACCCACGCCCGGACGCAGGGTCAGAGGTACATAACCAGCCTACTTTTAAAAAAATCTCTTTGTATCGATTTTTAATAAACAATTTAAAATTAAATGCCGATAATGATAATAGTATACAGGTGAAGTTTTGAAATGGGCGCGGATGGCCAAATCCGAAGCTATGATGAATAGCGAAAAATGGTGAAAGGACTTACGAGCCCGATTTTGATGAAAACAAAAACTGCATACTTGGTTTTTGGAAAAATCTATATTCCTAGAGAATCCATATTGAAAAATTCACCTGTATACGAGTAGTAGCACCGTAGCTTTAAAGAAGAATTTAAATTATCAAATCTTGTTAATCCTAGTATTTTTTAAGTATTTGCTCATAATAATTAAAATATTTCTCTTTCTGTAAACCTAATTTTGAATTCAATGATATGCCTATCAGTTCTAATTTTGGTGAGTTTCATACCGTATCTAGAAGTATAATGCGTGTAAAATAGTTACTTTTACAAATTGTTTTTTTTTTCTTTTACCAGGTCCTCAAGGGTTGACAACGTTCACATCGTCAGAAGTCCGAACATTCCAAGCTACTTCCAGGGAGTGGCGTCAGTAACGCTTCTAAGAAATCGCAAAGTTTGACGTAGTTCAATCATGTGCCGCGAGATGGCGCCGAATTAAATGTATGCAATATACATTTCTGAAATACTTAAATTGACACTTAGAATGCTCAAGATATTATCGAAGTGATATCCTTCACTGCCTTTTGATGTATTTTTGTCCATTTTAGACGGTGTTTAGGACTTAACGTGACTAATATTTAAGTGATTTTTATCAAAATCACATTTTTATTTCAACAATTGCTTCTTTCAATATGCCGTCTTTAATCCGTTTTTATATGAGAATATATAATAATAGGATTTATTTAGTTCAAAATGTTTTTCAATAGAATTAAACGACTAACATTGTGCCAAAATAATTTTCTTAATATTGCTTCTTAACACTGGTTTTTAAATCGTTTTCATTTTATCTTTAAGCTTTCGTCCTCAAAATGCGTAAATGGCGTGTAAAGTATAAATAATTCGTTACCACCTCGTATAAAATAGTCGATTTGTATCGATAATCGAATAGTAAGAATGTTTTAACGCTTTTTGGCATCACTTCTTTTATTTTGAAACACTTTCGCGTGAACGCTGTGATCATATTATTATATAACAAAAGTTTTGAGACATTTTAAAAAAATTGGTACATCATAGGTATATTTATAAAACACAATGTAAAAAAGTAAAGTCTTCTTTACACGATACAATTTGGTTGGCAATGCCCAAATTGCCAACCAATCGTCTCGCGTGGAGAGCAATTGTAGCCAACTTGCAGTACAAACCTACCAGTAGTTATGACTTTTTCTTCTTGTTGTTTTGACGTATTTACGACAGCGATCACGCGAAACTGTTACTTTAGTTGTAAATAATTAATGTTAAGTGATTGAGTATTTAAACCTAGCATTGGAGGCAAGGCTGAATGTTTCGGATCCCTTGCCTCTGTTGCTACGTACGAGCGGGATACAAAGGGCAAAGGGACAAGTGCAAATTGTGCTCAACTAATGGTTGTAATTTTAAGATATTTTCTAACCTGAGTTGGTAGATTTTTTATATATATTTTTTTAGACAAATAATAAAAGCAGTATTTTTTTCTCTGCGGCAAGGCTGTTTAATATTTATTTCTTACCCTTCTAAAAAAAATAACTGAATGAATTGAGCCTTTTGGCACTATTTTAGGTGAAGCATTTTTCATAAAATTCGTTTTTTTAAATGATTTATTCAATAATGTTATAATAAATATGAAAATACGCGACTCAACTCTGGTTAGAAAATAATAATTTCAGAAGCGTTAACGTGGTGCTAAGCGAGAAAATATCTAATATTTCTTCTTTTATATAAAATTTTGGATTTACACTGTAGGTTTAAATGCTGATTGATTGATAATGTATTTTGACATTTGTAATCAATAAAAGTACCTTAACAATTTGTTTTTGTTTTATTTCCTTGAATTTTAAGAACCCGGCTCCGCCCAGGTGCAGATACTTTTTGAGTCCAGTCCAAATCGGCAACATACTTTTTCCCGTACTGTTCTATTTATATTCAAACTCATTACCGTCTCCTGTACTGTTTTTCTGGTCCCGTCCCTTTATATCCCGCCCTGTCCCGTCTTATTCTCACTCAAGGGATGTAATCCAGTCCTATCCCATCCCTTCGGGTATAAAAAGTAACGTATATATCGGGATTCCTGCCTCACCCGTTAAGCCGTTTCTGAGTTCGTCGCCCACAAACGCACAGACAAACAGACAAAAATTCTAAAAATCATTGTTTTGGGTTCTCTTCCTATAATACAGTGCTCCCATATTAGATTTTCTCATTTATTTTTCATGTACAGACATCGATTGGTTACAAATTTGTTATATGTATAGATAGATTGATATTTGATATTATGGTATGGAAATATGCGACGAACTGAAAACATAATATTGTGCATACTGCTTCAGTACAAATACAAATATTTTTCTTTTTCTCTTTAGGAAATGGAAGACCCCTGATGAACAAAGGTTAAAATTTAACTATAATTTTTTCCTTTAAATCTAGTTAGCGACTCGTTGGCAACGGCTTGCATCCAATAAATCTAAATTATAATAATTTTACGGGATAGCATAACAAATAGAAATAATTAGGAATAAAAAGGGGTTGGGTGGGTACAAATTGACTAATTTTTATCTGACCGCCAGTAGTTCGCTTTGACGCGCCCGTGACGCGTACCACTGTAGTATGTACGTCCTAAATATTACGAAGTAATAATTTGTTAATTAGAAATTAGATTTTCAGTTGTGGACTTTGAAATCGTTGTAAAGACTATTTTGAAGACTGCGTGATTTTTGTGGAATTCAGCGACGTATGAAGTTAATGAGGTAATATTTCTTCTAATTTTATTGACGTTATGTGAGTAGTATGATATGATTCAATGCCCATTGTGTCTCCAAATAAAGATCATTTAAATACAAAGTCCATTTTGGTGTTTTAAATGATTTTATTGAGAATTTTACAACAACGAAAGACGAAACGAAACATGTGACAAAATACATCGTACACTGGTTGAGTTTAAAATTAATAAATTCGACAATTATTTCCCATTCATAATAATTTAATCTACAAAATTCGTTAATATTTAAAATATGAAGATAATTCGTCGTTTTAGGAACGTAAAAGCATCGATTTTACATGGTTTTCTAATACGTATATATCATAATAATATTTTCGTATCTAAAATGTTTGCCTAAAGTTGTGCGAAATGTAAAAATTTAAGCAAAATCTTTCAAAGGATAAAATGGACAAAGATTACATGCTACAGGAACATGTATAGCAATTGTAGATTTGTCGATCTTACTGGAGGTATAATGGTAAAAAAACCTTAGTTATAGATGTTCCCTGTATGGCTAATAACTATAGAAGTAAAGCCCCATTTACACAGGGAGAGTATCTCGCCTCGAAGACACGATTATCGTAAGGATATAAAAAAGTTGCATCGTGTAAACATTTGTTAGTACACGATAATCTATGGCGGTTATGTCATGCGATTATCGCATACGATTCTCGCCGCGAAAACTCCGTGTAAATGGGGCTTAGAAGAGTCGTTATTTAATTCTTAGCTGTATAGAATGCTTTGAATAGAAAATAGGTATCCAGATGAAGTAAATATTCTTTCTAAATGTTAGACCGTATAACGCCTTAGAGCGAATTTTTCTTTTTATTTTTCGATGTCTCCGAAATTTTGGGGGTCTAGAGAAAGTGTTATGTGCGCTTCGACAGATATTTGTAAATAGACTAGATAATAATATATTAGGTACTATTATATCAAATTACTTTGGCATTAATTGTCTTAGTAAATAACGAACCGCCATACATATTCCTGGAACATGCCGACGACAAATGCATTATCACAACAGACGTTAAGAAAAACAACATAGTAATGTAACAGTATTAAAAGAGAGCTAAAACAGTTCACATAGTAACAATATATCTTACACCGAAGCTTAGAAATAAAATCTACTATGATATACTGTACATACTACATTGAGAAACATTAAACCGCTTTCTATGTACAGTCAACAATTATACCTAGTAGGCCTTACACAGATGTACATGAACGATTATATAATCAAGTTTCTCCATTGGTTCTAGATACGATATGAATCGAGTCGACAGGTCCCTCTTTGTTATTTGGCATTTACATTCAACTTTTGGCAGTCTGTTGCACTTTATGCATCACTAACTCTAAACGTACAACACAGCAAAGTCCGTTATATTCACTCATAGACTGTAGATTGTCTGATCCAAAAACATCGAAGTTTGGACCGTTTCTAAATATGCAGTCTAACACTAATCTAAGTTTTTACAGTGATCCATCTATTAATGTTTGAACACTTTTATGCGATCGATTTTATTTTGTGTTAGTTCACTCAGTTTATATTTGACTGATGGAGCCCAGAGATTGACGTCTTCTGGTCACTTGTTTCCAAAATCGTTTTTCAAATTGTTTCTCCTGGAAGAATAGCAATTAACATATTATACACCGTATTTGCATTACATATTGCAATTGACTACTGTGTCAATACAAAAAATTTAAAATCCAAATGTCCTGTTGCAAGTTACAAGAACTATTCTTTGTGTTAATTTGCTAAAATAAAGACGGACATTGAAACAGGCACGACAAATATAAAGACGACACATTGTAAATGAAGACAAACAAGTAGTGCGATAGATCGCTTGCAAGGTAAAATGCAATTCTATTATTTATGTAAATTACAATTAATCTAATGTGTCACTTGCGGAAACAGATCAAAGTGTATATTAGAATGTAATAGACGAGGACTAGTGCGAAGAAGTTGCAATAACTACGTTCAGGGAGAGTAGAGTAAACAAGGAGGAGCTAAAGCTTCGGGATGAAGAATGAAAAGCGCAATGATATTTTAATAAAAAATATATTTTCCAGAACATTCGTTCCAATCGAAATGGACAGATTCATTTCAACAAAGTAACAAAAACAAGAAATTTAGCATAATCGAAAAGCTGGATTTAAACGTTTATCTAATAATACGAACAAGTCGACATGTTTGTTCGGAGTGATCACAATAACAATACCAATAGGCAATGAATTACTTACGACTTACGTGGAGACATTAAAAACATGGTATAGTTTCGCTAAAAACTTTACGCCCTATCACGCTTTAACAATATTGTAGATACTAAAGTTTAAAATACGAAGGCAATTCGTGGCTGAAATATATCAATACACTTACTACTTGCCCATTTAATTCTCGATTACGTTTACCTAATTTAATTGAGATTTGACCACGCGAGACGCCATCATCACCTTTAACTAAACCCATTAGTCCATTTTTGAAATCGTCATCACTTATCAATTTACTTTATATATTAGAGCCAGAGATAGCAAATTCGGAGTCACCATAAGAAGCAATAAGAGTCAATTCCAATTTACCGCTCCACTGTTTAATAATTTAGCTAAAAACACTATAGATGGAAGTTTCCTCACCAACAACAATAACGTTATTAACATTCCCCCCAATGAAACTGTTATAACTGTAGTTACGAATAAGGGGGGAACTGTAAATGCTGATACAGTACTAGTGAAAAAACTTCCACGAATGTGTTTAAATCCAGCTGATTGGCACAGGCGGCACTAAGCGGCGGTGCGGGCGTGTTCACACATAGCCATTTACAAAGCATATCTTGTAATAGCCGTTGGAGCTCACTGTCGTGCGTCGCGGCGAGAACGGCCGGCTGCCCAACAACAGCGGCTCGCGGCGGGGGCTATCGGACGACGCGCGACGACGGAGGAAACCCATTCTGCGACCACCAGACAGTTACGGATTGTGGAATTTTCAAATTTTGTACAATTTTGAATAATTTGGGAACTACAACTAGATAGCTCTCTATTTGTTCATCTAGGAATTTATTAATATTCAAATTAAATTACGTGTGCAGGAAGTGCAAATTTACAGTCCATTTTTTTTTAATTTCTGTCGCCATTGTTACTTTAAATAAGATCAAAAAATATTTCTGATTACATAATTGATTTAAGGCTTCATTGGAATTGTTTGTTTCATCAAAGTTTTGCGTTGTATCTATTTATATTTGTTTAGGATGTTTACTCACATCTTCCCGTTCTGGCATAGAGAGCGCGTCCGCGAACGCATCATCTGAGCTTCCGCTCGTGCCAGTTGCTCCATCTCCATAAGCTTCTCGCTTTCTGGAACTAATATTAAGACAGTTTGTATGATTGATGCCTCTTTATTGATCGACTTCAAAATAAGATTATCAATTTGACCTGTATTGATGTATCTAATAATATCAGAATTGAAGTTTGGATCGGTAATGAACTGGGCGATGATTTTTTTATTGAAAAATAATATCTATGTTTTTTGAACCATCAAATTAATTTTAATACAATTTGAATCATATTTTGCACAATTCCTATATTAAGCGTGTGTACAAAACGACATGTTTCAAATACTTAGGTATGTTCGAAATAGTAGGTATTTATTTCATTTACTGCGGCGGTTCGTGTTTAGTACTCTCATGCTATTCCTAAAAGATGATAATAATTCAGTAGGCACACAGGTTGACAGCCTTGTGGCGCAGTTGGTTAGACGTCGGTTGTAAAAGGAGTAGCCGCGGGTTCGATCCCCGCACCGAGGCAAATGTTCGTGAGGCCCACAAGTATTTGTCTCAGATCTACTCAGACCCGAGACCAAAAAGGACAAAGAATGTTTGTGAGGCCAAAAAGTCTCTCGTAGTGTCTGATACCCAGGACACAAGACTTAATTGATCTTAATGTGGGGTGGGGTCTATGTATGTGACTGTTGGGTGTATTTATTACTCTGGCATTGGCAGTAGCAGCTAGCACCCTTACCCTTCCAGGCATATACAGAACTGCGCGAAGTAGTATGCGGGACGGTGCGGCGCGGGGGCGCGCGGCACAGCGTCACCGCGTCGGCGCTCGCCACGCGTCGCAGCAGGGACCGCTGGCACGCCACGCGAAACGACCAGGGGTCGGACCCGCCAGCCTGAATTAACAAAGAAGGGTTGATAAGCGATGATAGCATTTTAATTTGTCTTGGGACTATACCGCCTACATATCTACGATTGCAACTCCGGTAAGTTAAGATTGAGGAATGGTACTTGTCACTGGGAACTAAAGTTTTTTTATGTTGTCGGTTCACCTGATAGTCAGTCATCACCGCCGCCCATGAACATCTGCAACACCATAGGGCATGGGATTGCGTTGCCATACAGAAATCTCGTAGACTATAACTTTGTCTACATTTTTCCTTTATTTAGTTAATTTTACGCGAAAAACGTCGTTTTGATTTGTTGTAGCTCCTAACTATTATTATAAACACACAAGGTCGTAGGGCATGATCATGAGATTCAGCATATTTTGTGGCTAATGATGCTGAAATATTTTGATCCTCGAAGTTATTGAATATTGCGCTTTGGGCTTTGAGGATGGAGGAGCAAGCTAAAAGTGAAGTTCATCTCTTGGCAATGTTTTTGCTTGTTTCGAGAGTCACATTACGTTGATTTCCAGTAAAATAATCTGGTAGAACAATATCTTCTGGAACCAATGCTCACCCAAGACCCCTGTTCCTGCTCTGCCAGCATGTCCTTCCCCTGGTCCAAGGCCAGCCTCATCTCCGCTCGAGGACTGAGTCGCTCCTCCGGCGTCAGTGGTCTCATTGCTTCTGGTGGCTGTGAAGATGCCTCCGGTGCTTGTGCTGGCTCCGAGGCTAGGAATATTATAAATGGAGTTCTAAATGTGACTGTCTCGGTGGCGTGGTTGTACCACGGTACGGTTACAAAACTGAGGTATCGGGCTCGAATCCCGGGTTGGGCAAAGTGATATTGGATTTTTCTATTTATTATCAGCTCGGTGTCATGAATTTGTGCCTGGTATGGCGATAGGCGCGCCCCCTATCACATTGTGGGACGAAATACACAAGGCGAAACGTGGTTGTTCTTGGTTGCTACCAAGGGCACCTCTGCCGACGCCTTCCGGGAAAAAGGGGTGAGTTTATATGTATGTAATGTAGTTCTAAATGTGAAGGTAATTGTGTGATTTCATTTTAATTGAAACCTTACATTAAGGAAGATTTTCGTGATGATTGCCAAGTTAGTACCTAGCTCATGTTTCGTGATCGATAAAATCCTTCGCTTATCAAAGTTGAAATGCATCATTATGATTTCATACTGAATAACGCCATAGCTATTGCCATTGTCAAAGGCTTACAAGAGATACTGACTCTTGTAATACATTTTCGAATAACTAAGAAATTGGGAAATAGGTTATGAGTATGAAACAAATTCAATTTTCTATGATCATTAAAGACCAGAGCAACATACAATCACACCTTTACGCGAACCTTTTGTCTTACCGACAACTGTATTTTTTTTTATTGCCGTTATATGCAGTCGAGCTAGCGGCCCGCATGATGGAAAGCGGCCACTGCTGCCCATAGACCTTCGCAATGCCAGGGGTCCAGCACAACAAATTCGCTGCCTACCTTAAGGAGAGTACTCTCTTTAAGCCACGTTTGAAGAAGGACAGACCATAGCGCTCAGGAAACACCAATGCAGGGAGTACATTCGAGAGCTTCATGATTTCTGACCGTATTTATATAGTTTTTCGTGTGCAATAAAGTGTATATAAATAAATACCTTGTGAGTGTTGTAGATGGGTCGTGATAGGGTTGTGTATAGTGGTGCGATCGAGTGTGGAGGGCGTGCTGGCCGAGCTGGCCGAGCCCCGGCGAGCGCCAGCACCAACACCGGCACGCGCCTCCACAAACTCTTTTGAAACTGTACACAGAGAGCAATTTAAAGAATATTATTTTTTGAAACGATGTTACATTCGTTTAAGTCATTAATTGACAGTGTATCCAGTGTCAGAAAGTAGCAATGAGTGATCGCGGGTTTTATCCCTGCAACAACTTCTTCTGTGATCCGCTTTATATTTTTATCCATCACGATATTTGGTGAACTGAGGCATTTTTACTAGGGTTTAATACAACGTCAAAGTTCTTTACTGGTTAACCTACTAGTTTTAATTAATTTAATCTCTTTTTATTATATTATCCGTTCAATAACATGGTTGTTCAGTAAAATAATTACATTTTCCAAATTGCTAATTTATTGATATAGGATAAGATTTCATCTTTCCATGTTGCTTTAAAAAAATAGTCTCACCAGATAGTAAGGGCGTCGAGGGCATCTCGTTGGTTGGCGTCCGGTCTGGGCTCAGCTCGTACGCGGCGCCACCATCTCCCTCCGCTCCAGCATCGGGAGCGTCGCGCGCACCCCCGCCCCCTGCTTCTGCGGACACATCCACCCTACAGCCACCCTCAACACTCCACGCCGCAGGAAAATCCGTACAATGTGTGACCAAAAGGTACTGACCAATAAAATATGCAATACATTTCAATAAGTACGTAAATATGAGTGGAGTGCAACTTCTACGATACCGTGCTGGGATATGTTATGGGAATATAAAATATAAGTAACAAAATATCTTCAGATTGATCCCGTTTACCTTGACATGCTTTAAATTTAAACTTTCAATTTATATTTGAGTTTAAATTTAAAGCAATTTGGTTTGTAGTAAACGGAGTAAAATACGCATGCACAACGTGTGGGTGCGTGTAGTGTTATTGTATTTCGCCGTGTTTGTAATGTATCGTAAACGTCCGCCTCACCTCTGATCATTTGTCATGCTCTCCTTTTCTCTGTCAAATAGTATGGTTTGTTAATTACGTCACAATGTTCTGTACCAACGTGTTATGTCTGTGGTGCATCAAATGTTACAGCTAGTTCAATAACATTTAACTGGTCTTTAAAGGTTTATTTTAGATGTTCATTTTAGTAGTCTTTGGGGATGTATGTATTCGTTTTGAGTGAAGGTAAATCTGTAGTATTGTAGTGTGTTGTCCTGTGGCGCATGTTCCTCGACTCACCTGTTTCTAAAGCAGAGGGCGGCCGGTGCGGCGCGTCGCAGCAGTCGTCAGCATCGAGGCCACACGCGCTGCCCTGCGCCAAGCGCCGCACCAGCGGACCAGTCACAATGTGAGATTTAAACTAGCTACGGTCTACGTACGCGGTTACGGATATTGCCAATAAAATTAACATTTACAACTAGCCTTAGATCTTTACCCTCTGGCAAGTTACCAATAGCTAGCATTATATTTATTACATTAATATATCAAATGTTTCTATCAAATTTAGCGACCCTGAATCGATATTCTAAGCTACCAATCTTTTGAATGTCCTGGTGTTTTAATCCTTCCTGAATCTAAAAATGAATGTTGAATGTATTATGGATCATACGGGTTCATGCAGCGAGCATGCGACGTCCGATATAAGTCTTTGTACGGAGCTTGTATGGACATGCTAGTCGTAATACGTTTATTTGTACAAATGGAAATCTGTCAAATTTGGGAAGGGGTAAATGAAAATAAAAGGAAATAATACAATTAAAAATCAGCATTCGATGAAAGAAAGGTTGAATTATTAGTAAACAAAAGTTTTATATCGTACTCTAAGATTTTCTCAGTTTCATATTGACGCTAATTCATTGAAATAATTATAACAATTTCTGCCCTAATTAATGGCATTCTGAGAAGGTATTTTTGTTGGGTAAAATCTAATTTAAATAACAAATTTGACAGACACAACAGATACCATTTAGCTAATGTAAACTATATGGGATTATTTAGCACATATACAAGTATATTATTACGTGTAATACTAGTGCGAAGTAGATATTCACCTGGTCGTCAGAGTTGGTGGGGGTCGCCTTGTTGTCCTCGCTGCCGCTGTCAGAGCACTCCTCTTCTAGGAGGGGCTCTAGTCTCCGCCTAAATACATCCCTGAACGGCAGATTTTGTGTTAGTTTTGTTTAATTGGCATTTGAAGACACCTCGAAGGTAAATGAATAAATGAAAAAGTGAAGGAGAAGAAAGCGAAAGTCGAAAAAAATATTTAAAAATGTGTTGAGAATGGTAGAGATGATAAAAGTTATGGATGAGGTAGAGTGACAGTTATTTGTGAAGACAGTTGATATGAAGTAGAATAATTAAAATTAGGTTCATTGAATTTAGATTAGACATTATAAAAATTGAAATAGCTGTTTAGACTCATTCATTGAAGACGATGGTGCCAACAAGGTTTAAAGTATTGCTCACAAAAAAAATAAAAAAGGATACCTAGGCAGTAAAGGCCTTAACGTGGTAGGTCCAGTGATGGTCGGTGCCATCAGCAGCTCATCCATCATGAGTTCCGTGTCGTCATCGCCCGCGTATGATGATGATGACTTTGTAGGCGACTGGAAAGGTGAAGCATTCTCCATTCAAAAGGTTTAACATATTTGAAGACCATTAATTCCATTCTGCGATTGATAATATCGATATAATAGTGATAAATAGAAGGTATTTTTGAGAAGAGTGTATTCTCTAAATAGTTGTGATTTAGACTATTTTCCTCTAAAAATTATTGGTTTTTATTTTTATTTCGTTTATATTCTACTATTCTATTGCTTATTTACTTCTGTTCTATTTGATTTCGTCTGGTTTCTTTTCAAATAATTCTTTTTCTTTTTTCAGATGGGGAAATATTACTCCTACCGATAGTGTTCCGTGGTCTGAATCTGGCATATTGTCAGACAGGTCTCCTGAAGACGGGGTTCCCCAAGCCTCTTCTCCGCTCGCGCCACTGCCTTCTCCAGTCTCGGCAGTCCCTTCCTCAGTTCCAACTGTGGACTTCCATTCACTCACACCAAGACACCTGTTAGGAAGTATGAAATTAGTAAGTTTGTCGTTGGTTTTATTTAATTATATGTTTTTTTTATGGATGTTATCGCAAATGTCAAAGTGGGTGATTGATTTCTATAGCAATTGAAGTGAAGAATAAATAATTAGCAAATATTTTATGTAGCCTGAGTAATATTATTAAAAAATGTCAATCCTAATTAAAAATATGTAAATAAAAATTATATTTGTTGTAACTATGAAGGAAAAAAATCGTATCTATTTTGAGTTGGTGAAATGTGTAATGTGATAAATTATGACTTCGTATTGAATTTCAATGGGTTAAGCAATTGATAAGGAATATCTATTTCTAGTCTTCATCGCGTCAAGCACAACACAGACGGTAATAAATGCTTGTGGCATGAATTCAGAGAGTGTTAGTGATTTATTTTTGAATTGGTTATATTATGCGATAACATCCAAAAATAATTTTCATATTAGTACCTATAATCAAACGGAAAATGTTTCAGCCAAACGTATCTAAAAATGTACACAAAATTTCTAAAAAATCCAATCTAATTACTAAAAATTCGTAATAATTTTACTAATTTTGATTAATTATTTCTATAAATGAAAAATATCGAAAACACTATCTATAAAACCAATTTATTATATTTTCATAGCTAAATATTTTATTGTTTTCTGATTTCTATTATCTATGTTGCGTACATGTAAATTCTACGATTTTGTCATGTACTGTTATATTTATGAAACTTTTACTAATTTAAAATCTAGCATTATTACCACAAATGTCTACTTTGGTATTAAATCAGTAGTAATTACTATTAAATTTTGAAACGTGAACAAATTAGCTTTAAGAGCATAAGTAATTGAAATGTTCTGAATCACCCTCTCAACTCAACGCTCCGACATCTTTCCTCGTAAATGCAGAGCACACCTAATTGTTGAAAGAAAAATATTATTTCATCAACTTACCATTTTAGATTTTTTACTAGAAAATAACTCATTTACAACACTTTTTTACACAATTAATTACATTAATGAAATTATAAATTATTAAAAAAAATAATCTGGAGATCCAAAATAAATCTTACCATTTACTTGTACCATCGCATCCGGTCGCATTTAGATTTGCCAAATATTGTGAGCGTTCTTGGGAAGAAATGATAATTTTCCATCAGGCGAGCCGATTGCTCGTTTGCTACGCTTGTTTTATTAAAATGTAATCATCTAGGTTCTTGTCTCTCAATATCGAAAAAGATTTCGCATTAAGGTATTGTGATTAATTGTAAGCTATAAAAGAATGCACTGACCTCTCCAAAAATGAAGGTTGCTTGTGCGCTACAGAAGTGTTGGGCACGCTTTCCGTGTAGCTGAAAATGTTCATTTTCTCCACGACAAAAGATCCCGCTCTGGCTGTCCAACCCATTATACCACCGGCTGTGCCCGACACTGAAAATAATTGCACTTCTATAATATATATTTACTTTCTAATTTTAAAAGCAAATTCAGTTACATAGTTAAATGCAAAATTTCATCCACCGGCATTTTATCCGCTGTTTCGGCTATTCCGCACGGTATCGCATACAGGATATCCGCAATCACATTTTTTTAGAATAGCATATGTTTTTTTTTACACCGGCATGGCATCATTATGCCATGTCATTACTGCACTGCACCTGATGGTAATAGGAAATGCCACCCAGACAGAGTATCGAATGGGATCTGACGGCGTTCCCATGCCATTCGATACAATTATGCTGGCCTGCTGAGATGCTTCTTCACACTACGGCGGAAGGACCCAAGATTATAGGAAGGAGGGAACATGTGTGTCGGCAAACAATTCCATAGCTTGACGGTGCGGCACAAAAAAGAATTTGGCTTCGCAAGCCAGCACGCGTGGTTCTGTTAATTAATAGTAGTACCTTGGTTGTAAGCCTTGGATGTTTCAGGTTCTTGAGCAGTCAGTCTTACATTACCATCGTCAGTCTCATCAGATGGTAGCCTCTCTAGGCTAGACATTGTGCCATACCTGCAGTTATAAACATCATCACTAAGCTTTAAGCAATAAGGTCGGTTATTTAAAATCAAATTTGTTTAATAACAAGCAAACACATCAGCTCGTAGACAATGTGTGTACCTTTTAAGTGTTACATACGGTAGATCTTCCGGTACATCGGGAGAATCTGGTGAATCATCTACAAGATCATCCTGGAATGAAGAGTTATGGTATTACATCTGCTGATTTTATTACCAATTTAAAGCGCCTGGTACTTACAGTCTTATGGACAGAATTGTAGTCTGGCGTTGGTGGGACGACTGCTATGTTGGGAACAGGGGATTCAGACTTTATGGAGCCGAGGCTACCCGGCCTTGAACTTGCGTTGTGCAGGTTGGTCGTCGAAGATCTCTTAAACGGCTCTACTCTCATTAAATGCGCCGCTGGATTGATCGCCGACAAGCCCATTAACATAAGAGGTCCTAACTCTAAATCTTCATCAGACCCTGCATCATTCGTATTAGCGTTTACGTCTTCAGTCTTTTTGCTTATATCTCCATTCATTTTGCTGACCGCAGATATCCCCATTCTAGGAGATCTCTTCAAACCTCTCTCAATTTTGAAATCAGGTTCATCGTCGTGTATTGAATCGTCTTCCAAGAAAACTGATGATGTTTGGAGGCACGTACCAACATTTTCCCTTTTTGTAATTATATTCATTCCTAGAACTTTGTTCAATACGTTTTCAGCCTTTTGTCTGGTAAGGTGGTCTTTCCTCGCCGATGCGGGTGATGGGTAATTTGACGCCGCGAGTTTCGCTTTAGTTAATGTAATATTTTCTACGCATTTGACCTCATTAAGGTACTTCTCTTGGGCAATGACGCACTGAACCTGATTGGCTATATTCGAATTGGACATTCTTAAGTCATTGGAGCTAGAATTAAAGACCATAGAACTACACGTCGTATGACTAGTGGACAACGGACTATTATTTCTACTGCTAGACGACGGACTAGGCGATCTTATCGACATGTCTTTTCTTAGTTCCAACTGGCTCTTCGTGTGACTTCTTGAGTGGATACTTGATGTCATAATCGGAGAATCCGTTTTAAGTTCATACGATTTTGACTTCAGCATCCTTTGGCTTTGTTCTATAGAATCTATTACTTTCATGGCTACTTTAGGCCCGTCCTCGGGACGTAATTTTATAGCACCTTTTCTTTCTAAATGGCAGATGGGTTTTGGTTTTCTATTACCACAGTTTGCGCTACACGTGCTAGTGGAACTCTTGTTCGAGTTTTGTGGAGACGCTTCTGTTTTCGGCTTGGCAGGAATCACGGGCGGTTCTTTTTGAGATATTAAGGGGCTATTTGGTTTGGACAAACATTTCTTGTGGCATTGTCTGCAAACGGGGATTGTATCTACGACTACGGGGCTTGTTCGGACCGTTATCTGAAAAATATTGTTTGTTTTTAATATTCGTTAATATAATATCATCTACTACTATTATTAACACTTACTTGACTACCGGAGTTACTACTCTTTGAAGGACTTCTATCGTTGTCCTTCTTTTCATTAGGTGAAGCACCTTTGGTTTCATTATTGGACACAAGTTCTGCAACTTCTAAGAGATTCAATTCTTTAGATCTCTTCCTTAACTCTTCTACACTCCACATCTGTAATTCACAGTTCTACAGCTATTTATATAAATCTCTAAAAATGTCATACTACTACAACATTTAATTTTTTTGTCAAAGATGTTTTTATTTAATTTTTCTACGTCAGCTGTGTCTATATTATCGGTAATATTTTGTATCATTTCAACGGACTGGATTTTTTCTGTTACATCATAGACGACTTTTGTCGAATGAACTGAAGTAATCTATTTTACGATATGCAAACTAACTTCCATGTCAGGTTCTGGAGGGTCAAGTTCTTCGGCTTCAGGCAGCTGCGTCATCCACCTCTGTAAATGTAGCGTGGATCCCCTGCTCCTAGTACTCCTGGCTCCCTCTGTAGCACTGCCTCCTGCTCCCGTCTGCGTTTCCGCTGAACTTCGTCGTGTCTAGAAGCATTGTTGTTTGCTACAGACTTTATTTTATTCTTAAATATGTTTGTACTGACATAAGTCGATTCATTATTGCCTGCGAGGTTATGTGGATATTTGATAAATAAATATTGTACTTACCCTAGTCGTTTAATCACACGTGTTTTAAGTATCTTGGTAATGTACAGGTATTGTTTCATTATGCTTATGCGACGTGCTTAATAGCATGTGAGATTGACATTAAAAATACAAGATTTTCAAGATATAAATAATACATCTTACATATAGAAAAATGGTAGACGTTTTCGTCGTTCGTTAGCGTCGCAAAATTGTAACAAAATCAAATATCAGTTCATCATTGACAAAAACCACTTTATTTACGGACAATCAGAAATATACTGCTCCGATCTAAACATAAACATCCAAATGTCATATATTTTAAGTCCATTATAATTATGTCACAAAGAATCGAGAACTACCAGTAAAACGTTTTTCTCAAAATTATTTTTTATCCCTTCATACCATCCATAAGTCTATATTAAAATTTACACACAGCCAAAGACATCGAAAATTATTGAGTCTATCTACGAATTTGTAAAAAACAAGAATCACAATATATAGACACACAAAAACCCCGGGGCTGGTTAGGTTATGTGAACATTTTGCGATGCTAGCGGTACAACACACGATATCTAAGTCCATCTGCATTTACATGGAGATTAAGAACTAAATTAGTAAACACACAAATGAGAAGCGATAACCAAATTGTTGTATTACATCGACTACCATTTTTCATTGTAATAATTACATACTACGCTAATGGTACGTGCGCTAAACAAGCTTTGTTAGAAACACAAAATTCTATGTACTGCTACAACGATTTCAGCATGATCTGTTAGTTCGCGAAGCTGATCGCCAAATATCCACATGACCTGTACAAGTAAGGCTATGTACAGATTAACATCGTCTCCACTGTACACGATACAATATTAGATACATTAGTTACAGTATAACTAGTTGTTCCTTCACACAATTATGTAAGAATTGAGTTTAGCAGAAAGATTAAAATTAATCAGCTATCAAAGACATCACCAAAAGAAGCATTTTGATTTTCATCTTAATAGAAGGACGGAAGACTTATGAAGCAAACATGTATTCGAAAAAAATATGTAATTGTACATTTAGTCGCTACTGTTGGTACCCTAGTTACATTTTGACACTGAATTCTATTTTGGTAAAACATTGGCATACACATTTCTATCACTCTAAAGCGAGTTGTATAATAATACCCCATGTATCGCGGTTTCAGTTCTGTAAAATTCATATTTTTTTTATAAGTTCCCGAATAATCGTTTAAATCTTTTAAAATTTAGATTGAATTTGAATTTTTAGCAATTTTAGTACATCATAAGTGGGTATCAGACTTATAATTACATTTTTCTATTGTAATCAAAATACCGAGATTTCTTTTAATACTGCTAATGTTCGAAAATATGTCTCTCAAAATTTTTTTGTTACCACAACCTTAATCTCATCTATAAGCAATTTCATAACAATCCAACAAATGTCGGCCGTGCCGCCAGCCTACACGAAGAAAGCTTTGTCGGTCCGCCACCGCAGATCGCTCTCTAAACACCAGCTATGAACAACTAGAGAACACACTGTTACGTCGCCAGGCCCAGGGACCTATCTCCAGCTGGTTCCGTGAGTCCGGGGATAGCAGGAGTCTGCTAATTCCGGATCGGACTCCGCGGATCAAAGTTCTAGGTATGCCGGCGGCGTCGGCCGTTCTGGCAGGGCCATTTTTGGCAACAGAGGGTCGTCGGGTAAGAAGATTCGCTCCTCGACTGCGTGTTTATACGAAGGATCTACATCTAAGTCAGCAAGAGCGAGATCTGCCTCGAAAGATTCCCATCTACAAGGAGACGTTTCTGAATAATCTTCCCCACCTTCAGGAGTTAGCTGGGCACTTGGAGAAGTGGGTCGTTCATCGTTCCGTTCGATACTAGACGTTGATACAAAATGTGAAGAAAATGTTTGAGAGTCAGCTGGTGAGAGATTGGCAGACGGAGTTTCTGGTGTGGGGGCTGTCCTCCAAACCGTGCTTAGAGGACCCCGGACAGGTTTGGGAGTGGGAGAATCCGAACTAGTTCTGACATCGAAGCTGACCCTGACTTCCTTTTCAGGTCGTTCTTCGACGAGCATGTTAAGGTGCGAGCGGTAGGAGCTGGCCGGCAAGAGCGCGAGGCTGGAGTGTCTCTGGATGCTGGAGGCGGATACCTGGCGTTGCTGTGAGTCTAGAGTAGCGAGGGAGAACGTCAGCTGAGGGTCCGGCGAGTCCAGCGGTGACCCGAGCGGCGTGCCGGACATTGTGTGCGCTCGGTATCTATAACAAAATCACAGTTTGTTGGAATACATTTTATATAACTTCCTATTTTCGGAATTGAAACAGAGGTGGTATTATAAGAGTTGTTTTAGTGTGTTTTAAGTGCATTTAACTTAATGTTTTTAGTACTTTATTAAGGTTCGCGGTAACATTTAGTTCCGTAGAAGTCCGAACAATTACGATACTCACATCTGCCGTTGCAGTAAGCTCTGCCATACCGCCTTCAGGTCTATGGAAGGGGCGCGAAGAACCACTGTCCTGGTTCGGCCGGGAGTACGAGGAGCACAGGATACTAGCGGCGACTCGCCTCCTGCCCGTCCCAGGATCAGGCGGAATTCTGTCGCTGGAAGTTTAAACCATTGCTGTGAGATCCAACTGTATTACTAAGATAGACTTAGTAGCTCTTGAATATATAGTAGTGCAAATGAATAGACTCATTATGATGATGTTAGGCGCAACAGAATATTGATTTAATCATGTTGACATTGAAAACTTGAAAATTACTCAGTGATAAAAATAGCACTATATTGTTTAACTACTAATAATTTAAAACAATTGTTGTTATGAAGCCATGTCCGAAGATGACATTAATCTATTTTTAAAATAATTAAATACTTAATACATTACCTTTCTTCCTAACATTAAACTGGGCTTCAGACACAGTTCCTAGAGCAACAGGCTCTTCAGTGACGAACAACACCCGGTCTCTAGACACGGTGGCGAAGAGGAGCAGGTCACTGAACAGCAGCGCCCAGTAGGGCCTCACCGCCCGCCCTTCCACCCTGGATAGCTCCCCGCCGAAGATCCACTGACGACCTGCTGTACTCAGCACGAATGGCTGCAACAAACAAAATATTTAGTTAGTACTTTGTAGAAATTAATTTCGCGGAAGACAGTTAAAGATTCGTAACAGAAATAGTTGAGAAATTGTTGGTTATTTAGAAAATATTTTAAAGAATGGTAATTGATGTCCCAGTTTAGTCGTTTTTATTCCGTTTACAGAGTGGTGTCCCAGTGTATACTTTATGAAATGTAATAAAAGGAAGTTAATAATTATGAATGACTTACCTTACACCTAGTGAACACGAGGCGACTCTCTAAGTCGGCTACGGACAGCAAGGGCTTGCCATCACCAGCGAGACCCATTAGACCAGAGCCCGCTGTCACATCTTGGTAGCCGCTCTATAAACATACAGGCAGTCTTAGGTCACGTCATTTTATTTATCCGACAATTCGATTTTTTAAAAATTGATTGTGACAAAAAGTAGTAGATTTGACAGCCTGAGTGTGGTAGTTGGTGGGACACTAGCTGTGAAACGAGATGCTGCGGGTTAGATCTCCATACCGAGATAATTTTTTGTGTCAAATAAATAGTTTTGACTTATGTATATTATTATTTATTTGTTCACGAATTTCATCACGGACTTAATTTAAATTAATTTTTTTAACAGTCCACTCCGCGACCATGAAAGTTGTAAAGTATCGAAACGTCGGGAGCGTAAAAAAATAGATAACATTTAACCAAGTCCGGGACGAAATCCGTATACAAATTAGTTTTATTTTAATAATAATCAAAACCGTTTGATACCAAGAGCATATTTCAGTCTGTTTTTGCACACTGTTCATTATAACTGCTTCTTGATCAGCCATGATTCATCTACCTGTAATTGTTCCACAATGACTTGTAACTGCTTCTTCTCCAGTTGGTCGTAGGGTCCAGCGCCGGACGCAGCTGCTGCAGCCCGCATCAATCTCAGGAGCTCTCGGAACTGCTCCAAGGGCTTGTGGACTAGTGACGTGATGTCAGGCCTTCGTCGCGGAATCGGAGGGCTAGTACAGAACCGCGAGAACGCGCCGCTTGGGTCCTTTGATTTCTTTACCTAATGGAGGTAATGTAGACATATAGACGAAAGATAAATGAATATTAATTACATTTTTAAAGTTTCTTTTGTAAGGAGTTTTATATCAATGCAATAAAAATTAAGTTAGGTTTAAATTTCTACCTATTTTTGTTGGAAAATTCTCCTACTCTTACTCTTAATTTTTTATAACTTATATTGTAAATTTAATTGACCTTGGCGTAATTTATCCTTATCTAAAGCATAAAAAACAATATTTTGGGTTATATCATTGGAGTTCCATTTTAGGAATTCCACGATACTCTTAATCACTTTTGCAGATTACATTTGAAAGTATTTTAATTTTATCGTATTTTATATCTCCGATTATTTTGATATATCAAAATTGTATTCTTAACTACTAATAATATAATGTATAGGCTGTGTATATGATCTCTTTTAATATATGAAATTTACCAGAACACAGTCCGCTCTCTTCAATCCAAGGCAATACTTCTTATAAAGGCTAAGAAACACGGGGGTCTTCTGCAAATACACGGCCACCACAGTCGACGTCTGGATCTCACCGTCATCTTGCACCACTTGGTCCAATATGTCTTCTGATAGTCTGAATATCTGGCAAGGGAGTATACCTTTTTAATATCTCATGCAATGGTTATAACATAACTCAGAATAATTATATTGTTGTGGAGATGAATCTTTTTTCAGGCTGCCTCCAACAGGTCACTGGAAATCATTAGGAGAGGCCTATGTTCAGCAGTGGACTTCCTTTGGCTGATGGATGGATGGATGGATGGAGATGAATCTTTGGGGGAGGCCTATGTTCAGTAGTGGACTTCCTGTGGCTGAAGAGAGAGAGATGAATCTTTAAATTGTATTGGCATACAGTAATTTATGTTTTTTTTGAGCTTAATCTTATCTTAAGCTTATCCCTCTGTTACCAATCGTGCCATATTTCAAGAAGTATTAACGCGAAATTCTTTCATTTGTTGAGATTACTTTAAAGCAATCACGGCTTCGTGTGTATTTTAATTGTAATTATTTTATGCATCAATACTCTAATAATCCTTTACATAATTGTGTTGACAATCCCTGTCATAATTACTTTGCAGATTTCCACGTTGTACTTTTACATCAAATACAACCCTGCTATTTTGTGGATCAGTAATTTATTTTGGATCAAGAGATCAAATTAACTTCACTTATACCTACTTTTTTAACCGACTTCAAAAATAGGAGGAGGTTCTCGATTCGACTGTGTTTTGTTTTCGTCAGGTTTCAACCCACCTCCTCAATATTCTGGAACAGCAGCTGATGGTCGCAGGTCGCTATCAAGTCTGCCCGCTCCGCCAGGGGTGACACGAACCGCACCAAGCCGAACTGGAGGCAGGTGGCGTAGTGCTGCTCCCGGGCCACCACGGCCAGGAGAGCGCGCTTCCTGCCGTCCGTTGATAAACCTGGCGTCTGGAGTGTCAGGTAAGGGTTAGGGTTTGGTTATATTGGTTTGAATACTGAGTGGTGTTGTAGCAATTTATAGTAGATGTTTTATGAGGTTTTCTTTTATTGTAATGAATGGTGAGACGAGCATGCCATTCTTCTGATAATAAGCGATACGACCGCTCATGGACAGTGTCAAAACCAAACAACACCATGAATTACAATAATGAATGATGTGTCCAGTTTGAGCAATGGTCAAAAAATTAAAAAGCACTATGGTGTGCCAATTTAATAACAAAAAATATTTATTTTTAAGTATTTAAGTAGTAACTAGGTATCATAAAAATAAAATATTCAACATTAAAACGATGTTTACCGTGAGAGAAAATAATTGTAAATAAAGACTGAATATAGATGAAGGCCTCGGTGGCGCATTTGTACTACGGTATGATTGCAAATCTGAGGTTTCGGGTTCGAATCCTGAGTCAGGCAAAGTGATATAGGATTATTCTACTCAATATCAGGCCGGAGTCAGGAATTTGTGTCTGATATGGGGATAGGCTCGCCCTCTATCACATCGTGGGACGGAAAATACAAGGCGAAACGTGGGTATCCTGGTAGCACCTCTGCTTACCCCTTCTGGGAAAAAGGCGTGAGTTAATGTATGTATGTAACAATATAGATAACTAAAACCAATCTTTTCAATAGTATGACTTCGCATACATTATTAGTCATTGGTACTTCGTCAATGATATAATCTTGTCCACCATTGATAAGGCGACTCTTGATTTCAATAAAGCTAAACTTTCTTATGATTATAAATGACTAAAAATTTAGTTCGGATATATTACATCCTCATATTGATAGTCAATCACCACGCACTTCAACGGTGAAGGAAAACATCGTGAGGAAACCTGCATACCTTAGCGATTTTAAACAATTTCTACGGTATGTAAGTCCGACAACCCGCACTAGGCCAGCGTGGTAGACTATATGGCCTAACCACTCTCAATCGTACTCTCGATTGTAGAGGAGGCCCGTGCCCTGCAGTGGGTCGTATATGGGCTGATACAATATTACATCCTCATAGTACATAATTATGTTGACTCTCAATAACATCATCCATCTTACATTCCATACTGCAACAGGTTTACTACAAACCATTCAAAAACATTACCAAATTGATCCAATTTCTAACAATACAATTCATCCCACAACGTGTATAGAAACAGCATGTAACAAGAATACCGCACGGGATCACATTGGCAGTGAGGTAAACATTCGATCATTGTTGAAACTGTTTGCAAATCAGAATTTGTGTGTGTTGCAACAGGTTGCATTGTATAGTTTCAATAGAGAAACAATTCACTTAGCACAAACTGATTAAGTGCGTGTTGGCCTGTTGTTAACCAACTCGACGTGGTGCCGAAACGGCGGTCCTGGGTTCGATACGCAGAGCACTAAAACGTTGAGGTCTCGTGTTCGTCCGAGGCAAAATGATATTGGATTTTTCTACTTATTATCAGCCCGAAGTCAGGAATTTGTGCCACATCGTGGGATGGAACACACAAGGCGAAACTTGGGTGTGATGGTTCATCTCTGCCTACCTTTTCTGGGAAAAGGGCGTAATTTTATATGCATTATTCAATGAAGAAGAAGAAGAAAAATATAATTGTGCGTAGAGCAATACGACCGCCACTTATAACAAGTTTTCATGTATGTAATTTCTTATTAATTCTTTTGTTTTCTTTTGTGTCTGTACAAAACAACATAATCGAATAAAACTTAAAATCTATGGGAATCCCTCGGGCTAGGTAAAGTGATGATATTTAAAGTGTAGCTGGCTGATGTACGAGACAGGACAACGATCGTGTTCAGGGCTCGAAGGTGATAGAATCTGTACATCCATCACGAGTGCAATGGGTCAATGATGGTGATGTAGTAGCATACAGAATGTTGACTAAGCAATAGCTTTTCAACATGTTCGATTGTACACGTCGTATTCTAATATAAATTGGACTGCCTCGGTGGCGTAGTGGTACTACGGTACGATTGCAAAGTTGAGATCTCGGGTTCGAATCCTGGGTCGGGCAAAGTGATATTGGATTTTTCTATTCTTTATCAGCCCGGAGTCAGGAATTTGTGCCGATATGGCGATAGGCTCGCCCCCTATCACATCGTGGGACGGAATATACAAGGCGAAACGTGGGTGTTCTGGTAGCACCTCTGCCTACCCCTTCTGGGAAAAAGGCGTGTATTTATGTATGTATGTATTCTAATATTTATTTAATCCTTGATTGCACCATAGAAACATACAAATACGAAATTAGACTTATACTTTAGTATCATAATTTTATCACAAGCCCAATTATCTCTTTATCTTTTTACAACACTGTATCTACATAGTTGTCGGACAGATGTAAATTTTGTCGACAACTGTTTATGGTCTTTCATTACGTTGATGTATGTATACTGGATGTGCCCTTAATTCAAAACCCCGAGTCACTTGAAAGTCCAAAAATTATAACTAAATGAAAAAGGAATAAAGCAAATGAAATATACAGGATGGAGATGAGGAAATGGATAAAAATTATAAATGAACAAAAATAAAAGCAAATAAATTTATTTAGACTTAAATAATTAAACATAAATCAGAAACGAAATAAAAACAACAGGAACCAATTTTTTATGCAATTACAAAGAAAATATAAACTAAAATTAAATTACCGTACAATATAATTTTGTTCGCTTAGTGAACAGATTCATACGAAAAAAAAAGAAAAAACATGATGCAGGACTATTCGATGATGTGAAACACGCAAGAAATCTAAGACAATCGACAATATAAAAGAAAAACATCAACAAAATAAATATTAACAAAAACTTCAAGCTTAAACGTAACGATTTCCCCATACAAATGAATTTTACTTAAAACTAAAACAGTCCTCGTCTTTGAGCTAATTTAGAAATAACTTAAAAAATAATTCAATTTGACATTTCAAATTTAATTATCGCGTTATACGCACACCAAATATTTGAAAAGCATTGGAAATAATTTTCTTCACTAAAATATATTAAAACACATGTACGAGTATAAAACTAACAAGACGAGAACTGCGACACAAATTACCAAATACTACACTAAATACTGGAATGTATTGTGAAGTCTGTACAAATAAATAACGAAAGGAATACACACTATGCATCATGTACAAAAATAACAGTTGCTTTAATAAACTCCTACAGAATTAGCAATCTACCAACCCACATCTCTCCACATACAGGAATGTCTACTATAACTACACTATATGACTTATATCTCCAATAATTTTGAAATTTCATAATTTCTAAATCTGATCAATTTATGTACAATTTACTTAAAACAATAATTCGTGACGTTACATAATTCGAAAGCCTTAGCTCTAATACTAGCACCACAACAATTTCAACTGCCAAATATAGAATTCCAAAATTAAAAATTTGAAAACGGATGACTAGTTTTAGATTTAAAAACAAATGGAATGTCAAACTATAATGCCGTTACCGACCTCTTTGGAGAACGTCACTTGAGGTAGGTGTAGTTTGCGGCGGTCTAGAGACTGGCTGGTGGATGAGCAAGCTGTTGGTGGGCGAGCCGCTGTCGCTGGCGAGGCGAGGGCTGCACCGCGCGGGGAGCGGGGAGGAGGCGGTGGGGTGGACTCCGGTGGCGGGATAGTCACTTGCGCCAGTCGCGGCCGAATGCCGAGCCCGTTGGGCGGGACTCTTCTGAATGTCTCTAGGTTGAGCATTTGACCAGCAGCTCTGTAAAAATAAGTTAGCGTTAATATTATGTTAATTGATTAACTAATGAATTATTAATGTATTTTATATTCCAGTTTTCAAGGAAATAGCTGGCATATAAATAAACTATGACTAAGAGACAAAAAATAAAGACGAAAAAAACTCACTTGACAAGATTCCGGACTTCCTCTTCGGAAGCTGTGACGACGTTCTTGGTGCCTACAAACACGATATAGTCCCCTGCCCTGAGTCCTGCTCGTTCAGCTGACCCTCCTTGGGCAACCCGCTCTACCCTGGGTGGTCGTGTCCAAACGACAGTGAACCCGAAGCCACCACCGGCGCCTCGAATCAATCTGAAAAGCCGGAATAAAATAGGTATGCCGAGCAAGAGGCAAAATATCTTAAACGTTATTCGCGTCGAATTATAATTCTAGTGCGCAATTTTATTGTTAAAAAAATATATCAGTCTTTTTGTTGCTCTCATTTATTGATCACAATCATTGAAAGTACGAAACATAATTGATTAAAGACTGATGTCTTTAATACGATCTTGAATTTATATTTAAGTTTGTTTCAAATTGCTTTCCCTCTCTTTAGCTATAGACAGTTATAACATTGGCCTCCACTAAGAATTACCATAGCCACATGCTGGAAATAGTCTGCATCCATCGACTTCTTGCACCATAAGTTTGCTTGTGTGTATATAATCAGTAACTCACTTCCTAGTGGTAGTGAAAGGCGTGCGGCCATTCCTTTGGGCTCTCCTAGGCGCGGCTGGGTCGTCGGGAGGGTCGAGCTCCAAGTAACGCAGGAACAGATGCTCGTCAGCCTCACGTTGCAGCGCCGCAGCTACCGCCTGCGCCTGGCTGGCTGTCGTCGCCGCTGATGGACCGTTTGTGACTCCTGGGAGGCAGAGGTGATTAGAATTGTGATTAACAGAAACAAATTTGAGGTATGGATAAGGTTTTTTTTCATAAATAACTAGTTGTACTAGAAAATATAATTAATGTCCGTATATCAGTATCATAAAATTGATACTAAATAGAATGTAAGCAGCCTCTTAGTGAAAGATTTGTGAATACTTAGAAAGGTTTAAATTGTCAATCATTTTATTAAGCCAAATTCTAGAAATAAAGCACTTAGTAATCATTAGTTTCGTTTTACAATTTTGTAATTCTAAATTTAGTATTGCGTTTTCCAAGTAAAGATCTAATGAGAATCAAGTCTATAAAACAAAAGTTTCTAGAAGTAGATATTATAGGATATCAGCACTTGTACATTTTGCACCTTGTCGTCAATACCAACCTTTATCAGTATGGTTTTCCTTAGTGCCGTCATTGGTGCTAGTCTCAGTGTTGTCTGTAGCCATGTTGCGAGCGTCCTCGTCAGTCACGCGTTCACACCGGGCATTGGCGGTCGGAGCAGCGTTCTGTCCGCGGCCCGTGCCCTGCTGCAGGAAGTAAGTGCCACTGATGTCGCACTTAATAGCATCTTTTAGCGGGAACGAAACGCATCCTAAGAACTCGCTCCGACTGTAACAACAGAGAAAGGGGTTGATGTAGATGATGAAGATATTAAAAGTGATGATGGAGAATGAATGATTATGATAAATGGTGATACGTGTGAACACAAAGACAATGATAACACAAATGTTGACACAGGAATAGTAGATACAAAGCGGAGGTGAGAAGCAGAAGTAAAGATGACATTTTAATTTACAGGTTTTAATAACCCTATTTCACCACGATAAGGTTTCATAAACGATGAAAATATGAGTAGCTAATATATCTCAAGTTTTCAAATGGTATAATTTCACAATTGATCTGAAGTTTCCATTTTACTGTCCATACAATGTTTTGCGATACGTTAACATTGTAAGTGAGTAGTCTAAGTAATGTGGGCCGATTACCGCATGACTCAGCGGATTGACCGGCGGCCTTAATGCATCGTGACTATGAAACATTTCGACCCACATGTGTGGACACAGTTAAACAAATACACATCGAATAACATGATGTTAAATTAGCACGTATCTGATTTTGAAGAGGCTCTTGATGTAGATAGCTTGAAAGCAGTTGAATATGAAATCAATGTCATTGACGTATTACCACGAATTCCACGCTTTAAAGGTTTGAATCTTGTTAAATTCAATGTTGATCCATGGTGTACTGTACTGCTTATGCTTCATTTCAATTGCTAGTATTATTCCTAGTATCAATTAATTAACTTCACTAATTGCATATATTATCATCAAGTCTATGACACAATATAAGTCGACGTGTGCGTGTGAATTGTTGGTTTGCATGACATAGTCAATTTCTAGAAGAACTGTTCTTGACATCGCTGCTCTAATAGCTTGCTAAGTAATTGGTTGCGTTATTGTTTTGTAGTTTCAGTTTATTTACCTCTGCTAAATGGCGCTATTTTAATGAATCTTCGCATCAGTGTCTTTTTCATCCCCACATAATAATATATTCATTGTCATCTTCATTGAGTTTCCAAATTGCATAATTTCTGTATCTGTATCAGCCCATATACGTCCCATTGCAGGGCACGGGCCTCCTCTACAATCAAGAGTACGATTAAGATAGGTTAGGCCATATAGTCCACCACGTTGGCCTTACGTGGGTTGGCAGACTTACATTCCATAGACATTCTTACAGATCGCATTATAATATTTTGTTACATTAATTGCAATTGTATGTGCTTCTATAACTCTTCCTTTCCTTTCTGATACATCAATTTCATTGACTTTATTTACAAACACTGTCGCAGTAACTTCTCACTCCATTCTATTTCTATCTTCCACATTCTAAATAAAATCTGTATTCGCTTTCTACGGATCAACATAGGCTTGTGCCCTATACTTAGGTTAGCTTCAGCGTCTATATTTAACGGGACTCAGGTGTAAAGGCGAAAGTGATTGGGCTCGCGTGAAGACGTGTGAAAATAGCTTGGCGTGCTTGCATTAGCATAGGGGTATATTTAACAAGGGGAAAGTCCGCCCGGCCTTGACCAGTGGGGTGATATGGCCCGGTGTACTTGCCAAGTCCACTTGGCAGCTTTTCGCATTGTCCAGCATTTAATGATCCTTTTATTGAAAGCATTGTGGTTATCTGATTATCTTCTGATGTCTTGGGTAATGGTTGTGGGAATTTATTCTTCAATTTTGAGATGTTGATTTCTGTTTTAAAATTATTGTTAGACAATATGATGTTGTAGAAGTGTTTGAAATTATGCGATTGTGCGAAATGAATGAACCAGTTGATTCAATCAAATTGATTGTAATTATTATAATTTATAAAAAAATGAGCAGCATTGAAATGCTTGTACTAAATTACAAGTCAGCCATTGAGCCACTCCGCCACTCCGGCTCTGTAGTTGTGACACCAAATTGCCAAATTATAAAATTAATCTATTTTAGAAATCACGTTTTAATTACCTAATCAATGACAATTATAAGTTTAATTTCAGCACATAAATAACTTCATGATTTGTCATTGACCACAGAGTGTATTGCCTCTTTCGTAACAATTTATTTCGTATTATTAATAGCAGCTCTATCATAGTGTACATAAAAATATCAATAATGATTTATGAGTGTGATAATTTGATGTAATGAAAGGTTAGTAAATCGACCGGTCTATAAATAATCTCGATTATATATTGCGTGGGTTGCAGTTTATGAAATCGCAGACGCGCTAAACTTAAATAATATTTAAGTTCTGGATGGTTAATTAGAACAATTACACCACGGAAAAATTGGTCTAGTATTTAAGAATCTCGAAATATATTCTTCAAAGTTTTCAGCTCCAATTCGAGTAAAATCTCGCCCTTATAGCTTTGTAACATATGCTTTTATTATTTGTTTAATATAATTACAAAATATATTTATAAAAACAACGAGATAAGTATAGGAGAATTTGCCGGAAGGCGGACTCTGGCACCGGTCGGGATAATGCCAGGTAGAAGAAGAACGAGCTAAGAAAACCGTTATAATACAGAGCGCTGGTCCTTAAACACCAGCTTAAAACCATAGTATTATAAAATCAGGGGAAAATACTCCAGATTGATAGAATAAGACTATCAATAAACTTTCTGAAGATGAGAAAAGCCAATTTATAAATGGAATAGCGGTAGTCAATGATAAATGTTTCATACATCGGATCCCAGGTGCAAATCACTGACTCGCTCTTGCCAGTTCTTACCGTCAGTCAACGCTCCAATTTGTTTTAGTAGCGACGGCTCACTTCGGCCATCATGAGTTGATTATTTATCGATTGTAAAATTACTATCGCAACCTCGTCTATGTATTATTAAGTACGCCCACTGTATGTTTGTTGAAGTTTCAAGGATGTTCTTTAGACTGGAAAACATTGTATAAAGAAACAATACGGTGATGATTTTACAAATTACATGTTTTAGTTTTTTCTTTACTTTGTTATAGTTTTGATGTTTTCTACTATGTAAATTAAGACACTGTTTATAAAACAACTGTTAAACATTTTTATTAGAAACATAAATCGGGATTTTAAAGTTGACCATTGAATGAATAGGTATCTACCTACTTTCAATGCTTGATTTTATTTGTGTATTTCATTGTTCTACATAAAGCTAGATTCTGAAAAGTCGCTTTGGAGATCTTCAGAAAATATCTATAAATAATAATGAAAATTCTGTTAATGATAATTACGTAAATGGTGATGATACAAATAATTTCAAATTTAATGATAACAAAATTGAAATTGAAAGGCATCTTAACATTAAGCAACCGAAGCCACGTGTAAACACTAATAAAAGAGCTAAATCGACCGGTAATTTAGCTTCTGATCGTTCGGCTTAGCCGTATGAAGTTCTAATCAGCGTAATTTCCGTGCCGCCGCTTGTAGGACATTGCCGTAATGATCCAATAATTGACTTATTTTAGGTGATTGCTACCGGACCTGCTTTTAGTTATCGTTTTATGTCTATGGACTTGGTTTCCTTTCACGATTAAAATTTGATTGTATAACTTTCGTGTGATGTTTGGCTTCAGTGGATTTTGTAAATTGGTTGTCGCTTTGGCGGCATTTGTTTTCTTCAAATTTCTATTTATGATTATATGTTTCAGTACCAGGGTTACTGCTCTAATGTATTTAATATATTTCTTGGTTCAAAGGCTCTCCTTTGGTACGAAAGTTCTTTACCAATTTCATCTTTCTCTCCTTTTATGTACGTCAATTAGTGCATGTTAGTCTTTTTAAAGACCCCGCAGATCTTTTAAACATTTGTTAAAAACTTCATTACTTTGCATAGGTTTAGATATAAGATTGTTGGGACATCGGTGTTCTATTTAGTATATTTTTGCGTTCTTTGTCTTAATAATCTTCAATCACATTTTCAGTATCAGCCAGTACATCATCAGAGTCAAAATTAACGCCAATATGTTTCTCGTAAGTATTAGTTTAACTTTCATCCATAGCAAAATTCGCATTTTATTGATCTCATTACTCTCAATTTTATATCTAAATGTTTTAGAGTTATCATTGTTGACATCACAGGGACACATTCAGGCAGGTTTAAATACACATAAGAAATATAAAAAAATTTTTAGCGTCTTTATTTTATTTATAATGAATTGGTTCTAATTCATCATTTTTTTAATCCCCCTTTTAGTTTTCACATTTCTGTTAATCCCTTGCATATTTATTCGTTCATTTATACACATTCTTATTTATAAACATCAAGTATATACACACATCTATATGGTCGTGCAAGGTCCGCCCTTAGGGTCCACATAAGCTTCTAAGCATGCAAGGGGGCCTGTTCCATAAAGCCTTTCTTCTCCTGGTGCTAACACGGTGCGTCCATGCGTACTATGTGTTGGGGGACACCAATCACTTACTGGGTCGGCTGTCATTCCTCGCTTAGAGGCGTGGTGTGGGACTGTTCGGAAACTTTGTCGTGGATATCGGCTGGGAGGCTGTTTTTCCTGGTCCGGGGCTCCGGGGGGTCCCATTCCGGGAGGCTGTTCTTCCTGCAGAGCTGGACGTGGCGGTGCGCGTGCTGGTGCGAACAGTGCTGCCTCGGTGGCGGCTCCTCGCGACGCGCTTGACTCAACCCAGCAACCGTTTGCGAAACGAATGACATTACAGATTTGTCAACTGAAAAATTCATTTCGGAGTATTTTTTAGAATTAATTTCACATATTGGTTTGTTCGGGTAATTTAATATTGCAGATTACAATAAAATGTCCGCGAGCAAAAAATGACCACAAACTTGCAATATAATATCTAATGGACAGATACGAGAGAAAAACCGTCAGTTGAATTAATTGAATTGGAATTATGCTGGATATTTATATGTTGTGGCTTTGTTCAAGTACATGAATGGAAAAAACAAACAGCATTATAAAAATTACGGGTAGAATAAAAAATATGGAGTTTTGAGTCACGCAAGTCTTATATGCAGCAGTTTTGTTGCCTCTGAGTTAATGTTGAAGAATTTATAAATAGACGAGGAATTAATGGTTTAATTATACAATGTGGCTTAGAATATATTCATAATATAGTTATTAGCAAGTATGAAGTTATAAGTTAGTTTAAAACAGAAGCTAAACACTTTAGTTTGAATATCAGGCAGTGTAATAGTATTGTCGGAGTTTGGCAAACCAACCCACTTACTTTAAGCGCTTATAATATCTCAGTACCAATTCCAATTTAATATAGTGTGACTTATTATTTTGATATAAATTAAATTACTCAGTAAAATATGCGTCTTTTAACATACAAACTCAAGACAAATATTTGTAGATCACACAAATATTTGTCTCGGCATAGATCGCACCCATGACCTCTTTGAAGAACTGTATGCACCCTAGTTTATTTGTTTTACCAGTAGACAGACAAGGCGACATTACGATCAAGGAAAAATACACCCAGAAAGGAAAACATAAGCCGTCTATTACCTCGGCGTCGGGTTGTATTTCTTGGAAATTGCGTGGTTAAGGGTTGAAAGTAAAAGTGAGCAAATAGGGCTGAAACACGCGACCACCGCACTCCACGCTAATGAATTGACTTTCTCTATATTCTTTGTACTCTGTTTTTGAATTTAATTAGGTTTTTTAATTATATGTTTGGCTGGGGTATGTGACTGCGTTTAAACATGAAGATAGAGATATCGACTGATGGACAATTTTCGCCAGTCAAAATAATTAGGTACTTACCTATGTATTAAAAAAAAACAAAAGTTTCTATATTTCGTAATCCCAAAATAACTAGTCCGCTCTGAAGTTGACCCGCGGGTATATGGGAATACGTCAAAGTTCACACCGGTCAAGTTGTTTTGCGTTGACTGTACATTGTTTGAATTCAGAACGCGACTAAATTGCGTGAGTAATTTCGGTTTTACACCTTTAATACGGTACTCCAAACCTGAGTTAAAATTGTACCATCAGCACAAAAAAATCTCATAATCCCCACAAATATTTGTTGCATTTCTGTAAACCTACACCTCAATAATTCTCCGCAATAGTTTTAAATATATACAAAGTTCATGAACCGATACTAGGTTATCGTGGTGGTTATAGCTTAACAATTCAGACAGCCTCCATGGCGTAGTTGGTTAGACGCCGACTGTGAAACGACAGGCCGCGGGTTCGATCCCCGCACCAACACAAATGTTTGTGTAGCTCACAAATATTTGTGTCGGGTCTGGGTTTTTGTGAGACCGAAAAGTCTCTCGTAGTTTCTGATACCCACGACACAAGACTTAATCTTAATGTGGGGTCAGAACTATGTATGTGACTGTTGGGTGTATTTTTTTTTGTTTAATTTTTAATAATAGATCAAGATTAAGAAACGTACTTATACAGATAAATAGAATGCAACCAATATGCTTAACAATTGCAGCGGCGGGCCATCCGCATTGTAAATGATGCAGACGTTACGAGCAACTTAGAGTCGCTACAGTTGCGGAGGGATGTTGCCTCTCTAAGCGTGTTCTACCGTCTGTATCACGGTGAATGCTCTGAGGAATTGTTTAGTTTGATCCCCTCCTCTCCTTTCCTTAACAGAACCACGCGTGCTGGCTTGCAAAGCCACAACTTGACGGTCCAAACCATCTCGGCGCGAACTAAAAAGTTCGCAAATTCTTTTTTGTGCCGCACTGTGAAGCTGTGGAATTGTTTGCCGTCACACGTGTTCCCTCCTTCCTATAATCCTGGGTCCTTCCGCCGTAGTGTGAAGAAGCATCTCAGCAGGCCGGCATAATTGTGTCGAATGGCATGGGACCGCCGTCTGATGCCATTCGATACTCTGTCTGGACGGCATTTGCGCTTAACATCAGGTGCAGTGCAGTCATCATGCCGTGCCAGAATAAAAAAAAAAAAAAAAAACAATATATTATATTGAAGCCAGCATCGAAGGCGGTATATATTTATGAAGCACACGAGTTTTATGTGTGTCGTTGTTTTCCTCACGAAGCTCCCTGTTACTATACTTGGAGGATCGCCAACATCACATGTGAGAGAATAGCTGGGAGTAACTTACTCGAAGAGTTATAGTAAGTTTTGTATTGTTTATTTTATTTATAATTTTAAAATGTTTAGGTTGTTTTTTGCTTAATCGTAAAATTTATGAAGTTTAGTTGAAGTTGAAGTTTAGATTTTAAAACACAATTACATTTCTTCGGCGATCTTTACATTTTCCGTGCACCTTATGGTATCCCTGTCCCATAATTGTCGTTCTGCCTTATCCGTCGTAAGGTTGGTTGTTTAGAAGAGATCGCCTCGAGCGACAAAACCGCCATTATACTCTTTTTTATTTTGTTATCTATTAATTACATTTCTTTTACTAGTGTACACTAAAGTTCTTAAATACATAAATAAATTACAATACTAACTTTTGTTTTCATAAAAGTTACACTTCAGATTTTGATGCCAAGCGCCTCAGCACACAATTTTCACTAAAAGTTCTAAGTATTCTGTACATAATAAACATGACCTGCTGAAATTTATCTCAATCCAGGTCGAGACTTAAAATTTATTTGTGTAAACGCACGCACTACGAAAGATCCTATCGCGTAGTCAAACAACTACCTATAACTCAAGGAAACAAAAAAATAAGGCCGTCAAATTAGCCTAAGTAAGTTTTTATCGGTTTGTCGGTTACGTGATTTCCGCCTACACGGTCAATTACGTTGCATAACCGCTACCCCATCGTGACGTCACTGTTCATTGACTAACGCGCGGCCTTTGACGCAGGCATCATGCAATTTGCACATGAACGACTTTGATCTTGGGACACGTGCACGGCTTTAGGTAATTAGCCTCTCTGTTGTTAAATAAATAAATATATTATCATAGATATCTCAATCATATTCTATATTTTAGAGAAGAGCCTTCCTCAACCACTTGGAATATTGGTTAATATTAAAGTGACATGCAAGAACGTTCAACGTTATCTTAAAACGTTAGCTTTCCCTGCCTACCTCGACGTGGTAAAAGCGTATATATTCGTCAAAAGTGACAAAAACATTGCAGTCAAATCTCACAACGTAGTGTTAAGACGTGAAAATGCGACAGATCATTTTCGCTGAAGCAGGAACACTGATGTGAACACATGCTTCTTTCAAAGCGACAATGTTGTTTTATTGAAACAGTTCTTTAAACAAGGCCAACACCATCAAAAAGTTTATTTGACACGAAAACGAAAATGTACCAAAAAGTAATAAAGATTAGTAAAACTGGATTTTTCTTGTGGTAGGTATTATCAGCGAAAATAGCGAAATCCAGTCATAGCGTGTCGTACTAGTGACTCGGATTCAGCCTCTTTCGAGCAGGCCGGCATAATTGTTTCAATGGATGAATTATGGTTTTCTTTGGTGGATATTCTCTGGATTGATAACTTTTCATCACATCACACTCGTCAGTACATCATCAGCCAATAGTTTTCCACTGCTGGACATAGGCTTCCTCCTATACCATCAGCTAATTTTCTATTAGATGCACAAAAATATTTTTTTCAAAACAATCACTTCATACTTTACTGCTGTGAATAGCGAGACGAGCAAGCCATTCGCATGATAGTAAGCGATGCGACCGCTCATGGACAGTAGCAAAACTAAACACCATGAATTACAAGACAATGCTTGGAATTCCACTGCGTTCGCCATCCTGAGACAGCAATATGTTCAATAGTTACTCTATTTCAGCAAACAAACATCCCTTACGATATTGCATCGGACAGAACATGAACAGTGACGTCAGAGTATGTAGCGGCCATTGTGCTCACGGCCGGAAGCTATAAAATGTAAATTTGAAGAGAAAAATTGTGCAAACAACTCGGGAAATGCGCTCTGCTCACCCCTTGTGTGGGGAGGGTAGGGGTGTACGAGACGGGTGGGTTTACTAGGGTTAGAGGAATTTATTATTTAATCCTTGCTTTTAGTTTGATGGGTGTGGAAGAGCGGTTTCCGTTAGATATTTTCTCGTGTTAGTAAAGTATTTTTATTTTTAAACCTTATTTTATGAATGCTTATGATTATATCACCATAATCTTTATGCACCTCACATTATAATATTAATGCTTGTTTTTTAACGCCAAGAAATATAATATCGAAATACAAGCATGAATAATCATTTGAGGATTTTAAATTTTATTTTAACTTCTATTGCAATTATATTAAAATTAATTCCGGAGTTCAATTTATAAATTATACGATTTTTAATGAATATATGTTATATAATTTATCTACCTCAAACTTTAATTGTTGAAACTAATGAGGGTAGTTCTACAATATTGACAGTAGTAAAACGCGTCGCGTTCTGTCCGACAGACAGGATTTTTTTTCTTTGTTACCAAAATACCGTGAACCAAACGTGTCACATAAAGTGATTCAGTGTATAAGTAAATTGTGATTAATTTGAACAAGAACATGGATATAAATAGTGATAAGTGATTAAATATGTTGCTGTCTTTCCATCAATATGGGTATGTCATATTTTTTCCATTGACGAGTAAATTTTTATATGATATTATGCGCAATGGGCCTTTAAAACCTTTAGAAATCACAATAAACCCAAAAAACACAATACTATTTTAGACGTTTAAAAAAATACTAATCTTTGATCGTACATATCACAGATTATAAATAGCGTCATTAAGAACTTTGAACACCTAAAATAGTTTTTCTTTTCCAACTTTCTCTACCAGCCCTGGAAATATAGAGGTACGAAATTAAGGCTATTTAAAACTCCCCTTATAAAGGAGTTATGAAATAGCTTTCGGGATTTTACTCAACGATTTGATGCAGGGGGATGAGGGGCGAAAATCGTTCGCAAACGCAGATGCTTATGAAAGGTAAATGTACTTTAGAGGGGTTCGGTTCAGTGACTGGTGGTTTGAAAGTTTCAGCCATATTGGGTTTGACTTGAGTAGGTATATCGTTTTTATTATGAAATTTTGATTTATGTACAGCCTATGTATCGCGAAGTGGTAGGTACAATCTGCGTACCAATTTTTGTATAGTTACATAAGGCTGGTATCCTATGTAGTTGGGATTAGGTATGTGTGTATGTGTTACATTATTATTTTTTAATTATTTATACAGTACTAAGTCTATATAATCACCTATTCAATTTGTATTCAGTAGACAACAATTTATAAGGCTGTACGTTGGCTGTAGGATCATTCCTTTGCCTGTCTATTCACAAAAAAACATTTGAGTGATTGGTGTTTTTGAATTTAGAACAGTATAGAGAAATATAAGTGCCTTTATGTTTTTAAACCTAAAAGGAAGTACGTAATACGAGTATTTGTTTTATTCATCTACTTAGAAACAATATTGTCACAAAGAATGATTATAAGGAAGTAAGTGTGATTAGAAAACGATTTCTATTGTGTGATTAGAAATTGTGTTAACCTCTCAGGGATGCAATAATTCACGATGAGATGTATAATTAGATAATTTCTCTTTACATTCTCATGGGAAAAGAGATTGTGTGAAGAATTTCACGCCTTGATGATTTAATTTCTTTATGACAATAATGTTTAATTTCTTTTTATTATTAAAACTGTTATTGTCTTTCCGCATAAAACGAAATAATTACGAAAATCTTCCAATCGCTTGCGCTATTGAATTAAGACATAAAGTAATGCTTTTCTACCGCAATTAGATCGCAGCTCTTATTAATAGGTTTAAATTAATTTTAAATAATTTTGAGGTATTAAAATATAATTTCAAATTTCGAACTAATAAGTACACCGCTTCATGCAATGACGTTTTACAAATAGACACGTCATACACTAAGTTAATTGCACAAAAAAGGCGCAATGGCATTCGATTTCCAAAATACAAATAGTCAGAGACGAGCAGCCGCGATACTGATTAAAGCGTGACTTATTGATGTGCAGGCAATATAATAATAATAATAATAGTTTTTATTATTGGCACAATAAAGATAAACTAAACTACGAGTTAATACTTTTTATGCCTAAAATATGGTGCCAACAATGAGCCACTCTTTCAGCTTGTATGCTACGATATCACCTGAATAATACCGCAGCATGGTTAATATGACAGACAATTGCCTTGCAATCTCGCCATTATAGAGCGGCGACAACGCATCTATGCTATAAAAACATCTTAGGCTTCATCGAGAATGGAACGCTATCGCACGAGCCAGAAAAGCGATTATACGCTCGAAAAGCGAAACATCTCAAACACAGCAACTAAGCTGTACATAACTGCCGTTCAACAGGCTTATGTTAGGGGGAGCGCCATTTGTGGTCATTTTACGACCATTTGGACCTGACGCGGGGTTTCACGAGCATACCCAGAGCAAATAAAGTGTTACATCGGACTTTACGCGTTCCCGTCGAGTATTTATTATGTAGGGTTGGTTTGACTTTATGTCGGGATAAAAGTACCAGGGGAGGCGAGTATATAGGAGTGAAATATTTACGGGTCACATTAAGAACGGTTTAAAGTGTTTTTAAGGAATTTCTGTAGCTGTAATGTTTTAAAACAAACATTTGAGGCATAGGATCTAACTTAATTTTAAATGACGAGGTTCTCCAAAATCGTTATCGAATTTAAAGCATGAAATAATTGAAAATAATTAATGATATTGAACCATAAAGCGAATGAAACATATTTAGTTCATACTCAGAACAGTTCAATCGATCAGTTAGTGAAGTAAAACGCAAATAGATACGCTTTGAATAATAAAGAGGTTCGCCCACCACTAAGTTGAAGGCAGACATGAATAATTTGTATAATATTGAATGATTAAATGATACACTGGTCATTTCCATACAGGGTATGACGTTCCATCTCCTATATGACTCCCTTGGGAATGATTTTTTAACGTCATGTTAATAATCTTAGTTGCTGACACCCATGACACGAGAATTTTATTACATGCATATATAAACATCACCATTCGGCCAGGGATGCTCCTATCTAGTGGCCATGGCCTGTCCTAGAATAGGTGCTTCGAGTACGCGACCTCGGCCCCCCGAGCTACGGCAGTCACTACCAACCTTACCGTCCGTGACTGCAGTATCCACTCCTACAGGCCATATTTTCCTTTCCCATAATATCCTTTACCCACAAACTATATTTCCTTTCCCCGGTTGATGACGGGCAGCAGCGTCATCAACTCGAGTCCCCTCCTGCGCTCGCCAACCCGCCTGCCAAGCGTGGCGAGTACCGGCAAAAACCTCTCATGAAAAATAAATCCAGGACCAGGCCCCCAGTCCCCGGCAGCCCCGCTATTCCTGGCTACGGTAGCGGCCATGGTTACGGCGGGGCAGGGGGTGCTAAGAATCCCCGGGTTGGCCCCGGCTACCACCCCCGACGACGACTGGCCCTGGTAACACACAACATACGCACGATGAGGACAGACGAGAAGATTGTCGAACTGGAAGAAGAATTGAGTGGGTTACACTGGGACATTCTGGGGTTGTCGGAAGTCCGAAGAATCGGGGAGGACACGATAACCCTGAAGTCCGGTAACCTGCTTTTCTACCGGGGGGACGACCAACAGTCCCGAGGAGGTGTCGGATTTCTCGTCCATAGGTCTCTCATAAACAACATCGTATCCATCGAAAGTGTGTCGAGCAGGGTAGTGTACCTTATACTCAGAATATCAAAAAGATATTCGTTGAAGGTCATACAGGTATACGCGCCGACCTCGACACATCCAGATGAAGAAGTAGAGGAGATGTATGAGGACATAAGTCGGGCCATACATACTTCCAAAACCTACTTCAATGTTGTTATGGGGGACTTCAACGCAAAGTTGGGCATGAGAAGCGATGCAGAGCTGAAAGTGGGGCAATTTGGACATGGGCAACGGAACCTCAGGGGTCAGAGGCTGGCCGACTTTCTGGAGAAAGAGGGACTCTTTGCGATGAACTCTTTCTTCCAGAAGCCGCCTCACAGGAAATGGACCTGGCTGAGTCCTGACGGTTTTACGAGAAACGAGATAGATTTCATCTTGACGACGAATAGACGGATGTTCAGTGATGTCTCTGTGATCAACAGGGTGAAAACCGGCAGTGATCACCGAATGGTTAGAGGCACATTGAACATCAATGTCCAATTAGAAAGGCGTCGCTTGATGAAATCTACGCTCCGACCTACTCGCGCCCATATCCAAAACCCCGAGAGCTTTCAACTTGAGCTGGCAAATCGCTTTGATTGTCTCAAAGAAAACCTTGCAGTGGATGAGCTAAACAGCGGTTTGGTAGAAGCTGTCCATACGGTGGGATCTAAGTATTTTAGACCTCGCCGTAGAGATAGACCCCAAAAACTCTCGATCCACACTCTTGACCTCATGGCCGAACGTCGATCTATGGCGCTGCAGTCTTCCGATGACGCCGAAGCATATAGGCGGCTCAATAGACGGATCTGGAAGTCCTTGCGACACGATGTCCGTGCTCACAATACTGTGAGCATAAAAGAGACAATTGAGCGGAACGGAGGCTCCAAAGTGTTTGCAAGAGACTTGTCTATTGGGCAAAGCCAGTTGTCTAGGCTGAAGACGGACGGCGGCCGCGTAGTGTCGACGAGGGCAGAGGTATTAAGGGAGATCGAGAGGTTCTACGGACAGCTTTACACCTCGGTTGCCGAACCTGCTGTTAGCTCGGCCGAAGACCCGAGAGCCGAGTTGATCCGACACTTTAGCGATGATATCCCGGACATCAGCCTGTGTGAGATTGAGATGGCCCTGAAACAGCTTAAAAACAACAAGGCGCCGGGTGAGGACGGAATCACTTCAGAGCTTCTGAAAGCGGGTGGTATGCCGATGCTGAAAGTCCTTCAGAAGCTCTTCAATTCCGTTCTCCTCGAGGGCTCAACGCCAGAGGCATGGAGCAGGAGCGTGGTGGTACTGTTCTTCAAAAAAGGTGATAACACTTTGCTGAAGAACTACAGGCCCATCTCGCTCCTGAGCCATGTCTATAAGCTGTTTTCGAGGGTCATCACAAATCGTCTCGAACGCAGGTTTGATGACTTCCAGCCTCCCGAACAAGCCGGTTTCCGAAAAGGCTTTAGTACCATAGACCACATTCATACGCTTCGGCAAGTTATACAAAAAACCGAGGAATATAACTTGCCGCTTTGTTTAGCGTTTGTGGACTATGAGAAAGCCTTTGATTCGATCGAGACCTGGGCTGTGCTACAGTCTCTTCAGCGGTGCCACATTGACTATCGGTACATCGAAGTGTTGAAGTGTATATACAACAACGCCACCATGTCGGTCCGAGTACAAGATCAGAGCACGAAGGCTATTCCACTACAGAGAGGCGTAAGACAGGGAGATGTCATATCTCCGAAACTGTTTACTGCCGCGCTGGAAAACGCCTTCAAGCTCTTGCAGTGGAAAGGATTCGGCATCAACATCAACGGCGAGTATATCACTCACCTTCGATTTGCCGACGATATTGTAGTCTTGGCAGAATCGCTGGAAGACCTTAGCACTATGCTCGAAGACCTCAATCGAGTCTCCCAACAGGTGGGTCTTAAAATGAACATGGACAAAACGAAGATCATGTCGAATGTCCATGTTGTGCCCACCCCCATCGGAGTTGGGGGCTCGACTCTCGAAGTTGTAGACGAATATGTCTATTTAGGACAAGTGGTCCGGTTAGGCAGGTCCAACTTTGAGAGAGAGGTCAATCGTCGAATCCAACTCGGTTGGGCAGCGTTCGGGAAACTACGCGACGTCTTCTCGTCCAAAATACCTCAGTGCCTCAAATCGAAAGTCTTCGATAGTTGTGTGTTACCAGTGATGACATACGGCACCGAGACGTGGCCTCTTACTATGGGCCTTATCAGGAGGCTCAAAGTCACTCAACGAGCTATGGAGAGGGCTATGCTCGGGGTTTCCCTACGAGATCGAATCAGAAACGAGGAGATCCGTAGGAGAACTAAAGTAACCGACATAGCCCAGCGGATTAGCAAGTTGAAGTGGCAATGGGCGGGGCACATAGCACGGAGAACTGATGGCCGATGGGGCCAAAAAGTTCTCGAATGGAGGCCACGAAGCGGAAAGCGCAGCGTGGGACGTCCACCCACTAGGTGGTCAGACGACCTGGTAAAGGTCGCGGGACGTCGCTGGATGCAGGCTGCCTCCAACAGGTCACTGTGGAAATCATTGGGAGAGGCCTATGTTCAGCAGTGGACTTCCTTTGGCTGATGGATGGATAAACATCACGCCTTTATCCCAGAAGGGGTAGGCGGAGGTGCAACCAGGACACCCACGTTTCGCCTTGTGGTTCCGTCCCATGATGTGAAAGGGGGCGATTCTATCGCCATATCGGCCACAAATTCCAAACTCCGGGCTGATAATTAATAGAAAAATCCAATATCACGTCCGACCCGGGATTCGAACCCGAGGCCTCAGCTTTGTAATCATACCGTAGTACAACTACGCCACCGAGGCAGTCTTTTTTCAAGTCTCACTCTTTGTTATTAACACATATATGGACATAATTTAATCTTTTCTGAAATAAATATATTATGATTTGTATTTAATTCTATAAAATATATCTGAACTAAAGCAATAGGTGCGTACTATCAGGTTTTGGCAATTGACCATAGTACTCTAACACCAAACTCACATTGGCAGGGTTATAACACACCCTTCTAACCCCGCAATAACCGTAGAAAACATTATTTTTATCAGATTAAAATTTGAAGGTCAATTTCAGTACGTGACCAAAGAATTTTTGTTTGCCGCTGAATTAATTACTGCCACTGATTGTGAGTTATTGCTTATTCCACAGATTTTATCGCTTCTATTGTTTTTGGTACAAATAAATGGAATAAATGTAACCCGGTGTAGGTTTGCTATATAATTACGAAATAAATCGGTTTATCTTTTTTCTCGGTTTATCTTTAAAATATGATTAGTAAAATTTGTGTGTAAAAAAAGCGGTACTAAATACACCTATGTTTATGTAGCCTTCGTGGCGCATTTGGTGAGACGCCGGCTGTGAAACAAGAGGCCGCGGGTTCGATTCCCGCACCGAGACAAATGTTTGTGTCAACTACAAGCATGTTTCGGATCTAGATGTTTGTGAGACCGAAAAGCCTCTCGTAGTTCCTGATACCTACACAAGACTCGACCTTAGGTTGGGGTCAGGACTATGTGACTGTTCGGTGTATTTAAAAAATGGGGTCATACAGTAATTTGTCTCAATGCAGGGATTGAACACAAGAACCCTCATCTAAAAGCCAGCTTCTTAACCATCAGCGCCACACAGCCTATCATTAAGTCCAGCAGAAACATTCAAAAAACCTAAGTTTTTCTTATTTAATAAAAACTAATTAATTACAAGTCTAAGTGAGACACATGTGTCTAGTTGTTAATGAGCGTCCTACTTGGGATCTGGGTCAAGATTATCCACTCCGATGTCTCATGTGGGAGTCGTGCACTTCTAGTTATTAACGTGAGAGCTCTTCTAATTCGTTATTGGATATGAATTGGTATAGAAAATTGTCGTGATTATTTGAAATTTTAATTTTTCAAGGCTGCCTCGGTGGCGTAGTGGTACTACGGTATAATTGTAAAGCTAAGGTCTCGGGTTCGAATCCCGGGTCGGGCAAAGTGATATTGGATTTTTCTATTTATTATCAGCGCGGAGTCAGGAATTTTTGCCCGATATGGCGATAGGCTCGCCCCCTATCACATCGTGGGACGGAATATACAAGGCGAAACGTGGGTGTTCTGGTAGCACCTCTGCCTACCACTTCTGGGAAAAAAGGCGTGTGTTTATGTATGTATGTGTGTTCATTTTTCAATGGGAAGTTGTTCACGATTGTTGCCCGATTTTGGAAAGAGCGGATACCTTTGTTAGAAAATAGCCCAAATATCTTGCAAATTAATTAATATCATTCGACTGCTGTTTCGTATTTACTTTTGTGTATAATAACGATAAATATACCATATATGACATTACAATATAATTTATTTGTTTACTGGTAAGACATTTTACGACGCGCCTTGGTAATCCACCTACAAGAAATACTCTTAACTCACTATTTGACTCAACTGGTGCATTCATCTTAGAACTAGAGCTAGAGCCTTATTCTGCAGTCTGAACACTGGATATTGATCACGCCTAGGTTTGGAAGAACCTTAGAAGCTTCACAGCACAGTAAAGTAAACGAGAATAAATAGTCCACATTGCATCTCTGTCTGGCACTAGGTCGTATACGTATACTGAGCATACTGACACGCTTTCTTCTTTTAGGTGTTGAAGTCAGTAATAAGTAGCCCATGACCTTCTCTAGATCCCAGGCTACCATCTAGCCAAATTTTGATACAATCGGTTTGGTAGTTTAGTCGTAAAAATGTAACAAACATACACGATTCTTTCGCGTTTATAAGTGTAGTATCTTGAACAGTAGTACCATAGAGCTTGTAGAGCCATCATTGATACGGCATAAGTGGTCAGGTACATTGGACCGTCGCCAAGATTTTCTGTAATTGATGCATTCTCTAACGAATGACCACCGGGAAATTAATTTGGAAAACATGCATATTGATACTTGGGAGAGCGAAATTTTAAAATTAAATTTAATTAATTAATGTAATAGTCGAGTTATTTTATAAACACAGGTATAGTAATGAAATTAACTTAATTTAATAAATAAATGAAAGGCAATTTACCGCGCGTGTATTCCGACATTTTGTCCAAAGTTGCTCAGCTCAGAGCAGCTTCAGCGTGATTATGAGCAAATATAATCCATTTTAGAGGTTAAACAATATGAAGCATGATCGATATTAATATTCCGCGGCATACCCAAGTGGGAAAGGGGTGGGGGGATGCAGAAATATTATTAATCTCCATCGTTTCCGCCGCTTCCTGTACGCTCATCAATCTTGTCGGCCCTTCGCGCCGCGTGGGTACGCAGATTTATTCAACGTGATATATGACCTTATTAATAAACAAGCCTTCACTATATATGTGCACAAGTATATAAAGTGAGCTAATTAGTGGCCGCTAAAGAATATTGAATTAATTATGTCGAAATATAGGTATGACAATGGAAATAAGAAAACATGCATTACGAATTCCTTACCCGTTCGAAACTCCTCAAATTGTGCACGTCAAAATAATCACAATGGACACTGACACCTCACAACACGGCACTGGGGGAAAAACCTATGCGTATTTTTCTATGGGTGGACGCGGCAAATTCCGAACCGCGGTTCGACGAAGACCGTATCGCAACTGGCCAGGGTTACCGCTGGGCTGCAATCGATCGGACTGCGCATGCGCGCTACAGCCCGCGTCACACCAAGCCCCAATATCTTATGTATGAGATTGGTATGTGCCAGAGGAAAAAGTGAAAAACAGTCTCCACTGCTAGTGCTTTGACAATATCTAACTACTGTTTGCCTATGCAATGCTGTTGTGCTCGTATTTTACGTGTTTTGTCGTTTCACGTTCGTAATTACGTAACTAGGTGATACATAATCACATTTAATAAGATTTATTTTGTTCCTCATTCTCTATAGCTTTGTTGAATATACAGGCATAAAACAAGCTGCCTTTCAAATTAATTTCATAGTTTTTATTATGGCCTTTTTACTTATATTCCGAGCTCGTAAAAAAGCAGCGCTCCGCAGCCATATTTTGTGTGAAAATTTAATGATAGCCCATGCACGTTCGCATAGGCAATCAGTACAAAGGAAAACTAAAATAAATCAAGGTGGTAGATATACCCCGAGGCGGTTATTTATTCACGACTCACCTATGCCGCCTCCTACGAAATAGATGCGTGGAAGTTATGTGACCTTTTGTAGAATTTTACAACAGAACTAGAGTATACATAAAATATACTGAATTATTGTACTCGTTTGATAAACATCATTATTATTTAAATATATAATGCCTTGGGAATCTTAGGTGCATTCCCGATCTTCTTACTGATAAAGGATAGGACTGACAGGATTATTAAAAAAAACAGAGTGAAATGCTTGATATTATTAGGTATGCAGAACTACCGCAATGATGGACGCTACTACTGCTATTTTTTAACACAGTCAGTTTTAAAATTGCTAGACCCAAACAATTTTAAAACTGACAGTACTTATCGAGCATTTAATACTGTCTTTTGAAAAAAACTACTTGATTTAAAAACCCTTCTATCCAAAATGTTATCACCAAAAACCTTTCCAATACATCAGATATACCACTACCTTCAACTATATTTATCCAGAAACTAGCGCCGCTAAAGAGGAAGTTAATTAAAATCGAGCCGATGCTGCTAACTTAGTAATCTTTCCTGTGGCGAAAACCGATAATGCACAGCAGGTACGGCGAGCAACAAACTGGCGCAATCTCGTTATACTATTAGTCGTAGATTGCTATACACCGCTGTGGATGTATTGGGTTGTGAACGAAGTGGCTGTTTAGAATCAGTAGTGGTTTAGATATAAGTACTTCTATGATTTCGGTTGTATGGCAAATTAGTTTTTGTGGTTAAATATGATCGCATATTAGGGTAAATATCTTCTGGTTGTTTTTGGGTGGTGAATTTAGATGACGGTGAATTTTCTGGTTTTGGTGAAATGTCCCTAAAGCGTGACAACAAAGTTGATACTGCCATGATTGTAGAAAGAAAATATTAGAACATTAACTAGGTCATTATCATAATTCATTGCTAAACACGGTTCCCCCTCAAAACATTCCATTCCCCACTGTTCAGAATGGATTTTTCCAACGACCTCCTAGGACCTTCATCTAGTCGTCCTTGAATAAGAACACAAACACCCAGAATTATTCCTTGAAATGTTCGCACATTTCCAATTCCCTTACAGATTGGCTGCAACCCTCGTGACTACATTAAAGTGAAACAGAATTGATCATTTAAAATTCATTCCGTAGTGAGGCACCATTCAATAGAAAATTCAGGTCAGTACGTAAGGCCCTGTAACTGGCCAATGAAAACAGTTTCAATTGACGATTTGCTTTACGCATTAATGGAATCGCCGTCCCGCTTCCTGGCGCGACGAAACTCACTGTTATACAACAATTTGTTAAGAAGTCAATGGCGTTTAGTATGAAAACTTCGGATCACGGTTGCTGTCGTCATATTTGTTTGATTCCGATTAATAATATTCTATTTTTGGTGGCTTCTCCTGTGTTTAATGTAATTATAAAGCAACTTTTCTTTATTTTTCGAAGAATCAAAATGTGGGCCAAAAATTGTTTTAAAATCAACTCGTTGTTGTTTAAAGTTTTTTGCGACAGATAACCTTGAAGTCTTGTGTTTCTAAAATTGTTAATTCATCTGCAATTATCTCTATACTTCTAATCATACACTAAACTCAATAGGTTCAATTATACTTGTAAATTATTCTAATAATATCAACGGCTACAACTTCCTGCATCTTTCCTTCACTTTTTCTAAAAAAATCATAAAAAAGCTACAGCAACTTACCGATACTTCTTATCTCTGTGCCACACAGAGATATGCAGCATCTGATGATCGTAGATAGCAGTGGGGAGCGGCAATTTCAGGTGCCTCTGGAATTCCGGCTCCCTTTTACCATACAGTACGGACGTTCTCTGGAAGATCGATCGTTGAGACGGCAACGACTGGCTCTCTGTCACACCGCTTATTACCACCTGGCGGAAAATATTGTTTTAACGGTATAATAAAGAGGTAAAATCATATAATCTATGTTGTTTAAGTAGGTCACTAAAGATATTTTAAATTACATACATTTTTTGAATTGAAAAATATCTAGTTAATTACAATTTTGTCACGAAATTATATTTCTAAATAAATTGTTAATTGCTTTATTTATTTGTATTGGGTATTTGTTATTTCAAGTGATAATAAAGGTATGATTTGTTTATGTTTCGCCAACAGAAATACCAAAAAAAATAATTAAAAACTAGGTACTAACCTTTGCATACGCGTTGATGTCATCCGTTTTCCCTGCACATCTTTGTAGATCTCTGCACCTTATTACTGAAATAATAATTATCATTAAAACAAATTCAAATGTTTCAAAAAATAAGTAAGATAAAATGAGGTCCGATAGTCACCACTCACCGTGCACGTCAATGACGTCATTCCTCGTCATAATTTCCAAGTCTATAGTCCCTTTTGGAGCTTGAAAGCGATCGCTGCTTCTCTCCAAGCGATTGCTCACAACACTCCTTCGCTTCTCTTCACTACTAGATATGCTGCATTCCTCAGGGGAATAAGTTAGACATCTTCTTATCGACTTATGTTCTATGATAGGAGTAAAGCCATCACTAGGAAGCACGTCTTCATCAAGTTTGCTAGTTTTATGCGCTCTCTCTTCACTCAGAACCTTCCCTGGTCTTTTGAGATTAGGTACAGGAGTTATAGGACTTGGGATACCATTTTCAAGAGTCAGGCCGAATAGTTCTCTGGATCTTTTATTTTGGATATAGTCGTGAGGCATCAAGCTACTGTGGGACACATTGGACCTTACTGATATGTTCAATTGCTGAGGAAAATCATCGCATGGTTCGATTGGATAACAAAGTGGTGAAGCCAATGGTTCACACAATGACACATTTGGTAATTCCAATGCTGGACTTGGTAATCCAACTTCAAGAGTAAGTATTGATGATTTAGGCACGGCATCTCTTTGTTTCCATTGGCTTTCGTTGCTAACTGTTGATTTCTTTCTACGAATGCATCCTTGTCTCTTTAATCTTAAGCTAGCACGATCCTTACTTGAAGAATATAAATCAGGAGTTGAATCTGATGTCGTATTTCTCAAGTTTCCTCTCTCAAGCGAAGCTGTCATTGAGTGTGATCTGCTGATAGATTTGTTCTCACGTCTACTGTTATTAGTTTTTGATTCCCAATCAACAATATTTTCGGGAGTTCTTACTTCTCTTTCGTTGTATCCGTCTCCGTCGTCCAGTAGGAAGCAACCAATTGGAAGATTTTTCAGTAGCTTATCACTTACTTTATGCACAGGCATCCTTTTTATCGGTGTTGTTTTTGGCGAAACTGAATTTTCTCTAGATAGGTTAACATATTTCGCTTCTTTAATTAAATTGGCTTTGTTTTCTGCAAGTGGATTAATAAACACATCTTGAACCAATTCTGGTTTAGGAATATCTGTATCCTCATTGTTTTTATTTTCTGCCATCTTGTTTAATATCCTTCTTTTTGATTTTACAATTTTGGTACTCTTGATAATATCGTCAATCATCCTTTCCAAAGTGATGTCTCCCATTTGAGTCGTGGAAACAGTTGATTCGGTATTACTATTGTATTCTTTCCCTAAGATGAACTTATTTTCCATTTCAGTAGAAGTTTCTTCGTCCCTCAGCGGTATAGTAAAAGGATTTTCTACTTTAGGAAAATATTCTGTAACATCGTTATTAAAAGCTACTCTTTGTGATTTACTGTGAGTGCTCATAGTACTGAATCTTAAAGCAGCTAACTTAACTGATAAAGGTGTAATAGAAACAGGAGAACAGGCATCTCTTACTAATGCGTGGGTATCTTTCTTATCAACGGACGGAGACTTGAATGAACTTTCAAATTCATTAGATTTCTTTCTCGTCCTCTTTAGAGGTCGTATACACGCCGGACCTTCATTCTTATTAAAGTATAGTGGGTTGTCCATGAATATATGATGTCCAAATATAGGCAATGTAGTTTTTTCAATGGCAGAATTATTAATAGTAACAGGTTTTTCCACGCAATTGATCACTAAATCTTTTTCATATTCAATTTCAACTAAGCCCTCACTAGCTGTTTTTGTAGTGCAGATTTTGTTATTGTTAATTGGCTTGTTAAAATTAAATGATTTTTTATCAAAGTTAGCGTTTGGACAGACTCTATCACTTAAGTCATTCAAAGAAGGTTCTGAGGTGCTATGGCTAAGACGTGAAGTTAAAGAATTCCTATCGACATTTCTAATACGTCTTTCAGATTTGTAAACAGAACTATCTCGACTAAATACATCGTTCATAGCATTGGTCATTTCTAGTTTCCTCTTTTTAGCTTCTCTTACTCTTCTACTATAAGTCGGAGGAGTAGGGGGCAAGTCTGAGGTGATGTCATCTCTTGAACCGTTTATATAAAATTTTCTTCTATCAAAATTCTTAACCGGAGTGGAATTAGGAGTTATATTGCTAACATCTTTTAGCGCGAGGCCTTCAGCTTTCTTTACAAATCCTTCTTTGAAATAATTTGGTGTATTTCCTATGTAGTTTTCATTTTCTTTATTCACGGTTTTGATATTGTTTTTTCTAACTGCATTAGAACCTAGGGATCTTCGTTGATACCTGCTAGGTTTCTTGCTTTTCTTGATGTTTTGTGCGTCCAGTGATTTACGTACTTCTGTATTGTAAGATGCATTGTGATAATCTTCGCAGTTTCCGCCTTCGAACTCATTGGTTATTCGGGTTTCTTGATTCTTCTTACCGTATACAGCCCACTTCAACATTTTTGCACCTGCAATTATGTGAGTCGGGTTAATAACAGGAATACTGACTACCTAGATGTTGTATGAATATTTAATGAATATAATAAGTTAGGCAACATTAGTAGTGTTCTGTTAAAGATATAATTGAGCACATATTGTATATTTGCGTAATCATTATGATGTTAATAAAGTAATATTTACGGTAATTTTAAGCTCAAATATCAAACTTAACAATTTAATCTTCACCAGTTAAAATATCTCAGCAAAATACTCAACTATTAATATAAGTGACGGCTAATGATTTAGGAGACAAATTGTCATTTGTCATCGCCGGAGTGACAGATTGATGACGATTTGTCACGGCAGAGCTTGGTTCACCGTTCACACGGTCAAGTCTTTGATCTTACTCAGGTAAGATTGACAAACATTTTTTATTTTGTAGTTAGAAGAAAATAATAAATTGGACATGTTTTTAAATTATATAGGTAAATCGTTATATTATAAGTACTTCAGTATACATTAATAATTATTTTCCGACCATCTAGAAATACAGCGTGATAAACAAAATTCGCTAATCGCATTAATTGTATATTAGTCGAACATGAATTTTTCATATAACGATATAAACTTGAAAATTGTTTTGTCTAATTCCACACTAAACTCAAACAAACATCTAATGGATATCAAAGTATATTTTACATCGTTGAGACTTTTTATTAATATTTTTACTACCAGAACTACAAAGTTAGCGTAATATTCCAATAGCTCATTAAGTATTTTAAATAAATTCTGTAAAATTAAAGCACAAATATACCATTTTGAACATAAGCCTGAGTATTGTAGTTTTATTTAATAACTATTTCTAGTTTGTTTTGTATTCGATGCAGTGTATTATTCATGCAAGTTCCAACGTCGGTACGTTTTCAGTCCGCGTTGTGGAATGTTTAAATTTTCATCAGCTACGCGATAAGATGGAAACAAGCTGTTGTTTTATGTATGCGAAGAGTTATCGTGAGGTAGTTGTAGAGAAGTAGAGATCGGTAGAGGTGATAAATTAAGGGTTTTTCTTAATATTCAATGGATCTGGCAAATGAGCAAAGAGGTCACCTGATGGTAAGTGATTCCTGCCGCCCATGAACTTCCACGACCCTTGGGTAATAGATATTTTTTCATCCCATTAAATCGGGAGGGGAGGGGGAAGGAAAAGAATGGGAAGTGGAAAGGGGGATTTGGCATCCGGCAATCTCACTCACCGAACGGAACAAAGCTGTCGCTTTACTTCGATCTCCTAAGACAGTGGTACCGCCCCGAACGAGCCTGCTCATTCATCTTAAGTCATGACTGACTACAGCGTGGCTTCACCACTTTTAAACAATCATTACAATTATGCTGGCCTGCTCGAAATCGGGTAAACGCTACCTAAATCCAGAATAGGACTCACTTATGTGCGCCTAAAACGGACTTTCCGTCATAGATTTGATTATCATGATTTAGATTATGTTGGTTGCTATCCAGACGGACACGATATTAATAATGCCTTTAGCAATATTTTGTACTCGGAATGCTTATAATGCTATATAATAATGTTGTGTATTAATAAATCTTTGCTATCAAAAATGTAGTAATAAAATTGAGCACATTCGCGGTTGCTATGGCAACGAATGAATCACTCGGCATGCGATAACGGTAGAGCGAAGTCGTGACTCCGATTCGATTCCCGACACGGGCGTTCTAATCTCATAACATGCCTGTTAGATATAACATTTTATGTTACATTTTATATACGCAGCGAATTTTTAATAAAATCATTCAATTATTTATACGTCGACGCGGATTACAGAAAAATACAACTTTAAAATTAGTCTCAAATAATTTTATCATTCGTAAATTATATAAGTTAAAATGACAAAATTGAGCTCTTGCTTGACGTCTGGTTTATAATAATAAAAAATAAAATAAATTTATTTCCACAAAAATATAGTGTATATAACCTTATCAGATACATTACATTAAATTACTTACAATTATTTTTTCCAAGAAGATAAGACATTTAAATTATTAGATTGCCGGAGACCCTAAAGCTGGTGGTAGAATATTCGCATTCAATCGGATAGCGATTATGGAATCATAAGGGCACAAAAATTGAGGACAACCGCATTGGTAGAATTGTTGTTCATTTGTCAATTATTTCCATAAAATGTAAACATTGAAATGTAAGGGGCAGACATACGAAGATGAACTATATGAAACAACATAGAGGTTTAAAAACTTTTAATTACATATTTATTTTTCCTACAAGTGTTTCGCACATTACAACGCGAGAATAAAAATATGCACGACAAATTGAAAAACTTATTGAAATGGGTTAAAAATAGCATTTGTATGTCGCATGATTCTTGTAACGAATGCTCTCCAATTAAAAACATTTTGAAAAGCGCGGTTTAAATGCCGAGATCAGAATGAGGCGAAATGCAACATCAAGTTTTATTTACAAAAATACATATAAACACATTTTATTTATAAAAATATCGTTTTTATGCATTAATGATTATTTCTAAGCGATTATTGAGTAATTAAACGGCCAAGTGTTATATAATTGACATTATAATTACATATAATTGTCGTTTTACAGTTAAGAAATGCATTGACATTATATTATCTGGATCAGCGGTGTTTTTGATCAATATAAAAGCTTAGTTTTGGTCATTAACGTGTTAAGCTTATAAATAGTGTCTTTTCCACCTGTCGTTATCCTACAATTAGGGTTCTGCCTCACCTTTTTTATGTATGTTTTCAAATATCCGCTCCCTGGCAACAATCTGTCGGGTACCTATCTTTATTTTTGGCTCTTATTGGCGTTGTAACTCCTGAACCAATTTTGATGACAATCTCTACGAGTGAATCAAAATTATAAATTTAGGTGATACATTAACACTTAAAACAATATTTCAATGGAACTAAATTATAGAATAGTATATCTGCCATTTGGTAAAAATCACATCGTTGGGATAAAAACACAAGGCGAAACGTGGGTGTCTTGTCTGCTACCAAGGGAACCTCTGCCTACCCCTTCCGGAAAAAAAGGCGTGAGTTTATGTTTATAGTAAAAATATATCTAGTACAAAGCACCAAGTGGGTATTCAGTTGAATAATTCAATGATTTTCGATGTTTCCATTAATATCATCGTGGCTTATAATTTTATATTTTATAGTGGCCCTTCATGGCTCTGCCCAAGTGCAGATTCCCTTTTTTTTTAATATTCTATCGCCTATATTCATCAGTGATAATGTAGGATTCTAATGTTGAAAGAATTCTTCAAATCGGTGCAGTCATTTCAGAGTCTAATCAATGCAAAAAAACAATCAAATCTTTCCTCTTTATAATGTTAGTTTACTAATGTATAATATTGTAACGGGTCATTTTTATGAGCGATGAGTAAAGCAACCTATTTTAGTATGGCGATGGTGCTGGCAGTTATATTAAGAAGAATAGAATAAAGATTTGAATACAGAACGGAGTTGTCAATGACTGATGTGAGGGATGGCCGAGTCGGAATATTATCACGCCACGATTAATCTAGTTGTAACCTTTTACACAAATTTAATATGCGAGTTGTACGTGTGGAGAGCCATGGTATAAATGTACATGATGTTGAAAAAGAATAGAGGAGTTATGATTACTCAATCGTCGTATTATTTGTCTTAATAATATAGACGACTATCTGTTCCAAGTTCTTTCTTCAAAACTGTACAATAATAGCAATAAAGTGATGTCTGGTAAACCCGTTAGTAATGGTGAACAATAATTGCGGTATGTAGGGGACCGTGTTCTTAACCACTTCAATGTACTGTATGACTGCGATGACTCGGCGATTCGGTTGAGATGTGAGTTCAGTGTCGTCTTTATTTGTGGTATCTTAGTTATTTCTTGTATTTGCACGGCAAAAATAGATTGTCTACGATTTTTTGGCGTTCGAATGAGTCGTTGTCATTCTGTTGTCAAAATATTAGGAACAGTTTTTCTCTCTTTACATTTTATTATTTTTGTATATATTTATATTGGACATGTTAGTACTATTAAACTACGAGTATAAATGCTTTTGTTTATGTTAAAAATATATCTCAATCAATGAGTTAAAGATATATTTTTTTGTAGTTCCAAATTTTTCACTTGTGAATGACGCACACCAGAGTGTCACAGATTGTACTTCTACGACAATTTTTATGTCGTCTCGCAGTGTCGACTAGCGGCAGCAGTGTAGGCAGTGCAAGATTCGATTCCTCTCACTTCCACTTCAGGGTTATGTAGTAATATTTATGTGATCAACAAATCACCCCACAGTTGGGCATTGCGTAACATTCATTAGTGACACCAGTACAATAGAGCTAACTCGCTCTGCGGTCATAATCGGTTAATGTGGCTTTTCCAATTATATATACCGCAGAGACCACATGTTAATTATAATGTTGGTTGAACGCGTGTTTCAAAGGCTTGGGGATGTTTGCAGAGTAATTAAAGACAATTGTCCCGTGAAATTTTTATATGTGACTTTTAAATGTCATTGACAAAAATAAGTTGACCTTTATTTAATGTTTAAAGTATATGTTGACCTAAGCAGTATTAAAGTTCTAAATACCTATATTAGGTTAGATTTAAGTAGCCAGATCTGATATTATACTCGGTTGAGTAATAAATCGATATTACCCTTTTTGTCTCCCAAGGGCTAAAGGATCCGAAATAGTTTTTCCATTCGTAAATAAGCATGAATCGAGCAAATAATAACTTGAAGTATTTGGGATGAATTAAATAAAATCAGTTTATAAATATTCGCTTTTTAAGAAATTTATAAGACGTCTGAAATACAAATCGATTAAGTTGCCAACCGCGAAGTCTAGATATCACCAAAGAATTATCTATAGGTACAAAAGATTAAATTAATGCTGCTGTCTTGATGCCATCACAATTACACAAAAATAAAATGTTCTTAATATATTTTAGTGCTGTAAAACCACCATGAGAAATTCACTAGTACAATTTTAATGTATGCTAATTCATCTAGCAATAATATACGGAGTCTAACAAAAGCTAATTTCTTCTAAACTACAATTAATTTAAAATCCCTCCTTGCTTAGAGTCATTATGCGCCAATCAAGTCGACTAATCACTCGCTAATATAATCGAAATTCGCCTTTTATTATGTTAAATCGCACGGCCGACTTTTGATCCATTGTAGAAATTAAAAATGGCCGATTTCATCTCGGTTACGGTACGGGCAATAACTCATATTTCCCGCTTTACCGACCAAATTGACTGTGTAATTAGAATCTCGGCGGCAATTCATCCCGACTGGCTGTGACAAACTCACGCTGCGTTCAGAAACCAGTGTGTACACAAAAGGTTCCCCCGAAGAAATTCGCAAACTAAATACAACACCGCAAAAACAGGGCGTACATGCATTCAATACCAAATTACTATTGAATTTAAGATTTCTTCTCGAGCATTTTTTAATATCGTATACACGTCTCGACTCGCAAAATATGGGGTCCGCGAACAAAAAACGTTTCTTATTCATCCGCATAGAATTTGGTACGGTTGGTACTTTTTACAATTTTCGAACGCACATCAATATAAGGTTCAGTTTTGGCGGGAAACGTGTTTATGTGCAGTAAGGAACGTGCCAAATGTCAACGATGCTGGCTGAATAGAAGCGAACCAGTTTTAGCGGACTTGGATTTTTAAATTTTAGAACGTTTCATAATCAAAGAAAACATGATTGTGAGTTCAACGGGGGGAGACAAGCTTGAGACTGCGAGACGACTCGGAACAACTCGTGCCAAATCTAAATGTCTGCGTTTATTCAATGTTTTAGCTGACGCACTGAGTCTGTTAAATCCCGGATTAATTTTGTTAGATCTGGCTAGTATTACGTTATAATTGATATTTCACAAACGAGAGCTGGTTTGCTGCCAATAGTTGGTGGTTTTCACTTATTGCATTTCGTGGACAAATATGTAGAAAACAGTTCAGTAATTATGCCAATATCAAACCAATTTTGAGTATTAGAACGTTAAAGTTTTTACAAAATAATGCTCCTTTTTTAAATTGTCCAGGTGTCACAAAAGTCGCCAGTACGTTCGTTAGATATTAAAATAATTAAATTCATAATTTTGAATATGGAAACGGACAAAAATGTTATCTCTATTGAAACGTGCGTGATTGTATATGTTAATTTTCCCTAAAGTCATAGAAAACAAAACGATTGTGTGGTATGTGCGTGCTAGGTACATATTTAAAATATTTATTAGTACGTAATTTAAGCCGGCCAAATGTTAGTTTGTCGGTTGGAAGGCAGGTGGCGTTCGATCATGAATAATTCACACGACTTTCGGCAACGTCCCCACAAACGTGGGGTATGGTAAAATAATGGAATTCCAATTGGGGACAAATTGACGTGAATCATTCGGATGTGGAAAATATTACGGCTTTTTCAATGTTGTATTATCAGCCCATTTATGACCTATTAGTTGGCACGGAACTCCTCAACTTTTAGGATGAATTAATGCTCTGGTCTTTAACGATGACTTAGTGTCCTCAAGTAGACTCCCAAAGCATAAACTCTTGAAGAACAATATCGTGTATGCAAGTATCCTTCTCATATTTTCTTGCACCAGTAAAGTTAGTCGCAATTGATTTGTATAACTAATAAAAAAAATACAAATTTAAATACAAATAATATACAAATTCATAGGTGTGTCCTAGAGTTGACCCTTTTTTTGCATAAGTCCGGCAAACGAGCAAACGTCACGTGATGGTAAGTAATCACTGCCGCCCTTGAGCATCCACAACGCTGGATCATGGATTTGTTGTCGGTCCAATTGGGGCCAAGTGGGAAAAAAAGGGATGGGAAGAGGAAAGGGGTATTGGGCATTCGGCAATCACACTCAAACGAAACGCAACAGCGAAGCCACTCCAATTTTTGTTTCACAATCCAGTTTAAACCTAACTAAAATATCGCTATCTATATCAATGTTAGTGGGGAATAAAAAGCGTTCAGAGATTGTTCTGTACTGTGCTGTACTGTATCAGCCCATATACGTCACACTGCAGGGCACGAGCCTCTTCTACAATCGAGAGTACCATTGAGAGTGGTTAGACTATATAGGCCACCACGCTTGCCTAGTGCGGGTTGGCGGACTTTTACATACCATAGAAATTTATACAAATCGCTATGGTATGCAGGTTTCCGTACGATGTTTTTCTTCATCGTTTTAGTGCGTAGTGATTGACTATATACACACATGACTCCGAAAAGCGATAGGTGTGCCCTGAGAATTGAACCCGCGATCACCATGAACATGTAGGCAGCCGCGTCTGGTCCGTTACCAACAGGCCACCACGCACTTGAGAGACACGCACGCAGAGATTGTTCACCTTGAGTAAATCCTTATGTGGCGTTGCGAATCACACATTTACAAATATAAAGCTTAAATATACAGACAGATGGGCGACATTTCCCTTTTTGGGCAATATTAAGTGTGTTTATATTCTTATTGGATTCGGCAAATGTTTAGAGAGGCAAACACGGAATCTAAAAATCAGTATTGGAGCGTGAGAACACAAAGTAAGCAGGATATAGAACTCCAATTAGGAAATATTTTAATAGAACATTTTGTATCATTGTTTTTAAGATGGCGGGGTACAGGTGATTAAAAATAATAATAGGTTTGTTGGTAAAGGAAATGATGTTTGGAACATTTTTTTTTAAATCATATTTAGTAGATACGATTATTATTTGTCGACTTATACCGTTAAATAGCATAAAATCGGCAAATAAGTAGTTTCTGAGCGGCTGCCGTTACAGGAGCCAGTACTTTCATATTCAAGGTATATAAAAGGAGGAATGGATGGGAATTTCATATTAAATTGTGAGATGTAAATATCATGACATAGCTAATTCAAAACTAATATAAAATCCAAAATCAAATAGAAAAGAGCAACAAAGAAATAATCATTATCTTGTTTCCCTCTGCCTCATGCCTTACCAATGTAAAACCTCCTTAATCAGTCCACGTGACAGTTGATATAACAAATTACGTTTCTATTTCACGCCAGGCGCGTCCGACTGACGTTGCCTACAAACATTCAGACTGCCTCGCCCAGTCTGTATGTGCCTTTACAACGGAATTCACATGAAAACTATTTCGTACAATTAATCTATTCGCATTTATTACAGTCTGAGAATTTATGCTAATGTAAATTGGCTCTAAGATTTGGTGCGAAATGTATGAATTTATTTGAGGTAGAATTTGGAAAGGTAAGGTTGAATAATGTAGAGATTGATAAATGTGGCAGTTTGTCTGCGTCTGCGGTTTTATTATTAATTTTGTAATTGATAAATAAATTAAATTTGTGTGTTAGTTTTGTGTTTTCGAGTAATATATACTAGTTAAAGATACAAGTTTATTAAAGTTATCATAAATATGTATTTGATTTAATTGATAAGTTTCCTAATAAGAAAGTGATTTGGTCTAAATATATCATTCATAAGAATTTCAAAAAAATATCTTTCATATTTCTAGAACGCTATCAAATTCAAATCTAACTCTTTGGAAACCTATTAGCAGTAAACATATTAAGAAAATTTCAAACTTCTATTTTACTCTAAACCTTATCAAAATCAGGCCAGCTAAAACATCAGCTAACCTTAAAACAACATTTATAACTACTAAGTATACATCACAATTCACAACTTCTACTACTAGTACTTAATAGCACTAAAAACAATATGTTTAAAACAGCAGATGTCCGACCCCTCATTGACGTGCGCGGGCGCCGCGCTAACTGCCTAATTACGATACAATTACAATAATTGCATCGATCGATCCTTCACGACTACTTGAAACGTTAATTGTATGTTTTGCTCCGCGAAATTGCTCGCGATTTTTGTTCTCTTTTTAAATTCACGGTTGATTTGATTTGTTTTTATAATTCTATGATTTATTGGTTGCCAGTTATTTAATGGTATTGGTGTTAGTAATGGACAGTATTTATAGATGTTTTTAATTTAATTACAGTCCCTTTGTTATTAGAAAATAATTTTGATGTTTATTTAAATCGTGTTTTGTACTGATTTATTCAATGTGCATTTTCTAATAAGAGTAATTTCACGAGTAATATTGTTTTTAACAGATTTTTCATTCTTTTTTCACTAGTGATGGCCAGTGCGTTTTCATATTTTATGATTTATCCCTTACAACGTGATTGTAGAGCAAATTATTGAAAGCGATTAAACCAGATTTAAAAATATTTAAACCGACTTTGTGACTACCGCGACAAAATTACTTAGCAACGCCTTCGATGTGTCCCTTTTACGCATCCTCTTTATTATTACAATTTGCTATTAGAAAGTTAACAAAACAAGCCGTAATGATCGAGTTGAGCCTCGAACGATTAAAAATTAGATCGGAGGCTCTCAGAACTTCCTTCCGGCGGATGTTTTCTTCCACTTTCACTGCAGCCGCGCTCACCGCAGCCTGGTGAACTAAATTATTGATATAAAACGAAACATTTTATGTTTGTTAATGGTGAAATTTAATTATGGTTGCATTACTATGTTTATGGTAAGAGAATCGCTAGATATTATTAATCTATAGTGTTCTTATCCAAAACTTACGCACATATGCTTAATTGCAAGTCTAAAGAGAGATTTTTTCTTCTTTAGTATACTTTCAAATCGCTCAATGCGATATGATCACCCATTGCACCATTTTAATTTTTATTTGTATTTATGTATTTTTCAATAAAGACTACAAATATATAAACTATGCCAATTCGCTGTAACCTTGATGTACGTGTTGTCAAATGATTTGGACTATGATCGTATGACCTATTGTTTTCTAGACGTCAATCGTTTTTTTGCTCTTCGTATAATTAAATGCTTTATGTTTCAATTTTATCTTTGAATGTGTATCGATGACGCAAAACCTATTTTATTTTATTAAAGCCAGAGCAGGTACGTGTACTCTCGATTGTAGAGGCTCGTGCCCTGCAAACGTCCCACGTTATGGACTGATATAGATACAGCTACAGAAGGCCGGAGTATTGTTTTGTAATTGCATTGTATTGGCCCCTGCTGTTTCACTCTCCTGGTATTTAGAACAAGACATCTAGGTAAAGAAGATTTGAAATCTATTTTAGACATAGGTACTTAAATTTTTATATTCCAATTAAACGTAAAGCAAGTATTTTAACATACATACATAAACTCACGTCTTTTTCCTAGAAGGAGTAGACAGAGGTGTAATCAGGACACCCTAGTTTTGCTTTGTGTGTTCCGTCCCACGATGTGATGGGGGGCCTATCGCCATATCAGGCACAAATTCCTGACTCCGGGCTAATAATTAATAGAAAAATCCAATATCACTATGGCCAACCCGGGTTTGGAATCCGAGACCTCAGCTTTGTAACGTACCGTAGTACTACTGCGCCACCTATTCTTTTCTCATTTTGCATTCTCATTATCACTAAAATACTGATTTAACGTTTTTGTAACTCCTAACTTAATACCAGTCATATTTTTGCACAAGGTTGACATGTTTTCACCACCCTGCTATGTTATTACGATAAGGATCTGCTAGGTGACCAAAGTTTCACAACACTAATTGCAAAAATTCCACCAATAAACATAATGTCCAAATTCAAATAAAGATTACATCAAAACGAGGATATAAATATTAGAAAGTCAATAAATAATTTCCCCTACATCCGATAATGTCGGATAATACTTGGTTAACGGCAGCGCGTTGAAGCTGTGTTTTATTAAAATGTTATCTGTGGAATCAGTGACCATATGGCTGGCCCTATATGGCAGGGCCGCGCTTTTCACAACTAAATATTTCAACTTATAATTGGACGGCAGGAATCTTATTAAATCCGCCATTCGTGTTAATGTATTTTAGATTTTTTGTGCTGTTGGGTAATTTAAAACTGCGTCCAAATACGACTCTGTGTATGCCTGTCTGTGTGCTTAGTTGAAAAGAGTTGGATTGAGTTGCAATGTTTTTTGTTTAGTTAGAAAACACTTCATCGAAATAAATTTTAGTATAATTTTATTGCGTCCGTGCGAAGATGGCTGGGTCGATAGTTAATTGTATTTTTTTTTATTGCGATGAATGACGAGATGAACATGCCATTCGCCTGATGGTTAGCGATATGACCGCTTATGGACAGTAGGAAAACCAAACACCATGAATTACAAAGCAACGTTTGGCATTCCACTGACATCTTGAAATCGTATGTTTAATGCACTTATCTCAGGAATTAACAGGTTTGAGAAATAGTTAATATTTTGTGGTTGAATTCACATTTATCGGTTATAAACTATATCATTGAGCTATGATTCAAAAAGGTGCAATATTAATATCATATACATCGAACTATGAGTAGAAATGATTATGTACTCATTGTGACTATGAAATCATGATTGCTTAATGCACTACCTGACGGCAAGACCCTTTACAATATTTTTAATAAACAATCTTCATAGCTAAACAATGCGAATTTCCGTTACTTGTCCAAGTTATTATTCGCAAATCAAAAATAATAAGAGTGTCTCAATATCCGTGGGCAGATGTACCGACCCCCGGCTTGCCAAATCCGCGCCATTGTTACAACCGCTCGAAATCTTTAACAATATGAATTGTCATCCAATCTGGAGCAGAAAATCTTCATGCATTGTTACCGCCAGCCTTTAGGAAGTGTGCGAAAGACGATGCACCCTATATAAAGATTGCATTTCTTACTGTTTATTTCCGATTCACTTAAATAAACCTTATTGTATAGTATGTAAGGTTTAATTTCCAATGAGCGGATATAAGGGCAACTTTGTCGATTACCTTCGTTCCGATCTAGTTTTTTTTTTTAACTAACATGTAAATGGTATGATTTATTTGTGACAACAATGGTTCCTTGGCGCACCGTTGTGGGAAATTTACGAGGCAATATCAAGGGGCGCGTTACTCAACTTTGATTATTGATTGTTATAATTTACAACGGGACAGATGGTTTTTTAGGTGGGAAGGTAGGTTGAAAGGAGGTCGGTATTATATAGTAAATACATACGAATAAAAAAAATATTTATGTTGTTATACATACCTGCCTAGTTTAAATATTGTAAGTTAGCCATTTTATGTTTCTTTACAATTTCAAAAATTAAGTTTTTTTTACATGCATGACAACAATATAATATTTTGGACTGATTTGTAAATTCTTAACTTAATAATGACATATCAAAATTATTGCATTGCATACACAATTATATTTAATAAAAATATATTATATATTGATACAAGTGGCTATAAACATTGTAAGTCTCAAAATGGAATTACGACGGCGATAATAAGGAACTTAATAAAAAAACTCCATCAAAACGTAATAGTGAGTTGAACAAACAATTTTATTACATCATACACAATAAAACGTAACTTGCAGTTTATTAGTTTTACGTTTAACCCAGCTTCTAGTCTATAATGGAGACATACATTTTTATCTCTTAATGATAGTAACCGTCTTTTAAAAAGTGGATTAATTCCCCTTCAAATTCGATTGTCGTCTAGGCCGTACCGTTGTTCCTTCGCCTATTATTCGCAAAATATAGTTCGAATTTCGAATCCATTGTCGAAGGCTGAAAAAACACGTATCCTTGCGTTTTCAAAATGGCGGTTGCGTATTTTCTAGTATAAACCGGTTTAATTTTCAACGGTTTGGTTATAAAGTAAGTTTGATTAATGTGTCATTCTATTGTTAACATTTACTTTCACTTATTATTAAACGGGCTATATACTCTATGCCGTTTAAAGACAGGTGACAAGGCGGAATTCAAAAGAAATCGACATAATTCATAAGGATTATAAGAAAACCGTCAATGATTATTATAGATTAAAAAAACTACACTGTTCATGTATACAGTTAAGTTTATAAATTAAAATTAAACATATTAAGATATCATAACTGACTGAACTCATCACTCAAAGTCTACCAACCAATTTCATAAATTACCCTTGTTCTCAATTTTAACTCTCGAGTAAACTTTAACTTCATTCACTTGCAATACATTCCTAAGCCTTCCGATGCATCGTAAAATTACTAGTAATCAACTAATTAATAGGTCAATTTACAAAATTACCTCCCGATCGTGTGAAAGTAGCTTTTACAACTGAATCCAAGTCCTTAAAGCCGTTGTTTACGCAGTACGTGATAGTTAAGGGTTTTTGTTGCTTTTCGGGCCATAAATTAGGATGGTTTCGAGGGACCCAGGTGTCCGGCTTATCAATATAAATCAACCTTGCTTGGCCCTTGACCTCCGGCATGGATAACGTATGGGGTAAGAAACCACCACCACTGGCACTTGTTAGTTTATGATTTAGCATGCATGGATAGGAATTGGATTAAAACAGTATGAATACACGAAGGATACAACAAATATATTTAGATTTGAAGATAATTTTTAAAATGTTTTCAAAATTAAAATTTTCATACTTATAGATTGCCCATATGAAGCTGTGCGTTCGGTTTTGGTTGTGTTATTGTATATATTTTTAATTAAATTTAAGTAACCATTCGCCATTAATCAAAGTATCGAAACTGTGGTCAGTAAGTGATTTTATTTATATTTATTTATTTATATTTATTTACAAAAAATATAACATCTTAACAGCCGAAGCCAACACGACGCTATATCAAATAAAAGAAAATAACTCTAAGACTATAATATATAGTTCTTCCGTTTAACAATCTAATATTCAAAATTCAATTAAATTGGTGCACCAATTTGACACTGATATGAAGACAAATAAACGAACGCATATCTTTATTACAGCAAACATAATTAATGTATGTAACCTTACCGCCCCACTTTATCAACCCTTTGCCAGTTTTTTGACTTGTCCCTCGCACGCCGTCATAACTTCGTGAGAACGACTTTGAAGCTTAAAAAATGATCGACAAAAAAGGTTTCGAACCACCTAGCGCATAAACTTGCTAATGGAACGGTTTTAGTTCTTTTTTCAAATATTTTCGACCTGAGAACCAGTTTAAAATTCAAATAAATTCAAACTACATTTTGATACTGTTTGTAAAAAAGTTCCGTATCACTGTGATGTATAAAAAATATCGGGGCTGTACGGTTTTATTCCAGAGATTTTTACCTCGAACCCTTTTAAAAAGATCACAAAAAGTGCAAACTTCCTTGTTTTTTAAGTGTTTGATATTTTTTTAGTTACAATAATAACAATAAAAGCCCTTTTTATGTTTAGCATTAGATGTAAGAAACTTCACAATTACTATTCAAAACCAAAATTGACCATTTTCGAAAGCAAATTAAATAAGTAAAATCGTTCTTTCATATTCATTTATATTTTTAGATTTTTTCATTTTAGATATAATATCACAAATGCTAATGAGAAAATAATTAAGACAAGAGCTCTTGAACTCAAAAAACTATCACCGACAAAGGTAAACAATTATCTGATGTTATCGGGTCCATTATTATTCTTACCCCACAAATTACGACCCTCCCGACGCAAAATGGCGGTGCTAGGACACGTGATAAAATCAAACCTCTCAATCCTTAATAAATTCTTACTGCAGTACCAATTACTTTGGTAAATCATTTGCATATTTTTTGTATCGTGAGTCTCTTTAATCAGATGCACGTTCCTTTTAATTTAAACAATTTAAATGACAATAAACTTTTTGTTGTTTGGCAACACAGGGAAGTGAAATAATTTATAATCTGTGGCATATGTCTCGTCTTTTGTTTTGCAAAGTGGAATCACTCGACAGATGGGGTCTCAAGGATCATAAAACGCCTTAAGAAATTATTGATTGTACAAATTGACGCAACTGAAGTTGAATCCTTTTATTTCCTGTCCTTGCCAATACTTACGTGTTATTGGTACATTACGTTTATATTTGTTTTATATTTTGTGACGTAGGTACCGCTGAAGTTACACAACCTTTATATTTTAACCCACAAAATGACCATAAATATTTAATAAATAACTTTTTAAAAGGAAATCCTTTTGAGAAATATGCAAATTGTCGGTTACGGTATTTTTCGTTTAAGTCTCGATGTAATAATATATACATAGTATTTATATGAATGAACTACAAGCCACAGCTACAAGCTAACTGCTCCGAAGCTGCCATGTAAAAGCAACCAGAAACAATTCAAGTTGATTTATAGCAACATTATTTATGTTAAATATATCGTTGTGGAATCTTTTACGTTTTATGTGGCTGTATGAACAATGGAGTCTTTGCCGGGTGGTTTAATGTAATATTATGTAAGTTTAGTTCAATTCTTATTTCTGTTTTGGAAGTATCTAAGTTATTTGTTAATTAATCTCATACTGCGTATGGATTCGAATAATTAATGAAATTTAAACTAATTAACAATTACATTTTTTGCTGCCGAGTATTTATTAATCCCAAATTAGTTAATTGAAAATATGAAATAAAATATTTTCACAAAATTCCAGTTTCTTGTTCGTAATTTCATTATTTGAGGAATTAATTAATATTCTTACAATTTTGTTAAAGTACCTATAGTTCTGTAGGCACGAATAACAAAATATGAAATATTACAGAAGTACGATGATGTACATAATTCATAACGTAAGGCGAATTAATCCCTTGCAATTTTTTGCACTGAATCTTTTGTGTCATGTTATCTATTTCTAAGCTTTTCTCATAAATAATGTTTTTGATAAATTGCTGACAGGGGTTTGAGAATTATTCAATCCGTGACGTCTTTGCAAAACTTAGGATTAATGGTTTGTTTTCTTTTGAGATCTGAAATTTAAAAAATAGTTCAAGTCGACTTCTTTGTAAGGACTGCATTGCTCTATAATAAATATAACAATTTGGCGACGTTATAAAACAAAATGCCATGGTTATTGTCTTGGCGAAATATTTTAATTTAATTTAACAAGCGACATACTGCCTTAATTTCTTTATAACCAATGGTCTAAATTTAAATTACTGCAAATTGATCATAATATTGTTATTGATTGGTAAGTAGCAAAATCATCATCTGCATTAAATTAATAACAATAAGATATTAACATACAAGTGGCGCTAACATTAACCCACTAAACTTTACGATTAGACTTCTTAAAAATAAAATATCGATTATGCCGAACATCGAATATCGATTATGTAATCGATACATTTCGCGCAAACGATTATTCTAGATAGCGTGTTACATATCAATAAAACCTAACGACTCATGCACTAGACTGTGAAACATTCTCATCGACCTAAAAAAAATCTTTAGAGCTGTTTTTGAAATCGCGCAAAAAGTCCGCACACGGTCCGCTGAGCTGGGGCGCTTTATTTAGATCTGTAATCGCACCTCCTTGTCTAACGCGCGGTTTGTGGGTATATGCGTCCCTTTCTATCGTTAATTAAGGACATGACTGACCCTTAAAGGTGAGCTGATATTTTGAAGTGCATGAGAAGTGGTTGTTGTGATCCTTTGTTTTATTGTGTTGGCCACGAGTGTGTGAGAGGCTTTCGAGGGGTTTGACGTACAATTGCTTATTGACTTTAGGCATGAAAGGTATACTCGGCGCAGAGAGAAAAGGAATTTAATTCGCGCGGCAAAAATGTGCGTGTTTTTTTTTTGGTAATTATCACGCAATTCAATAAATGTGGCATGAACTTTTGTTAAATTTAGATTTACGTTTTTTTTTAAGTTGCATGTTGGTAATTAAAGATAGACGATGCAACGAATATCATGATCATTACGGCACATAAACATACGAGAAATAAAAAGACAGTAGGTATTAATTATCCTACAAAACTTTTCGTGGTTTTCAAATTAAAATTCGGATGGCAGTAAAAGAATATGTAAGAAATTTTCCTTACATTATTACACTATTTTCTCTCAGAACAAAAATTATTTATGTAAACCATGTTCAACTTAATTTAATTCATATTATCAACATATTTCTCTTATGTGAGAGGGTGCCTGGATGTGTACCACCGCAATGTCTATTTCTCCCGCCGCAGCAGTGTAAATGCACTGTTATGTTCCGGTTTTAAAGACATTGTAGCCAGATTAACTACTGGACATAATGAGACTTAACAATTAACATCTTATGTCTCAGGTTGGCGAGCGCAGTGGAATGCCAAGCATTGCTTTGTAATTAATGGTGTTGTTTGGTGCTACTGTCCATGAGCGGTCGTATCGCTTAGTGCTTACCATCAGGCGTATAGCAAGCTCGTCCCGCCATTCATTGAAATAAAAAAAAACACAAACACTTTTATTTAAAAGAAACATTTCCGTGCAATGTAACCATTTGTTCCTTAGAACACTTATGGCGTTCCTTCCGCTTCATAACTCATAGGCAGCCATTTTCCCACAAAATTAACATAGCATTAATATTGATAGGACATAAATAATTTAACACATAACACATTGCATCACAATGACAATGTAGGGACAACGCGCAACAGTTCTTTTCAGTGCGAAAAAATAACACATTGCGAATTTAATTCAGTAGTTAATTAGAGCTTGGAATCTATACTTTTTTCTGGCGACAGTTATCTTCAGATGGCGATGATACGAGCGCTTATCGCTTAAGCTATAACGTAACGCTTAGAAAATACAGATAATAAAAGCGCCGTGTATGTCTCTGTAAAAAGCGTTACTGTTAGACTTCTTATACTTTATAAACTGATAATGATTTTAGAATCTTAGATAAGTATACCGTTAGTGACTTAATCTTAGTCGTAGAAAACATTTCAAAATGTACAAGGATGTTTGTTAATCTTTCATGCAGAAACTACTGAACCGATTTAGAGGAAACTTAACAGTACTGTGGGGTATATATACATTAGAATAACACATGAACTTTAATTTATAAATATATTGAGTAATTGATAACATTATAAGGATAAATGTTAAGTAAGTTGCAACTGGATGAAACGATCGAACCGCTAGAAATAATCTATGGCAATACTCTTTCCAAAACGATAATGAAAAAAGTTTTAATACCGTGTGGAAATTCTAATACTAATAATATTGTGTACATGTACCTAAGAAGATAATTAGAGAATAATAATTAATAATTGGTCATTATGAATGAATAGAGAATATAGTTAATATTTCAGCATTAGTCATTATAAAATAAATATTAAATTATTTTTATATATTATGCCAGGACCAAACCCGCAACCGCTCGTTTCACAACCGGCTTCCCCACCATTGCGCCACGGAGGCTGTCAATTTGGATTATATCCTTCATTAACGTCGAAATAAAGTTCGATTAGATTTTGTTTTTCGAATATTTCAATTCAGTTTTGTTTTGATTTTTTGAGCTGTTCAGTACGTAAATGATGATATGACATTGAAGTGGGTTCTGTCTGGTCTGATTATGTTATCAATATGGATCTGTCTGTGGCCGAATTGCAATGCATAGACATGCCGACTAATAAAAATGTGAAATCATGTTTGTTTGTCCGTTTTTCGTGTTGAAACGGAGTATGGAATGTATTATTTCTTATATTCATATAACATTATATACAGCCGGGCTGTCTCGGCGGTGCAGTACAGTACGATTGCAAAGCTGAGGTCTCGGGTTCGAATGCCGGTCGGAAAAAGTGATATTGGATTTTTCGATTCATTATCTGCTCAAGACAAGACAAGCTCACCCCCTATCACATCGTGTGACGGAATACACAAGGCGAAACGTGGGTGTCCTGGTAGCACCTCTGTCTACCACTTCTGGGATAAAGACGTGAGTTCATGTATGTATTCTATACAGTGCGACGCCTTGGCGTCAGTATATAATTACATAGGCAGTGTGGTATAATTACATGGGCAGTATATCAGTAGCATACGATATCAAAATTATTATTCGTAAAAATTAAACGTGAACTCTCCACATCAGTGTAGGAATGGTAATCATACTACACTTTCCTTTCTTTAAAGCTGAGTCTTGACCGTTATATGATAAATAGACACACGGATATATTAAAAGTATCTTAAGCAATAATTGTAGTATACAATAAATTAAATTATAATAAGACAGAAAGTAAGACCAAGATAATATACTCGAACAGAAACGAATATACAACAGGTGGTCGCAAATAGTCATGTCCAAAGAGATGTCTAATCCCGACTCGTCTTGAACAATAGATGACCTTATTTCTATGAGGTTACAGAGCGATCTTCAAAGAGGTTTGAAATAAGTAAACCTTATTATAGATAAGTTTAATACGGTTTTTGCGGCAGGTATACACTTGGGAATAAATAGGTCAAAATTTGTATTTATTTTAAGATTTTAATTCTTAATTTAAAAATATTCTTTATAATTAATTATATGAATGTGCTTGTGCTTAATATAATTTTAATTGAACATATGACATTTCTTGTTGCTAAGGAAAGTTTCTTCTCTATAGATAAATTTTCTTAAACGGTTATTGCAACTTAAAAAATATATTCAAAGACTGCATATATTAGCTTTATCATGATTTTGAATAAATATTTAAGATAGTTTTAAGGACACAATAAAATAAGTTTCAAAAGTTAGTCTATGAAAGTTCGTAACGTTTATCGAGATCAAAATTAAGAAGGCGTGAATTTTACCACGGATTATAATTGTATATAGAGTTAAATACCATGAAAAAATATGTTGCTTGTAGTTACTACAATCCATTAAATATTAATAAACATAATACAACGTTAAAGTTTATTCACAAAAACATCTTAAGTTTGGCTTAATACATAGGAAAATAATAAAATACCGGCTACATAAATAAGGCTTTTTGAATATTATACATAAAAGTAGATAATACACACATACAGACACATGCATACAAAGTTGCAGAGAATATCTCAATTGAATGGAGACCCGACTCACCGTATCCTTAGCTCCCGTCGCAAGAAAAGAAATCCCTATTGCACAATGACACTACTGACAAAAAACATCCAACTGTCATTTCACTTCACACAAAAAGAACACGTTCCAAAATCAAAATAATTGATAAAACACATCTAAAAATACATATTTGATGTGTATTCCATTTTGGAATTGGAATACCGTTCCATTTTCGAATGAAACCGCCGTAGGATGTGTTCGCGCAGACTCGCGTGTTTTCCCGCGCAATGCCCGCGTTCGAATAACATAGAATTCTATTTTACCTGGGGTCCGTATGACATTTGCCACATGATGCGTGTGTCTCTTTCACTCATGCATGTTTTTTATGCACATGAGTGGGATAGGTATAGTGGTATTCAAGGCGGAACGGTCGCGAAGATGTCGCAGGGGTCTTTTTTGTACCGTTGTATTGTTTTCCCACCTTATCTTGGCGGCGGCGGAGTATCAGTGTCTCCTTGATAAGACCCATTGATAAAAATCCCATTAAAAGTGTTTGAATGGGCAAGTTATCTACTTTCGGTGTTCTTCGGTATATCGAGATTTCCCTAGTTTTGCAAACAATGTTAAACTTTTTTAGAATCAATTATTTAAAATGTTGTTACACAAAACAAAATAAATCTATTGGAGATTTTTGTGCACGAGTAAAATACTTTCACGGTTAAAATTAAAAAGCCAATGGTCCTAAAATAATAAAATATCGACGCGTTATGCCGGCTCCAAGAAGTTACGGGATACGGCCAGGTAGAAGGTCGCGTAGAAATTATATTTATTTTTGATTCCTCGTGATGTTTGCCTTAAAATAAAAATTATGAGCCCTTAACCATGTTGGACTAGTATGGTAAGGTTAGATGCCATATCGCTCCCTAAGGGAAGACCTATCTCCATAAGTTATTATAAATAGGGCAATAAAAATAATTTAAAACGTTGGATTGTAGGTAGAGTCAATACCAATTTTTGAAAGTGGTTCCTCATCTTAGGTTTACTAGACTTTTAGAAACTTCTTGGCAAAGCAATGGTGACCATCAAACATCGAATTAACACCACCTAAAAAATGGGTATACTCACCTACTCACTTATTATTGTAAATAGTTCCTTATAAGCTGTACCATACATGAAGTAAAATTAAAAAATCAGCAGTAGTGACCACGTACCGTCAAAGCAATAGATTTCGTTTTTATTGCGTAGGTCCGGCAAACGAGCAAACAGGTCACCTGATGGTAAATGATCGCCGCCCATAAACATCCACAACGCTGGATCATGGATGTGTTGCCGGCCCAATTGGAAGGGAGTGGGAAGGAAAAAGGATGGGAAGAGGAAAGGGGTATTGGGCATCCGCCAAAAGATATTGTTAAAAAACAAAACAATCTTAGTATATTCACTTTCTTCTCTTCAGCAACAGCAAGTCCAGTGCTGAACATAGGCCTCCATCAAGGATCTCCACAACGACCTGTTGGAAGCGGCCTGCATCCAGCGAAATTATATTCCCCTACTTACGACTTAGTATTCATAATATAGAGGGAGCGCTGCCACTCCAAAAACGTAGATAAAAATGGCGGTGGACACCATTTTCTGCTCTCCTATTGGCTGACATTTGACAGGTCGTCCAACATGCACGAATTATTTGAAAAAGAAAAATAAAAATAAGTAGTTCAGGACCATTGAATTCTACTCAAACTAGTTTTAGACGGATAGTAACTAAATATACTTTCGGTTACTAACATAATTTATAGCAATTTGTTCTTAGATATTATAATTAGTTCAATTTTCACTAATATGTCAGTGCTGCCAACATTAGGAACAAAAAAACATGCATACATAAACGTCACGCCTTTTTCCCAGACGGAGTAGGCAGAGGTGTAACCAGAACACCCACGTTTCGCCTTGTGTGTTTCGTCCCATGATGTGATAGGGGGCGAGCCTAACGCCGTATCGGGCCCAAATTCCTGACTCCGGACTGATAATGAATAGAAAAATCCAATATCACTTTGCCCGACCCGGGATTCGAACCCGAGACCTCAGCTTTGTAATCATACCGTACAACTACGCCACCGAGGCATTACGAACAAATAAATATGTACGTTTTTGAAGGCGCAAATGTAGGACAGCGCTTCCTCTATATCCTCCAAGCTTACCACTTACTAATCTATCTATTACACGTACAAACTAACAAGTCAGACAGTTAATTCCACTAAACTATATTCTATTACTGTTAACCAACAGCAGACCGTTCACGGAAAGTGTTTAATTACAGAACGGATCGAACCCACTGACCAAGTAACGGCGGTCCGCTGGTAACGGGTGGCGGTGACTTGCGCTTGCTGTGGTCACTTGTTGCCATGTGGGACTTGGGATTGTGTTTGTTCGATGATTTATGGCACTGAGAGATATTTTTTTATTTTATCCTAAAATAAAATATAATATGTAACATGTAGTGTACAATATAATACTAGATTTTACAGATTTGATCAATTTACAGCTTTCGTGGTCCCCCCCGTGACCATGAAAGTAAAAAAATGTAATGATTGAATCAAATTCGCGATAAAATCCGTAAAAATATTTCATAGTTTAACATTCGCGTAAATCTATGTTCGATCTTATTTTTGTTTCGCGTAAATATATACACCATTATATACTAGACTGAGAGGATTGACTGTTTAAAAAAAAAGGTAAGTCGTTAGTTCTGAAAACTTACATTTGCAAAATACAACTCTACATTTACTCTACATTATCTATGGTAATAAAATATGGGTATATGGGTTTGGTCCCGCGACCTTTACCAGGCTGTCTGACCACCTTGTGGACGGGACGTCGCTGGATGCAGGCTGCCTCCAACAGGTCTCTGTGGAAATTATTGGCAGAGACCTATGTTCAGCAGTGGACTTTCTTTAGCTGATGGATGGATGGATGGAAATGGGTGGGTTAAAATTATTTTGGTAATAATATATGGGTGGATTCGATTTTTGTGTATATTTTATTTAAAATATTCAAGATTCCAATACCACAAAACTTGATTTAGACTTTATTCATTGATATAGGAGTAATTAAATTTAAAAATATTTTGAACGTGGAACAACGAGACCTATTCATTTGTCAAGATAATTTGACCAAAGTATTATTACTTCTAACAGTATTGCACGAGACTTTATGAACTGTTGACTAACACGGCTTCAGAAACTCATCTATGTTAAGAAACGGCGCGTTCTCTCAACAAAACCAACTGCGATCTTGCTTTTCTTTCTTTTCTCTTCTTTAAAATTACATTTAATAATTATATTAAAGCTATAAATATGTGCAGTAATATAGTCCATTAAAAACGCCTTTATTCCAACAATATTTAGATCAGATACCAAATGTGTAAGTAGTTTTGCAAGACAACAAACAAATAATTACGCGTTGGGGGCGACGCATAATGTGTTCACCTGTCCTCACCGTGTTATTATGCATTCGTAAAAACATTTTGTAATACATAAATATTAGTTGATATGAGTGTCCACTAGTGGTTCTCAAACTTTAAAAAATAGGTCTTAAGTTTAACAAATTCTGTTTAACAAACTCTGTTTAACAAAATATATTTAACAAAGTTTGTGCGTGGTGGCCTGTTGGTAAAGGACCAGACGCGACTGCCAACATGTTCACGGTGGTCGCAGGTTGAAATCCTAGGGCACACCTCTGACTTTTCGTAGTCATATGTATTGATAATCAATGACCACGTACTATAACGGTGAAGGAAAACATCGCGAGGAAACCTGCACACCATAACGATTTTAATGAATTTCTATGGTATGTAAAGTCCACCAACCCGAACTAGGCCAGCATGGAATATATGGCCTCCCCCCTTTTAATCGTACTTTAGATTGAAAAGGAGGCTTGTGCCCTGCAGTGGGATGTATAATACAGTACAGATTTAGTATTAGCAAAAATCATTATGATGCACCCATGGTGTTGCAGATGTTCATGCGCGACGGTGATCACTTGACATCAGTTGAAATGTATGCTTGTCTGCTCCCTGCAACATAAAAATTTGGACAGCAACATGACGCATGTTAAGAGCCGTCTGTAAAACGAGAGACTCTGCGTTCGATCCCCGCACGAAGACAATTTTTGAGCGTCGTATTTGTATTTATTTTGGGCCCGGGTATTGTGATATCAAAAGAGCCTCTTCTGATGCCCACGATACAAGATCTGGTGTGATATTGTCGTGTTAGGACTATGTATGCGACTGTTGCTTATTTGTTTATCGTTTATTTTATAATGTTGAGAACTTCTGTCCGGTTTGACAGCAGGTGTATAACATGCGCACGCGCCGATCTCCAGACAATATAAATATCATCGAACAGTTTTCTTTATTCACAACACGTTAATTTCTCGCTTCTGACAGCCAGTTCTAATAACATGTTGATAAATGATCTAACAAAAAATCCTTTAACTGTGTCTCGTAGTTAAAATGTTTTGTATGTAATTTAGATGTTCAGTTCGATTTAATTATAGAGAAACATGATCAAGAAATAGAGCTCTACATGCATACATACATGCATACATAAACTCATGCCTTTTTCCCAGAATGGGTAGGCAGAGGTGCTTTGTGCAACCAGGACACCCACGTTTCGCCTTTTATTTTCGTCCCACGATGTGATAGGGGACGAACCTGTCGCTATATCGGGCACAAATTCCCAACTCCGGGCCTATAATTAATAGTAAAATATCTTTTTGCCCGAACCGGGATTAAAACCGATACCTCAGCTTTGCAATCATACAACTTCGCCATCGAAGTAATCAGAAATAGAGTTCTATACAAAAAAATTGAAGATGTACGAACTTTAGTAATCCGCTCTAATCTAGCGTGTTCTAGCTAAGATTTATGTATGGCCCAACCTCTCTCAATCGTACTCTCGATTGTAGAAGAGGCCCGTGCCATGCCACGGGACGTGTATAGGCTTATACAGTACAGTACAGTAATAAAATTTAAACCGTCGAAATCGTAGAAGAATGACTTGTATTCTATTTAAATGTTATTCCATCAATTTTTCAGAGGATAGATTAAATTTGGACAATTATTTGTTTTCAGCTCCTATTTTTTCTTTCTGATTAATTTCGGTGCGGGTTAAAGACAAGTTAGTGTCTCTAAGAGAGTCGCCGAGCTCCGGAGATCGGTGCCAATTCTTTGCTTGCTGTTGGTGATCCTGGCTGACAGGAGTTGCAGTGCTGGGTGTGCGGCCGGGAAAATCTAAGGACATCTTCAAATATTGTCTTATGTAGATGTGAAAGTCAATTTCTTCAGTAGACACGTAGTTTCCTTAAATTCTTAAATAGACAATGTTTAGAAGGACATAATATTACAATAGTATTGTATCCCATTTGCAAACTCAATAGAATTCGATTTAGAATAAAAAAATGTACTTAAAAAATAAATTTATAGCATTATTTTTTGAGATTTTTTGAAAAAACTCAACGGTATTTGTAAATAGCGTCACGGAGTAATTTAACAAGGATGCGATCGGTCACGGCTCATAATACTACTAGTTTCGAATTTCTAAAAAAGTTGTAGTGTGAATACGCCATTGATTTGTTGACTGTTATTGTTCTCCCTTCTTCTTATTTTTTGCGGAAGATTCAGTTGAAGCCATGATGATAACACGAGAAAAACCCGGAATCAGGAATTTGTGCCCGATATGGCGATATCATATTTGCATGCGCCCTCCAGCCAGGTGGAGTGACGATTTGCGAAAGGTCATTGGCAGATGCTGGATGCGACAAGCTGAAGACAGGGTGCAATGGCGCAATTTGGAGGAGGCCTATGTCCAGCAGTGGACAATAAAAGGCTGATGATGATGATGATGGCGATAGGCTCGCCCTCTATCACATCGTGGGACGGTACACACAAGGTGACACGTGTGTGTCCTGAAAGCATCTCGCCTACCCCTAGGAAAAACGCATGAGTTCGTGAATGTATGTGTTTTTATTATTATGGTGATTTTAAGTTGTCAAGATCTTCGAAACAGCACATTTTCCTCGTTATATCTAGCATTGGAAACAAAAAAGTTCCACACTCTTTATTTCCTATTAAATATATTGATAAATGGAGATCTTCACTTTTTCCCGTAAGTACATTGCATAAAAATTATCTATGCAAAATGTCACGCTTCTAAAATCTACACTCACCAACTCAGGCTTTGCATTGCCTGACAGTTTTTTTTATCAAATTAGATCATTCTGAATTAACAAACTAACAATCCCTACACCCCAAAATTAGAACAACAGGTGTGATTATTGCCCAGAGATAATATCAGTTAATTAAATTCTGTTAGCGATAAAACTGTGCGGTACGACTACAATTGGAGTCGGCGGGCGACAAATTAGTAGAATTCTCACGTGTTTTAATTATATAAGCGCTGCCTACCCACCGTGACGGTTGGCGCTTACCGCTTAAACTTACAACTTACGTGTAGTTATATGGAGTTCTACATGAACTTTAAGTTAGTTCATTAGTCCAAGAATACTGCAGATACATGCACTGAATAAATTTAGAGGTTTTAGTTAGATTTTCTTGTTAAGTGTGCAAGTGATTATTAATTGAAAAAAAAAGAAACGGATTTTTTTGGCATTAAATGTTAATATTCCTAACACGCGATTCCGGTTTTTTGATTTTACAGCGACATCTAGTGTAATTAACTAGAATTAAACTTCTTACGAAATCTATAAGGCAAAAACAAAAGAGAAAATGTAGTTATACATCAACTTAAATTAATATCAATTTAAAAAAAAATTACCGACGACACAACGGTTTTGTATTTAATAAAATATTATGGAATTAATATTCATTATAAAAACAAACATTATGCATGAGCGCAACGCACGTGCTTAATAACCAAAAATAATCTTAATTTCCACGAACACTGTCAACACTTAAACCATCGATGTGGTGTCAAAAAGACCCGTCGATATTATTAATAGCGATGACTTCACATTTTTAGAAAACTAGCAATTTTGAGCTTTAACACTTTGGCAATAAAGGTGAAACAATATTAATATATTTGTCACATTGCTGGATACATGGATGCCTCCCGGGAGGCATAGTACATTGACAAATGATGATTTTCAAATGCCATAATTAACGGTGTGACGGATTTTCGTACGCGCTGCATTTCACGCTTGATTGGCTATTGGCAAATTTCTGGTTGTGGTGACTTGAAATTTCTGACTTCATACATACAGGGTATGTATATCCAGACTGCGACCAAAAACGAAGCCAGGTGGTATTATTAGTGACTTCAGATACAATGCGACTAAAAATTTCGCAAAATTAAGCGACAATTTTTTAGTTGTAATTTTTTACTTATCGTCGTATTTGGGTAGTAAATACATCGTTTTTCCAAAATAATAATGTACACCTTTCAATTTAAAAAAAACACAATCGTACGTAAGGGTTTAAATTATAATTTTAGCAAAAACTAGAGATGTATCATCCAAACACGATGATATTTCAAAAATGCTTTTTTTTTAGGACATTTTAGTTGCATTATGTCTCTTTTGGCTAATTAACCTTGTGGCTAATTATAAACGCCTTTAAATACCTACAATACCCCTTTCCTCTTTGCATCCTTTTTCCTTCCCGCACCCCTCCCGATTTGATGAGGCAACACATCCATGATCCAAGCGTTGTGGATGTTCATGGGCGGCAGTGATCACTTATCATCAGGTGACCTGCTTGCTCGTTAGCCGGACCTATGCTATAAAAAAAACATTATGTTAGAATTTTAGGTAGATTGTAGTCATTTAAAAGTTGATTTGGATAACGAAGGAAGTCACTTAATATCACAGAGTCCAGCAAACTCAACAAAACGAACTTAATAGTAACGAATCCGTTTCACGTCGTTTTTCTGTACTCCTTCATCAAATAAAACATCAAACAAGATGGCAAGATGGTTTTACGCCAGTATTGGCACAACCATCTCAGTCGAGCTAGTCCATTCCTACTATAATTCAACACATCAAACATACTTTCATAAAATCCGCATGCAGACCACCTTACTGACTAAAAAGTCCCCCATTGTTCCAACTTGTAAACAACTGTTAAACTTTATATCCTTTTTTCTACGAACTTCCGCACTCGGGGTTGATTTAATTTTATTTTTATACGTTCACAAGCGATTTGTACAAATTAGATTATCTATCGGGCAACAGATGTCGAAGTTGAAACAGTTGTGTTTGAACTGTTACTAAATAAATTTGTCCGAGTGATAAACTGCTTAGGAGACATGTGTGGGATTTATTTGAGGATTTTCTGATAATTTAATTTAGGATTTTGTTGAATACGATATAATTATCTAATACGGCAGTTCAAAGTGAATTTATTGATGTGACTAAGGAAGGGCTGCACAAATTATAGAAATATAATGATTAAGGAATTATGAAATCTATCGATACTCTGCTATTCTGTCTGACATAATACATCAAAATTCAGCAATGTGTTTTGTCTTATAAAATTATACGGTTCTGTGGCTGTTTAATGAAATTCACATTAGCACTGCTATAAAAGATGATCTATTTTCAGTCCAATTCGTACGAGTTACAAAAGACGCGGAACTGTTATCGCAGTCCGCCGGTATAGTAACATAACTGGATTCACACTAACTGAATTTGAAACGGGATTCAGGTAGGTCTATGTGACGGGGTTATTGCCGAGTTTATTTTCCTTCAGATTACATAGCTGAGTAAGTTGCCAATACGTCATGAAATTATTATTTTTTCTTCTATACCACAAGTAATTTTCAATACTATACAATATTACAATATTAATGGTTGTCTGTAAGAAATCGCCTAGAGCGATAAGACCGCCATCTGTACTTTTTTCTTATTTTAATTATTTTTTTGTATGTTTTTTCTTTCTGTGTGCAGTTAAGAATAAAAAAATAAAATAAATAAATAAATAATATTACTTCTTCTATACAAAAACTGAAATAGGTTCTTGGTTAGGTCCCCTAAGTTTATTATTTTAGTATTAGATATGTTTTACTGGATTGGAATACCTTAACTTATATAGCAGAATTTTATCTAGTAAGCTCATTTCTGAATGAACGTATACACATGTGGTCATAGGTACGCCTCTTAGAAGCCATTTGACCACATGAATAGAGAAATTTTTATTCGAATCTTAACTCAGAAACATATTAAAATTGCTTTCATAGTGATTTTAACACATTTTAACATGAATAGCAACTAATAAAATATAGGTGTAGCTTTGAGCATATAAAATTAAAAGATTTGGATAAGTAGCTATAATAAATATTGCAATTATATTAAACCTCAGGAAATCTCGATAGCCAAACTAATAAAGCCACCAAAGCTGTTATTTCACCTCATATTTCTAGTGAAATTATATTGTTTATCACGTGAACCATCAATCAAAACATTCCACTAACACTAACTATTGTTTACCTATCGGATAAATCTCAAATCGCCAGCGGGGTATTTACGCCAGAGGCATAAAAATACACGACAATTTAACATTCCGTGCAGGGTTTATTAAGACCGAAAATTCACAATGAGTACACGTGTCAGAAATTTAACAAAATAAAGTCACAGTGTGTTCATTACACGTCGATTCATTCGGGGGTATTGTCCAGTCATTGTGTAGGGCACAATGGCGCCTACACGCTGCGCGCAGTGGGCCGTCCACACCCCCGAGCGCTACAAAGGGTTAACGCGAATATGAACGAATCAGTGTAGCCGCGCGGTACGATTGTATTAAGTTAATGGATAGGTGATTAAATTTTTTTTAATTATTTTTTTTATGCTGGGCTATGGCTGACTCAGTGTGATTCCATCCTGATTAATATAATAATGTACGATAATTAAAATTATATTTTCAAATTCTTTTACCGTCATTATATTTAGTTTTTGTTATTTTACTAGTTAAAATCGTGTTTAAATTATTATAATTGAGCACTAATTTCCTGCCAATATGTCGCCTAATAATAAATACATCACAATTTAAAAAATCCAGAAACAACAAATAAAATTAGTTATTACGCTTTGAGTATATTTATAGAATTAAAAGTTTCTTTTCGCTATTAAGCAAGACATGAGACTTTTATCTTACTTTAACATGTAGGATTATAATTGCATCCTTGCATTAACTCATAGACATATCGTTAGCCTCCAACCGATTTTGAAACCATTTTCTCGCAGACGTTCTTTGACTAAAATTGTAATATTCATTATACTCCATTAAAATACCGAAGGATACAAGTTTCGTATCAAAAATATGATATTCCAAAAAACACAAAATACCTGAACAAAACACTTATTCCACTATCCACTAGAATTTCGCATCTGCCCAATTGTAATTGCAAATGCGAATAAAATAAATGTACCTAGTTTGATGAAAAAATAAAGGTCACTAGAAGTATGTAACGAGCCCCGGCGACCTTTGCAGGCGCATCGTAATTAACCGATATAGGGCTAGAACTGTAATGAATACTTCGCTGTTTTTGCACAGTTCCCAGTAGGGTGAAGCGATGAAGACGTTTGTAGGGAATGTGGATTTCTGAGTATGCTGAGAATTGAAATGAAATGAAATTCATTTATGAAATGAAATGAAATTCGTTTATTGGTCACGTAGGCAATTAATCAGGCTTTACTTTGGGTTTTCTTATTGTCCCTTTTATATTAATTTAGAATCCAATCGCTGCCCGTTGAAACGTAATGCCTGTAGCATGACCGTACTGTCAACGTATCGGGAAGAAAAATATTCTTTGTATGAATTACCTACTATGATAAGCTTAACGTCCACTAGACCGTTCTGTCACCGAACGGTGATGTTCGAAAGTAATTCATGCAAAAAAAAATTGCATGATACGTTCATAGAACGGTCATAGTATTATGCTAAGTTCGAATCCAATTTTACTAATTAGAGAGTTGTGATGCTCAGCATTTTTTGCATTTAATTTTGTTCATTGACATAAAATTGTAAAGTAACTAACAATTATTATATTTAGTTATTATTATAGGTATCTAATTGTTAGTTCTTCAAAGTTATTACGAAGTGCGTGGAGGCTTGTTGGTAACGGACCAGACTCGGCTGCCTATATGTTCACGGTGGTCTCGGGCTTAAATCCCAGGGCACACCTCTGACTTTTCGGAGTTATGTGTGTATTGATAGTCAATCACCACGCACTTTAACGGTGAAGGAAAACATCGTGAGGAAACCTGCATACCGTAGCGATTTTTAAAAAATTTCTACGGTGTGTAAGTCCGCCAACCCGCACTAGGCCAGCGTGGTGGACTATATGGCCTAACCATTCTCAATCGATTCTCTCGATTGTACAGTAGGCCCGTGCCCAGCAGTGGGACGTAAATGGGTAATGGGACGTAAAAAAAAATTACAAAGTAAAAAGTATTTCAACTCAATATTAAAATAGATTTGAGCATTTAGTAACTTTATGACGTGTTTTATGTTTGAAAATAGGCTTAAATTGTTATGTTAATTCATGATAACAAATATTATTACTCCGATGAAAGTCACAAAATTCCTTTGAATCTCACCCCAGAGATTATCCCAAGTAAATCATTTTATAAACTAGAAAACTGTAATAATAAAATAAGAAAAAAATCTTATACCCCAATCCTTACCCACGTTTTTTTAAACAAAAAAATCCTTAAGGGTAGGGGTGATACCCAAAAAATAGAATGAATTAATTTGACAGTTATCTTTTTAGAGCAAAATCTTTTATCTGCAATCTCAGAGAACGCCCTAACGATAATCTATATAAAGGCGTCTTTCAATTCGCTACCTTATTTATGTGTCTAAACATCCGAACTACAATGGAAATTCAACTTTGTTGTATGTTGATAGGGTCCATTTTAGAATTTGGTGTAAAGTGCATTAAATTTTAGGGTTGTGATACAATTTCAATATTTATTGAAGCGATAATTTAGAATGAGCGTGAATGTACTTTGCATACGATTTGATAATTGGTCCAATATAATTTATTAATACAAATTGATTGTGAAGTGCATTGAAGGATTGGTACTTCTGTGGGTTATGTCGGATTATACTATGGTTATGTAAATTGGTAAATAGACTGCCTCTTAATATATCAAGATAATATAATCATTCTATGAATTTTATTTGCCGAGGGATAGATAACATTTTACGTACATATAAATACGGCCTAGTACGGAAATTATTTTGTTTTAGATAAAAAACAAACAGTACTTTTAGTTTGTAAACGACATAATTTAACTACTTTTAATTTGCAAATAGAGTGGTGGAGCCACGCTCAGCCATGACTCAGCGTGGATGGGCAGGCTCGTCCGGGACGATACCACTGTCTCACAGGAAATCGACGTGAAGCGACAGATTCGCCGTCGCTTTTCGTTCGGTGACTGAGATTGCCAGATGCCCAATACCCCTTTCCTCTTATGGACCGGCAACAAATCCATGATCCAGCGTTGTGAATGTTCATGGGCGGCAGTGATCACTTACAGGGTGACCTGTTTGCTTGTTTGCCGATCCTATGCAATAATAAAAAAAGCTATTTTGGAACAATTTACAAGTCTTCGAATATCAGAAATTAGGGACAATCCGTAATACTCGTCCAGATTCAGATCCACTCGTCTAGATTTAGGTGCTTCAAGACCGAAAAGTTATTAATAGTTTCTAAAACTTAGGATACAAGACTAGACTGATGTTAATATTAAGTAAATGTAAGTGAGTATTGGCCGTATTTATTTAATTTTCGCGTGATTTTGGCATTACGACTATTTCCTTTGCCATTCCAAAAACAGTTTCATTTAAAAAGAGAACGTTTATTTAAGTTTACCTGTGACAAGCCTATTCATCTTCGTTAAAACTTTTTCTGCACATTACGATAAATTAAAAGTTTAATGCGTTGCCATTTGCAAAGGTTACAGGCTCGTGCTAGTGCATCTGCTAACGGTTAAACGTTAACCGGTCTAGTTAACTCAAACTAACTTTTATGACTTAAAAAACTAATAAATGCCTGACGCCTGTATCCAAGAAGGGGTAGACACAGGTGGTTCAGCGTCACCCACAAAGCGCCAAACTTATTTTTAGTTCTATATACTCGTATTATGATAGAAACATATTTATAGCCGTAAAAGATTTAGTCCTAGTCAAGTCATAATATTATGTCATAAGATTTTATTCTTAAAACATACATAATATACATACACAAACTCACGCCTTTTTCCCATAAGGGGTAGGCAGAGGTGCACAAGACACCTACGTTGCGCCTTGTATTTTCCGTCCCACGATGTGATAGGGGGCGAGCCTATCGCCATATCGGGCACAAATTCCCGACTCCGGGCTGATAATGAATAGTAAAATCCAATATCACTTTGCCCGACCCGGGATCAAACCTCAGATTTGCATTCATACTGTAGTACAACTACGCCACCAAGGCAGTCAAGAATATAAATCTCTACAAAAAAATCGAAGATGTAAGAAGTTCAGTAATGCAGCTTTCCTATATTAGACCATATACATTCATTAGAAGCGAGCTATCTTGTTCCACTTCCCTGTGTAATTATCCGACGGTTTTCCTCCCCAACCCCCCTTCACCCCCCGCTCGCAGCTCGACGTCTATCGACCGCGAGTTTAATTGATCTAATTACTTTCATTTAGATGTTGTTTTGTTTACTAGCGTCCGCCGTAACGTGAAGAAGCTGCTTAGTGGGCCGGCATAATTGTCGAATGGCTTGAGACCATGTCATGTGCCCATAATAAATAAATACACCCAACACTCACATACGTAGTCCTGACCCCATATTCAATCAGTTAAGTCTTGTGCCACATCAGAAGCTACGAAACTTTTCCGTCTGATAAACACCCAGACCCGAGGCAAATACTTGTGGGCCTCACATACATTTGCCTCGGTGCGGGAATCGAGCCCGCGGCCTCTCGTATCACACGGCGTCTTACGAACTGCGCTACAGAGGCTGTCAATTGTTGTGACCTGGTATTTTATTTTAATGGCCGGTACCGGGTCGCGTCCCGGCAAATGGGAGACGCTGTTCTAGATAATCCAGCGAAGCGACGTGATAAGGTAATCTCTCGCCGGTCAAAACAATTATGCGGGTCCTATTGTATCCGGATGAATTCGGAACGCGACACAACTAGGTCACCAACCACCAACTGGGTATTATCATTATGTACTAACTATTTAGTAAATACTGCCTCTGTGGCGTAGTCGTACCACGGATTACATTCGCTATGTGGTTCTGGTATAAAAAGCTGATAAACTTGAAGAGAAAAGGTGGACAATTATGACTAGTCTATGATCCTAGCCTAGTAGTTGCTGAAACATATTTAGTGTTATTTGTAGCTGGTCGAAGCACGATGGTTACGAAAACTGTAAAGTGATCGAAACGTCGGGAAGTTAAAAATGTAAAAATTAAATCAAATTCGCGATAAAATCCGTAAGAATTCGTTTCATTTCAATCAATATATATCTGTTTCAAGCATGCATTTTGAAATTGTTTCATATTGGTAAAAAACAACGAGTGCTTTGCAATCGCACATATCTTTTTGATGGACTGCAAGACGCTAGATTTTAGATCCTTCACATAGATTTCCTCCCATTACAATTTGGATTGAAGGAAAGTAAAGTACACTGCTTATTATTAAATGTTGCTAAGCGATTTTGGAGTCAAATTACAAGATTACGCGAATTCCTAACTGGACTTGTAACAAAAGTTTGACCAGGGCACTCTAAAAGCTTTTAACATTCCATACAATGATTTTTCGCATGCCCCCTGACCTGTTTAGCTAAATATTTTTCACTCCAACAATGCTAAAAAATCAAGTTTTCTTTCTGCGAATTTCCCACTTCATTTGACTGCATTGTTAACTTGAAATTTAAAATGGTACACAAGGCGTTAGGCGAGTTACTCGACCCTTGTTCTCAAGTGGTGAGCCCGTAAATTTCCCATGCCAACGACGCATTGTTGACGAAAATAAATCAACATTTACATGAAAAAAAAAACGAGTTTCGCGCGGACATTAAAAAAAAATGAAGGGCGAAGGAAGGCATTGTTGCGTCTTCGTTTTCGCACACGGAAGTTCCTGTTTGAATGAACTTTGAGATAACAATGGTGTCAGGATCACAATGGCTGTTTGAACGAGAGCACGCATTGTGCCGGGACAGCTGATGCTCTGATGCATATGTGTAACGGTGATTCAATCTTGTGCTTTTCTTATTGCTCCAATTTTGCGTGAGTTATGTCCAACGGTTGACCTTAAGTTAGATGGCATTGTGCAACAGATGCTGGTAATAATATATATATATATATATATATATATATATATTAAGAAAGCGTTAGTGGCAAGGAGGTCCAGCAACAATGCCAGAACCATCGGTGTATGCAGTTTTCAATTAACTATAAAGGATATTAAATTGATTTTGTACCCAGCATGGTAATGGACATGACCAAATTTATTATTTTATTAATTTAAAAATAGACGCGGCATATTGCAACATTTCTGACTTCCCATATCGTATATAAAATAAACGTAGTTATAATATATTCATTTTAATATGAATGTGTCCGACGAATTGTAAATTATTGATTAATATTAACGAATCACTGATTGTAAAATGGCCAAGGCTACAGAACATATCGCAGAATCAGTAATAAGTCAGAAAATACTTTAAAATCATGGTCTGATAAAGCGCTGCCGGCAATTGGACAAGATTAGCTCAAAGCTAAACCACAAATATTGCTTACAATCTTCACCTAATAATAGTCTAGAAGTAGATAAAAAATGATAATCGTAAATGCCACAGAAAAAATGATTGAGAAAAACACAAAATTGCTATAAATGTCGAATTTAAAATGTCACTTATTTACAAAATTACTGCCTCGGTGCCGCAGTTGTAAGACGGTACGATTGCAAAGCTGAGGTTTCGGGTTGGAATCCCAGGTCGGGCAAAGTAATATTGGATTTTTCTATTCATTATCAACCTGGAGTCAGGAATTTGTGCCCGAAATGTCGATAGGCTCGCCCCCTATCACATAGTGAGACAGAACACAAAAGTCGAAATGTGGGTGTCTTGGTTGCACTTCTGCCTACCCCTTCTGGGAAAAAGGCGTGAGTTTATGTATGCTTCACGAAGGCTTAGATCCGTCTTGAATCGCATTATATATCGTAAGGACAGATTTAACCATGATCATTCCTACCCCTTCAAGGATGCAGTAGTGGGCTGTCCCAATTCAATAAAAATGACATTAACTGTCAAATGAATCTTGATGATTCTTTCAAACTTTTAATGGCTCAAAAGCACTCGAAAACATGACATAAATGTATCATATAATAGAACATAAAAATATTAATGCGTCATCGGAGAGTCGTTAGCGTCGTGAGAGCATCGCGCAGGGGGCTTGTCCCCCAAACCTCGGGAGGTCAGGGGTCAAAACAAAGTTGATTTATTTGTGAACGGACTCAGGAACTAGTATGTTTGATTTACACTGGTTTCACAGTCGGTAAGACGGGTTTACTCGGAATTAACTACTTACAATTATTTGTTAGTGATTATTATTATTCGTAATTATTGAGGCGTGAAATTAAATTCTTTCGCCCCTTAGTGTTAGAATTGAGGTATATGTTACAAATATTTATTTATGGTAATTCAAATTGATAAACCTTCAATGACGTATTTCAATTTTATTCATATCTTCATCTGATCATTACAGTGTTGGGACATGTCTTTGAATGTAAGTTATTTAATTATTTATTTAATTGTTTATAAATTGTTTATTGCACACCACATACAACAATAAGCTCTGGAAGCTCTGGAATGAACTCCCTGCATCGGTGTTTCCTGAGCGCTATGACCTGTCCTTCTTCAAACGAGGCTTAAAGAGAGTACTTTCCTTAAGGTAGGCAGCGACTTTGTTGTGCTGGACCCCTGGCACTGCGGAGGTCTATGGGCAGCGGTAGCCGCTTTCCATCAGGCGGGCCGCTAGCTCGTCTGCCTATGACGGCTTTATAAAAAAAAAAAGACCAAAAAAAAATGGAGAACTTATTTTAATAAAAGTGACAATCGGCGGTCTCATCGCTTACCACAATTTCTTCCAGACAACCTTTAGATAAGTTAAGAAGTACTTTTTGTAATTTAAAAATCTTCACCCATACTAAATACGATTCTAAAACCAATCTTAAAATATTTTTTATTTTGAAAACATCACATAATCCTCTTGGGAACCAGTTACTTTCAATAGTTTACCAATGAAGCGGAACAACGTAAACCACATTGTTTACTTCCCCAACACATAGAAATTAATATTTCATAACAACTAACAAGATGTTCAAAAACAAATTTACATAAAATTCTTGTAACGTGACAATGTACCTTAATTTTAATTGTTACACATACTAAAAAAACAATTAGAAAACGAGGGTAGAGTCCCTTCCTTATGCAAATCAGTGGTTCGCCTCTCAAGTCAGTTTTAAAATCTTTAAGATGTGATTTCTGGTTTGTATTGTCCTTTTTTGCTGGCAGTTGTAGACAAATATTATGTTGTTTCCCAAAATGTATTGTTATGATTTTAATTTAAATTTTTAAGAACAATTTTTTACTTCAATTAGTTTCAGGAAACATTTTGTGTTATTAAATTTATCCCTTATTGATAACGCATGTAGTGGCGTCCAAGACCAAGAGAGTCAATTACTTGAGTCAATTCGTCACAAAATTAATCCGCGCCATCATTCTAGTTCCTAATGGACTTTATTTGGATTATTCCTGTGCCTAAACCAGCGATACTAGTTGGCTTAACTGACTGGTATATGTATTTAAATATACATATTACATAAGTAACCTGTTTTCATTATCTTATACCTAGCTTTATGCCTAGTACCTTGCTAAGGGTGTAATGGACGCTAAGGATCGATTTCGATTTTAAATAACATGTGAATTAACATGGCAACAGATATATAAATATTTCCAAACTCTGCAAATAATTTATTACTACAAGTAATCCTTTAACCGTTCCTCAATATAATATACTAACAATTAAGAACAATCGTAGGGCGTCTAAAATCGATATACAATTACATCTCTACCTGTCGATGGCAACAGTCGCTTTCTCAACGTTATTAATATCATTTCACGTGACTAATGTGAAATCCGACTGTATAAACATCGAAATTTTAAACTGAAACGAGTAGACTAAGTAAGATCTTGACTCTGGAGAATCGATTAAAAAAGAGATAATTGATCTTAAGTGTTGAATAATTCAAGGGGAAATAAAATAGTTCTATATGTCTTTTTATTAATGGACGTAAGTTAATCAAGTTGAGAAAACCTAAAAAATCTCTCAGTCTATCTACTATAAGTAAACTTCTTCAAAAGCAAATTGATGTCTGAACTTAGTGATAGATTTTCTAATATATCAAACTATCTATGTAAGAAAGTTTCAATCGGATACACTCTAATAAGAACGTTACGTGTTTCCTTAGCAATGTAGGTGGATTTTTACGTCTTCTAGACAATCCTTTCTAGAATTACTCTGATTCCTTTGTGTAAGCCTCTACTTCCTAATAGAATATCATTTAGTATGGCAAACACCTTTTCACATCTTATGACGAAAATTCAAAAACATACATATATAAGCTCCGCCTTTTTTCCCAGAAGGGGTAGGCAGAGGATTTCCTGGTAGTAACCAGGTCACCCACGATTCGCCGTGTCTGTTCCTACCCACGATGTGACAGGGGGCGAGCCTATCGCCATATCGGGCGCAAATTTGTGACTCCGGGCTGATAATGAATAGAAAAATCCAGTATCACTGCCTGATCCGGGATTCGAACCCGAGACCTCAACTTTGTAATCATACCGTAGTACAACTACGCCACCGAGGGAGTGAATGTAAATACATATTGCAATAAAAAAATTGAATCTGCTGCTTCGTATCTACGCAAATGTAAAATTCATTGAGTAATTAGTAAAGCATTGTGAATTTTGAAATGTGATAATTGTCGACTAGCTTATAAGAAATTTCGCAGACAAAGTCTAATTCAATATGTCTTCAATGACTGCACATTAAGAGGTTTTTTTATTGCATAGGTCCGGCAAACGAGCAAACAGGTCACCTGATGGTAAGTGATCACTGCCGCCCATGAACATACACAACGTTTGGGTCATGGATCTGTTACTGGCGCATCAAATCGGTAGGAGAACAGGAAGGAAAAATGATGGGAAGGGGAAAGGGGTATTAAGCATCCAGCAATCTCAACATTGAGTTATTTACTATTAATAAATGTCAATTATTAAATACATTAAGCTAGAAACCAATGACGATATCATCAACATAATCACTTTCGTGCACAGAAAGTTTCAAACTTAGGTTTACACTAAAAAAATCCGTATTCATGACATTTATTCATTCCCATAAGCGGATTTTGTTATGTCTTAGAATCTGGTAAAACTTTTTAATGTTGATCATTATAATTTGGTTCATTTTACGATTTTTTTTTAAATTTGTATTTTATTACATACCAAGCAAATGTGGATCGATGAGCTGCAAGAGTGCGCTGGACGAGACTGTACCTCGATCGATTAATGATTTTCTCCAAAAAGGTAAATTTAATAGAACCTTAACTCACTAACATATTGTATGAAAGCAGTTGAAAGAGACGAAAGGGTCGTAACTCATAGCAGTCTATAATCTCTGCCTATCTCCATACGATGCAGTCGTGAGTGCGTACGCATTTAAATTATCTACTTAATTTTATCCAACATTTAATATGAGCGGATTTATGCTTTTTAAATTTAATAATAGTTACGTACGTTTTGTTTTGCATTACATAAAAATTCTATAAAGTCACGAACTCGGCAGAAAAATGACATGACAAGGGCGTTAATTCTGTCAGCCTGCGTCATTTCGGTGACAGTAGCCGGCACCCTTTAGGACCCTTGTTCACTGGACCGTGTGCGTTTTAAAATAGTAGCGAAGCATTGTTTTTGTCACAATAAAGTGTAGCGTTTGAAATTAATTCCGCTGTGGTGAGCTCGAGTTATTTTACTGATATTTAATTTTTATATTTCAAATGATCTTTTATATGTTACTGAATTAAAAATGTTTATTTTCAAGTATATTTAAGATATGATAAAAGTTCCCGGACTGGACTCTGCGCCATACACTGTGTTCATTCCAAGATGTGATAACTGAAAAGGAACTACGTGAGGGATTTCTAAATTTCCAAGAAGTATCTCTAAGGTTTACAATTAACATTATCTCGTAATCATCGATATTAATGTTACAGTATTATTATCTCAATGCTCGAAATATTTTCTTGAAACAAATGGCAGCACTCAGATTTAAAGCAGTTTTGCTCCTGGTTATGGGCAGGCGCGGCGAGACGCCCACCATCATGCTCGTCTCGTCATGTTCACGAATAAAACATCATTTCAGATACTAGGTGTACAAGTTTAAGTTGTAATTTATATATCATTATATTGCATTTTCTTAGAAAAAACGCTTTAAAACAAAACTTTAGTAACAAACAAAATCCGGTGTTTCTACAACTCACAACACAAATTCAATACCTTATCAATTTTCTTACACTTATTAACCCCAAATTAATTCACCAAAACAACCCTTTCTCTACCCACACCACTAATTAAATTGAAGCCGAAAACTCCTTAAGTTTTTTAAGGATATTAACACTACGTTTAATTCCACAATAATTACACGACCCAACGTAATAAGACCTCCGCGTTTTAACAAAGTCAAGTAATTTGAGTACTAATTCCCTTTCAATGAACGCGTGTTTTCAAATACCAACTTAAGTTTACCGCTCGCAAAATGGAGTTCAAACTTTATATCTTTGAATTAAGGTTTATGTTAGCTTGGTTGCGTGTTTTGAATTACCAAGATAAATTTGGGATTCACAAAAATATATGTAGAATTTTATGCCATTGAGTTAAGGTTGATATTATCTTGATTCGTGTGAAGTAGGTGTTCGTAATAGCTCGGTATGAAGAAGTAAAAATCAGCTGCCCATTTCTATTGAAACACAAAACATCTCCAAGTATTTTTAAAGGAATTGGCAAGATGAAATGCGGTTGCATGGATGTTAGAATTAATTTTAGTGTTGGGGTATTGTCGTACGTTATCGATATTTTTAAAACGTTATTAATACATGAGCATTGTTAAAGTTTGCCATCTTATACATAAAATTATGAAAGGTTGGTTTGTCAGATAGTGAGAAATAGAGCAGTTTACTTCATGTATGATGTTTCTAATACTAAAAATGAAAAAAATTGCAATCGTTGATCGCAGATCCCTGTTTGGTAAAGTCACCCGCTAAATATTATTATTTATTAGTATAACAACTAATATTCACGCGTGAACTTCCCTTTTTAATCCAATTTTCGACATGCATTTGACAAACAATTATACTTAATACACGAAATTATTTCCTCATTTTTTAAATATCTAAAAAAATACACATATAAAATAAATCTTAAATATACATCTTACACATAGACATTTACTTAAGACTTCCGCCACCTGACCCAACAGTCATGGATAAATATTAGCTTAGTTATCGATGTCGGTGACATCACTAGTGTCCAGGTGCGGCGCGTGCGAGACTGTTTGCTCTGCGCTTTGTACATACATACGTACGGACAAATTGTTACTATTGTTTGTAATGCCTGAGACATTTTATTCTCATTTTTATACAAATTAATTTACGTCGTATTGGTACCTAGCAAAGTAGCAAAATCTCACAATTTTAAAAACGAATACGAAACAAAAGTATGTAATTAGTAATACGTAAAGGCCTCGCAAGATATATATAACTCTGGAAACTAATTTGATTATAAAATAGGCCGCTAAATGAGGGAACAGTTCTCCCGATTTCCAGTGATAATACTTTCCTCTTAGTTTTTTTAAAAGGGTGAATACCCCTCGCCTCCATATACCAAAGATAGCGAAAAATTACCACATACCAAATATAAACGACAACAAGTTCGTCGCTTTGCGTCAATGTTCTGTGACGTCGACATGTGATCTAGCCGGTCCATTACTACAGTATTTAAGCGTAAACCTTTTATCGTTATCAAAGAGCAGATCTTAATACAGTTCGCTTTAAAGTAATTACAGTGCGTCTCGCCCACTTCTAAAAAATCATTTCAAGGATTGACATGTTGACTACTGGGATGTTACTCTATTCTCCGACAAGAAGTTCGAATTTTCGAACATTTGTCGTCCACGTGTAAGATAAAAGTTTTTCACGTCTAAAAATCAATAATATTCTCTATGTCATTGATCGTTCACTCCAAACTTAGTGATGGTTTCGATTTACGATAGAGGATTCGAACATTATGTAGAGTACCTAGGTACATAGTACAGTTTCACGTACAACGTTCGAACAATCGTCTTCGCGTCGCATCATAGAGTAACCCCCTGTTAGAAGGCTTGTTATTACCAACTCAATACAATAAAGAAGAAATATAATATTGAAGAACTCCATCCAGTACGCAGTTTAGCCCGTTTATATTATAATGTAGAAATATTTATTCTAGTTTTTGTACTTCCTGTCCGATGTGATGTGTGCTTTTTTTATTAGTATCGAGGGCACGTGCCAGGACATCTGTTTGGCAGACAATATTTACTTTAGGTTAGTGCACTTGTATAAGGAAGTCTTGTTTGTCTAGTTTATATCAATATAATGTTGCATCGTTTAAAACGTCGTTACAAAAACTTAATATCTATTACATAGTAAGAACTTAAGTCAGACAATATTTTTAATTGTGGTGTAGTGTAATTTATTAAACAAAGTAACATGTATACTTATTCATTATAATTGATTGGTACATGCGTCATACTCGTGAACGGATGCTGCTTGTGTGGACTGGTTTGCTTGATTTGCTTATGATGATAACTTTTAATTACTCTGAAACTTTTATTACTATTCGTTGCTTAGGTGGAACAGTGTATACTTATTCCGCTTTCTGGGTGACTACCTACCTCAGCGTTACAAAATAATTTAACCAATATTATTAACAATCAATTATTATTATAAATTATGTATGAACTGCTCTGAATTCAACTATGCGACTCCTGTATACTGTATTGTCAACTTGTTTTGAAAAGAGCAACGCTAGAGTTTCTTGCCTATTGTTTTCTGGTGAAAACAGCCTTGTGAACCGGGTAGTAGAGAAAAAAATGACTGAATCTAAATAATGTATAAAATTTAAAGTTTCAATAAACTATTTTCGTTTCATTAACCCACTTAAAAAAAGGAGGAGGTTCTCAATTTGTCGGAATCTTTTTTTATTTAATTTTTATTTAGAAAAGAAAAGAAAATATTTCATTTTCTAATTAAAGTACGTACTAAAGAATTAAATCCTACAAACGTTTTCCAGAAATTAAGAAACGCAAAAAAACTAATATTTTTAACACGCAACTGTTCTCTGCACAATAATGTATCGCATTCTATGCATTGCACAATTTGTACTATTTATAATCGTTTTTGCAATAAATCTGTCAACATGCTTTTGTCGGGACTTAATGTAAACTTACAATACGTCAGTTCAAATCTTACGCCGTTGTATCTTCAAGCAACAATTTTACATTTACAATTCTATAACATTCGGCATCAAAGAAAAAATAGAGATTTTTGAGTTTGAAACCGCAAAATTTACTTTGTATTTTGTTTTGCGTGGACAAAGTTACCCTTACTGTTGGAAAGGGGCATGCTTCTTACATTTTGAGCCAAAAATCATTTAAATAACTGCATATAAAACTTGGTTTATGACGAATAGCTTCTCGAAAGAAAATAATTTTGTGATTGAAAAGAATCGGGGGTGGTTTATAAGATTTACAATACAGAATTGGAGCGATTTTATTTACTCCAAGGCGCGTGGCACAGCTGCACGCATGTCGCATTGTGATATGTACGTAGGAATAATAATATTGCGTCTGCTGACGTTCGTCAGAATGCAAGGGAATGAGAACAAATAAGATGTTAGTTGTTACTTTAGGGTCCTTAAAAATATATTATGAGGTATTTTGATGATTGTATTATTGGTATAATTAAAGACAAGATATCCTTAAATGCTTCAATTGAATATCTATTAACGCAAGATACAGCTTCGAACCCCATTTATATCTTTTATTATATCTCTATATCATATTATCAATTCTGTGCTAAAAAAAAACAATTTTCAAAAAAATATAAGTTCGATATTTTTTAACTTTATTTTAAACTTTAGTAACTTATATTTTTTAATCACTGGCAATTTACTAGATAATGTCGCGTCATGTAATATCGAAATTTGTATCATTGCATTTGGCTTGTTTTGATTTTTTCCCGTCCCTACATTTATCACTCTCATAATACCGAAATTATCCTATTTTATATTTTGCCAAACTAACCAAAACACTATAAATACTTGTTTACGTCCTCAACGAATGCGTCACAGAGCGCCCGTATGCGGCCGACACAATATTTCCACCTAGAGATAGGGGCGGCAGATGCACCGTTTTATAGGTGTTGTAGTGTTAAAATAGTTTCGATGTCTATTAACGACTTATCAGTTGTGTATCGTGGGCGTGTTAGTGTTGTTTATTAGGAATTTTGTCAATCATCACCTCATTTAAATCCTGGCGTTAGATATTCCTATTGATAATCTGTATGGACTTAGCTTCGTGTGTATTAATTTTAAATTTATTCTGCTATAATATTATAAAAAGTGCGTGGTGGCCTCGTGGTATCGGACCAGACTCGGCTGCCTACATGTTCACGGTGGTCGCGGGTTCAAATCCCAGGGCACACCTCTGACTTTTCGGAGTTATGTGTGTATTGATAGTCAATCACCACGCACTTTAACGGTGAAGGAAAACATCGTGAGGAAACCTGCATACCATAGCGATTTTAAAAAAATTCTACGGTGTGTAAGTCCGCCAACCCGCACTAGGCCAGCGTGGTGGACTATATGGCCTAACCACTCTCAATCGTACTCTCGATTGTAGAGGAGGCCCGTGCCCTGCAGTGGGTCGTATATGGGCTGATATAATACAATACAATATTATACAATATTTTTCATTTTAACCAATTTACGAATTTATAATTGGCAATACTCATTCTATGATATATTTTTTATTCCTATGATTCTTTCCTGCAATCCTGATTGTGATAACATTTTTGATCGTAATTAATTTACGAAATTATAATTGGCAACACCTATTGATCAAGTTCAGACAAAGCAGACTTAATGCTTAAACTGTCTTCCACCCGCCAAACCAAAGTCAGTATATAATTTCTTTAACCCGTTTTATTCCATAAGTTATGTAATAAACCACCGACTGCCTCGGTGGCGCAGTAGTACTACGGTATGATTACAAAGCTGGGGTCTCGGGTACGAATACCGGCTCGGGCAAAGTGATATTGGATTTTTCAATTCACTATCAGCCCAGAGTCAGGATATTGTGTCCGATACGGCGATAGGTTCGCCCCCTATCACTTCGTGGGACGAAAAATTCAAGGCGAAACGTAGGTGTCTTGTTAGCACCTCTGCCTACCCCTTCTGGGAACAAAGGCGTGTGTTTATGTATGTATGTAAACTGCTTTTTTACTTCATTCCGGGTACCAGTACAAAATAATTTCTTACACACTTTCATATCAATAAAAAGGCTGGTTTTTGAACACCATTTTAGTATGATTATTGCATGAAAAGTACCAGGCGATCATAACACGTAAGGTAGTGAATAGACTTCATATAGGAAGCAAAGCATTCATTATTTTTAATGACGCCGGGTGTAAGCTGTACGCTTCGCGTTAGCTTTCCAGCTTTTGCTTAGCATCGAAAGCTTTTAACCTGAGCTTAAAGCTAATTAAAAGCTATTCCAATATGAAACGTGTAGATAGTGTTTTTTAACTGGAAATAGGTCACGTAAAAGAAAGTGATGGCTGCCACCTACGGATATCTAAAACAGTTGGGATGAAGAGCGCAGCTGGTCTTTCAAAACGGGAAAGGGTAGACGGTGGAATCTCACTCCCCAAACAAAACATAAACTGCACGCCATCTCTTCATCATCATAATCAGCCTGTTGCAGTCCACAGCTAGACATGGGCATCTCGCAAGGTACGCCACAGAGCCCGGTCTGCTGCTTTATGCATCTAGTCGCTTCATGTCAGTGATTTAATTATTTGCTATGGACCAGTCAAATTGATGCACTGGTGATTTGTCACAAGACGCTGGTTCGGAAGCGTCGAGCAATCTGTCTTCCCTATATACTATTAAGCATGTTCTTCTGCACTACCGTATACCTTCATTATTTTAATAAATACATAAACACACGCATTTTCCCCAGAAGGGTTAGTCAGATAAGGCAGAGGTGCTACCAAGACACTCAAATTTCACCTTGTATGTTCCGTACCACGATGTTATACGGGGGCGAGTCATATCGGGCACCAATTCCTGACTCCGGGCTGAAAATAAATATTAAATAGCCAATTCCAATATCACTTTGTCCGACTCGAAATTCGAACCCGAGACCCTTTGCAATCATACCGTAGTACAACTGCGCCAACGAGGCAGCACTATTTTAATATCATCAAAAATTCCTAGGCGATCTAACTCATTTTTTTTATCCAACAGGTCTGGCAAAAGAGCAAACAGGTAACCTGATGGTAAGTGATCACTGTCGCCTATGAAAATACACAACGCTTGGATCATAGATATGTTGCCGGCCCATCAAATTGCAACGAAGGCGCATAGAAAAACGGGTGGGAAGAGGAAAGGGGTATTGGACATCCTGCAATTTGACTTACTGAACGAATTGCGACAGCAAAACTGTCACTATACGTCGATCTCCTGTGAGACATTGGGACTGCCCCGGACGAGCCCATTCATGCTGAGTTATGGCTGACAACAGCGTGGCTCTACCATAGCTGAATCATTGCTTCCTGTCTGTTTTCTTCAAGGCAACCCGCAAGCTGTAATTGCGGCAAGAATGGACATTCTTGCCGCAATTACAGCTATGATGCAACAACACACTCCTTATAATAATAAATAAAGTAATTTGTTTGGTTCTGCTACTGTCGATGAGCGGTCGTATCGCTTACCATCAGGTGAATGGCATGCTCGCGAGCCATTCATTACAATAAAAAAAAGGTTATGTATATTTCAAACAGAATATTTAAAATGGCAATTATCATGACTAATTAATTGTTTTATTAATGAATAGCATTAATTCGCTGATGACGTCATAAAGGTCACATTGCGTAAACTTTCCTAAGGTAGCGTATCGTTTAAACCACGGTACCGCCCATCGTCCCTGTGGCGCAGAGGATAGCGCGTTGGACTTCTAATCCAAAGGTCGTGGGTTCGATCCCCACCAGGGATGTAGTGCTTTCTTTTTGATAAACTATGTAATTTTCTAAACGGACTTAAAAACAGCGATTAAAGAGATTACTCGCTCTTATTGTATTTTTTTTGTTAATTTTTGAAATTGTACATAGTGTTAAAAAAATTACCATTGAAAAACAAACGATTTCTCGTGAATGTCCGCAACTCATATTCGACCGATACTCGTAGTTAAAGATGGAAGAAATGTGAGATGATAAACATCGTCTACGGTTCTTTGGCGTGCGAATGCACTGTTGTCAAAATATTAGGATATTTTTTCTTTTCACATTGTATTATATATAGGACTTGTTAATACTATAAGATTACGAGTACACCTTAATGCTTGTTGTTTATACCAAAAAAACACGTCTCAAACAATACATTAAATAGAAAAAAAACTATCTCTATTTTTTTTATATATACTACTAGCGGCCCGGCCCAGCTTCGCCTGGGTGCTAAGATGTTTAGACTCCACTCCACACCAGAAATATCTTATTCCCGTTCAAACTTTTGTACTCCTGAACTCAACCTAAGTACCTACTATCCTTTTTCCTATCGTATCCCATCCCATCTCATCTGGCTCCTTTTCTTTCTGTTACATCCCGTCCCATTATTTCCCATCGAATGCAATCCGGATCCGACCGGTTTCATCGCGTTCGTCCCACTTTATCCCATTTCATCCCTTAATGCCTAAATAGGCAAGTTGTAAATTTTTTGTAATTGCTTTTATTTTGTAGATAGGCCTTATATAAACACGAAAATACGACGAATATCATTTAAAAAATACGCAAACACAAATACTTTGCAAAATTCCTGCTAAAACTTTCCGCTCAGCCAAAATTCTGACTACGAAATTGATTTTTTAAAGTATAATGAACTACTTATTTTAAATTTAATTAATTTTATAGCGTCAACAACACGTGGTAATTATACTGTTAAAATGTAGCTTATATGACACGTTCGTAGATTTACCATAGCAGCGCCATCTATTGATTACTTACTCAACCCAGTCGAAAGGTATCGACATCTGTTAGAATCATTTGGAGTTAACAGATGATTGTGACTGTCAAATAATAACAGACAAATAATTAGCAATAAATTAAAATTGCGACTATAATTTGAGATTTAAACTATCCTATCTCTCAAGTTGGATCGAACTGCACATGGTGTGCAAATTTTATTATAATCGGTTAAGTAGTTTAGGAGTCCATTGAGGACAAACATTGTGACACGAGATTTATATATATTAAGATATGGTTAGACCATATATATGACTATATGGCCCAACCACTCTCAATCGATTCTCCGGATTGTAGAGTAGGCCCGTGCCCAGCAGTGGGACGTATATGGGCTGATAAAAAAGAAAAATATTATTACAACGCATTCGCACGCCAAAAGATCGTAGACAATCTATAGGTGACATTTTTGGAAGTTTAGCCGTCTCATACTACGAAATATGATGAGACGGCATGGTATTGGTTTGTCTATAGTGTGTGTTTCTAGAAAAATAGTTTTTTTACCTGCCTTTATACTCGTATGTGTGTGGTACACTTGCTGGGCCGGCAATACATCTTATATCCCAGCGTTGTGGATCTTCATGGGTGGCAGTGATCACTTACCAGTTACCATCATGTGACCAGTTTGCTCATTTACCAGACCGTATTGTATAAAAAATTAAAAACAATCCCTTGGGTTTATCGCAACGTAATTAAAATGCAGAAATTAGCTCATATTTTTATAAATAGCTAAAAATGCCACTAGTACACAACACTAGGCGCGGTCCGGGCTAACGTTTTAGCCCAAAGCACCTGCGTCCGGCGTTCTGGGTCATTGGCCTGTGACATTCGGCTTCATGCCAGGGAAACGTAGACATGCGACTAGGCTAATTGGATTTGTGACGTAACACTAATCTGTCGATGTTCTTGGTTTCGTAGTGGTGAGACTGATTATAAGGCGTGACGATCTGTGTTCATATATCAAGTTAGACAATCCCAAATATGCGGTTTATTTTAGTTTACATAAAACGTTATTTACTCGGCATGGATTGATTTGCCTAGGGCAACTAGTTATATAGTTTTTTAATTGTCTGCATCTGTATCAGCCCATAGACGTCCCACTGACTCCTCTACAATGGAGGGTATGATTGAGAGCTGTTAGACCATATAGTCCACCACGCCGGCCTAGCGCGGGTTGGCGGACTTTACTTACCGTAGAATTTTTTTAAAATCGCAACGGTATGCAGGTTTCCTCACGATGTTATCTTTCACCGTAATCCAAATTATCTACAACATGACCCTACCACTCTATATCTATACATATAGTAAATTTGTAACCGATCAATGTCTGTACATTGAAGATAAATGAGAAAATATAATATGAGAGGACTGTATGAACGTAATAGACAAAACTCAAAACAATGATTTTAGAGGTTTAGTCTGTTTGTCTGTGCGGTTGTGCACGATGAACTCAGAAACGGCTTAACGAATTTCGACGAAATTTGGTATGGAGGTAGCTGATACCCTGGAGTAACACTTAGGCTTTTTTATCCCGAAAAATGTAGTGTTGCCGTGGGATGAGGAAGGAATTCCGATATATTTGTTACTTTTTTATGCTCAAAGGGATGGGATGAGACTGGATTACATGCCCTGAGTGAGAATGAGACGGAACAGGACAGGATAAAACGGGACGGGACGCGATGGGTAAATTAAAATAAACTTTATCACGCAGACCAAGTTTGCGGGCAGAAGCTAGTCCTTACTCAAAAGCCACTAAAAAAGGGTTATAAAAAGCGTCATTTGTGTAATAAACAAACCATATGCCACGTACAAATAAATTGTAACAAATGGAATAATTGCGTACATGTGGCTGCGTTTAAAAACCCATCAGTGAGGCGCGTGCCTTCAATCATTAATAGACATATGTTTATTGTTCGGTAACTTGTGCCCGGGAATTGTGTGGTTAATGATGTTTCATACGTCGGATATCCATATAAAATTAAAATGTATCCTTTGTATTGTATCAGCCCATATACGACCCACTGCAGGGCACGGGCCTCCTCTACAATCGAGAGTACGATTGAGACTGGTTAGGCCATATAGTCCACCACGCTGGCCTAATGCGGGTTGGCGGACTTTTACATACCATAGAAAATTATACAAATCGCTATGGTATGCAGGTTTCCTCACGATGTTTTCCTTCACCGTTATAGTGCGTGGTGATTGACTATCAATACACACATGACTCCGAAAAGTCAGAGGTGTGCCCTGGGATTTGAACCCGCGACCACCGTGAACACGTAGGCAGCCGCGTCTGGTCCGTTTACCAACAGGCCACCACTCACGGTAATTATGTATCCTTTACATAATTACATTTCGATTAGTAATGAAAATGACTATATCGCACAATTTTAATTTGTTCATGTTATTTTATCCAGGATATATTTTTATTCAACAATTAAAACCACCGTTGCTTATAAGAGAAGCCGAAAAAAAATTCCACTCTCAAGCTTCTTACAAAAACCTTAAACCTCTCTCTCTCTTCAGCCACAGGAAGTCCACTGCTGAACATAGACCTCCCCAAAGATCTCCACAGACCAAATTAACCTGCTGGAAGCGGCCTAAAATAGATTAGCTCGAATCAGGAACCAAACCCAAAGCCTGACAATTCACAGCATCAAAGCATTGCCTCTAGACGTATGCAGTCAATAGTAGTTTATATAAATAGAGCAATTTTCCAGTAGACCGTGGAATATTTCTTCATGAAAGTGACGCGAGGTTCTGAAGGCACGTAGCTGCTATTACGTCATAACTCACAATCAGACGGAATAGAGCACAAACGCCTGTACGCTTTACGCTTTAGTTTCACATGAGGACGTTGGAAATAAATATACATACATAAACTCGCCCCTTTTTCCCAGAAGGGGTAGGCAGAGGTGCTACCAGGACACCCACATTTCGCCCTGTATGTTCCGTCCCACGATGTGATAGGAGGCGAGCCTATCGCCATATTGGGCACAAATTCCTGACTCCAGGCTGATGATGAATAGAAAAAATCCAATATCACATTGCTCGACCCGGGATTCGAACCTGAGACCTCAGCTTTGCAATCATACCGTAGTACAATTACGCCACCGCGGAAATAAATATAGCGCTTTTAAATATAGTTAACACAGCGTTTGCGAGATGATCCTGGTTGTGAAATGGGAGGCCGCGGGTTCGTTCTCGCACCCAAACGAAAACGGCGGTTAACAAAATTGATTCAAAAAACTCTCTGAGAAATCTATGAATATTTTATACTCGTACATTATAAAACATACAGACTAATTTACATAGTAGCTTCGTCCTTTTTTAATCTGCTTAAATTTATGCAAAAAATAATTCCGATACCGGGAATCGAACCCGAGCCTCCTGGGTGAGAGCCAGGTATCCTAGCCACTAGACCATATCGGACCATGGAAATGGTTACGAATTATTTCATCAAGTTCAATTTTAAAACCGATTTTCCCACCGTTACGAAAAATTACCCATTTAATTAAATATATGATAATAATCCATATTATACGTCCCATTACAGAGCACAAGACTCCTCTATATTCGAGAAGTTCTATTAAGCGACATAGGATAAAAAAAATCACCGCTCTTAAAAATAAGAATTGCTCAATGAATTTAACCATAATTTATTTAAAGGCTATTTTTTACCTAAGGTATACATATGATTAGTGTCATATGTATACACTAGGCCTTGAATATTATATTAATGTTTACCAACAATTCATTTGACAAATAAATAAATTCGATTAATCCTTTGTGTAATTTGGAGAACATTATTTAAGAATATTGACTACTCGTAATATTCAAATTTAATAAGTTAACAAATTAACCCAAATATTTATTTATATTATTTAATGCTCACTTAAAGATTCATGATTTTCTCCACTCAACATGAACCGCCGAGGCGTTGCCGACCTCCTAAAATAGCAGGAGGAAAGGGATAATGGGCCTCCAGTAATCTTACCTGGGGGCTTTTCACACAGCGTATTTTTAACGCACCGACGACGCGCGTTTTACGAACGTGCGCTCATGACGCTGTAAGTGACCGAAAAACGTCAGGAGTCAACCGCACTCTCCGACCCGCGCTGCCGCTGCCATCCCGCTCGACGCTCGCCTCCCGCTGCCATTGTAAACTCGGCCTAATGCGTACTAGAGCGCGACTTTTGCGCGTCCTCGGCGCGTTAATAAATCCGCCCTACGCAAAGTATCTTCCCAAACAAAACACGGTAGTAAGGCTATCTATTTACGTCAATCCAATGCATCAGCCAAAGGAAGTCCACTGCTGAACATAGGCCTCTCCCAATGATTTCCACAGTGACCTGTTGGAGCCAGCCTGAATCCAGCGACGTCCCGCGACCTTCACCAGATCGTCTGACTACCTAGTGGGTAGACGTACCACGCTGCGTGTACTGGTTAAAACGTGGGTGTACTGGTTTCACCTCTGCCTACCCCTTCTGGGAAAAAGGCGTGAGTTTATGTACGTATGTAATATGTATATAACATACGCAAATAATTGCGGCGAATTCGTCGTAAAACCATCTGTTTGATATTTTGAACATTATATACAAGCTTCGATATGGTCTAGTGGCTAGGATACCTGGCTCTCACCCAGGAGGCTCGGGTTCGATTCCCGGTATCGGAATTTGTAAGCAGTCTACATTTTGTTGTACGAGTACCACACTTAATTTCAGATCAATATACAATTTATACAACTCAATTTCCCATGTTTTTTTATGGAACAGACTAAAAATTCAATTCATTTGATCATTAAATAATGTAAACAATAAAATAAGAGTTATATCAATAATTTTAAAAAATCTTTTATTTTTTTTATTCTTTACTGTGCAAGAAAGATGAAAAACCTTATGTTTATCTCCTTTTTAACCGACTTAAAAAAAGGAGGTTCCCACGTGGATTTTTTTTTTTAATTTTGTATGTTCACCGATTACTCAAAGACGCCTGAACCGATTTGGAAAATTCTTTTTTTGTTTCAATGCTTATACTTCACAGGTGGTTCCATAAAAAAATGGTCAAGGTTTGACGAATATCTTCGGACCTGGAGAGTTGAACTCCACAAAATTGAGTAGGGTTGTAGTGGTTCTTTTTGCATTAGGTATACTCGTAGTATGAGAATCAAAGTACAGTGGTGGGCGAAGACAGGGGTGGGGGGGGGGGGGTTTATGTTAAGAAAATTAGTATAGATGTAAATATTCAATATCTTCGACAGCTTTGAACCGATTTTAGTAATTTCTATTCATCGGAAATAACACATTTCCTTATGTGACCCGAATTTGATTGTGAATTTCTACGGTATGTAAGTCCGCCAACCCGCACTAGGCCAGCGTGGTGGACTATATGGCCTAACCACTCTCAATCGTACTCTCGATTGTAGAGGAGGCCCGTGCCCTGCAGTGGGTCGTAAATGGGCTGATACAATACAATACAAAAAAAAATATGTGACCACCTCTCCGTCATTTAAATGCCTGTCAACACTAAAAAGACACGATTAACTAAATATTGTAATAAAAAATGAAAACCGACTTTAAAAAAACACTTTAAAGTAAAAAATAAAAGAAAACCACTGCAAAGTGAAAAAAAAATATATTTCATTGTACTTGTACACGTTGACTAGTTTGCTTATTGACTTGACTAGACAACAAATTCAAACAACAACTTCGCTCTATTAAACTTTACTTCTTTACTGATTATAGAAATGCTAAAAAATATTACATAATAGGAAAAGTATTGGCTAAGCAGTCATGTGAATTAATTTCATATATGAATCAGCTGTGAAGCGACACGTCAGTCACAAGCCAGCCTTGAGATTTACGGTCCACGATGTCTCAAGATTACTAGAGAACAGGATATATGCCCGCGAACTGTGAAAATTATTAATATTACTACAGATTTATTTATATTTAGACAGCCTCCGTGGCGTAGTTGGTTAGACGCCGGCTGTGAAACAAGAGGCCGCGGGTTCGATCCCCGCACCGAAACAAATGTTTGTGAGGCCCACAAGTATTTGTCTCGGGTCTGGGTGTTTTTGAGACCGAAAAGTCTCTCGTAGCTTCTGATACCCACGACACAAGACTTAATTGATCTTAATGTGGGATCAGGACTATGTAGGTATGTGACTGTTGAGTGTATTTATTTATCATGACCGAAGCCCACTGCTGGACATAACATTCAAAATGACCGCCACTGGCCACGATCCTGATTATTTAACTCTAACATAATTCTACAATAGAAGTGAACAAACGCGTAAATATTTTATTCCAATTCAATTTGATATAATCTTATTTCAATTTCCATAAATTTGGCTTTACATATAATTGACTATTGTCAAAAACTAGTCCCTCACCCTCGATTACGAATTATATTTCGCATTCAATAAAAAACGATACTTGAATAGTAATGCGTGATTTTTAAACATATGAAATTATTTTTCTTGTTTTACAAACGAGCTTTTTTTAAAAAAAATCGTATCGTATCAGCCCATATTCGTCCCACTGCAGGTCACGGGCCTCCTCTACAATCGAGAGTACGATTGAGAGTGGTTAGGCCATATAGTCCACCACGCTGGCCTAGTGCGGGTTGGCGGTCTTTTGCATACCATAGAAAATTATACAAATCGCTATAGTGTGCAGGTTTCCTCACGATGTTTTCCTTCACCGTTATAGTGCGTAGTGATCGACTATCAATACACACAAGACTCCAAAAAGACAGAGGTGTGCCCTGGCATTTAAAAAAAAAAAAAAAAATACGTGGTACTAAATCTGCAGCCAAAAAACTTTAATAACGGATTTAAGTACATTATATTCAGTTTTTAATGTAAACAAACTATACAATGTTAATGATGTTACATTATTATCGCCCTTGTTAACGTAATTTTTGACAAAAAATCGTCAACATCATTAATTCTTTACAGCGACATCTGTCGCCCGCATACCCGTAATGCACTCCACGGGTATTGTGCAATACCCAATATTTGTGGAATAGGTAAAATAATTATTGTTGTGCGCTTCATTATCTATTATAGGGTTCTGTACAAGCCACCCTTATAAGTTTTGTACACTGTCATGGCAACGTTATAATCGTAAGTGCAGTGTTGTCCAAATATGCTATTAAAATTAGAAATTATTATCTTCCGACATAAATAATGCTAGCTTAAAGCTGGTTTCAATAACTTATCTGTAACAAACAGTTACAACGGCTACCATTTAGTATATATTCATGTTTTATGTTAAAAGATAGCTAAATACATTTATTTGAAGCTTGACCACCGCCAACCATGAATATCTAACTGTTTTTAAGATATTTTAATATAAAAGTTTCAAGGACTAGGAAATTAGGAATAATAATGTTCATTATTTTGTTGTACTAATGCGCTCTACACACTAAACTCACCGGCCCGGCGACACAACCCGGCGGCTTATAAGAAAAGCATCATGTCGGCGGCAAGCGCCCGCCCGTGTTGCCGACATGAAATTTCTACAACGCAAGCGCACTGCTCGTCAACGTCATAAATTGTTTTCCGTCAAAGTTTTCCGACTTGCAATGACTGAAGCCGCCGGCTAGCCCGCCGACAAAAATGTTGCCGACATAATGAATGCCGGCGGGTTGGCAGCTTTAGTGTGTATTGCGGTTAAGACAATTTAAGAAAGGCCTAAATAAGGTCCACTTTGAGGTAAAAAAAACGAAAAAGGTTGATGTCATGTAGGTGTAATGTTGCCGATTCTCGACTTAAAATCTTTCTGTGACAAACAAAAAATGTAGCTGAGTTATAGAGGACATATAAAAGCATTTCGCTTAGTTAAAGCACTAGAATCTAGACCATAAAAACATTTTGAAGCTTTTAAGAATGTATTTTTAGTTAAGGCGTAATTAAATTGGGTTTTGTAAATAAGTATATGTACTCAAATAAATTATAATCCTTTTCCATTTCTGTTTCGAAAAACACGTAGAAGAAGAAAGTAGAACTCCAAATATTGTGAGGGCATCGGTGATTTTTAACGGCTACGATAAATACATACCACGAGGGGTCGACTGCTGTTTTATCAGACCTGCGACTCTAAAATAACTGATTCTATACAATTTATTAACTGTATCCAAAAATATTCCTCTTTCACGAAAACCCCGATACTAGTTTTAAAAATAATCGTCACGAAATAATGTCATTATGTCTATAGATTTTGGGGTGTTGTGCCGCGGGGTAAATTACATACAATTGTCATGTTTTTTCTATGAATTGTGATGGTCAGTTATTGAATTACTGTTTGTTTAGTTAACGGTTTTTGTAGCGGAGACTGACCCGCCCTCACACCCACCACTGCAACTCCTGTAAGCCAGGATCAACAGGGGCACGCATTGTAATGACGCCGAGCATTGAAGCTCAGCGAATCTCCGGGAATGTCTAACTTATCTTTAACCCACAACGCAATTACTCACAAAGTCAAATAATTAAGAGGAGTTGCAAATAAATAAACGATTTTTGTAGTAACAAATATGATTAAAAAATATATAAACAAAAAAAAAACTGGAATCGAACTTAGCTGCACGCAATACAAGTTCCATACAGATTTGGGGTGTTTAACATCTGACTTCTCCATCTGTATACGTCTTTAAAAGATAGCCTCGTAGCGCTATATTTTGCCTCTCGCGTTTCAGTAGACACAAGTGGACGTTATTTTAATTGTAATTCCTATTTATACAAACATAAACTCAAGCCTTTGTCCCAGAAGGGGTAGGCGGAGGTGTAACCAAGATACCCACGTTTCGCCTTGTATTTTCCGTCCTACGAAGTAGAGGCGAGTCTACCTCCTGATTGTGTAGCTAGGGGAAACAGGCAAATGACTGCTCTATTTGTAGGAAACCATTTCTGAATTCTGATCGTTTCAATAAACAGCGAAGTAATAAATAAAACAGGGTACAAATTAAATTATTTTCTAACCTCGAACGCTTCCGCGCCACTCCCTTCTGTTCCCTTGCACGTGGGAAATACATCGTCTTTAATTTCCGAAAGTGTCTCAAATTGGCCCAGTAAGGGCTTTCGAGACCGCGGTAGGGTTGACGAAACCCTTGGAACCAATAATTTAACCGTTACGCTCGATAACTGTATTGGGCGAGACAAATTGAGTGATGTCATTAAGTTTATTTTTAAAAGTTTTTGTTTAAATAAATATATAAAAATTGATTCTTTTGTATGGTCGTCCTCGTTGGTCCTGTGATTGTGTTTACAAGGTGTGAGTTGTGAGTCTTGGGTTCGATTTAAATATCAGTTAATTAATTTTGATTTAGTGACAATATGTTGCTGATGCTTTTTTAATTTCTATATCCTTTGATACATGTGTATAACTCATGTTTTGTGGGAAATTCGGGAACGATATTCATTATTTGCAATTAGCAATATTAATATACAACACACATACAACAATCTCGATGTTGAGTAATGTATTTTACACATAATATTCTATAATGGGAAGACCACTTATACCTTTTTTCTTTCGATTGAATAACTTTTTTTTTAATAATAATGATAATATAATTTCTTTATTAAAAATCCATCATACATTTTTATAGATCGCTGGTTCCTGAGCTAGGATATACCTGTATATATATACATGTGTCTTAGGAAACCAGAGACATCACATACATGGTTTCGAAGGATTTTATCCTGGTTCTACATCAATATAACACAAATTATATGTTAAAATAATAAGGCCTTTGATGGTTGCATAGGATTAACAAAGGAAAAAAATAAAATATTGTAATAAAAAGAAAGATATAAGCTGTTGAAAACTGTGTAATTCGCATCCTATCTTACGACACAAAATTACTTTTAAAACAAATTTCTACGCCTATAACACCTTGTAACACGTAAAAAAGGTATAAACTCATTAATCCGGCACTCCCAAACAAAATCACCTAACAGATTCAAATCTGTGACACATTTGGCGACTCTCAGCCAAAGAAACAACATTAAGGTACACATATCCATTGGTTATGCCGGTAAACAACGCAAATACCAATTACATTGGATATAAAAGCGAATGGCTCGAAATAATGTATATTATAGGTACGGGCAAACCTCTGAGGATAAATAATTCATGGAAAATGTCTTTCTTCAAGCATTTACTGCGTGAAAACTCACGGGCGGGGAACACAGCGAACAAAATTGACGCCAATCGAAGCAGCGGACTAAATGATTGAATTGAAACTTGACAGTGAAACTTGTGCAGTTGGTTGGACGCCGGCTGTGTAACGAAACCGCGGGTTCGATCCTCGCACCGAAACAAATGTTTGCGTGAACCACAAGTGTTTGTTTCAGGTCTGTGTGTTTGTAAGACCGAAAAGTCTCTCGTAGTTCCTGATACAAACGACACAAGACTCGATCTTAGTGGGGGGTCAGGGCTATGTATGTGAATGTTGTGTGTATTTATTATTATTATTTGTTGGCTTTAGTAAGCGTTCAATTTACAGAGCAACGGCCATACCACGCTGGCCTAGTACGGGGTAATAAACTTTACATATTAGAGAAATTCTTGTAACTTTGTGATATGCAGGTTTCCCAACTATGTTTTTCTTCGCTGTTATAATGCGTAATTGACTATTAATATAAACATGATTGAATAGTCAGAGGTGTGCCATGAGATTAAACCCTCTAGAACAAACCACCACCGTCGCGGCAGCCGCGTCCGGTCCTTACCAAAAGGTCTCATACTTAAAAAAACAATATTGAAATTGAAATTCAAAAACATTTTAATGTGGACATAGGTACAAAGTGGTGTTACATAGGTTTTGTTTTAAGCAGCTATGACCCGCCGTGTTGGCATACAATGATTTGACTTAAATCTAATAAAAAATAATAATGAAAAACCTAGCTTAAAAAACTATAACAAACAAAACATATTGCAATATTTTGCTCGTCGCTCTCCCATCTCGTATGTTTCCAAGCTTTATCCTCGCTCGGAGGCAGCCCCGGCGCTGCCCGCCGGCCCGTGACCTACATGTATCCATTAGACTACTATTATTCTATTCTATACCCTGCAATTTACTTATAAACGGTCTCAAACATCGATCCTTTTCTATTTCAATTAAACCTTTGTGTTTTTGTTACCTAAATACGTTGTCGACTAAAATCTGGTCTTTATTTATACTTCATAATTAAGAAACTAGAGGTAAAAACGTTATCTATTTTAAGATTGGCTACAATTTCGTTATACGATTGTTTAAAGACACGTAGTTGTTATTTGCCAGTGATGAAGTCAAAGATATCACTTTCAAAGTTATACACGAAGCATGAAATACAGTTCATAAAAATGTTTCTGAGAGAGATATTTCGTTCGTCTTTAATCATTAAAAAACTATTTTGATAAACTGTAATTTGAAAACCAATTGTGTCAAACATTATTTCGATGAACAAATCGAAACAAACAATTATGCAACCCAGAAACGACATTCACCACAATTATCACTAAAATATCTACAAATCAATAGTCGGCCACAAAAAATCTAATATCTATGGCCAAAGAGGTCACAAACAAACGGCCATCGTAAATAAACAAGATTGCATCTGTTCCCAACCCTTCACCGCGAGCGGGTATTTTCATCCCAATCGTGAATTTTCGGGCACGCGCCCATTGTCAACCGTTTTAATTTTATTCACGTAGTTAACAATAAGCAATTGTTCGATAAACGCTTGACCATTTAAGTAGTAGCCGCGAGCTAATTATATTGTTAAAATAATGATATATGCGGTCGTTTAATGACAATGGCGGTCGTGATTTTCAATTTGGTAGCGTAATTATGGTCCGCTGTACGACCAACGGGCGAAAGTTTATCAAGATAGCTACTGTAGTCGAGGGGTCTATTCGCATGTGTGATTATGATTTGGCACACTAATTTTATAGTTTTGACTGACGCAGCTGGTGGTGAAATTGTGCAATATGAATATTCATAAATTACGATCAGATAACAGTAAAAAAAATTCAAAAACTGTATAATTTTGTTGTTTCCTTGTTTGATAGGTTATCAAGATTTTATATATATTATGACATATTTAACCGTCATATTGTTCTATTTAGGGTTTTTTAATATAAAGCTAAGAGTATTTATTAAACAAAAACTTCTTTGCTAGCCTATACTGTCCCACTGCAGGGCAAAGGCCTCCCTTTCATTCTTCCACCCTTCTCTATCCAAGGCTTTCTTCCACCAGTTTGTATCAAAATAGTCCAAGTCATCTCTCCACCTTCTGCGCGGGCTACCACGAGGTCTTTTCAAGTTTTAATAATATATATAAAATACTAACATATTATAAGAAAATATATTATAATTTGTTCAAATTTACATATAAAAAAAATACAATTGATGTCCTTCTCGCTTCAATAACGTTTGTACTCCAAATACTAAGAAGTTTCGGAAACAATCCTTCATCATATGCCACGCATATTTAGTCATGGTCAACCAAAAAACGTACTAAAATTAATCGACCGTTTAAACAACTTGGAAATACACAAACCGCGAAACCAATAAGGTCGCGCGACCTCGGGACATACGAAACAATAATTTGGTATGCAAATATAAAATATCTTAAGTGGGATCGAAATACCCACCGCGTTGTTTACGGTTGGGCGCAGTCGGGGACAAAAGTGATACGTTTTGATCAATCGAATTTTCGGAGTATAGGAGCCGCTGAACTTAAAAAGAGCGAAATATGTAAAATCTATCTCCTGTAGATTTTGAATGCCTTAAGCAAGATTTTTTTTATTTGAATTGTGAATTGCCATGTATAATGCAAATATTTTGCTCTCATCGCTATTACCTATTACTATGAAATTCAGCAACGAAATCTAAGGAAATAATCTCTGTTTTGCGAAGATAAATGATAATTAACTAAAAATTTATTCTCAATCTTTTATCACTACTTATATTAAGTAAGTCCTGAAATAAGCGTAAAATATATAACCAAAGGCAAGATACGTGTAGAAGGCGATAATCTTTATGAATTGAGTTCAAACCGAAACGTCCTTGACGCCTTTACAACTTAAAAATAATATCATAATCTTTCCAACCGACCCAATGAAGTATATCTTGAAAAATAATGACGATCTTCAAACAATTGTGTATCCAAATGTACAATTACATAAGAGAACAGATGTTGAAAGTGCACCAACTAATTTACATGCAAGGGTTGCCGCGTAGCCTCGTAGGGTTGCCACGCAGCCTCGTAGGGTTGTCAGTACGTGAAGCGTGGCTCACTTTATTGTTATTGTCTTTTTAGCAATTCTAATGGCGCATATTTATGGTCATAAGCCACAAATTTATTGACGATATAAACGTTAAACGCATTGTCATCGAGAACGTGCAAGCGTTTGTTGGTTTGTCGTTTTTGAAAAGTTGTTATGGTAAAATTTATGTGATTTTTTTGCATATTTTATTCGGTTGATAAAGGCTACTTGGACGACTGTGGAGGATTCCTGTGTAATGCATTTGAAATCAAGGTTGCGTTAGGCTACGAAGAATGGAATTTGTAGAACGCTAAATTTTGTCTCTTTTTCAGAAAACGTAAGCACCATTTACACGAGAGTTTGCGATATGCGATTATCGCACCACATAACCGCCATTGATAGTCGTGTTCTGACAAACGTTTACACGATGCAACTTTTTTACCCTTACGATAATCGTATCTTCGAGACGAGAAACTCTCCTCGTGTAAATGCGAAAGTTTGCATGTGTGTATGTTCCTTTTTCACGCTAAAACGGCTAAACCGATTTTGATAAAATTTTACATAGGAATATATTGCACCTTGGAGATGGACACAGGCTACTTTTATATTAATAAGGCCCAATTACAAAATTCAAACCTATATCCCACACTTCGAAACCAATTTACATTATTGATCAACAATATCGTTGATCGAAGAGTTGGTCCAACTAAATAGTTTTAAAACAACACCAGAAAATTAAACCCAATATTTTGAAAGCTATCATACCGTGTCGTGTGGTTGAAATTGTTTCTTAATTACGTTTGCAGGTAGACTAATGGCGGCCACCCCATAAACAAGAACATATCGAGTCAATTGAATGTTGGAAAGAAAGGGTGCCACTTGCTTGACTATCGCCTACACTAGAACGAAGTAAAATTTTGTGGACACGGAATAGATAATGTCTGGATAGTTCTATGAATTGTATTTTTTCAATATGAAGTAAATTCAAAAAGTGTATTTTGTTTCACTTTTTAAAATATACAAGTTACTTGTATGTATCATATTCGTCCCACTGCTGGACACGGGCTTACTCTACAATCGAGAGAATCGATTGAGAGTGGTTAGGCCATATAGTCCACCACGCTTGCCTAGTGCGTGTTGGCAGACTTTCATAGCGTAGAAATTCTTTAAAATCGCTACGGTATGCAGGTTTCCTCACGATGTTATCCTTCACTGATAAAGTGCGTGGCGATTCACTATCATTACACACATAACTCTGAAAAGTCATAGGTGTGCCCTGGGATTTGAACCCGCGACCACCCTGAACATGCAGGCAGCACTGAACACGCACAGAAGTTACTTGCTGAATATGATTTGGAAATTATATTTGCTAGAATATATTATTTTGATATAGTCAATTACGTATAAATACCTCACCAATTCTTAGATAAAATGAGACTAAGAGAATTGAAACTCCAAATTCCTCGCATGAATTATTACCTTAAAAATTATAACCTATTTAATTTTCAATTCATTTCAAAAATAATCTCTTGTTTATATTTGACTTTCACATTCTTTTCACTTACCAGTTATCATTCTACCATCAGAAGATACAAAAAAAAAACATCACCCCTATCCAAATATCCGTGCTCCGTGGCGCCTCACACGTGCGCTTTAAGAACTAACGCCGGTATCCACTCATTACGAGAATTACTTGCGTAGATAACGTCTCTATAATTATTACCACTTTGAGCGCACACAGCGGAACAATGAGGTGAATTATCATTATGTAGACTGTACCTCCCTCATACCACACTTGAAATATCGACGGCCCATTTATGAATGCAATATTTCGTTTTGAATTCCTTATATACAACTTACTATTATAAAGGCGAAAGATTGTGTTTGTTACCCACTTCTTTACGCTCAAACGGCTGAACCAATTTTGATGAAATTTAGTATGGAGTATGGAGGTAGCTGATACCTAGAATTAACGAATTGGCAACATTTTATCCCGAAAATGTGGTATTCCCGTGGGTTGAGCAAGGAATTCGAATAATTATGTATAGGTATTTAATACGATTTCAAACTCAAAGGGACGGTTTTGAATAGAATATAGGGCGGATAAAATGCGATAAGATAAATCATGCAATCCTGTCCGATTGCATGATTTAAGGCATGGAACAGATTTAGACGGGACATGACGGGATCTTACGAGACGAGACGAGAAAAGCAGTATGAAGGACGGCAGTCACTTTGAGTTTAAATAATTAAGTGTCTGACGTGGACTGGACTCAAAAAGTGTCTGCACCTGGACGAATTCGGTTCAGGCCGTAAAGAAATAAAGCATAGCGATAGTAAAACTTAATATTATAAATGCGAAAGAGTATGTATGTATGTACCTTTTTCACGCTAAAACGGCTGAACCGATTTTGATGAAATTTTACATATTGGACCATGGAGACGGACACAGGCTACTTTTTAACCCGAGAAAATGTAGTGTACCCGTGGGATGAGTCAGGAATCTTTCATAAAATGTACTTTGACTATGTTAAAATCAACTTCTCAACTTCTCGTTTTTTTTACATACTTTATCTGATTTTTATTGGATGATTAAATAATTAAAACTAATACTCGTATTACCTAGATCAAGTGGACGTCGCTGTCTTGAGGAAAACCAACGTGGTGTAATTTTACTGTCGCGTTTTGTTCATTTATTTTTATTTTTAAATACTTTATACTGCTTCAAAGGCGTAGTTGTACTACAGTATGATTACAAAGCTGATGTCTCGGGTTCGAATCCCGGATCAGGCAGTGATACTGGATTTTTCTATTCATTATCAGCCCGGAGTCACAAATTTGCGCCCGATATGGCGATAGGCTCGCCCCCTGTCACATCGTGGGTTGGAACAGACACGGCGAACCGTGGGTGTCCTGGTTACTATCAGGAAATTCTCTGCCTACCCCTTCTGGGAAAAAGGCAGAGCTTATATGTATGTTTTTGAATTTTCGTCATAAGATGTGAGAAGATGTTTGCCATACTGAATGATATTCTATTAGGAAGTAGAGGCTTACACAAAGGAATCAGAGTAATTCTAGAAAGGATTGTCTAGAAGACGTAAAAATCCATCTACATTGCTAAGGAAACAAGTAACGTTCTTATTAGAGTGTAACCGATTGAAACTTTCTTACATAATAATTTATTGACTAATAATGATATATGTTAGATAAATATCTAGTTGTATCTGAATTAGTTGTAATGTAACGAATATGTAAATATCTGTATAAATATGGAACTATAATCGCATTGGGTGTAAGTCCTGTATGATTGTTTAGTATAATAAATAAATAAATACATACATAGTTTAATATATTAACAAAATCCTATTTTCGTTTCGAAACAACTTAATTCCGACATTATTTTTGCTCTTGAACAAGTTTACTTATATTTATTATAGTATATAGACTGAGAGATTTTTAATTGTTTTGAATTTGTGCCCGATATGGCGATAAATTCGCCCCCTATCACCTCGTGGGACGGAACATATACGGTGAAACATGGGTGTTCTAGTAGTACCTCTGCGTACCCTTTCTGGGAGAAAAGCACCAGTCTATGTATGTATAAATACTTTATTGTACACCACAAAAATTATCTCAAACAAAAACATAAAGCGCATTTTGTGTAACAATCGGCGGTATTATGCGGAGACCGCTGCTCTCTCCTGTTCCTCTCGACTATAACTTTCATCTTCAAAGACCGACCACTTGCGATTCCCCGCATAAAAGTGTTCATGAGTGGTGACGACCACTTAACATCAAGCTGCTAGCGAGCTATTTGAAAGTCTATCGTTCCTAATATGCATACATAAACATAAACACACGCCTTTTTTCCCAGAAGGGGTAGGCAGACGTGCTACCAAAACACCCACGTTTCGCCTTGTGTATTCCGCCCCACGATGTGATAGGGGGCGAACCTATCGCCATATCGGGCACAAATTCCTGACTCCGGGCTGATAATGAATAGAAAAAGCCAATATCACTTTGCCCGACCCGGGATTCGAACCCGAGACCTCAGCTTTGCAATCATACCGTAGTACCACTACGCCACCGAGGCAGTAAATCGTATAGTAATCGTAAGTATCGATCCTAATATGACATGAATATAACTTATAGCTCATTTACGCGGAAAGTCTCTCGCCTGATTTTGGGCGAGAATCGTTTGCCATTATCGTATGCGATGGCTTCTATAAGATTATTAATGTTTATCGCAAACGTTTACACGATGCTACTTTTTATATCCTTACGATAATCGTAGATCTTCGAAGCGAGAATCTCTCCCTGTGTAAATGGGGTTTTAAACTACTTTTTCCCAATTTGACCATTATCGCTGCATACTGTTGTCTACTCAACATTGTGGACGTTCATCAGCGGCAGTTATCACTTACCATCAGGTGACTTGTATGCTCGTTTGCCAGACCTATGGTATATAAAAAATTGCCATTATATACCACCATGGCGATCAGAGTAACTTCCACTCAATTCCAAAATGAAAGGAACACCATCCCATCACAATATACATCATTACAAATCACCACAATTCTGCCTTCTATACAATGATCGACACAGCCCACAGCGGTCAATCACGCATTAAACATCGTGTTTCATATGGGCACATTTGTATCAACAGATGTACTCAGCGCAGTCGAGTGCGTCGACACATGCGCCAAATGAGCCGTGAAGTGCGCCACCTTGCTATGTTTATTCAATAATACGATACAACCCATCGACTAAATATTATAATTTAACTCATATACGTCCCATTGCACGGGTCTCCTCTACAATCTGGAATTCGATTGAGAGGCTACCACCACGCGGTCCTGCGCAACGAAGGTCTTCCCATGCCATAGAGTTCTTGAAAATCTTTATCGCAAGTGTGACGATGTTTTCCATCACTGTTAAAGTGCATAGTAATTGAATATCAATACGCACATGACTCTGAGAAGGCAGAAGTAGTCTTAAAAACTATTATATAATGTTAGAAGTCGTCTCAAAAACTATTACTATTAAACAGTGGTTAATGAGTTTACACTGACATAATTCTGCTGTAGTTTTAACGACTCTATAGTAAAATTGATACTTGAAGTATCAATTTTAATTATAGAAATATTTTTACTTTACTTAGTTGTGTATAATTATTCCAAATGCATTTCATAGAAATAACAAAAAATATACTCGTAGACTATAGTGACAATCGCAATTTCACCTCAATAACTTTTTTTGCCAGAATATTCTAATGCCTTATCGTCCCGATCGGCCTATTATACTGTCACCCTTTAAAGAACCTTGTTATTTATACAAAACTCATTTAAACTAACCGGTAATGACGGGTCCATTGTTGCTGGGCTTAGCCTGGAGCACCCTCTATGCTTGGTCACGTAAAAAAAATAAAACGTTGTCTATGGCAAAAGTTTCGTCATTATCTGTTTACACGGCGTTTTGTCTATGCGCCTCTATTGTTGCGGATGGGAGATTTGAAGTTATTCGTAAGGGTTCTGTAGAATTAAATGTTGTGTTTTTTATTTGAAAATGTACTAGACAGGATTGGTAAAGGAAATGAATATTGCTCACGGTTTTAATAATCCGGAAGAATCTTTGGATAAATTATATTTGAACGAAAAATAAATATTTAATTATAATTTGGAAAGTCATAAATTGCGAAATTATAAGAACTAAATATTGTATTCTAAATAGCAAGATCTTCATCTCGTGTACTCATTCTAAATGCCATTTAAATTTAAGATTAAATACTAACAATAATGCAATATTATAAGACTGTTTTTCAAGTGGGGTTTTCGTATTAGATAGTTCAGCTGCGGAACCCTAATGCCCGTAATAAACAATGATTAGTATGAAATATTCCAAACGGGGGAGCATTATTGATACGTAAGGATTACATTTAATCCGCGTCAAGCGTTTAGCAAATAGTTTTTTGTAGGTATAAAATTAATATTTAAAGTAGATCTAAGTCCGCCATGTTGGTCCAGTCGCAGCTTGTTTAAACGTGAGCTCGTAAGTTTATTTTCCAAATTGCATAATCCACAATAACAACAATGTTCGCCACCTTCTATTCGATTGCACCTAAACTGAGTTTTTGAGAACACATAAACACAGACACACAGACCAACAGACCGAGGAATTTCACGTAAATTCCTTGGATACAGGAGTACTTCAGAGTATATCAGAAAACCAATGTGTAACATGGCAAAATATCTAAATTCTACAATATTTGATATTACGATGTAGCTAATTTATTAATTTTGTGTACAATATGTTTGACATAGTCGCAGAGCGACTTAAATATCTTATTTAAAATAAAGAAAGAAAAAATATATCAACAAATAGAAATCAAGGCTTTTTGTCATTCTGTGTTCTTCAATTAGACCTATATCGACTTTGAAATAATTAGCTATTTGATTAAAATTTGGCCAAAAATGATATCTGTATAGGTTTTTTATGTTTTTTTACAACATTCAACTCTTTAGCGTATGGACAATACAGAATGCTGTAAAATGATGTGCATAAATCAGGACTCGTAATAAATGAACGAAGTATGAGTCGCCAAAAAAACTAGTTCGAAAGTGCACTTAAATAGTTTTTGAATACTCTGCAATGATACGCAAGTTTCTCCCCAGGGCAAAGTTTTGACAAGGGTTTGAAGTGAAAGGGGTTGTCGTGTTTTGTTTCTGCTACTGCGTAATTAGTATTTTAAATAATTAACGATTACTCCTAATCACTTTTATTCAGCTCAGTTTGGTATTTTACCGAAGAAAAAGCAAATTTTGTATAGATGCTCATCTCTTTAGCTTCCCTCGTCTGTTTGACTTTCGCGGGAAACAGACACGAATTTAAATATGTGTGAACACACAGTGATAAGAACTTATCTTTGGTATTTCTGCTATTCTGACAGGTTCAGGGTTGTACTTATTAAATGTGATCAAAATCGTCCAACTAAATGTCCATAGAGTTGATTAAATTATATAGCTAGCCTCTAATACAAATAATTTAATCAATCGTATTAAATCTACACAATATATTTTGATTTAAAAAAAAACGTCATTTCGGGATTTACTTCACAACTGAACCACAATATTAAGTAGAGACCAGTTTTATTTTGCGTGAGGTTATAAGTCCATGCAGCTATGGACCAAAAGATAGATACTTTTTGTATTCGTAGAGATGTTTTTGGAATTTAACTTGAAAAAGGTCTCATGTCACGACTATCAATTTGCGTAATTTATGTACGTAACCAAAATTGGTAACAGCGCCATCTATAATACATAAATGTAACTAAGTATTAAAGTAGTGTAGTAAGTTAGTCAAACATTACAAACCTATCCCGCTAGATGGCAGGAACAATATAATGAAATAACTTGAAGGGTAATAATTTGATGCTCAAATCGCAACTTATACGATTAAAAAAGAGTCAAAACAAAACATACAATAGTATTCATATCATATTTCACAATCTAAGTAATCTTAAAATCTTTGTTTAGCTACCAATATTTTGTAAAAAGCGCTATCTACATTTTGATGTACGATTTAAATCATTGCGATATCAGCACACATACCAAACAGTGTTCAATAGTGTCGCTAGGTGGCGCTACATTAAATATTGTAAATACTCCACACATTCACGTTACGAAATCTTTTAAACATAATATTAATTGAAATATCGTTTGATATAAAGGAGACATCTTGAAACATGAGTCTTATTCATTTCGTGGAATATAAAGGGCCAAAAATGAAAAACCAACATAGGTACAGGATATAATTTTTATGAAATTAACAACGAAACGTCATTATATTCTTTACGTTGCCTACAAAACTTTAAAACCATAATAATATTAAATATAGCATTATAAGATTTAGTGTCTTTTGTTGTAAACGTGCTAACAGATAATCTACAGACCCGTTCAGGGATGTACTCTGTTACAACCAAGGGTACACTGCCTCCTAATTTTCTTTTAGATTAAACAAAAATAATGATTGAAATCGTAATTAAAACTGCGGGGTTCCCTTCGAAGTCCACATTACGACATAAATTATTGAACCTTGAAACTGTACTGAACAACACTTTTAACAAACCTAAAAAATAATGTATGCACAAACACAAAAATATAAGCGAATATAAAAACATCCTTACAACTCCAAGCCATTATTTTGGGTCCCACTTCGCACACTAACGCCCTCCTCAATACCGACGGACATTAGACACGCAAGCCGTGGGAATGAGAAGCGAGTCACTCGTGCCAAATCGTGCCGTATCTCACTGACATTCAAGCTCCACCGGAAAATTCTATCATGGCGAAATTAAAATTCAGCTAAATGATTTTTAAATTAAAATTTGACGGTTGTATTGTACTGGGAGTGATTCCGAAATTAGAATTCTTGAGCTTAATAGATTTTAAATTATAATTTAATGGTTAAATAGTAGTACTAATGCGATGATCAGTTTACCATAAAACATTCGGAGATGACTCATCTCGTACTGTTTATGATTTTTCTATTTAAAAATCATCAAAATCGGTTCTGTATTGCCAGACTTACCGGATAATATGCATCAAAAATCAGTCGCATTGATATACTTTTGAAATCGCATTGAAATCGTATGAAGTATGGTTAACTTATCGAGATTTCAACGCTACCTTAGCCACTAAAATTCTAATATACATAAGGAATATCCCACGGTAGTCACTAGTCACAATTAATTGAAGCTTAAAAATATCGCTGAAATTGGAAAAATAAACATATGCATTGCCTATTTGCGCCTTTGGAAAACGTCACAACACAAGACACAGAGTCCAGGGTCCACACTCACAGTAAAACACAAGCCTTAAGACGAGGGTCAGAAACCACGTGTGGCTTTTCGATCTTTCAACACTTAGACTCCAAATATGCGCAAATTTTGATTCAAATTTCAACGCGGGGATCGAACCTACGGCCTCGCGTTTTACGGACGACAGGGTGGCTACTAGGACGATCTTATGCGTGTATATTAACGATAATGTATTTTTTTGTTGTATCATTTTATTGCATGACATTCTTACAAAAATACCAAAGACAAAGGGTAATAAGGGACAATAAAGCAGATACCAAAATGAAATTCCTTTCCCTGATTCCTGAGGGTAAATTACCAATGAAATTACCACAATCTAGTCCAATTCATTTAATGGCCGCGATGCAATGCTCGCCGACGCATCAACGGAACACACACAATGCGCCTTAGAACAAGGAATTGTTATAGATCCGACTGGGGTCATTTGGTCAAAGATTTCTTATATATCATTGTGTTTAGATGAAAAATCCATAGTTTTTTATAAAATTATATTTGAAAGCCTTGCGTACTATAGGGTCTTTAAAAATAAAAGGATGGGCATTATTTTTTTACGTAAATGTATGTTTTTATCACTCAAATACGAGGGCAGGAAAAAATCCAAAACAAGTCAGGTGGCGTATTTAAAAAAAATCAAGTTGCATTGTTTCTAAAGTCACTATAACTTCCACCTGGCTTCGTTTTCGGTAGCAGTCTTGATATACCCTGTATGTAATTTTAGGTATATTCTCAAACGGATAAGAAGAATAGACGTAACATAGACACTTTGGAGCGAACAAAACAGATTTTTTAATACTTCTTTCTTTACTTTTCACTTTTCAGTCACTTTTTAAACCAAATAATAAGAAATGTCGTAAAATGCATATAGAAAATCTTTGTAAATTTTTTATTCGTGCTCAATTTATCACAGAACATTCGAGAAATTCCTTCTCTGTCACTCCCTGAATAAATAAAGGATAAGTTAGCAATTCTCACGCCAATTTCCATCGCCATCAGCCCGTACGTAAGCATGTAAAGTATCAAAAAGTTTCCCAAAACTGGTTCTAAAACTGCCTCTTCGCACTCCATTAACCAAACCTTCTTTAGCATATTTTCTGTCCTCTCCCTGCACAAAAAGCAACTGTATCCGTATTGAAATAAGGTTCAAATCACGGTGTGTTGGAAACTGTGAAGAAATTCTCACATTATCCCATGCATGATCAAATTTGTAGTGAGACAATCGATTTTTTCCACGCAATTTGACCCATTAATGACAGAATACGTTTACTTAACGGTTGTACAAAAGTAGGGTATGCGGAGTCATTATTCTTATTCTGTCATTTTTTATCTTAAATTTTTATTTTACAGCTTAATAATAAGTAAATTTTGCGGCATCGATTAACAGGCCTGTACGATTAGTCACTACAAAACCATGATTTATGCAATCATTTCACAAATTCATTTACCATTAAAAGCATGACAAAGATTGTCCTGACAACGTTATTACGAGTAGAATCTGTAGTCAACCATGTAATACGCATTAGCATAACCAAATTATACCTACCTTCGAAAATAAATCTATTTATTAAATCGTCGTCAACACCCTAAAGCCCAATTTACACGGAGGTAGTTTCTCGCGGCGAGAATCGTATGCGATTATCGCATGACATTACCGTAATAGATTATCGTGTTCTGACAAATGTTTACACGATGCAACTTTTTTATATCCTTAAGATAATCGTATTTACGAAGCGAGGAACTTTCCCCGTGTAAATGAGGCTTAATACGCAGGAAGACCATTGCTACAGAAGGTCTACTCCGGCCGAGTTGTTAGAAGATACGTCTGTATTAGCCCATTTACGTCGCATTGCAGGACACGGGCCTCCTCTACAATCGAGGATGATTGTGAGGAGTTAGGCCATATAGTCCATCACGCTGGCCTATTGCGGGCGGTAGAAAAGACTTGCATCCATGAATTGGTTACTCTGCACGTTTCTGAACATATTTTCGTCATTACAATTTACATAGATACCTATACAAACCTTATAGTAAAAAAATCACAAAAGTTAACTCCCATCATTTAAAGTTTGCTAATGGTATTATAAACCACAGTTATATTTCTTACAATTTAACAGCCTTATTCATAGAAAGTTTTAAAATCAATTTTAGGTATCAAATGTTCTGTCTTCTACGCTCAAACTGAATTCAAAAGTCGTTCGAGAGGGACAAAACATTCGATAACCAAAACAGGTTTTAAAACTGTCTAAGAATAAAGCCGTAAAGAATAACACCACAATCAAAGGTCCGATAGATGATGAAACTGGGTCGGAAGGCGGACCGCAAATGCGTTACGATGTTAAAAGATTTATGTTATCATAAAATAGGGTTGCCATCCACACTTTACTATGTTTGTCTATTTAAAGTTGAACAGAAATGAAATAGTCAAAGAGGGCAGTGCTGTGTCTTGCCTCGAGGTTTTGAGCGTTATGTGACAAAATGATGAACGATGATCAGAAATAATTACAAGAAAATTTTTAAACAGAATTGGGAAGACAGCAGATAGCACCATAGGAAATATGTCCAAAAATAGTTACCTTTTACGAGCCTGTCGATCACTCAATGCTATCTATTGGGATGTTGATATAGATCTATTTAATACCAATACCAAGAAATTTAAGAAAACAATGTGTAATATTTACTTTGGCGCACGTACCTAACAAGTAATATCTGTATTTGGTAAATATTATGTATTATTAAGTTAGTTATAGTTTACCTCCTTCTTTTTTATTAATTTTTTTTCTTTTTCTTTACATACAGTTCATATCAGTGAAAACTTGTAATTGACCTTTTCTTTGTTTACTGTTTATGTTGATATTGTATAATGCTAGTTGTAAGTTTTCCTTAATAAATAAAATAAAATAAAATAAATAGGGAAAAAACGACTTCAGAAATTTAATTAATAATGAAACATTTGTCCTTAATTCTTTCCGTACTGAACTTTTCCAAAATGTTTCTAAATAAGTACTTAAAAATATTATTAAACAAGCAGACATTCCCGGAGACTCGCTGAGCTTCAGTGCTCGGTGTCAAAATGTGTGCCATTGTTGATCTTGGCTTACAGAAGTTTATTGCCGGGTGTAAGGGCAGGACAGTCGAGAAAATGCTTACAAATGCTAGACGAAAAAAAGTAGTTAAAATTTATGTTTGCATTATCTAACTTGGCAGCCCTATCATGAACTTTGCTCCGCTGGGCAAGTTTACTTCAAATTGTTGGAAGTAGCGATACAAGGGCTTGGTTGTGAGTATTGTTATCTGATCTGCTTAAATGTCATGGTATACCGAGGCAACATACTGTGATACATTGTTTGATATATAAAATTTTTTGTATCAGCCCATATACGACCCACTGCAGGGCACGGGCCTCCTGTACAATCGAGTGTACGATTGAGAGTGTTTAGGCCATATAGTCCACCACGCTGGCCTAGTGCGGGTTGGCGGACTTACACACCGTAGATTTTTTTTAAAATCGCTACGGTATGCAGGTTTCCTCACGATGTTTTCCTTCACTATGTGATTGACTATCAATACACACATAACTCCGAAAAGTCAGAGGTGTGCCCTGGGATTTGAACCCGCGACCACCGTGAACATGTAGGCAGCCGAGTCTGGTCCGATACCACGAGGCCACCACGCACTACCACGAGGCCACCACGCACTACATAAATATATATATATAAAATACAATATATAAAATACATAAAATACAATAGCTATAAAAGTTCAATCTAGTATGTTACGTGGTTTGAGAAAATAAAACTTAAAAAAACATTTAAGTGTGGAAATTACAGGCAAACTTTTTGTATCCGAGAATTATGGTTTCCGTACCTATGTGAAACTAGCAAGATATTTTGGATGTGGCTTGTGCCATAAAACTATATAAACATATTTAGTTTTTCACATTCACATAATTTTATCGTGTCATTATCAAATCCACAGAACAGGTGAATATCGTATCTAATCCATACCTTTACTATACAATACATTTTAGCTATATGGTAAAGAAACCAAAAATGTTTTTGAGTTCATATATTAAAGCTATCAGCTTCATAAATAAGTACACCCAACAGTCACATACATAGTCCTAACCCCACACTAAGAAAGAGTCTTGAGTCGAGGGTATCAGGAAGTACTAGAGACTTTTCAGTCACACAAACACCCAGACCCGAGACAAATATCCGTCGTTCACACTTCACACAAACATTTGTCTCGGTGCGGTGATCGAACCCAGCCTCTTGTTTCGCAGCGTATCACTTATCATCAGATCTATGTAAGCAGAATACCATTCTCGATTCTCAATCTTCCCCTCTCCTTTCCTATTTAAACTATAAAAACGCAGCCGTTTTATCTAAAGAGAATTACGCAAGCCATTCCAATAGGCGGAAGAAGTACATTTGCAACATCAGTGATGTGGTGGCTTTGATATTGTTGTGGTTTTGGTACCGTTCATTGCATTCTTCACATACTTGACAATATTCTTTACTACGATATTCAAGAGGTTACCGTGAAGCATCTATTTCTAATAGAACTCATTTGAGTATCCGCAGTTAACTGAAGTCACCTATATTGGTGGATACTGTGCAATGCTGATTTTATTGCAATCAATGATGAGACGAGCATGCCATTCGCCTAATGGTAAGCGATTCGACCGTTCATGGGTTTGCTACTGCAAAACCTGAAAACACCATGAATTACAAAGCAATACTTGGCATTCCACTGTGCTCCCCATCCTGTCTCATTGTGTCCAATAGTTACTCTGGCTACAATGTCCTTAAAGCCGAAACACATTACTGCATTCACACTGCTGTTTGGCGGAAGAATTAGACATTACGGTGGTACCTACCTAGTCTGCCTCTCACATATGAGAGATCTACTACAACTAACCATTAGGTTTATTGTGTCTAAAAGTGATTGCTCCCTTAACCATGCCATTATAATAACTTAATCACTTACTCCGCTGGCCCAGCGAACCAAAGTGGGTCTTGGCTTCCAAAACGAGAGTTCTGAGAATATCTCTGTCCTGCGCCAACTTCCGTCAATTACTGACTTGAAGTTGGCGCAAGTCATTGTTCACTTTCCAGCAATAAAACATGCCATTATAAATAAAATTTAAAAAATACGTACAGCCGAATATAGAACCTCCTTTTTAGAAGTCGTTTCAAAATAATCACAAACTCGAGTGATCTGGCAAGGACCTCACACTTTACAGTTCATACGTCAGTCCAATGTGGCGATAACGTATCTTAAATTAAGAGTAATGATTTGTTAGCAGCTTCTCGATCGGTTAATTACAAATATAAAGTAGAACAATTACTATTTGGCCCATCCTTGTAGCCCTTGGCCCAGTAACAGTAAATGCAAATTAACACGTTCCTTAGAAATTATAGCAAATTAGTAATGTAATAATTGGCATATCTTACATCGGCTAAAACTGTATCATCACACGTTTTTGTGAAAAAAGAATTTCAGTTTTGTTTTTATTTTACTTAATTATTGCTGTTACTTCAACTTAACTATTTAAATAGGTATTTTTTACAATTGTGGATGTTTTTAAATTTACATACATATATACTCACACCTTTTTCCCAGAAGGGGAAGACAGAAGGCTACCAGGACCTCACATTTCGCCTTGTGTGTTCCGTCCCACGATGTGATAGGGGGCGAACTTATCGCCATATCGGGCACAAATTCCTAACTCCGGGCTGATGAAGAATAGAAAAATCCAAAACCACTTTGCCCGACCCGGAATTCGAACCCGAGACCTCAGCATTGTAATCGTACTGTATTACCACAACTGCGCGAAAGAGACAGTTTTTAAATCCAATTGAAAACAGATTTTGACTTTGTTACTATGTGAATACCGCTCAGTAAGTTTTTTTATTTTATAACTGTTTAGTGTTTCTAGAGGATGTGCGTGTGTGACTTACATGGTAGAGTCACGCTATAAATCATCATAAATATAAAACATTCAAGATGGTTTGTGCTTTGGTTGGGTAATAAACATACATACATACATAAACACACGCCTTTTTCCCAGAAGGGGTAGGCAGAGGTGCTACCTGAACACCCACGTTTCGCCTTGAATATTCCGTCCCACGATGTGATAGGGGGCGAGCCTATCGCCATATCGGGCACAAATTCCTGACTCCGGGCTGATAATGAATAGAAAAATCCAATATCGCTTTGCCCGACCCGGGATTCGAACCCGAGACCTCAGCTCTGCAATCGTATCGTAGTACCACTACGCCACCGAGGCAGTCTTAGGTTGTGTAATAAAATACTTACAAAAATGTTAGCTCTCGGACGCCTCACAGCTGAGCACTAGTATGGGGTACTAGTACAATTGAGAGGGGTTTAGGCTTTAGTTCACCACCCTAGCCTCGTATAGATTACCATACCATACCTGGTACCTTGAACACCTGATAGTAAGTGATCACTGCCGCCCATGAGCATCCACAGCGCTGGATCATGGATGTGTTGCCGGTCCAATTGGGAGGGAAACGGGATGGCAAGAGAATGGGAAGAGGAAAGGGGTATTGGGCATCCGGCAATCTCACTCACCGAAGGAAACGCGATAGCTGAGTTGTCGCTTCACGTCGATTTCCTGTAAGACAAGATCTTTTTGCAATATGCATAAAACTATAGTCATTCGTTTTATATTGGCTGGGAATGAGAACCGAAGAATTGTGTTATTTTAATTTAAATGAATTATAGGAAATATCTAAGTAGTATGAACGAAATCTATCATTTCCGAGTCTCGTTACTTATGGACTTAAAATAGGTATATATACAATAAAAGCTCCTCTTGTACAATGAGTGTTAGATATACCTAGACAGGGGTGTATCAAGGTATCTAATATTAAGTTAATAAATATTAATTACATTGACATTTTTCGATAAACTGTAAGATCGACTGTGTTGAGACACTAGTCTGTATCATTATTTTTAAAAAACTTGCGTTTAGGGCGTTTGTCTTTCATTATATTGTAATTTACCTCAATTAATTTACAAGGTTAAAATTTGATTCAAATTCAAGTATCTATTTTTAGAATAAAGTGTATAATAAAATATTTACCTGATGGCAATTTTTTACAGCATAAACAAAAAAATAAAATCCAAGCTATTTCAATATGGCAACTCAGCGATAACGTTAATCAACCCTATATCTCATAGTTATAGAAGTCGTAAGGCAAGAAATCTCGATCGGATGCCCCAAACCTTAAGTTCCTGCTGCCACCCTGTGCTCAACAATTGTAAGTCTACAATCATAACTAAGTACAGCGTGGGAACATGCATGCGCCGAAAGGTATGTATCCTCCGTCTCTTTCCAACCTATAATTATCTGATACAACCGTCCTTGTCATCCAAAATTCGTGACTGCAACATTTCGCCTTTGTATCCGTCGGTACTTTGTGTTTGATTGACGATAATTTAAATGAAAATATATTTTAGATTATATTTTATCATTTGTATTGTATTTTATGCATTGTATCGACAGTTCGATTGAGACGGCCTCAAACTCTCTGCAGCACTTCTATGATCTCAGCGTTGTGGATGTTCATGGACGGCAGTGATCACTTACCATCAGGTGACCTGTTTGCTCATTTGCCCGACCTATGCAATAAAAATACAAATAAAAAGGCAAGCAATAATCCTACTTACTTGCTGGTCATACAGTTCTTCCGGTGTTCCATTTAAGATCAATCTTGTACTTTAAATCAGTATTTCACTTTTAATATTAAATTATATTATGAAATATATTTTTCTGCTTAAAATCTAATAAATCCTTACTAACTCATAAATATAGTATCATTACCATAACTTAAAAATATTCGTAGGCGTGACTCTGGACATGCAACGATAAATTTCGAAAAGCGACATCTATTATCTAAAAATGTAAGCTCGGAATTATGAGTTCACAATATTGTGATATAGTAAATTTTATGGTGTTAAGGTGGCCATAATTTAAAGTATTTTGTTGTAAAATAGTTTTAGAGTCGCCTACGCGGTGTAAGGAATGCGGTATGAATGGGTTCTCCATAGAACACAGAAGTGACTTGTTAAAAAAATACTTTAAAGTGTGAAGGTGAATTATGAGATTTATTTAAATTACCGGCCTATCCTCCAAAGTGCTCTTATTTGGCATTTCACAACAGAAGTGTATTTATTGTCGGACCAGTACAGAGAAGAGTTTGTGGAAGTGGTAGAGCCACGCTGTTGTCAGTCATGGCTCAGCAGGAATAGGCAGGCTCATCCGGGGCGGTACAACTGTCACACAGGAAATCGATGTGAAACAGCAGATTAGCTGTCACGTTTCGTTCAGTGAGTGAGATTGCCGGATGCCCAATACCCCTTTCCTCATGCCCTCGTTGTTGCTTCCCGCTCTCATCCCAGTTAGGTGGGCCGGCAACACATCCATGTTCCAGCGTTTGTGGAAGTTCATGGGCGGCAGCAATCACGTACCACCAGGTGACATGGTTGCTCGTTTGCCGGACCTATTAAATAAAATAAACCTTGACGAACATTCATAATTATTGTTATATGTAATTTTGACTATTTAATTTAGTGTAGCATAAGTTAATTTGTGTTTCAATTTAATATTTAAAATATGGAAACGTTTTATTTTCGTACGTCTGTGACGTCGTTCTGCGTTTTGTTATTGCGTGTCTCGTGTTATGTTTCATATGCATAGTAACTTAATTTATATGCAAATTAAGGAATTTTATTATAATTTGGAGAGAAAAGAACTTATGTTTTATAGTTCCAATACTCTTTATTGGATATTGACTGCATTTTATAGATCGATTCAAATTTTGATGAAATGGAATGACTTGTTTTCATTAATAGAAATAGGTGTACCATTTTTTTATTTAAATTTATTTTTTTAGATAATTCGAAAAATCAATTTTACATACCAACCTATTTCCTCTAAAACTGTAGCAATGTGAAAAAAATAGAGCTATAATGCAAACGTCTGCCATTAATAGATGTAATATATACTTAACTTTACTAGTACATTTTTCCCCGGATTGCAGCTTGAAATAGTCTTGGTAATTATCTAATATTCTCTTTTTTTTCTATTCACCATTCTAACGCAATACCGATGTTATAGATGCGTTTAAGTAGTGATTGGTTCGCAGACGCCCCGGCGCGGTCGCTTGTCTCGGAGACTCGGCAGACCGCCTCGTTTCATCCCACCGACATTGTTTACGAGTTGCGACCGAAGCCGAGTACTTTTGTACGTTGTAGATTGACCATACGTTAGGAATTAAACGGACAATACCCAACTAAAATGGTTGTGCCGAAGTTTAGCATGATTCACATATAGGTCAATGACAATTATTTCTTAAGGTTTTCTACTATTGACTCATATTGGATTTTGACAATATTGTGCAATTGGCCCTAAGAATCGGTGAGCAACTTAGACGTTAACAAAAATCACAGCTACGAGTATACAATTTTAAATATGAAATCTATATTTACGTACCATACTCTCACCTCTGAGTACAACAATCTAACACAAGTTGCCTTCATTGCTCGCTAAATAAAGACCCATTAATTAATCCTAATGAAACTCTAAGGGCAGATTACTTCAATTAGAGTCATGAGTCATTACTTCTAGTAAGGTACACAAACCTACTTGAGGCTAGCATGGCATTTGATGTCTGTCAGGGGCTCGAATTTTGTGCTGAATTCTGCAACATAGATAAAAACGTGTTGCGCTGAATGCCATATAAGTAAATATGAAGATGATTAAAAAAAATTATTATTTTAGGTAAATATGGGTTTTGGTCCTCTTCCTCTAAATATATCTTTGGTAATAGGCCGCTCTAAGAGCAAAAGGTACGCTTTTCGCTTCTGCCAGGGTCTAGTTTAAAATTTATTGAGTTGTTGTTATGGTAACTAGCTTAAAGTAATTTGGAATATAAATAGACGGGTTGTTTGATTATCCAAATAAACACTACTTGATGGTCACCCCATCGAACACCCACCGTCGTAACCCGATCCGGTTCTTAAGGAACTGCCGTAGACCTCAAAATTTATTGTACGAACAATAAATAGAAAATTGGCTCTTATAATACTGCTTTGTAGAATAGATATTGTTAAGTTTCAACTAATTAAAAACTGATAATGTTTTTAGTCTTTTGTATTGTGACAGCTGATTGTCATATTTCCTAATGTTAGATTATCATTGCATTATAGGAGGGACTTTACTTTATAAATACAACCGTCATAATACAAGTAGCATCTATTTTAACTAAGACAATATACGGATATACATAGAAACCGGGGCAGGCCTACGACGAGGTGGATCGACGACCTGGTCCACGTGGCGTGAAGGAACTGGATGGGGACTGCCCAGGACATTCCTGGCGTGTATTACAAGAAGCCTATACTCAGCATTGGGTGGATACATAGGCTGAAGAAGACCATAACGCATGACACTGTAGGTCATATAGTAATTAGTATAGTCAATAAAGAAGGTTGATGTCAGCTGGTTAAAGGAACTAATTAAACTAATCAACATAAGGATAAATTTGCATTAACCAACTAATAATATCTTTCGCTCTAGTTTTCTGTCTTTTCGTCCACACAAAAGAACATTTTACCCACAATATCGTAGTGTTATGAGTGAACACGAGCTTGATATTAGTAATTACATACATGGTTAGGTTATATGTCATACCTGGTTAGCGTTGCGGGAAGTCGCTGGATGCAGGCCGCTTCTAATGTCTATGTGGAGGTTTTTAGGTCAATGTGGAGATCCTTGAGGGAGGCCTATGTTCAGCAGTGGACTTTCTGTGGCTGAGGAGGGAGAAAGAGAGATGTGATACAAAAGCTAACTGACAACTAAAAGAGGCATTTGCTTAACTTATATAAATGAGCATTCTATATTTCGCGACAAACCAATTGACTTCTTTCTCATCCATGACAAACAGGTATAGCTTGATCTTCCAGTCAATTATAACCTTAATTATCTAGTAATTTGTGTCCGGGTAGTAATATAGGTCGTGTCTAAACCTTCTTAGTGTCACTGAGAGCAGTTTTCCGGGCCATCCGCGGAAGGAATCCACGCCTGCCGATGCCCACAATTACTGTTAGGGTTCAATGTATAATGTTGAAATATGGAACGGATTATGTTACTAATAATTGCCCCACGAAGCGAGAGGGGAGTCGTACAATTGTATCATATTATAACTGACGACAAAATATGTATATTTTTTTTAACTTAAGTCGTGTAAAAGTGACTGGCTTAGAGTACTTATAATATAGGAGCATTGGTACTTCAAAAACGCAGATAAAAATGGTGGTGCCGAGCCCCCATTTCTGCCCTCCTATTGGCTGACACTTGACAGGTAACGATGTACGAATTATTTGAAAAAGATAATATTTAGGGCTATTGAATACCATAACAACTCTTTTAAGATGGATAATAAGTAAATATATTTTGGGTTACTAACGGAATTTATGGCAATTTGTTGTTTAATAATTTGTTCAAATTTTCACTATTAAAGTAGTGTTACCAACATCACGAACAAAAAGATATCTACGTTTTCCTTATCCTTCTATTTACGATACGATTTTCTACGATATCCTTCTATTTTATAAATGTTTTTGTAATTTCAGCAAATTATATTAGTTGGTAATTGTCCAAATGTTAGGTGGGTGTTAAAATATTTTTATTTGTTGACGCTAATAATTAACCTGCGCCCTCCTTCACAATTATATCTCCGTTTTTAGATATTCTTATAAAGGTATAATATACCAATCCTGCAAATAAATACTAGGTATACATACATACAGCTACACCTAGGCCGTTTTATTTATTTAGATTACGAATGCAACACAATGGCACAAACTATAATAAAAGAAAGTGTATGCAAATATTCCAAATACGGAACCATCTAGTACATTCAACGCTTGACCGCGTTATTTTGCCGGCTAGCTCTGGGCTCTGGCGCCAAAACAGCAGCGAGCAGTCGCTGTGAGACCGGTGCGCGGAACGCATGCGCGTCGGCCATATTGTCGTTGCTATGGTGACGCGATTCCCACCAAAACATTACACGGAGAATTTGTTCAGGAATAACTTTTGTTGCATTTATTGTGCCCCGTTTTGTGTTACGTTGAATGAAATGTGGTGAGTATTAACGTTTGTGACGTACGAAAATAGATTTGACTAATTGCGTTTTAAAGTATTGTTTTGCGAATGCGCAGATTCTTTGGCTGTGCGTTTTATTTCCTTTTGATACAGTTAAATATTAATTAAACATTGTTATAAAGTTATAAAAGTTTTCATTTGTGTTTATGGCTACATTTTAATTGACGATATTTATTTACAATGCTTGATAATTCGCCTTTATTTACAAATAGAAAAATATTTTAGTATTACGGTACACTTGATGGGTTTATAGGTATTTCCACGAGTAAAATGTTTTGTCAAATACACATTTAAAATAACGCAAAATTTACCAACTTTTATACAATAAGTTTGGTGTTATAGTTTAGTGTATTTCGGTTGTAACTAAGCTCTAACCAGAGTTTATTAGTATCTACCTACAAAATACGGTTACGTTTGAATAGTACCAAATTTTAGCGGGAGTTGAAACAAACTTGCTAAATCTTATTGAAACTGTTTTCTCTTGTACGAACAATAAGCTATAACGTAGGCATCAAGAGATTATTTATAACTCATGATTATCAGGAAACAAAGCAACGGTAAAATGTATACATCGTTTTTACTTCTTTTTATTTATTATTATATTATTACTTTTATTTATTTCTATTTATTTATTCGTATTCATTTAGCACCCTTTTTAACCGACTTCCAAATAAGGAGGAGGGTCTCAATTCGATTGTGTTTTTTTTTCATTGCATAAGGCTGTACGAACTTAATTATATTCACCTACATTTGAAATATTTATAAAAAGAACAAATGCAATTTCCCCCTTTTTCCTTACACAAGGCTGTACGGGCATCACCTTTGCCCATAAACTAAAAAAAAACAATAATTTATTCAAAAATTTCGTTTCCAAGAAAATAAAAGTTATGATAACACACCTCTTCGAATACCACGAATAAAGTTAGTTAATAGATAAATAAGTGATATGTACGTGTCAGCTATGAAATGGAATTACGGCTAGACATTCGCATTATCTCAGGTGTTTTCCCACAAGACGCTTTAGTCACGGACAGCACGGCTCTTACATAATGTGTTTTGTAGTGGCCATCTTAAAGTTTAATTGCTTAAGTTGCATATTTTCGCAGGTGTTAATGTGACAATCTGATTGTGAAGTGGATGTAGGATGTAATACAGAAGTATTAAGGTTTATTTAGAGTTTAAAATAATTATAATTATGCATGAGCGCCTTTCTAGAAGAATATATTGTTCCCATTAAGAATTTGCCCTAAATAGTTGAACATAGATCAGTAATCAACCGGTAATATTTTTTTAGATATATTAATTGGACGAAAATATTTTGCTAACCTAGAAATATAAATTATTGATGATTACAGTCTCCACTTTCTTAAACAACTTGTTTTTCCAGTCTAACCCCATTTGTCCGCATCTTCAAAACATAAACATAATTACACTATTTATAAAAATACGTTTATAACGTAAACATAGTAAAACGTAGTAGTATACAGCTGTTTATGTGTATTATCACAATACACAAACGCGTAACCATAGACCCATAAAATGGCGGCAGATGCAGAAATATTTTTATTCTCATTAAAAACTAGAAATAAACGTAATGAACGCACACAAATGGCGCAATTTATCGTTAACGGTAAAGTAACACACATTCGACAATGCTGTGGTTAATCATTTAACTCACCGCAAATACTGCAGAATGAAATTAGCTATGTTTAGTATCAAGTTCATTTTAAGTGAAAGTGTTTTAGAATAACACTGATTCTGCTGTTATTAGACCATAAATATCGAAGCAGGTTGTAATTATTTTTTTATTTTGTTTAACTTCACCCTTTGCTTAAATTCTTCTCCAGCCATAGCCATTATGCTGCTAAATCTAGACCACTAATAGGCAATAGCTACTTTTAATCTAGTCAAAATAATTATAATTCCGATATAAACATTTGTACTCTGTTTCACTTATTATATCAAATTCAGAACGAAAACGTATAGGTACTCATTACCGACATCCACATGTTGCAGCCTCCGTGGCGCTTTCGGTTAGACGCCGAGTGTGAAGCGAGAGGTCGCGGGTTCGATCCCCGCACCGAGACAAATGATTGTGTGATATTTATTTGTTTCGGGTCTGGGTGTTTGTGAGACACAAAAGTCTCTCATACTTTCTGACATCCATAACACTAGACTCTTTTTTTTTATTGATTTTAACGAGTTTTAGTTCGCATGGACACACCAACCTTATTGTACAGAAATAATGTCGATCTTAGTGTGGATCAGGACTGTGTTTGTATGACTGTTGGGTGTATTATACATATATTTATTTATAGTATCAAATAGCATTTTACGCTATGATTTTGACTTGCAAGTCGTATATTCAAGTGACACCATAATTTATTTAAAATATCTTGCGGAGTGGGAATACCGTATAGATGGTATCGGCAGCCGGCGTACCCTTCTATATCCTTATACGTGGAGAGGCATGCAAAATGGCGGGCAGCATGGGACGCCATTTGCAATTTTATATCACTGCAATTTCTACTTCCAGTGCCAACATGAAGTTAAGGATAGTGTGTTTTCCTCATCCATATTAAGTAGGCTTTACGAATAATTAGTGTAGGGGGAAGGTTAAAATGCAATTTTAATAAAATAGTTTGTCAAGATCTTTTCATATTATGAATTAAGTAGTAGGTACTGCACGGTGGCCTGTTGGTAACGGATCAGACACGGCTGCCAACATGTTCACGGTGGTTGCGCGTTCAAATCCCAGGGCACACCTCTGACTTTGCAGAGTCATATGTGTACTGATAGTCAATCATTACTATAAATGTGAAAAATAGTGAGGAAACCTGCGTTAATACAGTCGAGCCTACCACCGCTTAGAAACGTATGAAAAAAGAAGAAACAGCTTCAGAAACCCTTTTAACAATTAGTATCATATTATTATACGTATATAATTATTTAAAATACATAAAGGAACATTATAAGTCCAATAGTTGTATACTATATTAAAAACCAAAAGGATTTTAAGACAGAGGTTTTATCGCGTTTACTATACTCGTATCATTAAGAAATAAAAGAAAACGCATCTTATTGATTAAGAAGCATGGCAAATTGGAATTTGGAACTCAATTTCAACTCTATTCACAAAGTTCTGTTAAAAAGAAAGCATTACATCCCTGGTGGGGATCGAACCCACGACCTTTGGATTAGAAGTCCAACGCGCTATCCTCTGCGCCACAGGGACGATGGGGAGTGCAACAGTAACAACTACTCACAATTTTGAAACCTAATCTGAACCTCAAACACAACAAAATAATTGCAATCACCGGAGGCCCAATATCTCCCTCCTCCCCCCCTTGACCTTCCCTTCCCCGCCTTAATTCAACATGGAACAACGCAAAAACAACTATAGTTATAACTGAAGAGTCAGTATGCCTTTCCCCCACCTTTTCCAACCATTTCCCTTCCATTTTAAAAGGCAATGTATGTGTTCAAGTGTCGTAGTAGTTCAAATACAGTATTCACTTATTGTGCGTGCGAAAGTGCGTGGTGGCCTCGTGGTATCGGACCAGACTCGGCTGCCTACATGTTCACGGTGGTCGCGGGTTCAAATCCCAGGGCACACCTCTGACTTTTCGGAGTTATGTGTGTATTGATAGTCAATCACCACGCACTTTAACGGTGAAGGAAAACATCGTGAGGAAACCTGCATACCGTAGCGATTTAAAAAAAAAATCTACGGCGTGTAAGTCCGCCAACCCGTACTAGGCCAGCGTGGTGGACTATATGGCCTAACCACTCTCAATCGTACTCTCGATTGTAGAGGAGGCCCGTGCCCTGCAGTGGGTCGTATATGGGCTGATACAACAATTCACTTATTATAAGGTGAGTAGTTGGCTCGTATTCGGATTTATGCAATAAAAATATGGCTGTGCGGTTTATATCAATACAAGCGAGCGTTATAATGTCTGTATCAGCCTTAAACGCCCCACTGCAGGACACGGGCCTCCTCCACAATCGACAGTACGATTGAGAGTGGTTAGGCCATATAGTCCACCACGCTGTTTTAGTGTGGGTTGGCGGTCTTTTGCATACCATAGAAAATTATAGAAATCATTATGGTATGCAGGTTTCCTCACAATGCTTTCCTTCATCGTTATAGTGCGTGGTGATTGACTATTAAAACGCACATGACACCGAAAAGTCAGAGGTGTGCCGTGGGATTTGAACCCGCGACTGGCGTGAACCTGTAGGCAGCCGCGTCTGGTCCGTTACCAACAGGCCACCACGCACTTAATATAATGTAATAATACGTTATAATGTAATAACATGTAATTAATTACACCGACACTTAACCGCAAGTACCTACGCCGCAGTGTAATAGTTTATTTTTAAATACCAACATAATGTTTATACCATAGAGTAAAGAATTACGGCCTTGTTCATAGACAGTTTTAAAACCTATTTTAGGTACGAATGTTTTGTCCCTTTCGAACGAGTTTTGAATTCAGTTTGAACGAAGAAGACAAAACATTCGATAACTTAGGTTTTAAAATTGACTATGAATAAGGCCGTTAATGTTTATACAGATGGTACTCTGCGTAAAAATGTTATGTCATCTTACGAAACTGAAATAAATACATCTACTATTTGTGTGTACAAGTGCGTGGTGGCCTGTTGGTAACGGACCAGACTCGGCTGCCTACATGTTCACGGTGGTCGCGGGATCAAATCCCAGGGCACACCTCTGACTTTTCGGAGTTATGTGTGTATTGATAGTCAATCACCACGCATTTTAAAAGTAAAGGAAAACATCGTGATGAAACCTGCATACCGTAGCGATTTTAAAGAATTTCTACGGTATGTAAGTCCGCCAACACGCACTAGGCCAGCGTGGTGGTCTATATGGCCTAACCACTCTCAATCGATTCTCTCGATTGTAGAGTAGGCCCGTGCCCAGCAGTGGGACGTGTAAGGGATGATAAAAAAAATACCTATTTGTTACTCTGCATGGTCACTTCATTGTGGTGTTACGTGTCGTCATTTCGTGCTGTGGACAGTAAGGTCACTTGTTCAATTCTCATGTTGAGCATCTATTCTGAGTTTTCTGATAACACAATTTAACTGCCTCGGTGGCGTAGTTGTACGGTATACAACGCTGAGGTCTCGGGTTCGAATCCCGGGTCGGCCAAAGAAATATTGGATTTTTCTATTAATAAGCTAAAACTTTATGATATACACATGTTGATTCTGGAACGCACTTGCCTGTTATAATGTTATAGAGTAGTGCAGGGTTTCCCAAACTATGTGCCGCGACGCCCTGGGGCATAGCAACATCTTCCCAAGGGCGTCGCTTGTCGATGCGATCGAGTCGAGTGACCCAAACTACGGCCCCGTTTTGGGAAGCTATGCTCAGAAAAGCAAACCTATTCTTCCTATTATCGGTTAGCCATTAGAGTTTTTCTGATAGCCTGTTATTAAGCTAATATAAACTGGTAGGTATTTAGGCCCCGCGGAGGTTGGTGGAGGGCTGGTCCCAAGGCGTCGCAAGAAAATAGCAAATTCTCTAGTACGTCACTTTACAAATAAGTTTGGGAACCCTTAGCACTATTGTGCATTACGGCGCATGTGTACTGGTAGCATTAAGCTGTTTAAAGCTGAGGGGTAGTAGAGTCGATGCCCGCCTCAACAATAAAGGTTACATACATACATACATACATAACCACACGCCTTTTTCCCAGAAGGGGCAGGCAGAGGTGCTACTAGAACACCCACGTTTCGCCTTGTATATTCCGTCCCACGATGTGATAGGGGGCGAGCCTATCGCCATATCGGGCACAAATTCCTGACTCCGGGCTAATAATGAATAGAAAAATCCAATATCACTTTGCCCGACCCGGGATTCGAACCCGAGACCTCAGCTTTGCAATCATACCGTAGTACCACTACGCCACCGAGGCAGTCTAAAAGGTTTCTAAGGTTCTAAAGGTTACATATTCTGTAAACCCCTTAAAGTTATCCAGAGGGGGTAAGAGAACTTTTCTTATAGGCCATCACCCAGGCTAAACTTGCTCTATGCTTTACATCGTCCGTGGTGCAATTGCTTAGATGCTGGCTGTGAAACGTGAGGTTGCGGTTCCGATCGCCGACGCAAATGCTTGTGTGTTCCTCAGGTATTTGTTACGGGTTCTATTTATGAGACCGAAGTGTATCTCTTGCTTTTTGATAACCACAACCCGAGGCATGTTATTCTTGTATGCGACTGTTGGGTGTATTCATTTATTAATGGCGAGTCATCACCTCAAAATCAAACTACTGTGCTCGATAATTTGCCCTCATTTTTTTTTAAACAGGCCGACCTTATTGCATAAACACCTGTTTCTAGCATAAATCTAAAACGAAGACATCTAAATATATTGCCATAATAAAGTAGGAATGACTTATGGAACATCCGTGACGGAAAAAATCTGTGCTAAAAGAAACATGAATCAGCTGGTAATGACGTCACAGTTTTCATTAAATTTTCATTAAATTAATTGACCGTTCTTATCGTAACAATACAATTATCTGCGACTAATTAAAACGCGTGATAACATATTACATAAAAAATATATATTAAAATATTTTGATATGGCAATACATGTCAAAACATTAATCATTGGATTAAAAATTAAAAATAGTATTGAAAATATTGAATATAATTCTCAAAATTAATAAATTGTTGAAATATACAATTTATAATGACATCGGCAAACTTATAGATAATTTCGACTCATATCTTACATGTCCCTGTGGCGCAGAGGATAGCGCGTTGGACTTCTAATCCAAAGGTCGTGGGTTCGATCCCCACCAGGGATGTAGGCTAAGCCACGTTTTTTAATTTTGGAAACCATTTTTAACAAAGTGATATAAAAAAAAGTATATTATAAACGTAATAAACATTTTTAAAATTATTTTTAATTTGTTAGTACATTTTTACCATCACAAATTGGCTCCAATACCGCACAGCAATAATTCGTCAATAAAAAACGTTGTATAATTTATGGCCAGTAACTTTCGCGCCATTCTTGACGTTATGTGTATTTTTTAAAAGGCCATCCGGTTTGAAAATCGAAGCCGCTTTATATCCAAGCAGTTCGGTCAGTCGGTCAATAAGTCCATTCGTCTGACGGGGCGAGGATAAAAATAACGTTGAGTCTGCTTTCGGTCAATTCCGAATGTAGAAATAAATACTTCCTACTCTGTTTTATACGATAGTATGTAGGTTTACAGTTCAAACTACCAGTATTGATTGATCTTTTCCTGATTTAGCAAGTATTTATTGGAACATAAGAATAATAGTTTATGGTTTAGTATTGTTCAGTGGAGTTTACAATGCTTAAATTCGAATTGTAATTATACCTCTGGATTTGACTTGGCTGGATATATTTTTTTGAAGTCGAAGTTTTGGAAAATTATATCAGGTAAATAACTCTCTTTACTTATTTTTCAAGAATATCCCAAGAAATTTTGATAAGAATAAATATAATTATTTTATCTGTCCCACTGCTCAACCATATGAGTCTGTTTAATAAACAGTCTATAGGTAAGAACATTCAATTCAATTACAGAATGGAAGTATTTTATTGACCGAACTAATTCAATTGGTAGAAACATCAGCACCTTAATCGAAATGGCCTGATTCTTCAGTTCACATAAGACGTAGCCCAATATGTGTACGCAGCCAAATCATTTTAATACCGTGAGAATTCCGCGAAACAGTTCAAGGCCGCCATTGTTACGCGCACATTACTAAACAAAAAACTGTTGTAAATAATAATACGATAATGATCAGCCTCGACTCTCGAGTCTACACGTTCACGAGCTCGCTCTATGGCCAGTTCCATTTTTAAAATACGTAACGTCCGATTTGTAATTTTGGAATTCTAAATTTAAAAATATGTTGGGTATTTTTAATTTATTTTTATTTTTATAGCTTAATTTTTTTCTTCATATTAGTATTTTTTCTATAAATTGATTTCCAGGGCGTAAAGTAACTTAATAATATTATTCTCTGTTAATTAACGCAAGTGATTAACGAGGTAATGCACATTTTTAAAACATATTTCGAGTACATTTATACGCAAAAAATATGATTATCAGTCCTCGACAAACAGAAAAGCCTGAACAGTTAAATAAATTAGACGCTTGAACAATCATTCACACATTTAACTATTCCCTTTGTTGTCCATCGGGGATTTGAACAGAAAAAAAGTACCTTACGTTTGGTTAAAAATAAAAACCACAGATATAAAAATAAACATAATTATTTCGTTAGTTCGGTGAAGGAAAACATCGTGAGGAAACCTGCATACCGTAGCGATTTTAAAGAATTTCTACGGTATGTAAGTCCGCCAACCCGCACTAGGCCAGCGTGGTGGAGTATATGGCCTAACAACTCTCAATCGATTCTCTCGATTGTAGAGTAGGCCCGTGGCCAGCAGTGGGACGTATATGGGCTGATAAAAAAAATATAGAGGGGTCGCTGTCATACATTTCCGTCATTAAAAACGTATATATTTTCTTGTTCGCAATTTTGGTAACACTGCTTTATTATTGAAAATTGAACTAATTATTTTACAATATTTTTTTACAAATTCCGTCGGTTAGCGAAATTGAATTTAATTATTATCCGTCTTAAACTAAATTGGGAGAAATTTAATTTCCCAATTATTTTACGTTTTCAAATAATTTATGCATGTTGGACAACCTGTCAAACGCTCCATCTATATTATACATACTCTTAGGTATTGTTCCTTTCGAACGACGTTTGAATTCAGTATGAGCGAAGAAGACAGAACATTCGTTAACTAAAATAGGTTATAAACTGTGTATGAAGGCCGTATATGTGCAGTTAATCTTGCTTTCATCCACGGCGGATTGTCGGAGGCATCGAAGCGTGGCACTATCGTTTCAACGCCACACTCTCTACGCCCAGCCATTCTATCTCTTGATTGCGAGTTAGTTCCGCCAGGGAAATATCCGACTGACTTTTAAATGTGTGTATTTTTGGCGCTTTTGTTCTTATTTATTTCGATCCGCATACCTGCGTATTTTGACGTCTTATATACTCACGTACATTTATTATCCATGACGCCTTTATCCCGGAAGAGGACGGCAGAGGTGCGACCAGGACACCCACGTTTCGCCTTGTATGTTCCGTCCCACGATGTGATAGGGGACGAGCCTATCGCCATATCGGGCACAAGTTCCTAACTCCAGGCTGATAATGAATTGAAAAATCCATTATCGCTTTGCCCGACCCGGAATTCGAACCTGAGACCTCAGCTTTGTCTTCGTACCATAGTACAACTAAGCCACCAAGGTAGTGTATACTTGCAGGATGTTTAAAAGTTAAGGTGTTAACGTGAGAACCTAAGTTCTGTACATAAAAAGACAAATCAATTTATGTATGTTTTTCCGGTTAAACGATCTTTTTTTTTTTGGTTTAGCTTAGTCTTTAAAAAGATTACAGTACCAATAACCGGTTAATCATAGAATAGATCTGACCTGGGGGGTTACTGTATTCTCCGACACGAAGTTCGAACGTGCGACATACGCGTATAAGATTCTTCTAAAAATCAATACAATTCTCTATGAAACTTGTCATTCACTCCGAAATTAGTCTATGATTACGATAGAAGATTCGAACGTTTTATAATTTTTTTTTTTTGTATTGTATCAGCCCATATACGACCCACTGCAGGGCACGGGCCTCCTCTACAATCGAGAGTACGATTGAGAGTGGTTAGGCCATATAGTCCACCACGCTGGCCTAGTGCGGGTTGGCGGACTTACATACCGTAGAAATTCTTTAAAATCGCTACGGTATGCAGGTTTCCTCACGATGTTTTCCTTCACCGTTAAAGTGCGTGGTGATGGATTATCAATACACACATAACTCCGAAAAGTCAGAGGAAAGACAGTCCGAAAAGACATATTCGTACAGTTTTACGTACGTACTCCGAACATTTGTCGTTATGTCGGAGAATAGAGTAACCCCCTGAGCCAAAGTTTTTATCGAAATTTTCTAATAACAATTATAAATCGATCTTTTAGGCTTTATCTAAGGAATTCTTGCATATCTCTATGCTATGCCAGTTTCACCATTTACACCTTAAAATATAAACATATATCTATCAATAGTAAGAAGCAAGGATGATCCCTCCATTCATAGTCACATACCGTCTGCGAGCAAATAGTTTTCTTAAGGTCGTCTTTATTGATTCGACCTCAGTTACGACGCCGGGCCAGGGGCGGTCCCACGAGGCCATTTATGTTATATAAATGTTAGGTTATTTTGGTTGGACAGTTATATAAATACTCAGATTTGTATTAAGGGGCTTTGTAACTTGATTGGAATAATTGAGTTACAATAAGTACTTTTTGAAAGGTAGCCTTACTGTAAGTTACAGTACCGATAATGCAATTTGAAAGCCTCCGTGGCGCAGTTGGTTAGACACGTTCTGTGAAACGTGAGTCCACGGGTTCGATCCCTTGGCACGGTGACATATTATGCTTATATGATCTACAGGTATTTTTCAAGTCTAGGTATTAGTTAGACCAAAAAGTCTCTCGTAGTTTCTGATACCCAGGACACGTGACTCATACCTTAGTGTGGTATCGGAATTATGATTGTATGGTGAATTTATTGTTGTTAAATTTGCTTTTGACGGATGACGGCTGCTCTAGACGCTGGTTGGCGCTTACTTGTGGAGGCCTAGGTCCAGCACTGGACGGCGACAGGCTGAGTATATAAATTTACTTTTTGTAAAATGGTAAGACATTGCAGGACTTGTAGTTAAGGTACTTAACCAATAGATTGGTTGGATCAGGGTGCCATAGTCGCATAGAAAACCGACATGAAGCAATAGAGTTGCTAATGCGTTTCCAATGGTAAGTGAGGTTGCTGGAGACTCCAATAGCCATTAGCAGGATATTAATTTCCGTTAGTTTACCGATCATAAGTTCCACAGATTTTCCATTCACTTTGCCGAGCTGAAATAAAAAATTATAAATTTTTAATCCACAATACCAAATAAGGTTGTTACATTTTCGAATAATTAATCATGTATTCGTTATTTTTTATGATGGTTTGAACCAATGCGTCGAGATAACACCGTTTGGAAAAACAACTAAAAACTGCAAATTTAATTTAATTTTTTATATTGATTGACAGTTACGCTCTCGCTCACCTACTATTTCTCTCTCTTCTCTATCATCCATTATCCATCAGCAAAAGGAAGTGCACTGATGAACATAGGCCTTCCCCAATGATTTCCACAGTGACCTGTTGGAGGCAGCCTGCATCCAGCGACGTCCCGTGACCTTTACCTCTTCTCTATGCTTAACATAAATTGCGTCTTGGCAAACGTAGAGCGAACAAGAGTTCCGGCAGCGACTGCATGTATAAAGCAGCAGACCGGGCTCTGTGGCGTACCTTGGGAGAGGCCTATGTCCAGCAGTGGACTGCAACAGGCTGATGATGATAAAAGACCAACTAAAAATTGTTAATTTTGTTTCATACATTTTCTATATTGATTGACACTCTATCTCACATTCTGTCTCTTTCTCTATGCGTAACATGAATTAATACAACTCTGTACACACTTAAATAAGTAGGTGCAAGAGCTTCCTAAGTTATGTTTAATAACTTACGAATATGTAGAGCCGAGTCTTGAAACAGGATGAAATATGATATTACAAACCAGTTTGCTTATCAAGATAAGACATATCCGCCGGTTTAATTTCTGGGTTAGTTTCCGTAAATGTAGATAATATTTGCTTTAATTACTAAGATTTAATTGAAGTTTATAATTATGAAAATACTTAGAAATAAAACGAATTCTTACGGATTTTATCGCGAATTTGATTTAATTTTTACATTTTTTAATTTCCCGACGTTTCAATCATTACAATTTTCGTGGTCACGGGGCGGACTCTCGCGATAAAATCCGTAAGAATTCGTTTTATTTCAATATTTAACATTCGCGTAAACCATTAACACCATTATGAAAATACTTAGTTTATAAATTACGCACTGTGACTAAGAATTTTATCACATTATCCGTAGATTTCATATAAATCGATTTATGGATATTTTTTTCTATAGTGAATCACATCAATAATTTAAATTGGTATACAGGAACGATTAATGAATTTGTAAATGCGTAGTATTTTTTATACAGAACCTGTTTCGTGTCTGTAATACCTATATGTCGTATTGAATTATTTCCTGGCCACAAGGTCAATTTCGTGCAAATACTAAGTAAACAACGCCTTATTTTGGAAGAACATATTTATCATGGTTATATACGGAAGATAAAGGCGTAAAAATGTTACATAATTCGACATACATACATACATAAACTCACGCCTTTTTCCCAGAAGGGGTAGGCAGAAGTGCAAAAGGACACCCGCGTTTCACCATGTATGCTCCGTTCCACGGTACTTTCTGATTCCGGGCTGATTATGAATAGAAAAATCCAATATCACCTTGCCCGACCTGGATTCGAACCCCAGACCTCAGCTTGTAATCATACCGTAGTACGTTCTACGTCACCAATGCATTCAATTATTCTTATTGTGCCTACCATGATTTAAAACGTATAATTTGTGTCTTACAACATTGGTACTCAATTCGGTCTATGGTGACTCCAGGGGGTCTGTGACAAGCTGCAAGGGGTCCATGCCAGCAAAAAAAGTAATTGACCACAACAGTGGATCTAACTTTATCAGGCCGTGACTATTATTGCTGCTTAACAATTTCTAAATCGAAGTAAGTAGCTACAGTTGATTAAGCTTTTTTTACTTAAATTTGCCGTAAATGTTATGATAAGTAAAGAGGATTTGCAGGGTGAAACGTTTAGATACCCTCTGCTTTACTTAATTACAAATTAAATATAATTTCTAGTCACTGTGTATCAATTACACAAGCTACATTTAGGCTAATCTAGCGACGTACAACCAGAGATGTAACGGAGCTTCGATTCCGGTTCCGTTAAGTCGGAACTTCCGATTATTATTACACTTTCGGTTCCGACTTCGGTTCCGATACTTTTGTATCGGATGTTAATCGGAGGTCGAACGAAACAATACATTACTTTTCGAGTCCATTTTGATTTAATTTGTTTTAGCTTTTGTTCATTTATTGTAATGTAACCAAATGTAGCACGCTACTTTGGGTTTTAATTTTAATTAAACTTTAAATTCATTAATTTTATCTTTTGTTTATTTGGAATTATGCCAATTTTTTTTCACAGTTGTTTTTTATTTTATAATAAAAAATAAAAATGAAAAGAATTGACTATAAATCATGTTTTATTTGTCCTTAAACAAACTGACCCTGCCTCCGATTTCGATTCCGATTCCGATAAACCAAATTTGAAAACTCCGATTCCGATTTCGGTTCCGATAAACTACTTACGATAAAATACTTTGTTCTTCATTTAAGAAGAAAAAAACGAAAACTGACTATGATACGAAATTCTATATCTTAAAAACCTACTTCAAATGTAATGTTTCTTGATAAAAGACATACATTTCATAGTAAAATAAACAAAATGCAGAGTCACAACTCTCACTGGCCGTGTTTTAGACTATATTTTATGACACCGCTTATTATAGCGGGTGAAGACTGGATGAACAAGTAAAACTACTCGTAAATTCAAAAAAATAAAAATAAACAAGGCGGATGACAAATAAAGATTAAGGTACGTCATTGTAGTAAGTCAAAATCAGGTAATTTAATGTGCAAAAGCAAATGGAAATCTAGTTTTAAAAAGTAGCTAAATGTTATGTTTCACGTGGAGCCAAGACGTTCTGCTTACTTTTGTACGTGTTCCGCCTAATCGCTTACATTTATTAATTAACTTTTTTTCCGAATGTATATTAAATTTATTCTACCAAAAAAATTGATAGCCTCCGTGGCGTAGTTGGTTAGACGATGGCTGTGAAACGAGAGACCGAGGGTTCGATCCCCGCACCGAGACAAATATTTGTGAGACCGAAAAGTCTCTCGTAGTTCCTGATATCCACGACACAAGACTTAATTGATCTTAATGTGGGGTCAGGACTATGTATGTGACTGTTGGGTGTATTTATATATTTAATTTTTTTATTTTAAAATACATAAAAAACAGGTTCTCCGATTAGTGAAAACATCAACAAACTAATTTCACCTTTTTAATTCGCCATAATTCTCAATTCCGTAGTTTTTAACAATTAATACTCAGCCAACCGGTATTCGATGCTTGTGCAGTGAAAACGGGGCGCCGCGCCGCGCGGCCGTGTCGCTCGTCGCGGTTGCAAGGTCAGTGCAGGCGTCACACTGCTCTCGCATCCTGTATCATGTGTCTTTAGGGGAGCTTATGTTATTTATCGTACTTTTATACTGAACAAGAAATATTTATTTTATTTGTTTATACTCTTTATTGTACTGTCATAGTGCGTGGTGGCCTGTTGGTAACGGACCAGACGCGGCTGCCTACATGTCTACGGTGGTCGCGGGTTCAAATCCCAGGGCACACCTCTGACTTTTCGGAGTCATGTGTGTATTGATAGTCAATCACCACGCACTATAACGGTGAAGGAAAACATCGTGAGGAAACCTGCATACCATAGCGATTTGTATAAATTTCTATGGTATGTGAAAGTCCGCCAACCCGCACTAGGCCAGCGTGGTGGACTATATGGCCTAACCACTCTCAATCGTACTCTCGATTGTAGAGGAGGCCCGTGCCCTGCAGTGGGTCGTATATGGGCTGATAGAATACAATACAATTGTACTGTCAAGTTACATAATAATTAAATGTAGGAAATAAACTTAAAGTAGTACAATGGGCGGCCATATCGCATTGAGCGATTGAAATAATGCGTGGTAAATGAAATAGGTGGTCAGACGATCTGGTAAAAGTCGCGCGACGTCGCTGGATGCAGGCTGCCTCCAACAGGTCACTGTGGAAATTATTGGGAGTGGCCTATGTTCAGCAGTGGGCTTCCTTTGGCCAATGGATTGGGTTGATTGGAAATGAAATAAATAAATACTCCCAACAGTCACAGATTCAAATCTATTAAGTCTTGTGTCGTGGGCACCAGAAATTACGAGGGTCACTTCGGTCTCATACACACCAGATTGAAATTAAATGCCTTTAGGCTGTAGAGCACACAATAATGTGTCTTGGAGCGGGTTCAATTTAGAAATTTTAAAGCCGAAAACTAACCAACTGCGCCACGGTTGCGGTCAAAATTCACTATTCTTTCTAAGTAGTGTTATCTCTGCCGATGTCAGGTTCAACTTTCCAGCTCTACTTTCGTAATTTGACCAGGCTTTACGATCCTCGACCGTGGAATCATTATAAAACAATATATTGTTTTCCTTTCGACGACCCACGCAAATATATAAACAGTAGACCTAATTACAAGTCACGTAATAGCCTTATATTTCCTTAAGCAATTTAAAGACGTTATACAAAGGATGCCTATAGGGATTCCCATCGCGTGGCGCATACGTAATCGAAGCCTTGAACTAGAAAAATAATGAACGCTTACAAGTGCTACCGTGTTGATTACGTAATTATGTTCGAGGTTTGTTGGTTAATTTAATTTGTGTTTTTTGGAAATGAATGCCAAAGATATGGCTTTTTTTTCTTCTAGCACGGCAAAGTGCTATTTTGATAGAAAGAACAATAAAAAATCTTTATGAAGTACAGAATCCAGTATTACAATTAGATAAAACATAATTAAAATGAAAAGATAAGTTCTTATACTAAACTAAAACACTTTTCTGAGTATCCAAGCTAGGCTATGCCTGTTTCTCGGGATACCAAAGGGAGAGAGGGCCGATTTACAAGAGATCGTAATCTATCACCAATCGATATAATTATGCCGGCCTATTTCACTGCTTCATATCACCTTCACTCTACGGAATTATATATAGGGCAAATAAACTCGGAAACTGTTCCACAGCTATGGTGACCGAAACATCAACTCCAAAGAGATACTCCGCGAACTACTGTAAGGGTGAAATCGAGTATTAAACAATATCTTATAGATCCAATGTATAAATTTCTTTGGTATGTAAAAGTCCGCCAACCCGCACTAGGCCAGCGTCGTGGACTATATGACCTAACCACTCTCAATCGTTCTTTCAATTGTAGATGAGGCCCGTCCCTAAAGTGGGACGTATAGGGGCTGATACAGTACATTTCCAATGATCAAGGAAACAAGCGGTGAATCACGTATTATTACATATTGTACCCTATAGTTAGTAAGAGCACTCCATATACAATTCCCAGCAGCGAGGGAGCTTTTTCGACACATTTATACTGAACTAGGCTCATCCCAGAAGCAGACATGCCACTGCGGGCTTAGCACAGATGGTCCCTAACTCCCTATCCTGGCTAATACCAATACCCTAGAAATAGAGAACCTTTACTCTCTTCACGGTAGCCAGCGACCTGGTTGTGCTGGACCCCTGGAACTGCGATGGTCCATGAGCGGCGGCAACCCTGCTCGTCTACCTGCGAAGGCAATAAAAAAATCCATACATATTGGCTAACTTCGTAACTTAAACAACGTTATTTCAATTACAAAACAAGCGAAATCGTCTTATCAAATGCCATACCTAATCTCTATGCTATTGCGATACCGACAGGTCAACCGAGATGGCTAATCACACACACATACATACATACTGCTCACTACTGCTCACATTATTTCCATTTCATTGTGCCACTTCCGTTTCCTGATGCCGCCATAACTGTTTTATTGCGGTGAATGTTTTTTTGTATAATTAATTTTCATTATATTTATTTGACTTCCTGTTTTCTTTGAACAATGGTTTTATAAAATTTGCAGCAATGATCGAGTCATATGGAACACAAAGTTCTACCTTTTAATTCCTAGGTCAAGCAATAGTTTGTAAATCCATGATTCTTTCCTCATCACGCACAGTCAGTTCAATGCTAAAATTGCCCTCTAGCTGAGCCTGTAGCAAGAATTTCCATAGCGCCATTACAAGTTGGAGGAAAATAGGATCCAAAGAAAAAATTATATTCATGTCTCCTACATCATTATGGATAAACTAGTCACAAATCTTGGATTTGTTTACTTTGCTAATACATAACACACGCGAGAAATATCTAGAATTTTTGTCCAACTTTATGTCAACATCGTAAGTACGATATTTGATAGCCTCAGATTTGTATTCGTAGAATATGACCGCAAAAAATCATAGGAAAATGATTGTTCAGTAAACAGAAACGATGTTTTGTTCGGCGACAAAAACATCTAAACCCTGAATTCGGTGAAATCATAATGTTAAGTCGGCAGAATGATTTGCATAATATAATTGTCGACACACTTGTTTTATTTTATATTTTATAACAAGGCGATGAAATTACGGTAAGGTAGCCCCATATAGCTAGTAACTTTTTTAAAATTCCTTTTTTAATATTTGTAAATGATTTATTCATATTCATAAGAAATATTAGGCACAGAAAATAAAAGTATTTTAGTTGATATTTTTTACTTATTTTTTCCCAAAGCAATTTATATATATTTTCCTAATAGTTGTCTACAGGCTTCCTCTCCTAATTAGTAGAGGGGTTTGTGGTTTTAATCCATCATTCTGACCAAATCTAATTTGGAGGATGTATAGTTTTTATTAAATTAATGACTATTTGGAACAAAAAAAATGTGTTTCTGTGGACTGTGTTGACTTAAATCAATATCAATAGGTTTTTATGGGAACGTAAATCAATAATATACTTAACGACACTTAAACAGGCTTCAAATGCCAAAAAGGGAATCTATAGCTTACACTCAAACAATCCAATTTAATGTGTTCTGGAATTTGTACCCCCATTTCAGCGAATTGATACCACGCAATCATTTCTACTAAGTTCTAAGCTATATTATATATTATTACTATATCTGTAGCTAGATTTGCAGATATTCCCAATAAACAAACAGACGTACGCAATCCTTATCTATAGATACGGATATAGCCAGCAGTTGCCGTTTGACCGCGGCGAAAGTCGCGCGCGCTGACCGAACCGAAATGTGCTCCGTTCATAAACGATTGTGTGTTTTTGTTATCGTGTTTTAACAATTTGTATTTTGTAGTGTGGTTTTATTATTTTTCTTTTTATTTAGGCAAGTATTATTAGGGCTGTTATGTGTTGTGAAGTGAAGTAATTTAGGATCCTGGCCAGTTGTGATTAAGGTACTTATATGCTTTGAAATATTGAATTGTTCTTTAATAAAAAGGAAATGTTTTTGAATGACGCGTTGCATCGCTGTTGTGGGAACATTATTTTTATTATTGATTATAAATAATTATGATTGTACTCAAAGACTGATTTAAGTAATCAATTGGCTCTTATCGATTTATTTATCGGTCATATCTCATTCCTTAATGGTTACATGAATTAAAATGAGTACGTCATTGAAGTATTGTAGACGGCGATTTTCTTTATTTTTGTATGCATACCAACACAAGTTAGTCATGAGTTAACTTTTTAAATTATCCTTTTATAGCTGCGTGCTGCATTGCTCATTCTCAATATCGGAATAATCAACTATTTTATAAAGCAAATAATACTTTTTAATATTCAGAATATTTATAAACAGAATTTGAAATAATTAGTTATTCATATTGTATTGTATTGTATTGTATCAGCCCATATACGACCCACTGCAGGGCACGGGCCTCCTCTACAATCGAGAGTACGATTGAGAGTGGTTAGGCCATATAGTCCACCACGCTGGCCTAGTGCGGGTTTGCGGACTTTTACATACCATAGAAATTTATACAAATCGCTATGGTATGCAGGTTTCCTCACGATGTTTTCCTTCACCGTTATAGTGCGTGGTGATTGACTATCAATACACACATGACTCCGAAAAGTCAGAGGTGCATACAGTAGGTATAATACTTAATATGTATGTGATGACAGCCACTTTAAAAATCCGGAACTATTTGTCCTTAACTTATTGGCTCGGATATGTAGTAGACTCATAGTGACACATATCCGTTGATGTTTTGATAAGCCACTCCTATTAACTAGCTTCATTTATACCAGATAATGCAGTGTATTTTATAATAAATACATCCAACAGTCACATAATACTGACCCCACACTAAGATCGAGTCTTGTGTCGTGGATATCAGAAACGACGAGAGAATTTTCTGTCTCATAAACAGCCAGACGCGAAACAAATACCTGTGGTTCACTCAAATATTTGTTTCGGTGCGGGATCGAACCCGCGGCCTCTCGTTTCACAGCCGGCATTTAACCAACTGCCCCACGGAGGCTGTCAATTAATAAATCGATGATAGAAACTAAAAATATTTAGGCAGGTTTTACACTAACCTAGTTGTGAAATTTTATGACAAACATGACCATCTTTCACGTTCAACATTAGCTTTATTCTGCGCTATTTCCAGTTCGATCTTATGACGGGGACCTTCAAGAAACGAACCTACACTTTCCTTAAAGGGGGGCAGCTCAGTATACCTACATATGGGGGTGAGTTATTCCTAGGCGATTACTTAGCATCAAGTGGTATGTTTGCGGGTCTCATATTCCGCAAAAAAAAATTAGATTTCGCATAAATATATGATGATGTTAATAAAAAAATGAATATTAATATCTGTTACGCATAGCATATGTGTTTCAATAGGTATTATGCTATAATATTTTATATTCATTAAAAGCTGTGAAATAATGCATTGATAGACAGCCTCCGTGGCGGAGCTGCTTAGACGCTGCCTGTGAATCGAGAAGCCGCGGGTTCGATCCCCGCACCGAGACAAATATTTGTGAGGCCCACAAGTATTTGTCTCGGGTCTGGGTGTTTGTGAGACCGAAAAGTCTCTCGTAGCTTCTGATACCCACGACACAAGACTTCATTGATCTTAATGTGGGGTCAGGGCTGTGTATGTGACTGTTGGGTGTATTTATAATTTATAGTACTTGGTAATGCACAGTAATAAAATAGCATTATCTTGCGAAAATGTCAAGTTTGCATGATCGGACCAATCAACCCAATTACATATTGATTTAATGCAAGAATTTCAATGAAGTTAACAATACGAAATATTATATTGTAATTTGTTTTACTTTATTAATTATGATGTTAAGGCGGTGATTTTTTTAGTGTCGAGTGTAGTCAAATCGGGATATATGTATATTTGTAAATTTTTCGTATAACTATTTGTAATTTCCCTTTTAGATCCATTCACATACATGCACATATACATGGTACACATTTGACAAATGTTTGTGTGAACCACAAGTATTTGTTTCGGGTCTGGTTGTTTGTGAGGCCGAAAAGTCTCTCGTAGTTCCTGATACCCCCGACTCGATCTTAGTGTGGGATCAGCACTATGTATGTGACTGCTCGGTGTGTTTGTTTATTTTATTATTTTGTATATTAAGGTTAAAAAACGGCTGGAATCAGAGGCCGCAAATTCGATTCCCGGGTAAAGACAAATTACGTGATATCCTACAATTTGTTTTGTATGATAACACCGGACGTATATTGAAGGATTCATCATTTTTCTAATATTGCGAATAGCCCGGTATCTACTCATAAAATACGTCATTCTGTCATCGACAATGATGTGTCACAATGATTCAATGTTGTGATGAGTCACTGTCATTGAAACCAAACACATTCAACAACACTTACAATCTGAATAAATATTTGTAGTTTAGACTGAATTGTGCATGCCAGCACTTTTTGTATTACTTTCGTGCGCTGGATAATTTAATCTATGTTGTCTAGTCAGCTAAAGCATCAACAGGAATATTCCCAACTACTCTAGCGGCATTGTGATGATGATGCTGCAGGGATCACTTACCATCAGGTGACCTGCTTGCTCGTATGCCGGACTTGTGCTATAAATATAAACAAGACATATAAATTCAAGACTGCTACCTAAAACGTAGCCTGGTGGTAGTTTAAGTGACTTTAGAAACAATGCAACTAAAAAATTTGCAAAAAAAAAGCGACTATTTTTTTGTATTTTTTCCTATTATCGTATTTGGGTGGTAAATACTAAATACATACATTTTCCTAAATAAAAGGGTGTACACCTTTTTATTTTTAAAGACGCTATAGTACGCAAGGCTTTAAATTATAATTTTAGCAAAAACTAAAAAAAACTATGGATTTACCACCCAACCACAATGATAATTAAAACAGTACAAAGAAATCGTCGCTTTTTTTTTGCAATATTTTTAGTGGCGTCGTGTCTGTAGTCACTAAAACTACCACTTGGCTTCGTTTTCGGCAGCAGTCTCGATATACCCTGTACTTATATATACATGAACTGTTTATACATATATATGTCTGTGTATATATGTATATATATATGAACTGTTCAAAAATACCAGCTCCTAGCTATGTCTGATAGCCTCCGTGGCGCAGTTTTTTAGCCGCCAACTGTGAAACGAGAGGCTGTGGGTTCGATTCCCGCACCGAGACAATGGTTTGAGTGATTCACGGGTATTAGGTTCGGGTCTGCGTGTTTGTGAGATCGAAAAGTCTCTAGTAGTTTCTGATACCCACGACACAAGACTTGATTTTAGTGTCTGGTCTGGTCTATGTATGTAACTGTTGGATGTATTTTTTGTATCTTCGTTGAATCTCAGCTCTAGAACCGGTGTTATGAATGGATTCACTGGTTGTAAGTGGTAGCTTAATAAAAAATAAATATCGTTGCTTTTTTGCAAAAAAATTAGTTGCATTGTGTCTGAGTCACTAAAACCACCATCTGGCTTCGTTTTCGGTAGCAGTCTTGATATACCCTGTATGTAGAAAACGTGAAGTAAGATTTGCTAAGATTTCTCTATACTAATCTATATATGTAATGCATCTGTTTGTCACGCGCGTGTTGCATTACACATAGATACTATCTCTCGCTGCAGACAGCGTGAACAATTTTTAGAAAGTTCAAATTTCGGTCAACATTTCACAAATCTGTTGTACTCGTGTGCAGCGCAACACTTATCGCCAATTAATGGTTATGGGTTGCGGCAACTTTTACTGCTAACAACCGTGATGTAACGGATTGAAGGTTTTAAAACTGTTTGTATTGGAAGTCATAATAAACAAAGACTCAAAACACAGTAAGTAAGTCTTAACAAATGTGGGTTTCTGTTTATTGCGATGAATGGCGAGACGAGCATGCCATTCGCGTGATGGTAAGCGATGCGACCGCTCATGGACAGTAGCTAAACCAACACTATGATTTACAAAGTAATGGTTGGCATTCCACTTCACTTGCTATTCTGAGATATAAGATGTTAAGTCTCATTATGTCCAGTAGTTACTCTGGCCACAGTGACTTTCAAATCGGATCAGAACAGTGCATTTACACTGGTGTTTGGCGGGATAAATAGACATTGCGGTGGCTCTCAAATATGAGAGACCTATCATCAGTAAGATTTGAACTATGTGTGCTGCTGGAAAAAGTAAGTTTATTTAGAAATATTTATGTAAATTTTCCTGAATTCCGAATTAAATGGCGCGATCGCAATTTCAATAATGACTTCTTAAATTAGTTTAGCTATGTTTATTTTATAAAATTTGTGTTAATTAATGCAAGAATCTTCAACATTAACAGCGTATAAAATAATACTATTTTAAGCGATATTGTTTGCATTCGTGACTCTTTTTTGTACCATTTTCGCAGAATTTTCTAGAAAGAAATTCCACGTTTTTTCAAGACTGTCATTACCACATACTTCAAAATTGAAAGTACACCTAAAATTACATCTTAATAATCTACATTTATTAACATTTATTTTCAGCATACATGGATAACCAGCCGTAAATGAAAATTTTTCGAGTTATTGTCAGCAAACCCTTTCATTTGATACCCATATTGTATAAATGCATTAAAAATAAGTAGTCCGCCATCTTAGATGTTCCGCCATGTTGAATTTAAAATGATGTCACAGAAGCAACTATTAATTAATTCTCGTCTAAACTAAACGTGTATACAAAATTTCAGCTCAATCGGCTGAATAAATAAATACACCCAACACTCAACAGTCACATACATAGTCCTACCCACTAAGATCGAGTCTTGTGTCGTAGGTATCAGACGAGAGACTTTTCGGTCTCACAAACACCCAGACCCGACACAAATATTTGTGGTTCACACAAACATTTGTGTCGGTGCAGGGATCGAACCCGCGGCCTCTCGTTTCGCAGCCAGCGTTTAACCAACTGCGCCACGGAGGCTGTCGATATCTGAAATATAAGTACTTACTTTTTACTGATTCTATCGCGAAAATTAGTTTTGTTAGCGATTTTGTTTTTAAAAATTAATTTTATTTCAATGTGTAACACTCGCGTAATTCGAAGAAATCATTATGAAGATATAATGCTTCAAAACAGAGTTGCAAGATTCCACTCAAACATACATACATAAAGTGCGTGGTGGCCCGTTGGTAACGGACCAGACTCGGCTGCCTACATGTTCACGGTGGTCGAGGGTTCATATCCCAGGGCACACCTCTGACTTTTCGGAGTTATATGTGTATTAATAGTCAATCACCACGCACTTTAACGATGAAGGAAAACATCGTGAGGAAACCTGCATACCGAAGCGATTTTAAAGAATTTCTACGGTATGTAAGTCCGCCAACCCGCACTAGGCCAGCGTGGTGGACTATATGGCCTAACCACTCTCAATCGATTATCTCGATTGTAGAGTAGGCCTGTGCCCAGCAGTGGGACGTATATGGGCAGATAAAAAAAAAACATACATAGTTACACTGCAAGTTGAATAAAATCTTTTAAAAGAAGCGGGCACTTGTGTTTGTACATTGCGGTTTGTGGACAGTGGAGGGAGTACGGTTGCACTCATTGTGTGCACCAAGCCACCGTGACGTGCCCTATGGTTGCCAGTGTCCACTCGCCAATTAATTACCGAGTTCGTTGACTTGTAAACTGGATCATATGGAAGTTTAAATTGGTATTTAATCGTTTGCGGTTTAATGTATGATGTGGTCTTTGAATGTTAGTACTGTACTGTATCAGCCCATACACGACCCACTGCAGGGCACGAGCCTCCTCTACAATCGAGAGTGCGATTGAGAGTGGTTAGGCCATATAGTCCACCACGCTGGCCCAGTGCGGGTTGGCGGACTTTTACATACCATAGAAATTAATACAAATCGCTATGGTATGCAGGTTTCCTCGCGATGTTTTCCTTCAACGTTATAGTGCGTGGTGATTGACTATCATGAATTTTAGTACGGAAGAGACTTATTATGAGGTGGTTGATTGTTTTGCTGTCGTGCAAGCCTGTTTTATGCATAGCTTGAAAGATACTGCAATTAGAAATATGCTATATGAATCTTCACATTGCTCGTCCTTGACAAAATTTTCGCTTCAATAACGGTTATCAATTGTGATTACAGTTTCAATAATCTAAATTACATTTGGTTTTGCTACTGCCCGTGAGTGGTCATATCACCACCTGGCGAATGGCATGCTTGGCTCGCTTGATCACAAAAAAAATAATTATAAGATTTTACCAGTAGATAAAAATTACAAGTGACTTTTCAATCCAACAACACGAAATAAAATAATTTTAATCGTCACCCGTTTTACAGGTGAATTCAATACCAACACGTGGCCTGTCCCAGTAACATTAACATTCTTTAGATTTGCAAAATTTAAAGAGGTTTTCATTAAGTATGCGCAATTTGTGCTGATTTATGAACATTAACAAGCGCTATCCGAGTATTATTCGTAGATCTCACGATTGTTTGTAAATTATAATAATAGCTGTTGTTCTGTTGTAAATTGTTTAAATATAAAACTATAGTAGCAAGAAGTAAATTCAAATTATCGTTTACAGCATGGTCAGACTAGCCTCTATGTCTCTGGCTACTCATATGACATAATAAAAAAAAAACTATGCTTTAAAAATAAGCAAGAAGGTCTAGAGCCATAAAACGCATCACTTAGTCACTGATAAAACTAATTGAGTATAAAAATTGTCAATTTACATACAAAACTTACATTGTAGGTAATAGTGTAGACGACTTATGAATTTTCGTAGTATATACTCTTCATACTTGTAATGTATTAGCCACATACGTCCCACTGCAGGGCACGAGTCACCTTGACAATCTTCATATTTACTAATCAGTTTGTAGCCATAAAACACGTCACTCCTAAGTTCTAAATCACAGTTCTTAACATAACTATTTATTTTATCTTAATTTTCCAATTTAGATAGACAATTTATATTTAGTAACAATGTATTAATATATACATATTTAGTATTTACAAAGTATACAGATGGTAAATATATAAGTATAAAGTGAATTGTATGAGTTCTCATTTCACACGTGCAGACTCGACAGTGGGGCGTATACAAAACGCTTCCGTCTTTCTGTTCGTTCGTTTATCAAGGTTTCTTTTGTTCTTCCCCTAATTTATCTTCATTGAATTACATTAAAGAGTAGTACGTTCATTCAATCGCTTTGATGTCTTAAAGTTTTGGACTTATATAAGTCTATCCGTATTTTTTATAAAATGTTCGTACTACAATAATTATAATTAATCGGATTACAACAAACTTTTACTATTACAGATATTAATTTAATAATGTTCATATGGATAAATATCGTGTTTATTTTTTAAATTTATAGTATGAATAATTAGCACCGAATTCTGTCTGTAACACAGCTTTACAATATTTGTGAAACAAATTGAGAAGTGCGCCATCTATTGACGCTCACGTGAACCAAACGCGTACTATCCTAGCTACAATTTCATGGTCATTACCAGTTAGGTCCAAACCAACTGCTAGTTCTTATCTCTGCCGTATAAAGTGTATAAATAATTTACTTTATTCATCGCCGTGTGATATGACGGCAGCCCATATTTTATCAACCTTAATCAGTCACCTAGATGTTAATATTTTAAGATTACCTAAGGATGCATTTTAAACATTGCTTGCATTAAAATAAAAACCTGCCGATGACCTACTATTCAAAAGCAGCTGTGGTGAGTGTTAAGCGAAGCATGGAAAAGCATTTGTTTCTACGGTTAAGACTCAAGAGACATCGCCTCCGCCAATTAAAATAAATAAATAAATAAAATAAAATAAAATTTATTTCTGAACCAACAAAGAATGTAACAATAAAAAAGTTTGCCATAATAACTGCAGTAGTTGTAACTGTGTCGCACTTATTAGGCCCTCCTTATAACATTAGCTTTCATAGGTTTCATAAAATATGAGAGTTAAATTAACGTGATAAAATAATGTGACAACATCTAAAATCTAAATATAAACAGCCAAGAAAGTATGAGTGTAAGTGTGTGTGGGTGTGTGTGTGTGTGTGTGTGTGTGTGTGTGTGTGATTAATAATTGATTGCTTTATCTAGATAGCATTCTAATTTCCCTCAGATCTAGTGTAGTAACATCACCTTACTGGTACAAAAAAGGAAAAATTTACTTTACTAAAGTAAATATGTTTGATGGTAAAGCGTAGCGCCCTGTTGATAAATGACCGCACGCGAATTGTAGAGCCGGTTGAAATGGCATCGATTCGAGCTATACCTTTGTATTTTTGTGAGTCATGTGTGTATTGTTAATCTCTAACTACGCATCTTGACATTGGAGGAAAACTTCGAACAACACCTATGTACCTTCGAAGTCTTTGCAAGATTTTTTTTGTTCATATAAAAGGTATCTTAACAGGCTAGCGCGATGGACTACGCCGTAAGATTCTGTCAATTTTAATTGTAGTTTTGTGCTTCGCAGTGGGCGTACATAATCTTGCCATCATCCAAGTCGAGTCCCCCCTCGCCGCAATAAAGTTCATTCCTACCACCTGGAAACTGTCCGTTCACGAACAAAATGATCCTTAGTTCTCTTTCACGCATGCGTAAGCTTTGGAAAGAATGAAAGAAATTACCTTTCCTTTTTAAAACGAGGCTTAAGTACTCTCCTTATGATTGGCAGCGACCTGACTGTGCCCCTGGCTCTGCGTAGGTCCATGAGTTTTGACCACTTACCATCAGACGGGTCACATGCTCGCCTGCCTGCTAAAGTCCTATAAAAAAACCGAGCATATTTCAACATAAAGTTCCTTATCCAGTGAGATTAAATTAAGTAATAAAAAACCGAGCCTTTGAAGTGCGCAGTACAATGTGGCAAGTTTTTGTCGGCGTGAAGATGCGCACGCGTATCGTCTGTCACGATCTATCGTTACGAATACCTTTTTATCGGCCACGATCTCGAATTAGTCGGATTGCGTAAGTTTCAAGACGAGAATTTCTTTTGTATCTACAAGGTTTTGTACGCAAAGAAAGGATGTTAATTTTATATAAAATTACCGTTTATGAATGTTCCAGGTGAATTTCGAAATATACATATTAGCATTTAGCGTTACTTTTTCTCTGCAAACAAATATTTTGCATTAGAAACCAAGAAAAGATACATTTCCCTCTGATAATTTTGCGGAAAGTACTATTGTTATCATAGATCCATTTATTTTCTGTGTCAGTTAAAAATAGAAGTGTGCAAAATTATAATTTTACATAGCAACTAATGCAACCGACAAAAAGTACAATTCAGACATCTCAATTGAATGTTGTTTCATAACAACTGTTGAAATTGTAAAAAAGTGACATTCACGGCTAACGACGATGCCAAAAAAGGGTAAATCTTGAACTACTACTTCATATACAAAACTTCAAACAGTCTTCAACCTAAGATTATATTATTGTATTCATTATAGCCAGCGTAACTACTGGACATATTGGGACATAACACCTTATGTCTCGATGGCGAGCGCAGTGTAACACCAAGCATTGCTTTGTTATTCATGGTGTTTAGTTTTGCTACTGTCCACGAGCTGTCGTATCGCTTACCATCAGGCGAATGACATGCTCGTCTCGCCTTTCATTGCAATTTGAAAAAAATACATATTATATGGGCGCTGTAAATGAGGCTGTGAAATGGGAGAGTACAGATTTCGAAATCTGCTTTAAGAATTTCGAGACAGATATCTGCGTGATCTGTTACAATTTATTGTTGCCTTATTTTCAGTCCTAGACCAGTCTATTTTAAGGCTTAGATACGAGTATAGATTACCGACGCACTTTCATAATTCGCTAAACATATGACCAAACCAACTCAACATTCCTTAAGCTCATCAACCACATCTTAGATACTAGGACAGCATACCTCTTAAACAATTTATATATGATTACTGTGATGTTTATTTGATATACCAACTCGTTCTATATTTAGTCTGGGAATAATTTCCGTAATAACTGTCACGCTCTGGTGCGCGAATCAATTTCTCACGCCGCTCGGTGGCGTGAAGCGAAATTAGCTGTTATTTTGTAAGCATTATTATACTTTTGGCTTCTCATTTCAACTGCCTTGTTGCTAATTGGGTTGGAATAAGTTTTAACCTATTTATATGAAGTTACTAGCTAGAATTACTATAAATAAATAAATACACCCAACAGTCACATACATAGTCCTGACCCCACACTAAGATTGAGTCTTGTGTCGTCGGTATCAGAAACTACGAAAGACTTTTCGGTCTCACAAACATCCAAACCCGAAACAAATACCTGTGGTTCACACAAACATTTGTTTCGGTGCAGGTATCGAACTCGCGGCCTCTCGTTTCTCAGCTGGCGTCTAACCAACTGCGCCACGGAGGCTGTCATATTTATATTTGTAGGGATAAAGGCAATCTTAGAAACATTATTGGGCTAACTACACTGATCAGATATCTTTGCCTTCAAAAAACAATAGAAAGTAGCATTTTGGTTGTCGTCCTTCGTTCGATCAGCACGAGCTATAGAGCCTCAATAACCCTTAACCTGTCCCTTCTCACTTTTAACCCTTTTCCATATATTATTAAAGGGATAGGAACACAATTAGGACATCAAGTATTTTGTTGACGATCTTCTATCAAAGAGGAAATTGTTTGCTGTGGTATGGCATAACAATATGCTAATGGCAATTAAACAAGTTAATGTATTTAGTAATTTAAAAAGTGATATAAAATTAGTTATATCTTTTAACAAAACAAAACTTTTAATCATAATTATATTTATTATTCTTACGAAGGGCTTAACTTTTTAACTGTAATTACGAACTAGTTTTCATATACCCAATATTACAAGCAATTATTAATTTGATACTGTTCCTTTTAGTCTCCGGTTATTAATATTCAAAAACCCAATAACGTATCACATGTACTAGTATGTACAAGAATATATTTACAAAGATTTTACAAATTAATAGTTTTACAATGACAAAATATTTTACACAGATTTTTACAATGACGTATGTCATGTTATTAAAATCGACTGGCCGTTTAGCGCTGATTCATTGTAGGACTCTTTGGTCCACATATTGTATCAGCTCATATACTTCCCACTGCAGGGCACGGGCCTCCTCTACAATCGGGAGTACGATTGATAGAGGCTAGTCCACCACGCTGGCCTAGTGCGGTATGGCGGATTTTACATACCATAGAAATTCTCGCTGTGGTATGCAGGTTTCTTCACGATGTGGATTCACAGTTAAAGTGAATTATACCGGATGAAATTGAAAACAGTCGACAAATTGATATGGGTGATTCAGTATCAGTAATACTTGTATCCTTGATAGAAATAAAACAAATTTAAATTGTAATTCAAAAAACCTATTTTTTCGCCTATAACGATGCAAACGAAGTTATTGCTTTAGGTAAACTCAAAATATCAGTACTTTATTATTATTTCTAGACGACTCAAAAGTTTACAAATAAATAAAATATTCAAAGTATCTAGTCACATCGATCGCGCATCACGTGCGGCATTTACACTCGTAGATCGTAAAAAGTGGCAACGCGTCGAACGGTCATTCAAATTTTTTTATCTATTTTGCCCGTAAAGAGCGAGTACAAACTACAAACGCACCTACTCGACACTGCGACGTTGCCAAACCGACAACCGTATGATCCCGCCGCCGCGCCGCCTAAGTACCTACACATAGGATCAAGGCTGCAGTTGCACGCGACGCAAGCGCCCTCAAAACAAACAAAAAATCACCAGTCGTCCGAAAACTATCTCCGAGATAGGTCACGGTCGCGCATGCGTCATCGATTACAGCTGATTGTAGGATTATCTTATGTGCATGTGAGTGTGTTAGTTAGTGTGTGAGGTAGTTAAATCGCAAACGACTGTGCTGCGTAAAATTAAAGAGAATTTGCGGCGTCGTGCTTTGTTGTGTTTGGAGAACGGCGGAGGACATTTCGAGCATTTATTAAGATACACGTAGATAAGCCATCTCCTTAAGAACATTTACATGTGAGTTAATTAACGGTGATTATTATTTAATTTAAATGTCAATTATTGTAAATATCGTGATTCCAACTTTTTAAATACGCCAAAGATACGATAGATACTCTTAATACTCAAGTAACTAAGTGTTTGATTATGTTTTATTTATCGCATGTTTGACCGTCCTAAGCCGGTAAAAGTATGAAGGGGAAGTTGGTTTCTCAATTTTACTTATTCACGATGCGCGCGCGACGCGGTTAGCACACACCCCCCGCGCGTCTTCCTATTCGTCATTCATTCATTAACAAAACTAACACGCATGGAATAATTAATTTGATACTTTTGATTATTATAAAGTTTTTTTGTAATATCAAAAACATAACTCAATTAATCTAATTATGTGCCCTAAATATTCTTGATTACAAGTTGGGTTATTCATTTAAGTTTGTCGACTGAATTCGATTTCATCCTGTAGTTATTCCTATATTTATATTAGTCTGAAATTAATAAATAATCAAAACCTCAATTACACGTTGCATCACACATTGTGCAAGCGTGCATGTGTTTGTGCATTTACTGCACATTGTGCTGAGAACATTGAAAGCGAAAGTGTTCTCGATTGCATTTTAAAAAGTAGTTCATGTTTTATCAACTTCATCAGTTTGCAGCGCATTGTAGACATTATATTAATTAGGTATTTAAAATATAAGTTATTATTTACCGTTGAGAGAAGTTTCGGCTTTAGTCAATCATTCCTTCAGCGAGTTGGTAGCCTTCTCTCTCTCTCTTCAGCGACAGGACGTCCACTGCTGAACATAAGCCTCCCCCAAGGATCTCCACATTGACCTGTTGGAAGCGTCCGGCGTCCAGCGACTTCCTGCAACCTTAATAAGGTCGTCCATCCACCTTCTAGACGGGCGTCCGACAATGCGCTTGCCTGGTAGGCTTGACATACCTTTAAAATGCTTGTGGACATAATCTAGTAGGTAGAATTATTATGGAATACTTTATTCAAATTGCGCTGCACTTGCCATCAGGTGCATCCATAACGATCTCTTTCAATTGCATTTCTGAAACATACTTCTTTAACAAGTAAGAACTTATTGATAGCTGTGATATTCCATGCCATTTTATATTTGTTGCCAACAATGGCTCATAGATGGCGCTGTTCCACGATTGTCGTCAAGTTAGTCTAACGTAAACCGATACATATAAACCATTACTCCACAAAGTTATCATTCATAATTATCTGTACAAGCACTCCATCGCCTTTATTTTCCCATCAATGGGTACAAGACGCATTACAATGTAATTTGCCTGTACCACTTATCTGATAATGCATCTTGTACTCGTAATATATTTAGAAGCTATCCCGTGGGAACAGAGGTTCTGATTGATGTTACTGCTTTAAAAACGCAGTTGAATTCGTTTTTTTGATGCCTGATTTGTATATGAACTGGGAATTAATGTGCTATCCAAATCATATTTTTATATTTATAAAAGTGTGGACTACGATAGTCTTCTGACTGTCGTAGTCCACAATAGTCAGATTAATAGGCAATAGGCACATACGATATGCATATAAACCACACCCACCCAACAGTAACATACATAGTCATGATCCCACATTAAGATCAATTAAGTCTTGTGTCGTGGTCATCAGAAGCTACGAGTCTATTCGGTCTCGCAAACACCCAGACCGGAGACAAATACTTGTGGGCCTCACAAACATTTGTCTCGATGCAGGGATCGAACCCGCGACCTCTCGTTTCACAGGCGGCGTCTAACCAACTGCGCCACGAAGTCTGTCAAAACTACTCATACATATTTATAAATGCGCTGAATATGAGATATTATGCGAACAATATTGAGAAAAATATACATTCTTAGAACTATTATTGTAAACTTTATCAATGTCCCCTAATGTCGTGCATGGATTGACTTTCCATGCCAGGTATCTTTGCGTCAATATCGCTTTCAAAAGATAAGTTTACAATGTTCTAGTCATTTTATGAAAGACCGTCAAATGCTCAGGCAAATATATTTTTTTTTGTATCAGCCCATATACGACCCACTGCAGGGCACGGGCCTCCTCTACAATCGAGAGAACGATTGAGAGTGGTTAGGCCATATAGTCCACCACGCTGGCCTAATGCGGGTTGGCGGACTTTTACATACCATAGAAATTTATACAAATCGCTACGGTATGCAGGTTTCCTCACGATGTTTTCCTTCACCGTTATAGTGCATGGTGATTGACTATAGACAGGCAAATATTTATGAATATTATTATGTAGAAATCCTATTCAGGCGACCCCGACTAGTGGAATAAAATTTATCTTTGTGGTTAGGTAACTGTTCAAAAATCACTACAGTGTCAGCAGAGCAAGAAAGGCGATATTACGTGATTATAGCTGTTATTCAATACTTTTGTTGATATTTGAATACTGAGGAAGTATTTTTATGCTTTAACTGTATTATATGTCAGGTTATAGATACATAATATATTATTTGACAACGTGTTACTAAGAGTATTAATTTGCTATTTTTATATCTGTATAATTTCTAAAGTTATTGGAAAAGTAATTGTGTATAAAAAAATTGTCTGCACTTTAATACAACGCTGCTATCGATAATGTTCAAAACTATTGATACATATAAAATCAACCACAGATTTATTCTCATAAAGTTTTTTTTTGTATCAGCCCATATACGTCCCACTGCTGGGCACGGGCCTACTCTACAATCGAGAGAATCGATTGAGAGTGGTTAGGCCACAGTGGCGAAGGGTGATTTTTTTAAAAAGGGAAGCCGAAGCTCAATACGCGAAATAAGTGTGTTTATACCTACTGGTCCTACATAGGGAAGACAATGCGACTGATACTTGATAGTAAACATAGTGCAGTCCGGATTGAGTAGATCAACTTATCGTGAGATGCTTCAGAGAATTAGCCCGAAACGCGACACATTTACATAATATGTACGTGTATCCTTATATCCGGACGTTTGCGAATATCCAACCGCCAGCAAATTATTCCTCCGACAATCTCACTCACCAAACGAAACGATTGCGTTTCGTATGATGGCATCTACGTACTGCGGTCGTCAATTATATTTTAATATTTCCAAAATACAAAAGTTGCAATGTCATCGTGAGAAAATTAAAAAAGTATATTTTTAAACCGCACGTGAATATAAGATTAATAAAGAAAAATTAATGATCTAGATACAATGTTAACAAGTACGTTAGCCGCGCTTTTATTAGTTGTATTATTAGTAGTCGAGCACTTCCTAAAATCTAAACAGTAACGTTATTTCCGAAATTGACAATCTAAACATGTACGTCCCTCACGATTATTAATTTCCATTACAACATAATAATACTATTAATATTTATGTACATTTTGTAATTTAAAACATTATAAACTAAATGCGTGAACCAGCTAATACTCGTATACTGTCAAAATGTTAATACAACACTTACAAATGCAGTGATATCTACACAAATACACAAATAAACACACAAAATGCTGAAGAGCCGCAGCATGCCTCCTGCTTTTTTAACGGAAATTGAACCTTAAATCATTATAAGTTTAAGGTACAATTTTGCGCGATTTGTTGCAAACTACACAACCATGTCACACCAATGCGTAACATGCAGCCGACGCGGGCGGTCGGCGCACGGGCCGCGCCATTTTTATTCAATAAGCCGAACAATTTTGGCAGTAATTCGCCAGAGGTCGCTACGCGGCGCAATCTAATTACATGTTTGCTATGCGCCTCCGCAGTAATATTTACCTATGTGGCCGACAGATGTCGTTGAATAAAATGAGTTTAGATATTACATAAATAATTTTGAAAAATTTGCTTGTTTATAGTGTAATGATAAATTACAAAAGGTAAGCCGCAGGGAATCGAGTTATATGGAGCCTTCGCCACTGTTAGGCCATATAGTCCACCACGCTGGCCTATTGCGGGTTGGTGGACTTACATACCGTAGAAATTCCTTATAAAGTTACAATACGACTAAAACAAATAAATTAGCAATAAAAAATACTTTTCCTGTATAATAAAAAGCTGAAAACCATAAACACTAGCACACATAGACAAATAATAAAATAGATTATAATTCAATTATCCCCACTACTCATCATCTCGTGACTGCGAACTTTTCCTATCGCTAATTAATCACTGGAGACGAGATAAAATTATCTTATCTGACTACTTTATAATTGTTCTGTATCTTTTTTGTTGTAGACGTCGGTACGAGCGTTTCTCCCGGGCTCCCGGTGTACGCTGCGTAGTCTCAACACGCGGCGTAGTCCCAGCTGGTCCCGTTCATAGCGGGCGTAGTCCTGTTCGTAGCAGGCGTAGTCCCGTTCGTAGAGGCGTAGTCCCGTCCGTGGCCGCCCTCGTACTGTCACGCGATGGACGGATGGCAGCTGATTTTCTTGGCCCTGGTTGGCCTGGCTGTGGCACAGGGCCCCGAAAAACGTGAGTATTTCTTTGTATTTTATTTAGAACTTGTTCGTATTGACTTTTTTATTCCTGATATGACAAAGTACAACACAAGTTTTTATGATACGACAAAGTGATAAATATAATCACCTTGAAACCATCTCATGAAATGTGCACTGCAGTTCAAACGGGATACCTAATAACAAGAAATGACTAGTTCAGAAATATGGCGATCCACTCAAACTGTTGTATTTATAAAATAATTGATTGATTTTACCTTCTAGATTATTCGACGACGATTCTAATCTAATTCTATTGTCTAAAACATTAGCGAGAAACTTGGCAGTGTGTAAATTATTTGTTTTCCCACGTGCAACACAAAGGAATTGTTTAGTTCCTTATTTCTATTTGCTATTAAACTTTAGAGGAAGGAAATTATTTTCCATTCGAATAAGCATGAAAGTAGAATGTACTGACATGAATCGTATTTATTGAAAATTAAACGGGCTTCATACTATGTACTATACTGTACTGTATCAGCCCATAAACGTCCCACTGCAGGGCACGAGCCTCCTCGACGATCGAGGGTACGATTGAGAGTGGTTAGGTCATATAGGCCACCATACTGGCCTAGTGTGGGTTGGCGGACTTTTACATACTATAATATACAAATCGCTATGGTACACAGGTTTCCTCACGATGTTTTCCTTCACTGTTATAGTGCGTGGTGAAATGTATTGTATGTATTATAAACGATTTTGTCGAAGATTTCATAGTGTAAACCTCGCTTAAACAAGGGTAAGCAGTGAGTACAGAAAGAAGCGTATTGCACAGCCATTTTTATCTTATCTTTAATTATAAAACATTAAGCACACAATGTCGAAATCTTCGCTGGTACGTGACACATTCATCTGTTGATCAAATCGTGACAAGTTTGCGAAATAAATATAAACAGTTAATAAAATATTTTAAAAATGTATTTTGTAAGTAATAGTATTCATTAAAATCAGTTTTTGATTCAAGGAAAAGCCACAAACTCGAAATACCAGGCGTTATGTCTATGATATATTCCGTAAAACCATAGCATTACGGAAAAATATTTACGATCTAATACAACATACACATTACAATTCAAATAAAATTTTACTCATCAAATTGTCAAATTAAAATGTTACTAGCATCAAAAATCCTCATAAATATGCGTGTAATTCAATCTTACTGCAATTAAAAACGAATTAAAATGAAAACTAGAATAGAATAACAAATAGCTATACAGCTATATTGTCAACCAAAAATACCAGGAAAACAGAATTTAGTCCGCGAATTGGAACAAGAAATCGCTATGTAAACACACTACAAAATAGAGCAGATAGGGCCTCGCCCGTGATGTGTTAGTACTGTGCTTGAACGGTAATCACTCACGTCCAGCTCACGTCAGTAATCAGTTAGCAAACTGACATATTAAGGCATGTTAAGTACGAAAAACAAAAGCTAAATAACTTGAGATACATAGAATTGGCATGAAGTAGGAACTTTTGTTAGATGTCAAGTGTGTGGTGGCCTCTTGGTAAACGGACCAGACGCGACTGCCTACATGTTCACGGAGGTCACGGGTTGAAATCCCAGGGCACAGCTTTGACTTTTCGGAGTCATGAGTCTGTGTATCGTGAGGAAACCTGCATACGATACCGATTTGTAAAAATATCAATGATATGTGAAACCCGCCAACCCGCACTAGGCCAGCGTGGTAGACTATATGGCCTAACCCCTCTCAATCGTACACTCCATATAAAAAAGTTGCATCGTGTATACATTTGTCAGAATATGATAATCCATGGCGGTTATGTCATACGATAATTGCATACGATTCTTGCCGCGGGAAACTCCCTCCGTTAAAATGGGGTTTAAAACATACCTATTTTTTAAAAACCTGAATGTGTCACGGTTCATTAACCATTAATCCTACAAATCTTTGACACAGTGTATTATCAGAGATGTGACACATAGACGCGTACAATAAAAAATAATCTTTTTAGCCAACAGGTCTTTATTTGGAAATACGTTTGCTCGTGTTCTACTTAGTCTTCAATTATAGCTCATATGTTTTTTGATAACGCAATTTACACAAATTAAATTTATGGATATATCTTTTTTTTTTTGTATTGTATCAGCCCATATACGACCCACTGCAGGGCACGGGCCTCCTCTATAATCGAGAATACGATTGAGAGTGGTTAGGCCATATAGTCCACCACGCTGGCCTAGTGCGGGTTGGCGGACTTACATACCGTAGAAATTCTTTAAAATCGCTACGGTATGCAGGTTTCCTCACGATGTTTTCCTTCACCGTTAAAGTGCGTGGTGATTGACTATCAATACACACATAACTCCGAAAAGTCAGAGGTGTGCCCTGGGATTTGAACCCGTAACCACCGTGAACATGTAGGCAGCCGAGTCTGGTCCGTTACCAACAGGCCACCACGCACTTGGATGTATCTAGAAATTGGTTTATTGTTCAACAAGCTTTTGTTAGTTTTATGTAATGTTGTCACACTGCTAGTAAATTCTCACAATACATGATTGCAAAGCTGAGGTGTCGGGCTCGAACCCCAGGTCGCGCAAAGCGATATTGGATTTTTCAATTCAATATCGGCTCGCCTCCTATCACGTGCTACGGAACATACAAGGCGAAATGTGGGTGTCATGATGGCGCCTCTGTTCTTTATATTATGAAAACATATCTCAAACAATGCATTACATGTATATTTTTAAAATTTCAGTTGTAGTTCCAAACGCCACACGCCAATACTTGTAGAATTTATGAATATACTGTTGGCATTACAGATTAAGCCTTAAAGCGCCATCTACACGTGGAGAGATTTTCGCGGCAAGAATCATATGCGATTATCGCATGACATAACCGCCATAGATTATTGTGTTCTGACAAATGTTTACACGATGCAACTTTTTTATATCCTTACGATACTCGTATCTATGAGAGAAACTCTCCTCGTGTAAATGGGGCTTTAGTCATATTATCCAAAGCATTTCTTGCATTATTCAAAAGAGACGAAGGTGTAGTCCCGTTGTCAAAATGGTTCTTAACAACTTGCACCGTTACGATGTGACGACTGATGGTTTAGCCATCAGCCTTATTGATGTCATGGATCATCGATTACTATTGGACAGTTGAAATTGCATTTTGACAGCCTCCGTGGCGCAGTTGGTTAGACACCGGCTGTGAAACGAGAGGCCGCCGGTTCGATCTCCGCACCTGGACAAATATTTGTGAGGCCTACAAGTATTTGTCTCGGGTCTGGGTGTTTGTAAGACTGAAAAGTCTCGTAGTTTCTGATACCCACGACACAAGACTTAATTGATCTTAATGTGGGATCAGGGCTATGTATGTGACTCTTGGGTGTATTTATTTATTTATTAAAGGAGTTTAACCTTACTTGCTAACTAACCAACAGCGCCTCAATACAGCATTTATTTTGCTTATAACATGCTCATCAGTCAATCATCAATGTATATTCTGATCTTGATATTTTGATTACTACTACTACTATATCAGCCCATATACGTCCCACTGCAGGGCACGGGCCTCCTCTACAATCGAGGGTACGATTGAGAGTGGTTAGGCCGTATAGTCCACCACGCTGGCCTAGTGTGGGTTGACGGACTTTTACATACAATAGAAATTTATATAAATTCGCTAAGGTATGCAGGTTTCCTCACGATGTTTTCCTTCACCGTTACAGTGATATTTTGATTGTTATTACACAATAAACAGCAGTAGCCACATACAATGCAGCAACGGTATTTTCATGAGTATTTGCATACGGTAAACGCATGGAAACTGTACTTTCCTCGATGCAATGTTGATGACTGCTAAACTATCAAAACTAAAAGTAGACAAACCTGCATTGTTATCTGTAATAAACTTAGGACATCTTAAATTCATATAAAAACTAATTACGCCATATAAATATTTATTTGAAATTATTTCCCGCCAGTTCGAATTGGGTAGGTATACCTGCAATGACTGTGTGGGTTGAGTTAAAACAAAAGACTTAAAAAAATGTTGATTGTCCCATACAAAATACAAGTAAGATGTCACATGATGATTGTTGTAAGTCTATAAAGTTCAGTTAAAATAACTGTATCAGCATCAAATATCAAGCACGGAACTCTACCGATATCCCCTTTAAAATACACACATAAACATCACACCTTTTTTTCAGAATGGGGTAGGCAGAGGTGCGACCAGGATACCCACGTTTCGGCTTATGTGTTCCGTTCCAAGAAGTGATAGGGGGCGAACCTAATGTCATATCGGGCACAAATTCCTGACTCCGGTCTGATAATAGCAGAAAAATCTAATATCACTCTGCTCGACCCGAGATTCAAACCGGAGACCTCAGCTCCCTTTAAAATGTTTTTATAAAAACTTCTGTTTGTGTTAAGGACGGTGGTACCTCTATAGTTGAGTTTTGTATCGACTCTACCATCCAAGACATTCATTGTCATAAATTTCAAATTCATTGTCAGCCGTCATAAAAATTCATATTTTTTAAGTCACACCTGAAACTTTTTACATTTATATATTTCGATACGGATGAACTTATTATAGTTCTTTGCCAATTTTCAATGGACAGGCGGATAAACATGCGCAATTTAGTATCGAACTAAAATAATAAATAAATAAATACACCCAACAGTCACATTCATAGTCCTGACCCCGCACCAAGATCGAGTTTGTGTCGTGGGTATCAGGAACTACGAGAGACTTTTCGGCCTCACAAACACCCAGACCCCAGACTAATACCTGCGCATCACACAAATATTTGTCTCTGTGCGGGGATCGATCCCGCGGCCTCACGTTTCACAGCCGGCGTCTAACCAACTACTCAAAATTATGACAATGCAATAAAGTATAGAGCCACCAAGTTATCTGTTCAGTCGGAAGTTCGGAATCGTCGCTAGTGAGGAATTGAGTATTGCCACTTTAAAAAAATCTTGAATTACATTAGAGTAAATTAGAGAATTATATACACAGTTATGTATCTTATAAAATACGGTAGAAACCACACGGTAATATAACATTACCGTTGGCAGTGTTTTGGTAAAAAAATAATAATGTGCATCTGCAGTAATTACCGTATAACTGACAACACTGGTTTAGTTCCAATTATGGCCACCTGAACAGATAAGTTGGTGGCTCTGTAATACATTTTTTATCGGGCCGCCATATTGCACTGATGGTTTTTGCGGCGGTCGCGCACGAGTGTTAATGATCACGGCACAGCGGTTGGGAAAGTGTCGTGAGCTTCATAATACATGTTGCAAACGTCTTAATGTTGTGATGATATCTGCTCGTAAACCTATTGGAAATGGAGCGTTCACACATACATAAACTCACGCCTTTATTCCGAGAAGGGGTAGGCAGAGAAGCTACTAGGACACCCACGTTTCGCCTTGTGTATTCCGTCTCACGAAGTGATAGCGGGCGAGCCTATCACCAATTCCTGACTCCAAGCTGATGTACACAAAAATCTAATATCACCTTGCCCGGCCCGGGATTCGAAGCCGAGACCTCAGTTTTGTAATCATACCATAGTACAACTACGCCACCGAGGCAGTCAATTTATAAATAAAATCTATTTGTCAAAAGATTTCCAGCTGATATTTTTTTGAGGGTATAATAAGAGTTTTAATATAAAAATATTGTCAGAATATTTTGATGAAGATCTTACGATCCTTCGCCATGAATCAACTTGTTAAATATTATGTTTATCGGTTAAATATCTCACAAAATAGGTTCTAGAAATCGAAACTAGAAACTTCATAGTTCACTGCCCATTTATGCCGTGACTAAACAAAAAAGAGAATACTGAAAAAATCTTTTCCCGCGTCATGATGATTTGCATTAATTTTAAACATAAGTTATCCATGAAGGTAATATTAATTGTATTAACAAACTACGAGTAACATTCACATAATATATCATGACTATTTTATCAAAGCAAAATTCTTGGAAATCTTCAAACCATCGACAAAACCAACAATATTAAAATTCATAAAGCGAGCACAGTCAAAGAGAACCTTGATAGGTACTAAAAGGTGTGACCTTCACTGGTAAAGTCACACAGACGCGCCATAAAATAGACAAACACTACCGCGATTACAAGAGGCAAACAATGTTATCGATAATAATTGTGAACTGCTGAACATTATGTGGTGAAGGTTAGTAGACAAGTGGATCGGAATTTGCTGTTTCGAATCTTGATTTATATGTGTCGTCGATTTAACCTTGACTATGACAGGCTTTAGAGAATTTCTGAAATCGTCAAAAAATAAACTTTGTCATGTATGTATATAGGATCCGAGCATCTTTATGTAGATTGCATTGTTAGGATTAATAAATTTGCACTCTAATTAAAATCTTCAATTTTATAGTTTTATAACCCGCGCATCATAATCTTTAAGATGATTGCAAAACTATGTTTGACCCTCTGAGGTCTGCCTGCCTAACGTCAACTCTTTGGAGAAATAAACAGATCCGACCAAAAACATTATCATGTAAATGTTACCAAGACTCTAACTCTCACTGTAAAAAGTTAACAAATCACATGTAAAGTCAAGCTTATCACTCTTCTCGCACTAACTACATATATCTTAGTCAAAATATGTGGCTTGGCAATTTCACTAAATTAAAATAGGCGTAAGATTTTTTTATTTTGTTTTTTTTTCCAAATAAAGAAAATAAAATAAAATAAATAAATAAGATTAAAAATTCATATATTTTTCTTTTTTGGATTTTGTGTTTCTTTTCGCTTCGCTTGGATCGTCTTGGCGGGGGCACTGCCGTGGCCCCCGAATATGATTTGTTATTGTCTACGTAAGTAGATATACAAGTGACACACTTAATGGCAAAGGCCCGTTACCGCTTATAGACTTTGGCAATGCCATGGTCACAGAAAGGTCGCTAAAGTCATGTTCATGTTCAATTTGAAAGAGTTCGCGCAAAATAGATTGCTAGTCTCGATTGTAAACGAGGCTCGTGGTCTGCAGTTACACGTACATTGTTAGATTGTCGAAGTTAGATTGTCTTTTAATGAAACCCAGGACTTAACGATTCTCACTATATTAAAGAAGTTATGCTGTTTATAAGTATTTACCTATTAAAATTTATAAATATTAGAATTTTGACCAAGATATTATTAACAGCACAAAATACTAGTTGATCTACAGATCACACAGATACGCAGATGGAAATACGCATATACGCATATATGGATACAATCCTGCATACATATTTGTTTCGACTGGCGAGAAAGAACCATCTCATATTGTTGGATACTGCGTAGAACTTACCATCAAGTAAACTGTATGTAGTCACTTTGTCATACCATTAAAAAACACTTATTTGCAGTAAGATTAGTGCGTCTAGCAGCTTTATCAATATTTACTGATGGTTCAGTAGAGTTTATGTTGTGCTAAGTAAAGTTTTGAGGCCGTCAGCCTGTTTGAACGTGGAGATAATCCTCCTTATTGCTATATTATAACTTAAGCCTTACAACAAAAGAGCTTGAAGGTATATGTATCGTCAATAACTATATTTTAAAGTAGGAAATAAAGTAATAGAATATTAATGTTTATTTAAATTTTTATGCTTAAAATATTATAAAAAATTATCGTGTTAATTATAATGTATCTTTGATAGTAATCTGTGTTTTAAAGAAAAACATATTGCTTTCGTAATAAAACATACTACCCTCCGTCTTACAATTAATTCTGTGATTAACATTTTAATGATCGTTTCGCGACATCATAGTAGATAAAGTTAATGTAAATTGTTATAATTGCTTTAAAATTTAAATAATAATTATTATTTTGTCCAATATACATAATTTCAAATTAATTACGAGTCGCTATTAAATAAAAATGACAATTTCCGGTTATATCCCCTCTAGCAAATTGTTAATAAAAATAATGACGGAAGAAAATGGCGACCAGTCTACAATTGAACTTGGTGAGAAAAATTTCCTAGCATGCATAAATATTAATTATTGTAGTATTAAACTCACGTGTATAGATATTTCTGAACCATATTGCATTTGTCGGGTGCAAAAGTGTTTCTCGTGTATAAGAGTGAGCTAATGAAATGTTAGTTTTACATTGCGCGGTATATTAACAAAAAGTTTAATTGTTCCAGGAAGGACCGGCAATGTATGCAACGTGGACATGGACTGTCCTGACAACGCGTTTTGCCGGCTCAACAGCTACTGCGTTTGCAAAGATGGCTTCGTGTACGCCGCAGTGAACAGCACACACAAAGGCTGCTTGAAAGGTAAGCTGTCGAGCCTTTATAACTACTAAGCATTTAGGGCTTTGGTTAAATAGCGCTATGTGCGGAATGTTAAAAATAAATAAGTATAGACTATGAATATAAGATGTCGTACAGATAGATAATCTGGTTTGTATAATACATCCTTAAATGTACTATACTGCAAGTTAACAAACGAAGATAGCAAAGCACGTGTTAATAACGTTACAATGAGGAAATAAGAAATCGGATTTTAAATTGCAACTACCCTCCTTGGGTAAGCGTATGCATAATTAGCAGATATACGCAACTGAAAACATTTGAAAACATCGTGAAAGAAAAACGTGGTGCTAAAATTAGTTCTTAAATGCACGTATAATTCGAAATTTCTTATTATATTCCAAGAACAAATGTAAATCTTTGTAGATCGCTATAGGACTATAGTTATTTATAATAAGGGCTATTTTTTTATTGTATCAGGCCATATACGTCCCACTGCAGGGCACGGGCCACCTCTATAATCGAGAGTACTACTGAGAGTGGTTAAGCCATGTAGTCCATCACGCTGGCCTAGTGCGGGTTGGCAGACTTTTACATACAATAGAAATTTATACAAATCGCTGTGATATGCAGGTTTCCTCACGATCTTTTCCTTCACCGTTATAGTGTAATAAGGGCTATACTTTAATTATATTATGGAGCTGAGCTGAGCCGATTTAATAAAATCTTTGTTGGTTAGAATTAAACACTCCGTGGCACAGCTAGGCAAACACCGGCAGCGAATCGCGTGGTAGTGGGTTCCATCCCCGCACAGAAATAAATATGTATGTGTGATTCACAGATGTTTTCAGCCTGGGTGTTTGTGAGACTGAAAAGTCTCGTTGTTTCTGGATACCCACGACCCAAGACTCGATCTTATTGTCGGGTTAGGACTTGCATGTGACTCTTGGGTGTATTTATTTATTTGGTATTTCTACTCCTCATAGTTAAAATTTAACTTCTCATAGTTAAACATTGCTTTCATTGCAGAGGCTCGTATCGGCGAAGAGTGTGTGCAACACATACAATGTCACTCGACGATGGGCGTCCACTCCGAGTGTACCAACAACGTGTGTGCCTGCTCGGTTACCGCGCATTTGGAAGATGACAGATGCTATGAAACTGCAGGTAAGTGCTTTATACCATCATATTGTTCGTCACTATAATAATGTGTAGTGTCTAAGCATTTATTTTGGTCTACGCGTTGTAGCGCATAGTTGTTAATAACCAAGGTCTACGCAAATATAAAACTACCCCCCAATACCTTGCCTCTTCCTATCCTTTTTCCTTCCCGCTTTCATCCCAATTAGATGGGCCGGCAACACATCCATGATCCAGTTGTAGGTATGTTTGCTCGTTGGCTGGACCTATGCAATAAAAAAACTACCCTATTTTTGTTAATATTCGTTGTATTTTTTATATTTAATGTGTTTTCAATGAAACCTAACATCATAATACTTTTTTATGCAGGTGATTTTACGATAGGGCCATCGTGTTAGACAACCATGTGAATAAACATTCAACATGGAGTAAAAAAATATCTGACATTCTGTTTTCATTGGTTCAGTACTTATAATATGCTAAAGCTTCAGAACTCGTAACCTATACATTGTCGAAAACCTATAGTTCTTTAGTTTAACTAAAACTCATGGGCGGCCATGATCACGTGACATTATAAAATCCACTTTCTCATTGAAATAAACCGAATTCTTGCAGATTTAATCGCGTATTATATTTCATTCAGTTATATTTCATTGTGTAACGTTCGCGTAAATCTATGAAACCATTATCCGCTGCCTCATTTGCCATTCCTGTTAAGTGTTAATAATACCTTAATTTTCCTTTACCATTACCTTTCACAAGTATTCACAAGTGAAACAGGGTATACTGGTTCTTCGTTCTGGACTACTTCTCTTCACTCAGCCATATTAAACAGAATGTAAACATATTTGTATTAAAAATATATGTCACTTGCAAATTATACGTGTTCCCTCCCTTCTTTAATCCTGGTTCCTTCCGCCGTAGTGTGAAGAAGCATCTCAGCAGGCCGGCATAATTGTGTCGAATGCTATGGGACCGCCGTCTGATGCCATTCGATACTCTGTCTGGACGGCATTTGCGCTTACCATCAGGTGCAGTGCAGTCATCATGCCGTGCCAGAATAAAAAAATAATAACAAATTATCAATGAACTGCTCTGATTTAGACCAACTTGTAACTTTTGTAATAATCACGATATTGTAAACTGGTTTTGAAAAGAGCAACACTAGAGTTTCTTGCCCGTTCTTCTCTAGTGAAAACCGCTTTCCGAACCGGGTGGTAGAAAAAAAAAAGACTGAATCTAAATAATGTTGAACATTTTAATGGATTCAATAAATTATTTTCATTTTCATTACAAAAAATATAAAATTTACTTTGCTTCATGTCGCAATAAATCAATTTACCTACATACACGTCATACTCGGCGACTTCCATCAGCTCAAAAAGGATTTTAGAACGACAAATGTATATGGCATTACGTTTTTATAGCTCGGCTTCCATTTTCGTCTTGGTTTCCTATTAGTTGATGCAACTAATTAGGTTATAGTTAATTAAGGATATATTGCAATACATTGAATGCCTCGGTGGCGTAGTTGTATTACGCTGCATGCATGCTCGTCCGTTCAGGGTACTTCTGACCTGACCCTTGTTGAGGGTATCACCGATTTGGATAGTGTAGGTTCGGTGAGGTGGACCCCTACCGTCGAGGCCATGTTGGCCTCCCTCCGCAGGACCGCTGTGGAGGAGTGGCGTTCCAGGCTGGAGAACCCTAGTGCTGGTGCGAGGACCGTCGCGGCAGTGCGACCTGTCCTCGAACAGTGGCTGGACAGGCGCCACGGTGCGCCGACATACCGGCTGACGCAGGTGCTCACCGGGCACGGCTGCTTCGGTGCGTACCTGTGTCGTATAGCCGGAGCGGAGGAGTCCGCCGTGTGCCACCATTGTGGCAACTGCCGTGAGGACACGGCCCAGCACACGCTGGAGGAGTGCCCAGCCTGGGACGAGGAGCGCAGCGCTCTCATCGCGGTCGTGGGAAGTGACCTTTCGCTGCCGGCCGTGGTCGCCGCCATGGTCGGCAGCCGGAGTTCGTGGCGAGCCATGCTCTCCTTCTGCGAACATGTCATGTCGCAGAAGGAGAGCGCTGAGCGGGATCGGGAGCAGACCGATCCCGCTCGTCGCCACAGGAGACGTAGGAGGCGCCGGGACAACAACTAACCCGGCGCCGCAGAGGCCACGCGGGGCCGCCGTCCCTACCTTGGCGGCCCCCGAGACGTGACGCTACACGCGTCATTCGCCGCGTCGGTAAAGCGGCGGTGCACAAAGAGGCGGTCCTGGCGCGTCCGTTCATCGGTATCCCGGGGCCGTCTCTCAAGTGCACCGATGGTGGCCGACGCGGGGTTTTTAGTCGGTATTTCGGCGCGTAGCTTATGGTAGGGACCCGACCCAGCGGCCGCCCGTCCACATCCATGGGCGGCACAACATCTCGCTGGGCTCGGAAGGCGCCGGTGAGTCCGACACACCCTCGCCCCTTCGGGGGTGGGATGGTCCGTAAAGGGATTTTCCCCGCGAGAAAAAATACCGACTCTTCCATTCACCCTCGCCTTGTACATTTGCTTGGTTAGTCTCCTTTCATCCATCCTCTTTACATGATCAAACCATCGTAACATTCTTTTGTTAATTGTCGTTATTTTAATAACTATAATTAAGTACTATGGGTATTGACTTGTCATAAGAGCTGTTTAATTGCCTACAACACCAATAAATGCATTTCATTCAATTTTTGAACCTAAAATCGAAGACTTACTATTCCCAGTGCTCGTTCATTGCCAATACCAATAATTAAAATGCCTGTAAATACTGATTTATGTACATTATCTTGTAGTGATCGGCGAGCGGTGCGTGGTGGATCAGAACTGCTTCCTGGGCGAGCGAGGTCCTGAGAGACAGGCGTACTGCGTGCGCGGCTACTGCACCTGCCAGCTGCAGTTCAGTCCACGGGACAACGGCACCAGGTATGTACTCATATATAGCTGTATTTTATATACCTATATCTCTTCGCTGTACATATGCATTCAATAGGAATAATTAAGTTCATTATAGGTACTGGTTTATTAATTATTACGGGCTGTAAATCACCATTTACTCGGGGAGAGTTTCTCGCCTCGAAGATATCGGAAGATATAAAAAAGTCGCATCGTGTAAACATTGTCAGAACGCGACAATCTTATGGCGGTTATGTCGTGCGATAATCGCAGATGATTCTCGCCGCGAGAAACTCCCCGTGTGAATGGCGCTTTAGTATTTAAAAACGTCGCGATGTTAAAAGTAAAAATTAAACTTTTGAAAGCCACAGTGGCGCAGCTGGTTAGACGCCGGTTGTGAAATGAGAGGCCGCGGGTTCGAGCCCCGCAATTTGTTTCGGGTATGGGTGTTAGTGAGACCGAAAAGTCTCTTGTAGTTCGAGATGCCCACGAGTCACAAGAATCTATTTGAGTGTGTGCTCAGGTCTATGCACGTGACTGTTGGGTGTAAACTAAATTCGAGATAAAATTATTGGTTACTATAACTTTCACGAACCTGTGCTGATCATGGACTTAAGCTCCAAGCCATTTAGCATAAATAGTGCCCGGCTCTACCAGTATGTCAGGTACAGAGTATATCATGATATCTTCGTTTTCGGTAGTAGTCTTGATATATACCCTGTATAATGTCAGGTATCATTTTAAAACATCTATTGCTCTCTAGGTGTGTACGAGACGCAGTGCTGGGCGAGGAGTGCGAGGACCAGATGCAGTGCGCGGGCCCCGGCCTCGAGTGCCGCGGGACCTGCCGCTGCCGCGAGAACTGGGTCGCCAACAACCACACCAACTCCTGTGTTGAATGTGAGTACCACTTCATATAGCAGTGGCTAGAGGGAGGTACTGAACGATGTTACACGCGAGCAAAGAGCAAAATTATTAACAAATTATTTTAGCACTCTGCGTAACGTAACATGATCGTTGCATTGGTGCATTACGGCGCGTAACACCTGTCTTAGTAGTACCTTTAAAGTAGTTAGGTTTCTGAATATTTTGCTGGGAACTATTAAATAAAACGAATTGATGAAGAAATTATTTATATTTGTGCGTTATAATTAGTGTACAAAGAGTAACAGAATAAGACAGAAAATAAAGTTGTGTCACAAAGTATAAAAGACTTGAGAGAAATGTAGAAAATGGAAAACAGTCGCAATATCTATAAATTAATGAGTCCATAGTTAATCAGTCATTATCTAGTAGTCATTTTGCTTTGAAAATATCTGTTTCGTGAGGGATTTGTATTTAGTCGTCATAAAAGCTAGCCTACTCTTAAATTTACTGTTGCATGACATTTTATGAATTAAATTGGTAAGACTGCATTTCCATTGGCGGTGATGTGAAGAAATCGCGCTCAATCACCATGTAATGTCCAGTAAGATTGGTGGAATTCTTCACATTTCCGCTTCAGTGGAAACGCAGCCTTATGTCATATCTATGTAATATTGTTTTGCTACACAACGGGAGGGGCGGGACAGGACGGCGAAGCGACGACGCGCGTTGCTGATGAATCCTTGGAGTATATTAGTTTTATGGAACATACCACTCAGAGCCGTCTCGCCGTCGTCGCGCCCGGTGTGATGGCTCTGTGCGATAAGTTCTTTAGCCTGCGCCCACGATGGCAGTGAGGCGGCAACGTCGGGCGGAACGGCAGCGGCAACGCGGGTAGGGAGGTGCGGTTGAAGCCTGAGGACCGCCCCCCGACTCGCGCTGCCACTGCTGTCCCGCTCGCTGCTCGTGTCCCGCTGCCATCGTGGGCGCGGCCTAACCAATACATTCAACTCCAACAACCCATCGGCGCCGCGTTTACGTCACGTCGTCGTCCCATCCCGCCACCCCCGCTGTGTAGCAAAACCATTAAGGCTGGGTCTACACGATCGTTGCGTCGACGCAATTGCTGCATCGTTTTACATACAAATAACCGTAGTGTACATACACACGGCGCGCTACGTCGACGCAACGCACACACGACGGACTGAGGACTGCAGGCGAGATAATGAGGGAGGGGACTTGTTAAATCACCGAAGCGGCAGCGCTCAGTTGTTTCGTGCGTTGAAAATTGCTTTCGTCGTTGTTGAAACGTTAGGGCTGCGTTGTAGCAACGCTGCGATGACGCGATTGTGTGGCCGACAAAGTGTCAAAATTGGGGGGTCGCTACAACGCAATCATAACGTTCCAAAGACGCAGCCGCGACGCAGTTGCGGCATGTATTTGTCTTGAAGAGCAATTTTCGACGCACAAAACAACTGAACGCTCCGGCGACGCAAAGTCCCCTCCCTCCTCTCGGAGGCCGCAGTCCGTCGCGTGTGCGTTGCGTCTACGCAGCGCATTGAATACACCACGGTTATTTGTATGTAAAACGACGCAGCGACAGCGCTGCATTAACGCAACGCTGTGAAGCGACACGTGTGGACCACACCTAAGGAGGCATTTCCCTGTGATGTTCACACCTATTTTTGCTTTTCAGCGGTGAAAGCGCTGAACGAGTCGTGTGAGTTCGACGTGCAGTGCGACGGGCTGGCGGGCGTGCCCGAGGCGCGGTCGCCCGGCGCGGCGCTGTGCCTGGCCGGCGTGTGCAGCTGCGGGTATAACGCGCGCGCCGTGGGCACGCCGCCGCGCTGCTGGCACCGCCGCCGCCCGGGACAGGAGTGTCGGCGGGACGAGGTGAGTGTTCATATTTTTGATACCAATCGGATACGGCTACAAATAATTCCCCGAACTGCCCTCCGTAAAACCACTCCCAATCATGTTCTCGATTTTGGAGGAGGCTCGTGCCCTGCACTGGGACGTATATGGACTGATACGGTACTGCCCTGGGCCCGCTGCCGCGACAGCAGCGATCGGAGACGACCCGCGGGAAATACACACGAGGCGAGGAAGGGTGCCTTACTGGCACCACCGGCGTGCGCGTGCGAGTTATGCCCAGAAGCGTGGGAAGAAGGTCTCGCCAAACAGTACCGGGACAGTTCGACGACGCGACACTGATGGGCGTCACAAATCGTTCGTCGTTGTAATGTACTGATGATTATGGAACATGTCATAGCCAGTCCCGCCGCCGTCGCGCCGAACGGCGGTCTGTGGGACATGTTCCATAATCATCAGCACATTACTAGTTACGATACGCCCGACCAGCGTCGCGTCGACGACCGTTCCGCCCGCTGTCTGGCGAGACATCCTCCGCAAAGGAGCACAACTTATACGTCCTCGCACTCCGGTGGTGCAAGCAACGCACTCTGCTCACCTCGAGTTGTATATCCCGCCGGTCGCTTCCACTCGCCGCGGTCATGCCAGCATGGCTTCTCCTTGAACATATAGGAAACAATTGGCGCCTTGCGACTGCAGTCTTACGCCTGCGTTTCAACCTGACTGCAGTTGCATCGCAAATAAAATCTAACACTAAATACTCATTCCAGGAATGCGTGTCGGAAGAAGACGAGCCGGGCTACTGTCTCTCGGGACGCTGCACGTGCAAGAACTGTTCTCCCGACGCGAAGGACTTCGGCGGCGACGCCAGCACGCTGTCCCGCCCGCCGGTACTCGCCGCCGCCATCTTGTGTGTGGCCGCCATGTTGAGATATTAACCTGCAAATAAGGAACAAATCAGTCAATTACGGAATCACGTAAACGAAAGTATAAAGCAGAATAGTGATTATCGGTTTTACGGAGTTTTACACAAGTGGAGATCTTGTCCAGAAAGAGGCGAATTACGCACGAGTGATTTTGAATTCGCGTGGTTTGGTCGCGATGTATTGGCGTCACTATCGCGCGTATGAAATCGCGTGAGTTGATCGCAAATTCGCCTCGTCTGGACGCGGTCTCAGAATATGTTGCACAATATTTAGTTGTTTAGGTTGTTATATCGTTCGTAGTCTATTACAGTTATGTTTAAGGATGTAAATAATTGTTGTTTGTTATTGAAACTAGATGTTTATGATGAAATCGTTGGACATCCTAGCAAACAGTATTTTCGCGAGTGCAATCATTAAGACGGGATCAATTAACGTAACGTGTAGTGTTCATGCCAAAGAAGTGTACACAAAATGTTATTTACTTATGTGTAAATAAATATTATTTATTTTAAACTAGCGATGTATTTTTTATTTCTCCACAATATAGCAATATATAAACGTAATTAATTCGGTCAAAGTCCCCCCTACACCGAGATGCGTGTAGAGGGGACTTGGGACATCTATAACACTTTCAAGAAAACAAAAACCAGAAGGGTCTCCTAGAATGTCCACGCGAAATCAAAATAGATAATGCCTGACCATGTTGACTCACCTCACTTCCTCCTCGGCTGCGGTGTGACGGGCAGTTCAGACGAGCGTGAACTGGTGAGCGAGGCGTGGAGTGCTCTGCCCACTGCTGGCGACGCGGCGGCGTACACGAGCGGATTGAGCGCTGAGTTGGTGTAGCCCAGCCACGTGCACCACTGCCACGCGCCGGCTCGCACACACGAGCACAGTGAATCTGAGACATTTAAGTTAATAAACTAAAGTAAATGTGGTCCCGGAGTCCCGAGATTATTAGTCTTGGTATTATAAAGGTCACAGGTATAGTGGCTTTAAAAACTAAGTTACGAAAAATGTTTAATGTGAAACTTCAAGATTTAACACATTTTAAAAATCACACTAATCTTCCAAAAAATACATTGTAATTAATATATTTTTTTAATTATGTACTAAAGCAAAAAATTAAGTCTTGAGCTGCCATTGTTATCAAATTACGAAGCATGTGTCACAATAGGAAAAACGAGTTTTGCTAATCACACAGATATAATATTCATTATAAAGGATTGACCTATGGGCAGCATGACGAAGAAAGGTGTCCAACAGAACAGGAACAGAGCCATCAGCATCACTATGGTGCGGGTCGCGCGACGCTGCCGAGATATAATGCCGCCCCTGGAAAAAAAAGATATTTAGTGGTTATGATAACTGAATATTAAGCCTAATAATCCAATGTGGATGCTTTTCACAAAGATTTGTATGTAGTATTAAGGCCCGTTTACACGGGGGGAGATTCTCGCCTCGCAGGTACGATTATTGTAAGGATATAAAAAAATTGCATCGTGTAAACATTTGTCAGAACACGATAATCTATGGCAGCTGTGTCATGCGATAATCGCATACGATTCTCGCTGCGAGAATTTTTCCACGTGTAAATGGCGCTTCACGTAATTAATTAATTTAACTTACGCTGAGCCATAATCTTTATTCGGAGACTGAAGTGCTTTTGGCGACGATGGGGGCATGTGAAGACCGTTACTATTTGATAGCTGGAACCTGAAACAAGATGACAACACTATAGATATCTTCTGTCAAGTTTTACTATTGTATACACTTAACTTACATTGTCCGTGACCGGTGTAGTCCGCTAGTAGGTTCAGCTGATGGACAACTACAAATGGCGCTGTTCATCGCATCATTAGCTGCCTGAAACATGTAAATACAAAAACAGATGATTAGTAAATGACTGCACTGCACTTGATAGTAAGCGCAAATGCTGGCCAGACAGTATCGAGTGGCATCAGACGGCGGTCCCTTGCTATTCGATACAATTATGCCGGTCTGATAGATACTTAGCTGCGCTACAATGAGTCAAAGGATTTAAATGCTATATAAAATTGAAGTAACAAAGACCTCTTTGTTAATACAAATGTAAATACAGGTATCTATATTACCTACATAAATATTAAAAGGCATAAGGACGCATATTATACGGAGTTTATAAAGTTACTATACCGTTGCAGGCAAACCGCACTAGTCCAGCGTGGTGGACTATATGACCTAACCACTCTCAATCATACCCTCGATTGTAGAGTAGGGCCGTGCCCTGCAGTGGGACGTATATGGGATGATACATCATACATACTGCCTCGGTGGCGTAGTTGTACTAACTCGGCGGCACTGCAGAGCCGAGGTCTCGTGTTTGAATCCCGGGTCGAGTAAAGTTATAATGGATTTTTCAATTCATTATCAACCCGGAGTTAGAAAGGGTGTCATGGTGGCACCTCTGCCTACCACTTCTGGAAAAAAAGCGTGAGTTTATGTATGTATGTACATCATTCATAGATACATACCGCTGCGAGCGTGTTCTTGCTAGGCGAGCCGCCTCGATGCGCGCGGATCTGCGGGACGGACGCCAGCGCACGGAGAATGCGCGAGTACAGGAACACCATCACGCTAGCTGGCAGGTAGAATGAGAGGGTCACGCTGTAGAACACGTAGCTGCAACAAATAAGAGTATTATTTTATAACTGACAACAAGCATGCATGAAGAGATTGATGAAAGTGGATGAAGCGAAAGTATGTCAGGATCGAGCAAAGTGGCGATCCATAGCCTCTGCCTACTTCTATGGGATACAGGCGTGACGATTATATATGTATTTTATAAGTTGTACTAAGAAATAATAATTAGCTGCTTTTACGAAACATAATAGAATTATATGCAAGTACCTATTGCAAATGTAGGTATGGTATGAAAATTACATTTTACAACAGGTCGATGTGGATGTCTTCAGTTATGCCTATGTTCAGTAGCAGACTTACTGTGGCTGAAAAAAAGACGAGTAGGTATATAGGTTAACGAGTTATGATACTTTTGATAGTAAAGCACATCGCTGAAGCAAAGCGAATACCGTTCAAAGATTGATTCGCAAATTATGATATTTTTAGAAACAGAAGCAAAATGTCTTAAAAAGAAAAATAAGTTTGTTATCCGCTATTTATGTGATGACCTTTACAAAGCTTTATTTAACAAGAAAAATGAAATTTAGAGGAACAGAATCTACTTATAGCCTAACGCTAAAGAAACACGACCGATGTGCACGTGACGAACGCTCGGCCTCCATAATAATTAAAAATGAAACACCCGGCGGTCTATCTGCCCTTTTTATAAGCAGCGGCGAGGGTAGTTGTGTCGTCGTTGGGGTAATTGCTTATAATATAACTACATAATTATAACTCGTCTCATCTTGTTACTTAGAAAAATGTAAACTTACCCAATATTAGTATTAACCTCGCACGCCTTAGGTATCTCACCCTCTATATAATGCTTGGGCGAGGGTATGAACACGGTCGGTAGCGCCACGCAGACCGACACGGGCCACACCAGGGCAGCTAATAACCTGGCTCGTCGTGCGCGCCGCGCCCTGGCCAGAGGGTTGGTGATCCCGCACCAGCGCTCCCAGCCCAAGGTGCAGAGGGACAGGATAGATGCAGTGCAGCATAAAACATCCATGGTCTTCCAGAATGAACAAATTGCCCAGTCTGGAAGTAATAAAAAATTTGTAAGTGTAGGTAGATGTGACAACAGTTTGCTTCACCTTCAAGATTTGACAGGGGCGAGCGTATCGCAATACTGGGCGTATAGTTAGTTTTTTAATTCTGAAGTAGTCGTAAGTCGGTTTATGCGAGAACCTAAACAGAAATTCACAACCGACAAATGACAAAACCAATGTACATTCTCAATAATTGTAAGCGAGTAATTAGTAATTAGGACGGAACATACAAGGCGAAACGTGGGTGTCCTGGTTGCATCTCTGCCAACCCCTTTCTCGGAAAAAGGCGTGAATTTATGTATGTAATTAGTAATTGATTGGTTTAATTAATATTGCTTTACGTACTAATCAAATAAATATGTAGAAACACAATAAACTCACTCAAATGAAACACGAACAAGTCCCTAGCGGCTGCTATAGGCAGCACGCACAGCCCCAGCATCAGGTCGGCGCTGGCCAGGCTCGCGAGCGGATAGTGCGTGGGCGCGCGGCGAATGCTTCTTAAAGCTGTCAACACCGCCACGTTGCCGAACACCGTGCCCACTGTTATCACCCACAAAGCCAGCGCCGTCACCCACCATTCTGTTGAAAGTTCTCCGCGAGGACGCAGCACCATGATTGTGTACATGATTCCTGCAATCGTTAGCGTAATAGTAATATAATACAGCCAACAGTCACGTAGTCCTGACTCCCACATTCAGATCACTAATGTTTTGTGTGGGGGGTATCTGAAACTATGCGAGGCAATAACTAATTCGATTGTTTCCAACTCATTTATTTACTTTCCGTTTTATCTTATTAGTCTAAAAATAAAGCTAATATTTTGAAGAGTTTGATGACAAGATGCAAGACTGTTTGGGTATTTCAATAGTCCTCATTATTTTAAAATGGATATTTATTAGCTGTTTTTGATTCTACGTTCACCCTCAATAACTTTGCATATAACAAATAAACACTAAAATCTAAATTACGATGAGAGTAGCACTACACTGGACAATATTATCAATTTTGTTAAGATATCAAGTTTTAATTACTTACGTTATTGTAATTGTCGAGAACGGGTCTCCTTTGCACATAATATAAAAATGTGATAAACCTTAATATTTTTCACTGGGAAATTAACGCTCATTATAAGGCACTGGATTCCGATTGTTAATTATATTAAATTAATTTCGTCACAATAAACTTATCGTCAGCAGTAATTTTTATCTTATTAAATGTAGGTAGAACGAAACATTATTGACGAAAATGATCGATAGAAAAGCATACGTGAACAATGAACATACAGCCAAAACGCTGTCAAAAATGCTTTTCAGGCACGGTTAAGAACTAAATTAAATCGAAAAACTTTATTACGTCTCGAAACAACAGAATTCGTAATATTAAAACTATACATATTCATACAATTAAAAAAGAAAGACCATACCTTTAATTCCATCTTATTAAATATTCACTTTCACTACAAGATCACTACAAATAACTTTCTTGTTCCGATGTCAACGTAAGATATTAGACTGAGACTCAGCAATGCGTATCGGTTTTTATAAGCATTTCCCCCCGACTGATTTTGTAGAACTACCCTCTGTTGTAATGTTATCTTCATTTTTTTTAATAATGTAGGTTGTACGGTACGTGGTAGATTTAGTAAAAATCAATTGGTTTCTCATATTTACTGTGTTCAAATCATAATCAGCTTGTAATGGCGATATGTCCCTACAACGGTTTATACGTGGGGTAAATTTCGAATTCCAGGAAATGCGTAATTTTATGATTTTGTTATTGAGTTTTTTTACCTTACTGTATAGTTTTAAAAAATATGGGTTCAAATTATCTATTTGAATTTTTGAAATGATTCAAATTTTAAATAATCTACCTGTCTTAGGGAAAATATAATAATACTTATAATATTTTTTATCACTGCCTTCTTATTTTCCGTTTATATTGCATCTTCCTGTACACGTACGGCCGCATTCATAGATAGTTTTAAAACCTATTTTAGTTAGTAACGAATATTTTGTCCCTCTCGAACAACTTTTGAATTCAGTTTGAGTGAAGACAAAACATTCTATAACTAAAATAGGTTTTAAAACTGTTTATGAATAAGGCCGTATGCTGGTAAGGGAACATTGTAAATATCAAACTTAATATAATTCATTTCATGGATGAATATAGATAAAAAGAAACACAAGACATTTATTTTATTTCTTTATTACGGGGAAAATATTTAAAAATTTCATTCTCCTCAAAAAAGTTTTTAGATTCTTACAAAGAAATGCATTTCATAAACATAATCATAAAATGTATTTACAAAACTTAAAATTAATTATTCTAAACTAAATGTAATAGTTTGAATTACAAAGGAGCCTAGCTTACAACTACATTCAAAGGCACGGGATTTGAAATTCACTTCCAAACGTGAAACTGTGCCTTATTTATACAAGCAATACAAAAGCTACTGAAAACTGTGCCAAATGTTTTTCCTTCACAAATAATAATTTTCATCCAGTCAAATTTATAAATACTATGAAAATCACTACGTTTTGTACTTAGTCCACGTTTAATTCATATAAGACGTACAATATAAAACTGCATTATAAGGAAGCACGCGTTTCGCTACACAGAACTTTAATAATCCCTTAAAAACTAAAATACACATTACTACATTCCATATTTTAATCTGTTACAGAACTCTTTAATCTGTGGAAATCACACCTGATTTTTATTCGCTCATTGGCACATCGCGATGACACAGAAAAAAATTTAAAATTAAAAAACCTGACCACAAAAATAAAAAAATATTATATAAAATATCTTTATCTCAATTGACAACGGAAACATTTTTATTTTTCTGGTCAAAGTCAACAAATTACGCACTACCGTAAACCTAACGAAGATCATTGTCTGTCAAAATTAAATATTACATTATTTAAAAAAAAAATGAAATATTTACAAATAACGTAGGCGTTCTCGTATCGGCAGCAGTTTCATAAACTCACTTATATGATACTTACACAAAAATATATTACAAATAGTACTGAATTGTAAAGTTTAACAATATTGAGCACGAACTGGTCCCAAGAGTAACAACATTTTCGACAGTTTAAAGCGAAACATGGAATGATGAGATCTTAATAACGATTACACTTACGTGGGAATGTGGCCTTGTGTGAGGTGACAGCCATTTGTTCATAAACATATTACTTTAATTTCATCATACATTACCACTTATGTTTAGACAAATATATTATCCTCCTTACACAGCAAGCAAAGGACATAAAAACGTACATTGTACAAAAATACGTATTAAATGGCAAAAAACTGCATTTTGTAATTGACTATAATTTTTTAAGCCTAATGATTAATTAGATGTCCTATTTTAATAATTTTGCAAAAAAACATTTCTGAATCACCTCTTAATATAACAGGCCCAATTGGAAGCAATCATGGAATGATTCGAATTTGCCGGAAGATATGTTGAGTACTTAAATATCGGCTGAAATTGATTCCTGCTTTACAAATTGCTGAGGCCTTGACCCAGAAGAGCAGGGATCAGTCTCACACCGCTTACATTACAACAATTTGCCACCAAAGCCGAGGTAAAAAAATAACACCATCATAAAAAATGATTTTTATACATATGAATAAGGAGCAGCTTCACCATGTCCTGATAAAGTTCCTTATAGCTATCTAGCAGTCATCTGTCAGATAAAATAGAAAATTTTACATGTTCTGAATTTTGTATTTCATCTGACAAATGAGTGCCAGATAGCTATCAAGGACTTTATCAGGACATAATGGAACTGGCCCTAAATATTTAAATATAGTTATATTATTGTCTTTTTGATACTTAATCTAGTTTTTGTAAGATTCTGATGGCTTATTCCTATTGACCTCGGCTTAGTAACAATCAAATGTCTATACACTACATTACATAAAACTATAAGCTACGGAATCACACATAAATAATTTCTGTTCACGTTCGTACAGTCGGGATAGTGTATTAAAAACTGGTTTAAATAATTTCATTAAACAACATTTTTGTTGATAAAGTGTAACCAATTTATTGTAATAAATAATGATTCCTGCTGATTAGATTTTTATTCACGAATAAAGTAAGTTTTATATTTATAACTGCAATCATAACGCATTTTTTTGAGTTTTAAGAATTCATGTTAAATTTTATTTATTATCATGTACATTGATCTAAAAATACATTAATAATGTATACAAAATCACCGACTGCACTCAAAACAATCTCATATGCATAAAAACACATTTGTTTAAAATTACTGATACAAAACACGTACTTATACAAACAAGTCAATAAGAAAGGTTTAACAACGAAACAATTACATAGCGCTTAAAATTTCCAATACATCCAGTATCTACGGTCACAAATGCTCATTAAAGTTGAAAAACTCATAAAAAAATAAAAACAATAAGTTATGAAATTCATGGAAAGAAATAATTGTTTAAAATAATAAAAAAAACACAAGTTTGTTCGCGCCGTGGGCTTGTCCTGGCGTCATTACTCTAATTACGTTAATATACATCGAGTCATGGCTGTACAAATCAGTCTATATCGGCACTATAGCACCTCTAACTTAACCGAAAAACAATTTAGACACGTATCCGAACGAATCCGCCGCGCTATTAAAAAAATAATTTACACGGTGCTTTTTAATATCATTTTCTGTACAATTCTCGGCTACCCGAACGTTTCTGTTGTACGTAACAACTATGACGAGTCAACATAAAATATTCCTTTAGCGTGTGCTATAAGGTTGAGTATGCTATACAGCTGTGCGTGGGAGCTGTCGCAGTAAAGTGTACCGTATTGTTGTGGGGTAAGGTTGCTTGTTAGATGTAGATGGCCTCTGTGGCGGCCTTGTTGGTCTGCTGCAGGTCGTTGGGCGAGAGCGCGGCGCGGTCGGACCAGTCGGAGTGGGGGGACTGCGTGAGCGGCGTCTGCGGGGAGGGGGACGACCAGTGGTCCGGAGACTCGGGCGACGGCGTCGGGAACGTGTCGCCGATGCCCCAGCTGCCGTAGAGACCTGGATAACAAAATAATTTTATTACAAAACACATCCACACTCCACGATGTTGCTGGGCTAAATAATATGTGCAACATAGTCCTGACCCTGTTAGATGAAGATACCATGTCTTGTCAAGAAACTATAATTAGTAGAACTCCAATGATTCAATTAATTTGTACTATTTTGCTATCAATCCTGGCTTATTGCAGTTGCAATGGCGAGACAGTCTTTATTATTTGAAGAAATTAACATCTTCTCAATACAGATCTTTTGAGGTCATTGAGATATTACAGGAGATAGCAATAAAAACCGAAAAACGGCGATATTGCACCGCTATTTCTGTCTTTTGCACTTGTATCGCTCCAGTAGTGCCCTGTTAGCCTGGTAGATGCGTACCACGTGCGTAGTATACACAGAAATTGTTTGCCATGTCCACACCCGCACTAGTACACTTCAATGGATTAGTGTGGTGCCATCAGTGTGGAGATACCGACCTGACATGATGTTGGTGATGGCGGGGTGTTGCGCGCCCTGCACTTGTCCGAGCGCGGCCGCGTGCGTCATCACCGCTTGTAGTTGTGCGCCGTGCTGACCACCACCACCTGCAATGATACACAGGATTACTTACCATCGTCAACACATAGTGGTTGGTTGAGATTTCAGATGAGGACACATATTTATGGTGTGTCAGCAGATTATATAATAAAAAATATTAAATTATGGGAGATTTTTATCTTTTTCTTAAATGTTGGTTAAACTGGAGAAATAATTTGGGGTACAATGGAGCAACTAGGCGCATCGAAATTACTTGTACTTAAAGTAATAGTTGTTTATTAAAAACTGCATACTTTGAGAAATATACATTCAAAAACGTCTTTTTTTGCTTATTAAATATTTTTCATATATAAAAATGCATTTAAAAATATTGAATACTCACTAAGATGCGCGAGCGTGGAGTACGCGTCGAGCTGGTGCTGGTGCGAGTGGCGCAGCGCCGCCATGTGCGCCGGAGACGTCGGCAGCGACGGACGAGACTTGCCCGGCGACGGAGAACCTACACATGACGTATTCATCACAATGTGTCGACAACACTGTATACTTATGCTTTACTATGGCACTAGAAATGCGTCGAACTGCGAATTTGAATGGTTTGATGTTGTGTTCATATTACAGCAAGCTGGTTTTGACGAGCTTTTGGGGATAATTAAGACAAGATGAGGAGTTATTCATAGAGGCCACTTGGAGTAGCTTATATACAGTAACAGACTTTCGCAGCGTAATGATGATAGTGTTAATTAAATATGGTTAGCCTGAAGCTCTCTCAGTTATCTAGTATAATTGTGTCAAAAGATAAGCAGTTTTGACTAGTTCATACTCTTTTGAAAGTTGACCCTTATCCATCAAGCGAAATCCAAAAGCGTAATATACAAAAGTGTGAGAATGTAATACAGTGATAGTTAACGATATAGCACAGGCTAGGCCTAGTTTAGATGCTAGTGTAAACCTTATGTTGTAACATTGTGTATACAATGCTTAGTGCACTACACACCTACTAAATGTATTTGTTGCATAGACTGTGTTTCTAGTGCTGTGGAAATTTAAATGTCTTATGTTGTTGGAAACATAAATTGTAAGTAATTTATCTGCTAAGGTTACATAGACTGTATAGTTACCGATGTAGGCGTGCGGCGAGGCGGTGTGGTTGCTGTGCGTGGGCGAGTGGTTGGAGTAGGGCGGGGACAGCGAGGCGCCGAGCCCCGCGCCGCCGCCGCCGCCGCCGTACGACTGCTGCAGCGTCTGACCCGTCTGCGCACAGTACTGCTTTGTACCACAGTACCAAACCGTTACAATACATCACTTTATATACATATTATCAATATCATTTACGAAAAATTAAGTGAGAGAAATGGGAAAAATATGTCAGAAAAAAAATAGTCTGGGTAACGACCGTAAAACCGTATCTTAAGCTCTGTTAAAATTTATTGGATTTATGGTAGGTGGCAATAATAATTGCAGTATCTATTTGGGCACTACATTTACCATCAGATAGTTGCGATTTGCAGTTTATAGACCATGGACATTAGCGTTTGATGACAAAGACGCCCGGTTAAAGCAGTAAAAATAAAGGTATCTAATATAAAAAAATATATATGACATAAAACAGTAGTAATAAAGGTATGTAATTTGTGTGTAATCACCTTGACGCAGTCCTCATAGCTGGGCGGTTGCTTGTGCGGCATGAGCTGCTCCATGCCGACGAACTGCGCCATCGCGTTCGAGTACAATGACGTTGCGTCGTACGGCGACGGCAAGTCCTGCACAAACAACATCATATTTTCATTACATTCTCAAACACACTATTATCGACTTACATATCTGTGCTATTATTATTAGTTAGGTAGACATGTTTGAGAACACTAAACTGTTGAACGGTATATCAGACAGATAGCTGCTTAAAAACACAAATTAATTTTAATTACTACTATAACAATAATTTGCAATTGGTTAGACATGTGACCTTTTCGGCGATAAACTCATTTATTAGCGCTGCTAAAATATAAGATCTTTGCTATTTATCTGTGGTTTAAAACTCCTAACAATTACTAAAAATCATGGTCCTTCGAGCCGGATATAAATAATTACAATGGGGAAGAGATATTTTTACCTGTAAATTTTGGAGCGGTGACTCAACAGGGCTGAGGCTGGAGCCCAGGCTCTCAACGCTCTGTGGCACTTCCTGCGCCACTTTCTTATTACTCTTTTTTACGCTTGGCTTCCTGCACAACAAGATTGCATTTCGTACATTTTTCATTAGACCATAAATAAAGAAAGATTTGACTTATTTAACACTGTGAAATTGGTCATACTATACAGACAAAAAATGATTTTACCAATAAAAAATGTTTTCGTTTGGAACGTAAATAATTTTTATTACATTTTGATTTCAATTTTAAAAATCGACTTCATATTTCTATGATTAAAAATGATGTAGAGCGTATTCTAACATGATAGATAAGTTTAGTTTAGTATAGATATGACTACGTCATATGACTTTAGCAAAGGATCCGTACCGTCTAATTTGCGTTTGTTGCAAGTTGTTGTTGTCGAAAATCTGGTCCTGCGGGCTGTCGGGGCCGGCCTTGGCGCGCGCCTTCTTGGGCTTGCCCTTCGCCGCCGACGCACTGATCACTGTCGGTTGGTTTATCAACTGCGGGTGCGGGTTTGGCGACGCTGTTGGGGAGAAAGAAATTCATTAGTATTTTGTATATAACCAGTGGGTCAGGTAAATGTCATGGTTGACACAGGTACTCAGTTGTTATGCGATACAATTTTAGAAATCTCGGAGCTTTAAACGAGTGAAATGAATAAGCAATCCTAACTTTAATCGTGACAAAAATCCTGAAAATAGACCAATCAAATAATAAGCCAATATGTGCATGTCGATAAATCTTCGACTCGATGACAGCACGATGTCGTCGTGCATGCGCTCCTGCGCCACGTCGCGTGGACGTATACGAGCTGATACAGATACATACACATGAGGTGGTGGTGCTGCGGCGGCGGGCGCGGGCAGTGCTCGTCCAGCAGGCGCACGATGTCGTCGTGCATGCGCTCCTGCGCCACGTCGCGTGGACGTATACGAGCTGATACAGATACATACACATGAGGTGGTGGTGCTGCGGCGGCGGGCGCGGGCAGTGCTCGTCCAGCAGGCGCACGATGTCGTCGTGCATGCGCTCCTGCGCCACGTCGCGTGGACGTATACGAGCTGATACAGATACATACACATGAGGTGGTGGTGCTGCGGCGGCGGGCGCGGGCAGTGCTCGTCCAGCAGGCGCACGATGTCGTCGTGCATGCGCTCCTGCGCCACGTCGCGTGGACGTATACGAGCTGATACAGATACATACACATGAGGTGGTGGTGCTGCGGCGGCGGGCGCGGGCAGTGCTCGTCCAGCAGGCGCACGATGTCGTCGTGCATGCGCTCCTGCGCCACGTCGCGTGGACGTATACGAGCTGATACAGATACATACACATGAGGTGGTGGTGCTGCGGCGGCGGGCGCGGGCAGTGCTCGTCCAGCAGGCGCACGATGTCGTCGTGCATGCGCTCCTGCGCCACGTCGCGTGGACGTATACGAGCTGATACAGATACATACACATGAGGTGGTGGTGCTGCGGCGGCGGGCGCGGGCAGTGCTCGTCCAGCAGGCGCACGATGTCGTCGTGCATGCGCTCCTGCGCCACGTCGCGTGGCAGCCGGTCCATGTGGTCCGTGATCTCGCGGTTCGCCATCGCGTCCAGCAGCGCCCGGCACGCGCCGTAGGAACCTTCACGCGCGCCCAGGAATAGGGGAGTTTCATCCTAGAGAAAAATAAAAATATGCGTTTAATATACAAGAATTTTAAAGAGATTTGAAATGGCTCACTTACGGACAAAAAACCTTTTCATAAAATATTCAACCTGGCTGATAACAAAATTTACAACACTGATAATTTTCACAACATGCTACACTCACTTTATCATCCTGTGCGTCTCTATTCGCCCCGTGCGCTAGCAGTACATTGACAGCGTCGACGTTGTTGACGGCGGCGGCCCAGTGCAGCGCCGTCTTGCCGCTGTTGTCGGCCGCGTTGATGTCCGCGTCCGCGTTGATCAGGTCCTCCACCATGCCCTCTATCGCCAGCCTGGAGAAACACCCACAAACGTTATATTTCACTCGTAGAAGACAAGTCAAAGGAAAAAGATTTCTTTAGGTTAATAAAAAATAAGGAAAAAATAGGTCTACGTCTCAGAATAAAAAATTGTGTATGTACTTATTGGAACAGTCTATTAATACCTTTTACTATGTTACCCAAATTTTTAGGCATGGTTCATACGATAATAAAAATATAATTCTAAGTAGTACAACAAAAAATCTTTACAGAAAGGTTGCCAAGTCTAAAATTTAGGATATTTTTTTCTTAGACTGGCCTAGTTCATTAACGTGGAAGTCTCCAATGTCATCAGAATATGGCCACACACAATCTCGTACAGTAAATTTATTACTCACCTAGCTGCCAGTATGAGCGGCGTGGTGCCATCATGCATCCTAGCGTTGAGGTTGGTGGCCCTGTTCCTGAGTAGTATCTGGAAGACTCCGAGCGCGTCGGCGGCCACGGCGGCGTGGAGCGGCGTCCTGCCCGTGTTGTCTTGCGAGTTGGCGTCCGCGCCCGCGTCTAGCAGGCGCTTGGCGGCGTCGGCTCGGGCGTACCTGCGGGAAAGTGGAATATTAGGACGCCATTTATTGTATCTGTAGCGTCATTATTGTCAGGGTTACATTGGGAAATTTAAGATATTATCTGCTTCTTTCTGTATGAAAAAAGTTCAAGTATAAAGCTGCTAAAGTAAAATGTAATGTTTTAGCATTTTGGGGTTTAATTTAGCCCACATACATAAATTTTGACTACGCCACAATCTTGAATTTGTCATAAAAATGCAGGCTATACAATACTTATTCATACTCTGAATTAGCCCTCTATGTTTACGATAAAAAGCAAATTAATAGCCCATTTTCTGCCGACTGTCAATTTGAAATATTTTTATTCCAATCGTCCATTTGTCAGATAGGTGCATACCTAGCAGCGAGGTGCAGGCTAGTCTCGCCGGTCTTGTCCATGGCGGCGTCGAGTTGCGCGCCCTGCGCCACCAGCTCGGAGATGGCGTGCGCGGCCGCCTCGTCCTCGGCGTCCGAGCCCGCGTCCAGGCCTCCGCCCCGCACCGCCGCCACCATCAGCGGCGTCATGCCTAGCGGCCCGCGCGCGTCCACCTCCACGTGACCGTCGTGCTGCAAGAACAAAGTGCGTTATTTACACATACACTCTTGCTAATACTTAATTTATAGAAAATGTTAGTTGACGCTACAAAAAATATCTCCAACTTATCATCTACAGGAAGTCTATTGCGGAATATACCTGCTCCAAGGATTTCCACAAAGACCAGTTGGACGTGGATGATATCCAGAAACAACATACAACCTCCAATTTACACTATAACCAGATAGTAAAAAAATAATACTCACGATAGCCGGTGGCGTCATCATACTGGGCGGCACCCTGATATCCGCCGCGTCCAGATGCTGCTGCGTCCATACCCTGGAGTCATGGCCCGCCTCTTCATAGTCCGTGATCGCCGTGTGGTCCGACGCGTACCCTCCAGGAGCTCCGTTAGCGTCGCCTGGCCCGCGAGCTCTCTTAGCCCTAGGAGGAGCCGACCCATCGTCATCTTCATCCGACCAATGTGGAGGGCCCATATGGCCCCCATTAATATCCACGTCAATACAACCCATCGACCCTTTGTTCAAGTTCCTCATCTCCTGACCATCAGGCCCGCGGCGACGCGACCGTCTTCTCGTCGAGGAGTTGTTGCGCATGAAACCTTCAGGGAACCATGTTATACCAGCAGCGCGCTTTCTATTCGCTGTGACTAAAACCCCGATCAAAAGACCGGCAAGGAGAACCAGGATGACACCGATAAACACGTACTTGTAGTTGGTTTGACCGTCATCTGTTATGGGTGGGTTCACTCCCTTAACTTGGAAGATGGGGAAGTCCGGTGACAAGGAGTGTTTCGAAGCTGTAGCTGCCAAGAACTCAGCAGCTTCTCTTGCTGAGAAGAAGCACTCAGAGCTAGACATGGTCGTGCATTTTCTGTTGTCGATTTCGAGATACACCAACACTCCTGACTGTCCCCTTTCTGTAAACACAATATTATGTTTCTTGCCAAACTCCGTGTCTTGCAGACCGACGTCAGTCGACCCTTTCCAAGGGTAGACCATGTCGTTACCCAAATGGTCTTTCTTTATCAAAACTGTTGTTCGCAGTTGGTGGCCCAAATCTCGTAGGAATGCTACTGAGTTCTCTTTGAAGGTTCTCATGTCCATGAGCAGGGTAACAGACATGACGCCTTCAGCTAGGTGTGGCGGTTCGTTCTCACAGTCCAGGCCGTCCCAGTTACACTCAGCGTTGTTGCAGCCGTAATCACAATGTCCGTTGGCATAGTGTTTCTGACAGTATGCGTCGTAAATAGGGTTGCATCTTTGCAATGATTTCTGGCAATCCCTTCCATCGAAAAGGCAAGCTTGTGTGTTGCATACTTCATTACATTCACCATCCATGAATACCTCCCAGCATTTGATTGGTGCGGTGCAATTTGCCCAAGGATTAATACCCAGAGAGCAATCGTTTCCATCGAAATCACAAGCATAGGTGTTACATTCCTCGTCACAATGATGATCGCTTTGTTTCTCCTTGCAACCTAATTTCACGCATTGCTCTCTTTGGAAAGCCAGGTCTAGTTCTTGGAGAGTCAGCCCTGGGTTGTTGCTGCTGAACCCGCCGTTCACAGGGCTTCCGTAGCCTCCTCTTGAATGTGGGTCGTGGATATCACAGTTCTTGCCGGTCCATTGTCGCGGGCAGTAGCAGAGGTAATCACCAGGTTTGTCAATACAACGAGCTTCAGGATGCTTGCAAGGGTTACTGAGACACTCATTCATAGAATCAACTTCACAGTTAATACCTGACAACCCTGACGGACATTCGCACACATAACCTCCTATTTCAGAAGTATGGCAATACCCGCCGTTTTGACAAGGATTAGAGTCGCACGCATAGCCAGAATATTCGCAATTCTTGCCGTAGAAACCTTCGTTGCACAAGCACTCATGTCCGCCCTGAATGGCTGTGCATATACCACCGTTCTGGCACGGAGAGTTGGCGCAGAAGTTCACTTTGGCGTCGCAATGTCTTCCCATAAAACCTGGTTTACAGTTGCAATGGTAATCGTTTACTAACTGCACGCAGTCCTGAGTCCCTGGTACTGAGCAGGGATTCGATAGACACTCGTTGATATCACCTTCGCATCTCGGGCCGACAAATCCAGGCGGACACTTGCACTCAAACCCGCCAACCTTATCGATACACGACCCGTTATTATGACAGGCATCTTGCTTGCAATCATTCACGTTAATCTCGCAGATCTTCCCAAGAGTTCCAAAGGGACAGGAGCAGGAGAAGTTGTTGATGAGATCATGGCAGGTGCCTCCGTTCTGGCAGGGGTTTGGCAGGCAGTCGTTGACGTTGAGCTCGCAGTTCTGTCCCTGGAAGCCCTTGGCGCAGTGGCACTGGTAGGTTCCCACCAGGTCCTTGCACACGGCGCCGTTCTGGCAGGGCGCGGAGTCGCACTCGTTGATGTCCTGCTGGCAGTATGAGCCCGCGTAGCCGTCCAGGCAGTGGCAGCGGTGAGAGTTGCCGATGTCCTCGCAAGAACCGTTGTTGCACAGCTGCTTTAGTTTTACACCTGTGGACAATAAGCCATTTAAATAAACTGAGTGATGCTTGCGAGTTCGAAGTTATTTACTATGTGTTTACATGGATACGATAATTGTGTATAAAAAATGAACAAAAATATTGTAACGGCTTGTTTTCGATACAGGTAATAAATTGGGTAGAAATAAAACAAAATTAACATTGATAACCATTAAATTTTTATGCGTAATACGCATACAAAAATATACTATTATTTCAATTGAAATAGATATAAGCCATTGTATTTATTATATAATTGTATATCAATAAACAAACCTTTTCTGATAGCAGCATCTTTACAAGACACCATCTCGACATCACACAACTTGCCGGACCAACCAGGTGCACAAGTGCACGTGTACTGAGGGCCTTTCTGGGAGCACGTCGCGCCGTTCTCGCACGGATTGCCTTCGCACCTGATAGACAAAGACACATATTTCATTTAATAATTTAACAGTAAAGCTACGCTATAAGCTAGTATTGACTACAGTATAAATGGGTCCACTTGCAGGAGGCATTAACCCTCTAGTCTACAAAACACATATAAATCGCTTTAATGAAATGTTCATTTTTGCTATTGAGAGAAATGATCTTTCCACACTGATGGAAACAATTGTACCGAACTCGTCAAATGTACAACGCGATTCACTAGCGTATGTCACTCGTTAGAGATATCCACTACTAGCAATTCAAGTAGGTACGATGGTCACTTTTTATCAGATGAAACATTCACACATTTCAATCCAATCCAATCTATCAGCCAAAGGAAGTCCACTGCTGAACATAGGCCTCTCCCAATGATTTCCACAGTGACCTGTTGGAGGCAGCCTGCATCCAGTGACGTCCCGCGACCTTTACCAGGTCGTCTAGCTCACACATTTACATCTAATTAAATAAAACGAATATCAAGAAGACTTACCAATCAACGTAAGCCTCGCAGTGTTTCCCGGTGTATCCGTAGGGACAGTGGCAGGTGTAGTAGGTGACGTGGTCGTGGCACGTGGCGCCGTTGTCGCACGGAGAACTGTCGCACATGTTTATACGGAACTGGCAGTTGGAGCCAGTGTACCTGCGAAGTGAAGAATCACTTTAGTTATGTGTGTGGTGACAATTTACCTACGGTCATATGAAACGATGAAAGGTTATAAAAAAAAATCAAATATAAATAATAATAAAAATATTGTACTTAGTACACTACATTTTTTTCACAGGAAGTTGGCAAACATGCCTTCATTTTTTTTCGAAATTAATAGCACCCCCAGGGCCCCGACATGTGGTATGTTGGTATTTTGTTACTTAACAATATTAATATATTCTTTTTATCTGGATAGTTAAATAGACATAATAAAACCCCAAAAAGTATTAACAACCTTAGAAATTTGTCAAGATCTCTATGATTTTTCCAGACCATTTAAGACAGTAAGGCCTGAACAAAATAGTACACTGATGAATGATAGTAGACTTACCCCGGCGGACAGGAGCAGTTGTAGGAGTTGATGCCGTCGACGCAGGTGCCGCCGTTCATGCAGCTGGACTCCGTGCAGTCCTCGTCGTTGGTCTGGCAGTTGATGCCCGAGAAACCCAGCGGACACGTGCACGTGTACGAGGCCACGTACTGCGCAAAATAACCATTCGTTAAAACATATATACATTGCTATCACGCCTGTACCCAATAGGGGTAGGCAGAGATTATGTCGTTAAAACTGTTGTTAAGATTGACATCATTCATACGCTCAAACATATCAATAGAAGTAAAATGTTTGAATAATGTAAGTAATCTACCGCTTTTGGTGCGTACTTATAGCAGTAAGACAATTATAAAGGTGAACTTTGACAATAAGAGAATTAAGTTAGAGAATCTATTTTATTAATGTATGCATTCACCGAGTACTGTTTTTTTAACGGAAGTATTGAGTGAAAACATTTCCGACATATTGATGTTGTAGCTGAGTATGTGGTATTTTAGTAAGTGTACGTTACCTGGTTGCAAGTGGCGCCGTTCATGCAAGGTCTTGACTGGCACTCGTCTATGTCGACCTCGCAGTGCTTGCCCGCGAACCCGCTCGCGCACACGCAGTTGTAGTCGCCGATACTGTCCAGGCAAGTCGCGCCGTTCTGGCACGGGACTGCAACCATACACAACACATATTTACATATACTTTAATATTTAAGGTCAACATTAAAATAGTATTTTTCGTTATTAATTGAATTATTTTTAACTGCCTGAGTTTATTTTGGTATCTATGGCATAACATCATTGCATTCCCACGATAAACTTGTAATACATCCAAGATTTATTTCATAGAAAATCTTATAGTTAAAAAGGTCAAAATTAAAATATTTTCCATAATTCATTAAATTATTTTTTATTGCCTGTTCATTTCGAAATTTATGGGCATCATTATTGCATTCCCACGACAAGTTTAAATACTTTTAAGATGCATACAATATTTACACAGTAAATAGATATTTGCATGTAAATAAATCTTATTATAAAATGTATATTAATATAAATATAAACACATAAAAAATATTCCAGATAAAAAAAGATAATGATTATTACATCAATTAATCAAAATATATTTTATGATGATATTTAAAGATGTAAATTATGTCCTTCACAAAATGTTTTGAATTGGGCGTGGCAGTTTGAAGATTTATTAGTAGCTATATTATTATTCAGAATAATAATACAGTAAAATTATACCGGTGACAGGGAACGCAGTCGTCTGTGATTGCCTACGTGATTTTTATTTTTAATTTGGCACTAACACAAAGGACAATCATCAGTGTTTACAGCGCATACACAGACACAAGCATAAGACCTATTTGTATTGAGGCACATGGCGTTGTTGTCGAATACGGCGAGTGAGTGTGCCAGATGCCTGAAACTCCTTTCCTTTTCCCTCCCCGCTCTCCTTCCAATTTGTTGGGCGTATGGATGTATGTTCATGGGCGGCGGTGATCACTCACTATCAGGTGCCTGTTTGCAATAAAACAATATGGTGTTGACACAAGTACTGACACTCGGCGCAGTCGTCGGTGTTGACGGCGCAGTCCTTGCCCTCGTAGCCGCGCGCGCACAGGCAGGCGTAGGAGCCGTCGGTGTTGAGGCACGTGGCGTGGTTGTGGCAGGGCGCGGTGACGGCGCACTCGTCCACGTCGCGCTCGCACAGCGCGCCCGCCCAGCCCACGCCGCACGCGCACGTGAACTCCGCGTACGACGCCTCCGCCACGCAGCGCCCGCCGTGGCGACACCTGCAACGCACCTCGCACTTGTTATGCTCTTCTTTGTAAAGGGACTTTGTACAGCAAGCATTTCGATAACTGAATATCACATCATCAAAGTAGGATTTTTAACAGAATAAATATTCACAATGATATCTTACATCACATAATTAAATTACTAAATTATACATTAAGAAGGCAGCGTTGATTTAATTTACATCTAAAGAAAATTCATAGAAGTCAGAGCGCTAATACTGAGAATTTGACCTCCTCGTTGGTATCTCTTAAAATAAAACTTATGAAAAGACAATGAAACTCACTGGTTAGGAGTGCAAGGGTCGAGCGTGTTCTCGCAGTTTCGTCCAGAATGCGGCGGCGCGCACACGCATCGGTACCCGTTGACCAGGTCGATGCAGGAGCCTCCGTGCAGACACGGGTTGCCGGCACAGTCGTCGATGTTGGTCTCACAGTTCACACCTAAAAAAGGATTGATTTGTATGAGTCTAATTAGATCAACAAACTGCTTTTAAAAGTTCAATCTTCGACTCAGTCCACTTATCAACTTATTATGAAGTAAAATATTCAATATAAATTTAAATTCAGTATAACAGTAGGCGTAGTATTCAAATATTTGCTATCTTGCACCACTTCAGTAAAAAACACCGGTAAAATAAGAAAAAGTAAAGTTAAAATTCCGCCTACCGTCAAATAGTTTTCCTTACCAGTAAATCCGAGCACACAGTCGCATTTGTAAGCATTCAATCGGTCGTGACAAGTGCCGCCATGTTGGCAGGGATTCGAACTGCACTCGTCTATGTCCCGCTCGCAACGCTGACCTGCAACAAAATGTACTTACATGTGGAGTTGGCTCAATGTGTAATCCTCCTTGCTGGTCTAAACAAAGTCAATGCACGGATTTTATAATAGTAAGCTCTATCTTAGAATAAATAATTTCATCATGTCGCTTTCTGGCTGTCGGTGTGCGGGCGCATCGTAAAAATGTTTCTCTTATATTTTTTCAAATACCCTTACAGATGTATAACTTCAAAAAATATTTACTGATCAACCAATTCGACCAATAGGCTTAATTCAGTACACTCAAATGGTCGATGAATTATTGTTATTAGTTAACATTATGTTGTCAAAGGCATATTTTCTTGATAAAAGCAGTAACGTATATAATATAACCTATATACGTAAATAAACTAATATTGTGTTCTATAATAAATTACCTCCATAACCAGGCAGACAATGGCATATGAACTGATTGACGCCATCTTCACAAGATCCTCCATTGATGCAGGGGTTCGAAGCGCACTCGTTCACATCCGACAAACATCTGTAGACAAGGAAATTAACGTGTTAATAATTATAAAGATTATCTTCTTAAAGTAGATGTATAAAATGTATTCTGTGGGGTGAAATGGAATGACTTGTATCCAGCAGTGATATGCTAAAGCTAGCTGATGAAGATGATGATATAGCTTTGTTTCTGTTTCTTTGAAAGTTGACCACAAATTTCATTTTATCGATGTTTTTACAGCGTGTTAATCTCAAACATAATGTTCAATTTGACGTGAGAAAACTATCAAAAACGAATGCGGATAATTGTGATCAATTCATTCATTCATATCAGAAAACATTAGCTTGACTCTTAGGACAAAAAAGTCTTCAAATCGCCAATCGTTCACATACAAGCACAGCTTACTATAACCTTCTTGTAAATTATTAGGTGAGGCTACTATAAACTACACTCTCAATCGATCAACTTTACAGCTTAATTATACTAAAAACTTTTCTAGACTGTCCTACATTTGTCCACCAGTAGCCAACATTTCCTCTATCTTGTCCCATACGGTCCATGATCAAGTCAAAATATATTCTCGGACGGTCCCGTAAAGGTCTAATTGTAGTCGATATATCCCCGGCCAGTCCCATAGTCCATACCTAGCATCGTAGTAGCCTCGAGGACACTCGCAGCGGAAGCCGTTGATGCGGTCGATGCACTTGCCTCCGTTGGCGCACGGGTTGGACAAGCACTCGTTGATGTTGGTCTCGCAGTGCTGCCCCGTGAAGCCCGGGATACACTCGCACGTGTATCTGCAATGCGGGTGGGGGGTTATGTCCGGAATACGGTCACGTGGGTTATTTTTGGTATGCCATAAATCCGAAAGCTTATACTAATAAATAATAAATACATCCAACAGTCACATACACAGAAATAAGATCGAGTCTTTTGCCGTGGGTATCAAGAAATACTAGAGACTTTTCGGTCTCACAAACAGATATACACAGCAGTAATCTCAAAATTACGTTAAATACAAAGCGGAAATACGGGTGAGTCTTATACCCATTTTCGCGCATTGTCTTTTAAGTCAAGTCTGTGGCACTTGACCGACAACATATTAAGCTTATTACTGTGGTTTGTGGTAGTTACTTTCCTTTTTAACCGACTTCAATAAAAGGAGGAGGTTCTCAATTCGCCTGGATCTTTTTTTTATAGAATTGGGTGTTTATTGGGAGATTTTCGACTTTATGGTATACAAAAAATAAGTATATACGTAATGGATAAGCAATAACACACGGATCGAATTGAATCGAAGAACTTAAATTACTAAGCCAGTCCAAAAAATTAAAGCTAAGTCATTATAGTGAGTTAAAGCCAAAAACAAACGAAAACCAATTTACAAAATAAACTTACTCATAATACGTATTGCTGCGTGTAAAAGAAAAAAATAAATATATTACAAGAAAGACAGTAGTGATCGGAAGCAAGAAAGAAAAGCTATAGCAAAGCCGCAAGATAGTGAAATTACTGCGTTATTTATTACCATTGAGGTATAAATTATATTAGATTATTATCATTACAAAACAAATATTTGCGCAATTTTTGATAATTTACTAACATCATTTTTCACTTAAAGGTAAACTTAATTAAAAGTTTTTCCTCCTTGAATAATTTGTGGCGATTTTCGCAACATGTAGAACATTTATCTACTTTTTCCGTATTCATAAAACGACTTGCCAACCAATAAATCACACTCCAGCTTTCACGTCTTTTTAAGCTCTACTCGTATTTATAAATTATACCTCAAAGATGATTACGTATAATGAAAGAGTGAATGTTTGAATAGCGATGGCAAGGGGGGTGATGTACCTGTTGATGCCGTCGATGCAGGTGGCGCCGTTCCTGCAGGGGTTGGAGTAGCACTCGTTGACGTTGATCTCGCAGTTGCGCCCCGATGTTCCGGGCTTGCAGCGACACTGGTAGCCGCCTATTAGGTCTTCGCAGTGGCCTAGAAAGTAGAAGTATATTATTATTAACACGTGATTTTTGTAGTGTCAGTTCGGTTATAGCTTGGCAAAAAAATGTGACATAAATGGAGGCGCACTGAGTCGTTTATATGGCATCCCTTTAAAGTTCTGATTTTAATTTAGATTCTTAATATAAAAATAGATCAATAAAAAATATTATTAAACGTTCTAACTGAAAATATTTCAATAAAATCGGTATTAGAATGAAAATTGAGAAGACGCAGCCTATATAAGACTCTAACTTATCTCCAAATACCTACATCAGAAACATCATCTAAGTAATCGTTACTTGCCATTTTCTTCCGGTCAATTAATAAAATAAGAACATAGATTACACAGACAAAATCTCCCAACTCCTGGAACAAAAATCTATACGTAGTATGAACGTCGTAGGTACCTCCGAACTGGCACGGGTTGGACTCGCACTCGTTGATCTGCGTCTGGCACACGCGGCCCGTGTAGCCGGGGTGGCAGTTGCACGTGAAGCTGTTGTCGCCGTCGATGCACTCGCCGCGGTGGCACGGCGCCGACAGGCAGTCGTTTATGTTCGTCTCGCACGACATGCCTGGGGAAACAATCACTGGCTTCAAACAACAGCTCTCTACACTACTCGACTAGAACTAACTCATACACAAAGAAGTTATTATTGACAAAAATATAAGAAATATAATAAACAAAATGTTAGAGGTCGAAAGCTAGATTTTAATTTAGCTTTAAGCTTTGTGACAAAAGTCAAGAAAATTTGCACCAAATATAGAGACATTCTTTATATACTAACTGTACTGTCATACAGCCCAAGGTATTGTTGAGTCTAGTCACAGGTTCCCAATTAATATAAAAATATCAAATACCAGATCAATAAGTCAAGAATCTACCAGATATCCCATGGGCTTATACCAACATTACAATATTTTATTTTACCATCGTATTGATTCATTACTTACCAGTATATCCAGGTGGACATTCGCATGTATACCCGGCGATGGAGTCGTGACACGTGCCGCCATTCCGGCAAGGACTCGACGCGCAGTCGTCGATGTTCACTTGGCAACGAGCGCCCGTGAACCTAAGGACAATACAAATTGTTTATTTACTATGTTTTCTAATAATGCAACGCATTCTAGAAGTAATTGATTTTAACTTTTATAACGAGGATAAGAAAGAAATTATGCCATCACCATGAGCATTAATAAATTGAATTGATTGCGGACAATCCTAAAACTCCCAAATTGTGTAAATAATACTTGCAACACTATAACAAAAAATTCAATTATCATTTTCAATTAACCAACCTCAAATAGGCATCTGCCTCCTTTTAAAACGATCTTAATAAATATTGTCAATATCAAACTGGGTTATTAAATAATTTTGACATTGAAACAACAAGGATAAGGCGATCATACCCAATAACACAAGTGCACCGGAACGCGTTGATGAGGTCGTGGCAGACGCCGCCATTCAGACAGGGGTTGTTGGCGCACTCGTCGATCTCCACCTCACACTGGGTTCCCGTGAAACCTGCAAACAATATTACATTATAAACTTGCATATAACTTGATTATAATATTACAATATAACCAAACACTAAAACAACTACTCCATTATATAACATAAACTATAATAAAATGAAATCTTGAAAATAATAAATAATTTTGAATTAAATTTATTGTTATTAATAAATGCTGCTAAATAATAATTACGAATGTTTGCATACTTTCCAACTATAATCATCAGATGCTCGGTGTAACAGTCGAATTTAGAAAATTACATTAAAACAAAAACAAACTAACAATAAATTGCCTATATTCATAGACTTACATGATAATATATCACACATTCTTAATACAAAACAATTTGTATTTATAATAGACCATCGTTCTTCACGTAATACAGATTGATACGCAAACTAATTAAGATAAGAGATTGTCATTGTGAGATCTCCAAAAGAGATATAAGTTTTAGAATCCAATTCGTTAATGTAGTTATTTGTATAACACCCACGCAGTGGTATAATCTGATAGTTCCATTATAAAATACCATAATTTATATTATTAATTATTTGTTACAGATCTTTATCGGACGGATTATCTTATTATATGGTTTTATTATGCCCTCTATTCGAGATATGAAGCACCGAATAAATTCTTTAAAGAGTATGAAATATGTGGTCATAGGATAAATACCTCATTACGAAATTTAATGTAATTTTATTTTATAATTTATAGGCATAGCTATAGTGGACAAAATACTTCAGTGAAATTAAAGTCCGCAGGTTAGACGTCATCGCGAATTAAGATTTTGTGATTAATGAACATATTTTGTTCATAGTGTATTGAAAACGCAGTCGCAATTTCAATCGTCGTGACCCAAGAAAATTACCAAGTACGCGATTATGACCATTTCTACATAACCAAACCTAAAAAACATTAACAAACTAACACCAAGAAAGTACAGGACGAGACAAAAGGCTCGTAAATCCAGCAAGACACACAGACGGCCCCGTTTGAAACTCAAAAATGCATTTGCCACTAACATGTCCATGCGACATTCGGCGCTGTAAACTCGCGTTGTGTTGTCGAAATGCAACAATTATTCCTTACTTGAAATATAGGTTTTAGCTTACGCGGCGTCGTAAAGTACCTACATAATGGACGCAACAATGTCGAACCAGGCAGACCTTTGTAGATCTGCTCGTAAAGTGGAAGGGTTTAAGGTCCTCAAATGAAGGTTGTGAAGGAACAGAACATGAGCTAGCTGATAATGATAAGTGAAGCAAGTCGTGGAAGGGTCTCACAAATTAACAAGGTTTTAATTCGAAATAAGAGACTAAGCTTATCCGCATTGAGTATTTTTACTACACTCCCTTGAAATCCTACCGAAGTTTTAATTTATTTACCAATTTATAAAACAGATCCACAAAACCACTAAATATATCCAATAAGCTGTATGTGTTCTAGCAAACCTTTTTCTTTTAACAACACTGTCTTTATCTCCATGTCTAGTAGTAACGTCGCCAATCTCATTTAAACTAATATAAAGCGAAAAGATTTGATTGTTTGTTTGTATAGGCTCTGAAACTACTGGACTGAATTGAAAAAATATTTCACCATTAGAATTCTACATTATCCCTAATGAACATAGGCGATAGAATATTTTCAAACGAATGTATCTGCACCCGGACAGAGCCGGGCCAGGCCGCTAGTAAAATATAAGTAGGTAACCTACGCCGGTAAAAACCAACAGTACTGACACAAAATCTACATCAATATGAAGGAGGGTATCAAAATACATCCGAAATGTGATAGAGTAACCGTTAGCTTTGATGGCATTTGCGTCACACAGACGCATGGTCGTGCCGTGTGGCATTCCATTTGAATATCAATGCAATTATAGTTTTTCGAGTTGATTATTCTTTTACGACTATGCAAAATAACCCGTCTCATAGCGTAGGAAATGGTTAATTGAAGAGAAAAGAAAAACAAACGCGTCGTGGAAATTTGAGCCATGTGAATGAACACGGCAAACACTTGATTGTGCAAGATTTGATCAAGTCATTCCAAGAATTGGTACGTGCGTTTATGGGACACGTGAAGAACAGTAGACAATGCAACTATAAAATGTAGCACAAACATTTATATCCCATATTTTGGGTTCAATTGGCCATGCACCTAAGCAAATAGCCAAAGATTAGTGTAGAGTATGGACAGTATAATAGAACCTTTAACCTCGAAATTCGATTCAAAATGATGCGATATAACTAATTCGGTGTTAATGAAATTGCCCGGATAGATTACAAGATGACGTCAATATTTCATTTCGAATAATATTTACATATCTTCTGATATTAATGGTAACAATAAACAACATGACTGTTCTTATTTTTAATGACGTGATATTCCTTCAGTTAATCCTCGTTGAAAAGATTTATATTATAGCCTGCTCGTTCAGATGTTTAACATTCAAAAGCGTTACAATTACGTCTTTAAACGCATTTTATACATTTGCTTTCCCATGAATCTCAAAGGATTTCACTTTATGATGGGCAAAAGGGATTTTATGTTTATGCCATAGCAGACCCGTCTCCATAGAGGAATGCTAATTGGCGACAGCGTTCCAGACGCATCAAATTCATGCTATTCTCTTTGCTGCACAATACACAATCTTATGCCATAAATCATAACGGTCATAATGTCATGTGATGATGTAGCTCGATCCGGGACTGGAAATCATTGTTTAAATATTTGAAAATCAACTTTATAACAATGAATCAGAGATGAAAATCGAATATTATATCATATTCGAGCATCCGAGCAGGACAATCCAGCTCGGGCCGGTATCCACGGTGCCCATTTAAAGACGCGAAACATTGCTTCATGTAATTGGACTTTATTATAAATAACATAAGATCGTTTATAGCCCGACAGATGGACTTTGACAATAATTTTCTTCGGAAATCACTGTCCCGCCGAATTAGGTATGTTGTTTTGCGAGTGTAAAAACACCACTACCATTATTTGCGATGAGCTTACGTAAATATGTTTTACAGTGCAACTTTCTGTTTATTTAGGTCCAATAAAGGGCATTGTGGCCCTATAGTCCCACGAGGTTGTATCAAAATGTCTTGCGGGTCAACACACTGGATCTAAAGCCAAGCCCACGAATACGCAATGTAGGCCTTCGATATTAAGTCAATTTTGTAAAGTAATATTCTAATGCAATGTGGAAATGACTAGATGTTGGTATCTAAATCGGTGTATTAAAATCCTGTATCGATAATGATTGCATGTTCCTCGACGTCGTTATAAATAGATGAATCGACGGAGTAGTCAGGCTGTTCAGAGTAAATACACATTAAACTCGTCAATAAATCGCCAACGTAGTTGGTTGACAGCGTATGTAAAATGTTTCCTAAGAATATAGGATGGCTTTTATTGTTTTGTATTTTTTACATAACTCCCTTAGGCTACATTTGTCTCATCTGCGCGTTATGGTTGCAATTGTATTGTATTGTATTGTATCAGCCCATAAACGACCCACTGCAGGGCACGGGCCTCCTCTACAATCGAGAGTACGATTGATTAACCACTCTCAATCGTGGTTGCAATGGCCCTTTTGAAATCATGGACCCTGTCTGTCTCTTTGAGCATACACTATACAGGCACCTATGTTTTCATTAATCCTCCTTGATGTGTCAAATTTCTTACTCAGAATCGTTAATTCGTTTTCCAGATCATATCAAAATATTTCCTAAATCTTAAAACTTAGAAGGCGTCCTTAGACGATTATTGACCTTAATAACATTTTAACATGTATACCATTCTAGACATTATGTGTCTATTTTTAAAATGTCCGAAGACAATAGAACACAAAACCCGGCGCGAAGCATACATCTAAACGGGTTGGCACAATAAAGTTAGGACAATGCCAATAAAGCGTGATTGCGCAAGAGCACTCGTATTTCTATAACCGACATGGCCTATTCAACGTTTACGGCTCCAAAATGGTAGTCGGGGTGGGGAGCGCCCTGCCCCCTTGCGCAGGCGCATGATATCAAGTCACACGCCGCGAGTTATAGGCTGTCAGCGGGTTAAATAAGATTAATAATATATATTTTTTATATTTTAATCGCTTACAGCGTTGGTTTAAGCTAGCTTGACCTCTAGAATGTTTCCCAAGTTTAGTGATAAAACAACACCTAAAGAAGTATACTTTTAAAAATATACAATCAGGGTTGGGAATGATTTGTGGACATACAAACCGAATGATTTGGCGTGCAAATGAAGCACCTTCTAATACTATTAGTTGTAGAAAAGTCCTACGTAATCAATACACATAAATCCATCTTCAGTGTTAAATCATATTCCATTTTAAACTATTATCCCTTGAACAGATTTTGATCCTGCGAGCCAGACTCACATATTTATAACATAAAAAGCGGTATGCTTACATCATGTACCGCGGGTGCAATCGTCACGATTTCGGATCACAAGCCACAATGGGAATGGTCGGCGCATGCTAATGTCGCCTTTATGCGCATATTTGAATGGTTAATGCCAGCTTAAGATACACATGACCAGCTGCCCGAGGATTGTTTAAATTATAACATGCCACGAGATGACCGGACCTAATATTTTATAAACAGATAGCAAAGGCTATTAGGGCGGAAATTGTGTGACGCGGATGGTGCTTCGGACCATGTTTGGTTTGGAATTACATTGATAAAAGCAATTGTTGATCCAAATTGTTGGCGAATAAACTCATGAGTTTATTCTGGAAAAAACAATTACAAAATGTTTTATCAACACAATCGTTACGATATCTTCGAATAGACAGAAAAGTAAAAAATATAGGTAATAAATTACCCGACATGGGAATCGATTACTCAGGGCTTCACGGTTGAATAAATGTGCATCCACTAGACCAATGCGGCGATTTCTTATTATAAGAATATTCTTTACAGTTAAGAGTCACAGGTAATCCTGACTTCATAGATTGTGTTGCACCGTGGACATAAAAAACTATGTGATACTATCAATCGAAACCGTGGTGCCACATCAGATATCTTGCAAACTACGTCACAGCCACAACATATTGACTATACCCACGAATCTAAAGCCCCAATTATAACGATAAAATACCAACAATTATTTGTCATAGTCAATTAAATTGGTGTACACGAGGGCGGCACAGATTCGTTCGCAGATTAGACAGGTTCCGTGACCTAGCGGAGAACGATTGCAAAACTGTAGGTGCGGTTACGATTCCCGCGCTGATCTCACATCGTCTCGGTTCGACCTCTAATATGGATATTTGATGTTATCTCTCAGCGTCATGTATGCACATGCATGTTCAGTACGCGGGAACGGGTTCAAATCCTGCGCCAATTTTCGAAGCTTACGGTCTCTTGGGACATTAATCCGATCCTGACAGACTTAAAATTTGTTTAAGCGGATTGAAAGTTTCAGTCTTAAGTAGTTTGGGTTCTTTTTTTATTGTATAAAAGCATGCATGTCGGAAAGATCGGTACGATTATAATTGTCAAAACCATTGTACATGTGTAATTTTAAATATTTATAAATTCAATTATCTTCACAATGATTTAATGCAGACGCGGGTCTGTATAGTTATTTTCTGTCGTTTCCTTAGCAATCACTTCATTTTTCCTTCTGCAACAAAGTAACCAAAACACTACCTTTATCCCTAAACCAACCCTAACCCAAACAACTCCTTCCATCCACCATACTTTAAAAACAATAAACGTCAACCACACGCACAAGTAACTTGTTGAACCGAACTATCTTTGCAGTAATTACATACAATGTATGCACCGCATTATTACGTCAAACGGAGACTACTCGTTTTGCAAACTGGTATACTGAGTACTTGTGGTTTAGTGCCGCGAAAAAGGGAACGGTGTGAGGTAGCATAGAACGCTATAGCTTTGAAGGAATGCTGAATGCTTGGGTGGGAAGCTTTTATATCTTGTTTTTCTTTAGTAGACTTAGAAAAATTAGATAGGTTAATGGACAGTGATCAGTGCAGCTTAGAAACATGGCTGAGACCTGGAGAAGACTAAAAAGGAAATATCCTAAATTAGTGATCCAACTCAGGACTTTATAATTCACATGCCCAGTCCGTGACCACTGAAAAATGATGATCTGGTTTATCTTCCAATACACATATTTATTTTCGACGTTAATATTACAAAATGAACAAAACGCAAGTTAATTAACCTCGTGTTTATAGACATTGTTTTGTGCTCAATATCATCTAAAAAAACTTAATATACTTCAATCATTAATGCAAGATTTAAGCAGGTCCTATCACATTACAGAAAAACTGCAAATTACACGAAGGCAATAAATTGTGAATGCGATATCTTCCTTCAAAGATCACGGAACGGTTACCCGTACAAAAACTAAAGAGCAAAGACCTAAAGGACATATTCCATAAAAAAATTATAATGCTGTCATAGCGAGTTCCCTTGCATGCCCTTATTGGAACACAGGCCCGACCGCTCTGGGAGCACTCGAGCGTGATGTTAACCCGACCAAATGTAAACACCACGCCAGTCCTACACACTCACACTACATCTAGCTTATAATATTTGGTTGGATAATAACTTACGTGATGACTACGGTTAACCGGACAAATCGGGTAGGCTGTGACGATAGATGGATTTATATGTGTGGTGGTGATTTTTAATTTAGTCGGGCTACATCCGAGGTCGTTCGGATGAGTAGTTCTGTACGCACTATTGCGCCTGTGACATGTTTAATGCACTTGACAATGTATTTTATGTGATAATAATACGGTATAAAAGGTAATAAAGTGGGACTGTAATTTGAATAAATATTCGTTGGGTCTTGCGTAGTTCAAATGACTTCAAATGTTTCTGTGTCTGCTACTGATTTAACTTTTTGCTGGGTATCAAACTACATAACATTGACAACATTACCAAGTAATATATGTTTTGCTTTAAGACGATTTAACCACTTTTAATCACTAAACCTTTGTCACATAGCTAACTGTCATGAAGTAATAGTTTAACTGTCATTTACGACCGTACATTTATTTTTCTTTCATCCCCAAACCTCATCAATCTTCAAGTTGTTAATTCAACTGGCATTCTCTGTGTTTCGCTTCCAATCTCGCAAATTCCTTGCTCATGATTTAGGACATCTAAAATATACTCCCAATCAAATTCCTTACAATCTCGAGTACTCAATCATCGTCAATAGTGCATAAAACATTTTACAGCTCAAATTGAACGATGCGTTTATACCCCAATAAAATAATTTTGCCAACCACTCGACTATACCATCCAATTATAAATAATCGAAGTTAACAATGTTAAGTTAATTTTAAACCGTACACGGTGGTTAAATTATTTTTTACAATTGTTGTAAAACACAATGAGGGTATGGGTCAAAGCAATTACTTATAATAAAGATATTTTAATATGCCAATAGTTTAAACAATGTGAAAGTATCTGTTTGCATGGGTTTAAGACAGGAGAACATTGGAGGAGGAATTTGACTTTTATTCAACATTGATTTTGCGACCAATCAAATCAGTCGACGTTAAATTCAATTTAAAAAACTGAAAAACGTTATTTCAAAACGTAGAAAAGAAACTTCCCGTTGAGATCTTCCTAATAATCAGTATACAACCCAAAGCCATTTACTACGGTATCACAAACCAAAACAATCAAGAGGCTTATCAACAGCGGCGTAAGATTATGTAAAGGTATCTGGGCATCGTGGCGCGGAGGCGTGCGCGAGCGTTTCCGCCTCGAACACAATGCGCGGGCGCCGCGATGGCCTGCCGTCATGGGACGTAGGGCTGACATTTATAAAGTAAATAGACAAATAAATGTCGCAACAGAGGTTGGTGGATGTCGCTGGAGGCAGGTCGTTTCCAAAGGAACTACAAGAGATAATCAGCCTATGTTCAATTATAGTAGACTTATTGTAGGTGAGGAACAAATACACCCAACATTCGCCTGATCGTGTCGGAATTATAAAAGTTCGTAAATATAAACACAAAGCAAATACGCAAATTGTACCGACTTGTATCTTGTGTTAAGGATATCAGTAGCTATGAGGGACAAAAGCCAAAACAATAACTAGTTAGTAATTGCGTAAACTTTCCACCGATATTCACAGTAATTGTACAATAAAGACTAAATTAAAACAAACCGATTCAGTTTCATAAACATGACAGTTCATCCCTTTCTTCCTTCCATAATAATTTATAGCAGAACAATAAAACAGCAACACAAACAGGCAACGACCCTACTGTATCGGCCGTCGCGACCCGACAAATGATACTTATCGCGGGTCAGAGCTGTCAGACCCGGAGCAAATTGTAACTTCGCCATGTCAGGAGTTCCGACACCATTTAAGGCATCACCAACCTCTGCACCAGTGGTAGCCGAGGGCTTTGTCGTATGCAAATAAATATTCTTTATGCTACACTTTATTTTGAGGTCATCATGTCGACCCACCCACCACTGTAGCTGCTGTTATCGACGATCAACAATCGCTAAGAATTGAGACGGAGTAATAAAAGTTAATAAAACCCTTAAGGACACTAGCTTATCATTAAAAGTATTTTTTTTTTTCGATTCCATCTATTGAAAGTCAGCAATAGGAGCAGCCGTTGTTGTATTTCGAATATTTCGACTCTGGACCGGCCGAAATATATTGACAAGAAAACCTCTTAATAATGTAAAGTATCACGCCGAGCACTTAAATACATATATACCATATACGAGTATATGTATGATAATTATACTATTAATACGCAGATACAATCACTGTGACAAATTCAGCTGAGATGACATCATCATAGCTATTCCGGGTGTAACTAAAAACATTACACTCCACAAAAACCTACCAACTATCAAACTAACGACAATTATACCTCCAATATTCTAAACTCGGTGACAAATGATTTAAACGTAAATCTTACTATTGCATTACAAATCGCCAACCCGTGTCTATCTCCATCCCTTTCGCACTCAGTCTGTCTTGCTCTAATAGTAATGATAATCATCAGGCAGTGCGCGCCGTCAAGAAGGCAAATTGTATCTTCGCGACGTCAACCATTGCGCCATTTAGATACAGTTTTGTGGGGAAACGTCGTAAACAAAGCGAACCTCTAGATATACAACGCACATATAGTTTATGTAGTGGACAGTGTTGAACTGGCTTATATTATGAGACTAGTTGCAAAATAATTGTGCGGATCGGCAAGAGAAGGACGATTTTTGGCACTCGATGCTTTGCCCGAATAACACTTTAGTTCTCATATAACCTGGTTATTTCCCTGTATCAGTTTGACAATATTTCTACACCTGCTTAGAGAAATAGACAGCCTTATCTTAATTTCAATCAAACGGCGATTAATTTTAAAACACTAAAATGATCACAAGTTCTCTACAATAAATATGAAGTCTACCTATTTACATTACGCCAGCACGTTATGACCTAAAACTCCCTACAATGGACTGATATAAAAAAAAACTAGCACTTACCAGGCATACACACGCATCTGAATGTGCCAGGGTCGTCGAGACAAGAGCCATCGTTCCTACAAGGATGGCTCTCGCATTCGTTCACGTTGGTCTCACAGCGCGGGCCGGTGAAGCCCACGGAACAGTTGCACGCGAACGAACCAGGGGTGTTGACGCAGATGCCGTCGTGCTCGCACGGAGAACCTAAAGAAAATAAGGATATAACGCTTTGAAGAAATATAATTGAAAATACTGGGTGTGAATGCAAAAATTAAAACAATCAAATGTAGTTTGATTTTTGAGTGAATTTGCTAGATATTTAAAAATCTTCCAACCCTGGGTAACTATTATGGACTGTTAGTTTCGTTTCCACTATTTTGACAGGCGGCCAGCTCACCAACGAACCTTAAATTTTTAGCGGTGTTATTGGGAACCGATGATCACGTACTATCAGTTGATCCGCTTGCTTTTTAGCCGTCGAACTGCCTTCAACAAAATTGCTTAGCTTACTATAGATAGATGTTAATATCATAGTAAAGATATTGTACTTACCTTGTTCACATTCGTTGATATCTTCGGAGCAGTCCAGACCCTTGTAGCCAGAAGCGCATGAGCAGGTGTAGGAGCCATTGATCGGGCTGGTGTCGCAGATGGCATCGGCGTGGCACGGGTTGGAGGTACAGGCATCGTCCAGATGGCATAGGAGACCTGGTGGAACACATTAATTAAGTCAAAAGACCATAAATAAGTCTCAAAGGAACCCTGGCTTAGAGGACATGCAATTATGTGTGTGAGGATATATCCTTGGATAAATAAACCAACATGATATCAAAACTAATTGTTTTCATAACTGTTCCTCAGGTCATATCATGAAAGATGATTTTAATCATAGTTTCCACTTAAAATTCTTCAGTGCCAGGCGCACGGTGTGGTCGTCTCCATATTGATAACTTATTAAGCACAGGAAATTGGAGTAAAATAATAAAAGGTAAATACATTGTCGATGCGAATGAGCGTTGGAATCGATGCGTCATTAATCAAGATCGATGTAGGAGCAAGTTAGACCCGACACACGACCTAGTGCGACGCGTATAAATCGATTTATAGGGAATTAATCATGTTGTGACGTCCATGACATGATCAGCCTAAATGTGTCGTGTTTCTAGCGCTGGGTGTTTTATTGCGGACATGACTTCGGGCTCGCGAAGGCACACCGTTTAAGTAATGTGCTCTCTGTATTATTTGAATATCTACAGCCTTACACGAACTGTTAATATTTCGAAATCCTTTGAATCTAATAAAGTCTAGATGAATGTCACCGACCCTAAGAATTATTCCTTTGTTACGCATAATCGATTCCAACTCTTGTTGACTTACTTATCGAATAATTTCCAAGTAATGACCAACTATTACAAAACAACTTGCCGCAGTTCTGGATCCGTTGTCATTTCAATGCCTTTGTCTCACTGGAGTCACAACAAAGAACCCTACAAGTCACTTATTTCAACTTCCACGACAATTATCACATCCCATCTGCTTATCGAAACGTATCTAATTCGCAAACGGTGATAGTATATTTACGCAAAGCGGTGGTATTATTTCCACGTCTTGTGCAACGGCGTGTGACAAGCACGACATTATGTGCCGTGTAAAAACTGGCGAGCCTCAAGCTGTCCATATTACTTTGGCACGGTTTAATCCAGTTTTTGTGCAAATTATATAATTGTTCGGTTGAACTTTGGCATTTAGTGAGCGCGTTTTAATGGACGTAATCAGATAGAATGTCGCTAAGTTGTGTAAGTGTTGGAGCTATCACAATTAGAATTGGCAAATCTTTAATCAGCAGTATTAACGGAGATCTTAGATAGGCATACGGGCATAGTTTGGAATTCAGCATTCTATAAAATAATTCAACAAAGTTGATTCCATAAATTATAAAAAACCTTTTGCCGTTTCAAATCCCTAGTTATGCTGCACTCCAAAATCGTATCGAAAACACCACCCTGAAAAATCAATATATGTTCTCCTTACCTGTCTTCCCCGGAGTACACTTGCAGTAGAAGGCGCCAACGCGGTCGATGCAGGTGGCGCCATTGAAGCACGCGGCGCCGGCGCAGTCGTCGATGTTCACCGAGCACTCCGGGCCCGTCCAGCCGTTCACACAGATACACGAGAATCCGCCCACTGAGTTGGTACACGTCGCTCCGTTCTGGCACACCAGCGGCCTGCCAACAAAACATTATATTCAGAAAATGAAATAAATACATCCAAATTTACTCAAACGTTACATACATAGTCCTGACCCCAAAATAAGATTGAGTCTTGTGTCGTGGGTATCAGAAACTACGAGATTCGAGGGACTTTTCGATCTCTTCCTCTCTTGAACCACAGGAAGTCCACTGCTGAACATAGTCGCTGGAAGCGGCTTGCATCCAGCGACTTCCTGCAAACACTTCCTTCGATCTCACAAACACCCAAACCCGAAACAATTACCTATGGATCACACAAGCATTTGGCTCGATGCGGGGAACGAACCAGCAACGTCTCGTGTCGGCTTCTAATCAACTGCGTTACGAAAGCTGTCAAGATACCTTCAAATCGTAGTAATATAGATATTAGTCGGTCTTCAAATTGCTGTATTTATCAGTTTCACATATTAATTCTTATCGAAGCCGACTGTAACGCACTCGGAATGCCTATAAACGTCAGTTAAAACTACTTCTATTGGAGTAACATCTCAATCTACTACCAAGCTAGTAATGGAATTTGATAATACCGACGCTTAGTTTAATACAATGACAAAATTTCCAATTAAAGCGGCCGCAGTGGCCGGCCACGCATCACGTGCAGTTTTATAGGATTTTAAAAACTTTAATGCCGCCTATTAACGCATTTAGTGGATGTTTATGTGAAAGCATAATGCCGAGTGGGGAATTCTTGGGACAAAAGGCACGGCGGTAGCTTAAATGAATTTCCCTTCACTCTAATGTGACGTTTTAAATTCGTCACACATTAACTAAGGTTAATTATGAAACACTTATTGTACTTTTAAAATATTTCGCGGTAAATTCGAAACAAAGTAAAACCACATTACGCCATAATTTGGAACATAATTAAATGTGTACATATGCGTAGCCCAAGGCGATGTTCACACACACGCTAATCACCAAACTTAATCAAGAGAACTCCAACCACAGGCCATATATCACGTCCCAACAATTCAAGTACAAACGAATTAAGAAAAGCATTCGTTCTCATCGGGAAGTTTGATATATTATCCTATTTAATTACTATAAATTATAATAATTACAAGTAAAATGATTTTCCATTTAACGTTAAATGTTTAATCACGTCCCCATTTCATAAGATTTATGCGGTCGGCGGTGCAATCGGGCGCGGATCGGGACCGGGCGCGGCACGAGCGAAACTCTTATCTGATCAAATTTGAAGTCCACCTTGTATTAACAAGCCATTTGGATAGGAAATCTGCGAAATTGTGGATATCTCGGCTTTGTTACGGAACTGTACTTTTAGTAACACGACGTTGATTAGAATTTTGACGTATAACACAATAAATGGTAAGATTCTGAGCAGGGAAAAGTTTGAAATAAGCCAATCCCATTTATATACAATAACTTTGAATTAGAAAATAAAGTTACTTGAAGAATGTCGTTTTTATAATAATATATCTGCGGTAGTGTAATCAGAAAGCAAGTGGCCGGCATTTGTTTTTTAGACAATTGTTCAAACATTATATAATTTTGTGTAATGATGCCACCCACGATACAAGATTTGAATAATTTGTATTTATTGCTTATAGAATGCGTCCTATTCTTTCAAGGGCTGTAATAAAGCAATAAATGCCAGTCACCTTTTGCCTCATTACTGTTCTAAAATTAGGAAGTCAATGTCTTGGAAAATTCTGGAATCAACGATACCGATGGGTGAAGCAATTGAACTGTCGGATCACAGCCTTAAAATATTGCAAGTTCCATTTTCACAGACAAACACACACCCGTTTTAATATTTTTTGAAAATGACCTGCGTTGATTCTTTTGGTTATTGATTAACGTACCTACGACAGGAAGTAAAATGTGAGGCAATAAGCAACAAAACGAAACAAAATAGACCACAACAAAGGACATTTCCATCAATTCGCATGGAGAAAAACAACGCATATAGTAAATGGTGGACGATCATGCAATTTATAACAGTAAGACCGGTGGCATTGAACCCGCGAGCACACGGAAGGCGGGCCGTACGATATGATTGCCTACTCGGTCATCATCATTAATCATTATTCGCTTTGTACAATAACCGGCATCGCTAGGGCGGTGAAAGCAACGCTCCGATTCAACCGGGCGCCTTTTTCGTGTTTTAGAAGCAATCAATCTAGAGTTCATTAGGCAGATGCTGGGACAACTGACGCTGCTTAATTTATTCGCAGTACGAAATCACTTGGACTAGGCGGGACTCCAGATTGATTGATTTGGTACTGGGTTGGTTTTCAAAGTTTTTCTTCACATACAAAATGATTATGTGGCACCTGATTGTTAATTTAGATTTAATATTGTATAACAAGAAGATGGTTAGATGCATGTCCACCCGACTCTTCTTACAGCTTTAGCCAAAGGTTTCGTAGATGAATTAGCAATCTTGGGCACCGCTATTGGTACAACAGATTTCCACTGGAACCTATTGGAGGGCGACCTATACCTTTAAACGCTGATAATTTTGTCAAAATAAATCGCTTAAAGTTCCCGCTACATCCCATCACACAGGCTGCAATAACCGCGGTACCCGGTAGCGTGGACATGCGCATGCGCAGCTTTTGTTAATGATGCGCAGCGCGCCTCGTGAATTTATGCGAAATGCTATCGCGTCGTAAAATTTAACGCCATATCATAAAGCAAATTAATTGTGAGGCGTAAAGACAAACTACTTCAATTAATGGAAATTTTCGGCTTCAGTATGAAAGTCTTTAAAAGCGAATTCTTAAATAAAAAAGCTACAGCCAAAATATGTGGCGATATTAAAAGCATCGCGTATTCATAGAGACTGGAAATGTCAATGGTCGGTAAACAAAATTAATCCTAATTACTAAGTTACACGCTTCCCTCAATACCAATTTAATCTCCGAATATCTCCTAATCTGTTCTTAACGTTTATTTAATAAAATAACCTTCCACAGGCATTGCTCTTTCATCCTCCATCTGTTATCCTCAACAGCCGACAACGAACTTACTACTTCTCCGGTTCCCGTAGGTGTTTATGGGCGCCGGGAACCACTTCAAATACACTCCGGACCATCAACTTTATCTAAATCGGTGGGGCCGTTACAAATAATTACACAATTAAAAATACACGTAGCCCGTTTAACAGCATCCTATCAAACACGGTCCAGTTAAAACCCATTAAAATATCAAATTTCATCCAAATTAGAGGGCATTATCGCTCCCGTATGCCCTGAGAGTCACCTTCCATAATTACCTCCTTATCTTTCGCATTTAGATCCGGGTAAAAGGTCAGAATTAGAATTTAAAATTAAAACTATAAACAACAGGTCAAACCATTAAGCTACCACATTTCATCAGTCTATCGCCGCGGCGTCACTGGCAGCGAGGCGAAACCATCGATCCTCATAATTGATGCATTTTGTATTTTCTTTCAATTGAATACAGAACCAGAGTTAGAGAAACCTGTAAACGATACAAGAAAGCACAAACCGCAGGTCAATCGTTTCTGGACCTTGTCAGTTACAAATGGTAGGCAGGGAGATCTTGATAGTCGAGGTAATAATGAAGACTTTCGTTTTTTACACTTTACTATTTATCATGTATGCAAATTAGTCAGTTTTGTATTGAATAATGTCTGGTAGTCTTGGATTTGGATAACGGCTTATTTGCTGTCGTGCGGTATGTGATTTATTTTACATTTTAATATGCGCAATTCGTTACATGGTCAATCTTATCCGGAGTTTGAAAGTATGGTACCACGTTTATGTTTAAGCGAAACTGTGTGGGTATTAAAGTTTCACAATTAGAAGATTTTCATATTTACCCATACAATTATTTTAGTAGAAGGAAAGTTACACCTTTGAACTACCGATTGAAACAGCAATGTTCCAAAAGTGAAGACACAGTAAGCTCTTCAGTAATTACGCTGAATGCATAGAGAAAAAAAACTTTACAGATGTATTGGTGCCAGTAGACATCCCACAACTCGTTTGGCAGTGGCATCTTTCATAAACCCACAGCAACAAGAATCCAGTATGCACGCGCCGCTCAAACAAACGACTCTTAAATCCAGCACAGAAGTCGAAACAATAATTTTAAAACCAACAAGAAGCCTAATTACAAGCACGCCAAGACCAAAAGGTCTTACAACGCATACATATCTCATCTACAATAAGACATTTACTTAACGCAACTACCACCGCATATTCAGAAACCGGCTCCCGTAGACCGTATGAGATGAAACATCGTCATCTCTTTCACCATCATTAAACTCAGTGCAAAAGAAAGAGACAGAACCACCGACACGGTAATTAAAACTCACACGTATAAGTAATTAATAAACAATCCGAGTATTTAAGGTTCCGAAGCGGCTAATAAATATACATGTGTGTGGGTATTCAAATCATGTACCGTTGGAATTTCTAAACGTTTGTAGGAAATATTTTAATTGTAATAAATTTTGATTAAATATCAACCGATTGGTAATTTGTTGGTATTTTTAAGTTGGAAATGGTTGACATTTCATTCATGTCGAGGCGGATGAATGTGTAGATACGACAGCAACATCGGCCACGCAACATGTTTAATCAGACGTCGACTTAAATTATGTTATGTTGTGTGCGCGAGTGGAACATGTTCGTGAGTTTACTTAAGACGGAAATAATAAACTAAATGTTATGACAATTCCACGTCGTATTAAAAAAAATAGATGTCGATCTTTAACTAGACTGGATGAAGTAGATAACCATATCGAGAGATGACGAGAAAAGTATAACGGGATATTATGAAATAAGACAGGGAACGAAACCCCGAGAAAAGACCAATGATTATCTCAAAATGCAGAACATGTAAAAAAGAAGTACTGATGTCTGCCTTGCATCCCATAGGGGTAAGCAGAAACGGATTCTCATTTTCCCGTTCCCATATCAATTTCACTTCATCCACTTTCATCTGACGCATCCTGATCGATTCAGGGTATTACTTACAGCATTCATTTATTAATATTTATCCTATTCACTCCGGAATTCGTGTACAAAAAACATACAAAACCGTAGAAAAATTCCGATCGGAGCAAAAACAGCGCGACTGAAATCCCCTCTGAAGCTTCGCGCCATCATTATAAGACCAAAAAGAACTACACCCACAGACGTAATACGATATCGGGCACGCATTTATCTGTTTCGTTTCATGAGCCAACGACTCGGATAGTATGACACTATCCCATGAGACACTGCAACAGGCAAAAACCAATCTTATCTTTACCCAGTAGAATTCAAAATTGAACAGGGAAGCTAAAGCTTTTAGAACGCAATGCATGTAAAATAAGAAGTAAGGGAGTACGCTAAGCGGTTAAGACATAAACCCAATATGTCCACAGATATGCGACTTATATTTTTTAATTTAACAGAAGATTCTATCGCGGATGTTAGCTGTAAGTTAGATATTGGATTACAATTTGGAATAAATTTGGCAGTTGAATTTGGAGGAATCGTGACTATGAGCTTTACTCTCATCTCATACGGGCCGATGTTAATACTAATTTCTGCGAGACCACTAATAGGAGCAGTTGGAAAGTTGGAGTGGATGGTGTGGTAAATGATTGCTTCATCATAACGAGTTATTTGGTAATAAATACCTGAAATATGCTTTACAGCTGGAAATTGCACTGATGCAATATCATAAAAATACATATGAAAGTTAATTATTTTCTCACAAGGCGGCATATTAAAATAATCACTATTAATTATAGTAAACAACCAATACAAGGCAATAAACTCTACGAAAAATTACCTTAACTCATCCAAACACTCAAAAATTTTATACAAATAATTATCATTTTTATTTTTAAAGCGTAACAAATCACATCCCTGTTTATGACTTGTAAATTAAACTTTATTGAATCTTAATAAAAGCTATTATTTAATAAATAGATATTCCCTTTGTTCCGTAATGGGTATTTACAGCAGGGGTCCGAAATAAAACGTGGACGGTCTAAATTGTTGATAGTTTGATACGACGACAATAAATATTAACGTTTGAATAATGACAATAACATTATGACAATTAATTTTAACGTTTCTTACTTTTAGATGCCTGTGTGAAGGGTTTACATATTATTTAGTATTTGTTTTGTTTTGATCACTTAAAATTGATAAATAAATTTTGGACCCTCCATATGTTTTTGTCTCGTGAAGAACAAGTTATACATTTTTGTAAGTGAACGTAAAGGGATTTAATAGTAAATTCAATATTGCAGTATTAATAATGCACCCATTTTCCTTATTAATTTGCAATTTGTTTTTATGGATGGGTCTCGTTTTTGCAAATGCGGTATAAGATTTTTTAAAGCCGAAAACTTACAGTTGAGTATGTTAGTTTTTATTGTGACACGTCGAAATCGTGAGAGTTCCGGCACAATGAAACCCGCCAAGATCCGCTAAACTAAGGATGTGATGCAATGCTGGACACGGCTCTTTTCATTTTTATGGATTCAACTTTATAAAAAAAGATTATGAAATAAATTAATATGAGCCGAGGTAACCATTTAGTTAATGAATAAGTTTTATACATATAAATCTTTTTTAACTGGTGTCACTGTCTTTTGATGTAAACTTGGGTTGTATAAACTTATTATGAACTTGTACATATTTTTAAAATACATTATTTGAATATGTTTAAAGACAGCTAATGGATTTTAAAGATATTTTTGGATAATTTACGATTCTTATTTTTATACTCAACTTAAGTTATTAGTTTGCAAATTGACATTAAAACACTCGTTAAAATCTAGTAAAAGTGTAAACAGGTGTAATCTGGTTTTTGTTATTACATTAGCGAAATATATTAGCAACTAAGATATTATCTTTATTGCGGTATATGTTTGGTATTTAGTATGAAAATCGTTTATATTTCGAAGTGCAAGTGAGTGGTAGTGAGCGTGGCCTGGCCGTGCGAACATCACAGGCGTTTTTATCGTCTATCATTAGCTAACAATTAATGAAGCAACGTCGGCGCACCGCGGTGACGTACAACACTGATCCCCGCTCAATATACTAACTTAAAGCGAATTTATTGTGTGTGTTCTCTTGTACCTGAATGGGTTTTCTTTTGATATAAAACAGTGGTCTGAAACACTAACTAGGTGGACTGGTTAACAATAAAACCGTAATTATTCTTTAATTACTAGTTTTCCGCGCATTTTTTTAATACTTCTAAGTTCTAACTTGATGCCTTGGTATAGAAGAAACAAATAAACAATTGATAGTTAAATGTGAAGTTTATTACCCTAAACATGTTTCTAACACAAAAATATAACCTAAATGTGACTAAAAACAATAAATGTAATAAACAATTTCCCGCCTTTCCGTCATCGCTTGACGTCGTCAGGCCATTGACTCGGCCGCGTCGTTTTGTAATTAACGCCCGATCCATCGCCGACCGTGATGATATTGCATCGAAAAACAATACGAATGTAGATATTATTAGCTTATTACTTCCATATCGGTCAATTATCACATTCTTTTGTCAAACTTTTTACACATAACAAAATGGCGAAAGGAATTTCACTGCAAAAGGGCGCACTTCAAATAATGATTATCAATAGGTACTTTCGATTTAAAGTCTTATGTGCATGTAAAAGAGTATGTTTTTAATTAACAATATTTTGTTTGATCGATCGATCGGCCGCAGGCTTGCGGCCCGGGACGTCTGGCTAATTGGGACGTCCATATTTTGACAACCGAATTATACGGGACGGGTCCGAGACAACCAATTAAAATGTATTAACACAAAATTTAAGAAAATTAATACCAATACATACGAGTGTTTTCCTCAATGTTATTTAATTATTTATTATACAAGTATTTTATTGGAAGCATTTTTTATTTCTGTCTTTTATATGGCAAAACGACGGCATGGCACCTGGTGTTGCCAAATAAAGTTTCTCTCAGCAATCGACTAAAAGTCACTTAAACAGCTTAGGTTATTAAGGAGGCACGCGTGGGTCCGGAAGCCAATCATGAATCAGCCCTTTAAAAATTATGGCTGCTTAAATTCCTTTGGTTTATACGAGAATTGGGCAAGACAGTGACAACAATTCACCTGATTGCCAGTGCAATCCAAATGGAATATCCATTGGCGTTTTCGTTTGAAGCCGAACATAAACTTACCGCAAAACGCAAGCCACTTGCAGGGATTGTGCGCTACAAATGGCTATACTGGTGGATACGAATATCATACTAGAAGGCAGACCAGGCTCTGTGGCGTACAATGGGAGAGGTCTATGCCCAGCTGTGGACTGCAACGGGCTGATGATGATGACTAAACGGTAGAATATTCTCTGATTCTAAGGACTCACCTCAACGCGCACTCGTCGACGTCGGTCTCGCACAGCGTGCCGGTGAAGGTGGGCGGGCACTCGCACGTGTATGAATTGAGTCCGTCCACGCAAGTGGCGCCGTTCTGGCACAGGTGGCCTGGGCAGTCGTCGATGTCGATCTCGCAGTTCTGTCCGCGGTATCCTGGTGGGAAGATGAGTTGGTTAATTGTTGTAAAGCAATAAATTGGAAACATAACGCTAGTGAGGGTCTGGGACTTAATGTACAAATTAGGCGTAGTGTGAGGGAACTAAAAAAATAGACAATCGAATAATTATGCTCAACAAAGTTTATCTAAGATAGGATACAGTTCATGCGACATCTTTTAGGCCACACAGAGTGGATTGGTCGATCTGGGAATCGAATTCAGGAACTCATCATTCATATACTCGATTTATTTCCGCATTTAGAAAGCAGGAAACGAATCATTATACGCGCCAAAGTCTACTGTCAAAATCACCAGCGGATATTATTTAACAACAAGCCATTACACGCTAGAATATTTAATTAGCTCACATGTATGATTGGCAAAAAACTGTTCCGAATAAAAGTACTAATTATATTCTTATGAATCATCACTGTGAGAGATTGTTAGTTTGATAGTTCCCAAACTAATTAATGTTTTGAGCGTTTAAAAAATTTACTACATTGTTGACACCGCGCCATATGCTATTGGCACTTGAAAACCAGCCTTAGAATATGCCTATTTCTGGGACCATTAAATATTCATAGAAGCTCGTTCTTAATGGATATTTTTTTCTGTTGTTATTTAGGTTACATGATCATGGCAGATGTGAAATAAGTTCGATAAACTTTACGATGTAAATATTATTTTTTTAATAAATACATATATTCTTAAATTAATATTTGATGGTATTTTGCAAAATCCGTCCAATTTTGAACAACACTGAAGGGAAAAATATAACTTTTTCCTCCTTAATTAAATATAAAATATCTGACAACGACCCTTACACGATTATTTGTAGAACAACATTATTTCCAGACTCATACATTACTCGCGCCACCACACGCACACAATCCCCATTCATTAACAATCAACAACTCGTCTCAACATTGATCAAACACATCAACAAAACGCATCAGAAGTGTCGAAGCAGCCAACAGAGGGCACTGTTCGCGATCGATTAGCAAGTCTTAACTCCCGGTCCATTACCTTCATTGAGTCTGTTCCCACGGGCACATGTGCGCATGTTTACATACGGTTTAAATCATTCGTCAGTTTTTTTGCGAAGCGTAAATATTTTGGATGAGCGTATTTATGGGTCCATGTGTGCGGGTTTGATGGCCTTTGAGTTGTAGGCGGGTATATATTTTGGAGTAGTAAAAATTATTGTTTTTTTAGGCCAAATTTTATGCTATATCCGGTTAAACTTTTTTGGTATATGATAACTATTTTATTCTTCAATTGTTAGTCCCGAATTCTTCTCTCATAATGTATTCAACCATTCAATTTACGGTGAAAGTACAAAAAAAGTTCAAATAAAAAAATACACGCATATTAATTATCTACTGGATATTGATTACAAAAATTACAAAAGAATTGGACATAGACTCCTACACATAAATTATACTACAATATAACACATCAGTGTGGAAAAGCATAGGAAATACGTCAAAGGTAAAATGAAGGCAGTCATAAATATGTCGCGAAGATTTGTGGCACCAACTTTATCACCAATTAACATCGGGCGAGACTCTATGGGAACGTAACAAACACACCGAGCAATCAATGTTAGCCAACTAATATAATAAATCAGATATTTGTGTATTTGTTGATCAAGAACAAACGGCTGTATGGGACCGAAAAGTTATAATTGACAGTAGGAATATGTTTTATAAATGAACAATAATAAATTGTTGCGTTTAATACAAGTAACAAAATTAACATTTATTTTAGCATGGGGTATGTTTATTCATACTCAGTAATATTCCAATAAAATATTCCAAAATTTAGTGTACAAATACTGCGCACAATGCACAAATAGCTCAGCTTTTTAACATGAAACAAAACCACTTCTAGTTCTCTTAGTGCTTCGAATCAATTGAAAATATATTAAAATAATCTAATCTCAAAGCATTTCTATTATCCCGGCGTGTACATTAACCGACCACGATCCAAACATTTAGTTTGGTCAAGTCCAAAATTATGCTGAGCAAATTCCCCGGGGAGTTATATTTACCCATGAATAGTCGATTGGATTCATCCAAACAGTTTCTAACTGTGGAATTTAAATTAACAATATTGACATCAAGTGTGAGACTCCCATCTCCCTTGATTCCCATTGGCATGAGAATATTAATTATCGATAAAGATAAATCTTCATTAGTCCGAGCGCCGAAAACGCATGAAAATTATTCAAATGCGTTTTTGTGATGGGACGACACTAGTTATCCTATTTAAACTAACTTACTACATTACATTACACTTTATTACATTACAATGGGCAAGTTAAAATATTGGGACATAAAATAAAATATGCAAATATTGTTTAGAGAGCTTTTCAAATATTATCGTTGAAATAAAAAACAGAGATTTACACACACAAATGTCACTGTTATAAAATCTGATAAGCTTAATTTTATGGTATCTCGAATTTTTGCATATATTCGCGAAAATAAAATTTATTAGGCATGTTTTTAGGCAAATAAACCGGATCGAAACTAGAATCATAAATGCTAAAAAGCAAAAAAGAAAATATTTTTACATTATAATTATATTCATCTAATTCAGCATTTTTTTACGTTTCTGCAATATTTTTTAACTAAACGCATTCAATTGCCGGGCATGGATCGGTTTAACTTTGATCCACTACAATAGACAATTAAATACAACATTTTTAAAACTTCTTATGGTTACTTTGGTAATGCTACAACAGCCAAATATCCGCGACCCCTTCAAGTCACCCGGCATGAGGCGTTATAAAACAAATATTTTATTTTATACTCGCAAAACGACATTAAAGACATCCTAATTACACTACAACGGTCGTCTTATAGAACTCACTTATCCCTTACACGGAAGCTTTTAAAGCCATTGCCGTATTCTCGAGCAGATGTCAACTTAATATATCCACCATGTGATACTAATCTACACGAATATATAAAGCTAAAGAGTTTGTTTGTTTGAACGCGCTAATATCACAAACTACTGGTTTGACTTGAAAAAATATTTTTGTAATGGATAATCCATTTATCAAGGAAGGTTATTGGGTACTTTAATTTTAAAAAAATATAGCAAGACTTTCTACCCGGGATATATTTTCAACTCAGGCGGAGTTGCAAGCAATACTTATAGGTTTTTATTAAGGGATCATCTTGTATAACAACTTATTTAGAGGAAATCATATTCAATGCTCATTAATTAATGGAATGCGATATAGAAAGTGATTTAACTTGATTTACCCATTTTATCGTTTTATCTGGTCAATCATGAATCTCTGGGATCACTGACGTTTCCCACAAATATATCTGCTGATTAATAACTTTTTTAGAAACCATTAATAGCATGCTTTATTCGGAATTAAATTCATGATCACTTTATGTTACCTTTGTTATCTTTTGGTGTATGTATTAAAGGTATCTGACATTTTGAATAAGACGTCATATTAGAAACATTTAACTAGAAATTTTGTTTTGTTCATTCTGTAACGTGTCTTCTAAACTCTTACAACAAGCCAAAATAAAATTTATGCATAAAAGAAATAACTATAGTTACTTAAAGTTCTCATCCGGGATTCAAATCCTTGCACAGAGCCAAATATTTATTTCTAAGCTACAAGCGCCCGACTGACAATATAATTACAAGTAACATTAAGAGGCAATAAACAAATATGTCCACGCTGCATGTTAATGAAGTGGCCTTCAGTTCCCACACTTGGGAGAGAGCGTGACGTCACCGGTCTATTTAAGTAACTGACAGATCGATATGTCCCCACGTTCGACCATTGGCGGATATTTCTCAGGGCTGTCGCTGCTAATTGAGTGCTGCGAGTTATTTTAGTTGCTGGTTCTTTGGGAACAGAGGGTGGTGATTGGTAAAGCACTTAAAATTACTATTAGTGTAAAATATTTCCGAAGTTCCTGTTTCAGCCTTGTGTGATTCATGATCGAGTGTGGGAATTTTCAAGTAACATTTGCTGATAATTTCTAATCCTACTGCTTGGACTCGATTTATCATCGCGCATCGTGGTCACTCTACATTGTTCCAATAAATCACACGAACAAGGCAATAAAAATTATTAATAATTACGTTACGTTACCTAAATTGTAGAAAGTTATTATAAAATTCCCAGAAATTGCATCCAAAAGAATATCTAAAAGCGGAAACAATCACCTTAAAATATGATTAAGCGTCAATTTATAAAAATAATCTGATCAATTTTGTTTTTTTATGTAGCTGTTTCACGAAAGCCGGCAGCACGATTACGGAGCGATTACCTCGACAGAAGCTAAAGCAAACAATTTCCCAGCACTTTCAACCGGCGGCACATTTCTCACTAGCTTTCGCAACAGTTCACCACCATGTTGCAACTCCGCAATGAAGCTAATGAATCCTAGGCGGCGGACTACATAAAAATTGTTGTGTAATACGTTTCGACACTTGGAATTACGAACAAAGTGCTGTGTGACTTTTTATCGCTTGAAAATTACCTATTAAAGGTAATGTTTTAATATCCGTGGAGCATCGGCTGAGTGTGTGAAGTGCATTGCAAATTACACAGCTAACTTCACATTTTTGTAAAAAAAAAAAATACTATGCCATTACTATACTGCTTTGGCTTAGCAACAGCTTCAAATTCAAAAATGGCAACTAAATGTGACATTTTAATCATTAAGGAAGAAAGTACTTGAAACTATTCTATATCCACGCTGGATTAGAATCAATGAAGTTAAATGTTGTCCTTATATAATAATTCGTATTATTTGCAAAAACTTGATATAGGCACTTAATAATTCCTGATATGGTTAAAACAAAAGAAACTTCCGTGTGATCAAAATCCTATAGCTCATAAAACCATTTATAATCAAACAAAATAACATATTCTTGAACTCTCATCACATAAATAAGCACAGAATCGGTTAATGTTTAAGTCAGAAAACAAGTTTGATAATATAGTTTCTCCGCTGTTGGTCCGGTTAAACAAATTAGCGACGTGATAGCCAGTGTTACGCAACTTTAAATCTTATATCATTATTAATTGAGCGATTTTATCAGTAAATCCTCTTATCTGCCTACGCATATGATTGACTGTGCGAATTGATTGAATAAGTCGTATAATGTTGCAAGCAAAGCGGCGCATGATACTAAACGTTTTATTGGAAACAAAATTCGTAAAAAAACAGGTTTCTAAACTCCTGTCACATTCTTTGCTTTGCATATTTCGTAAATATTTTATTTTTCACTTCAAAGTCGTGCAAAAGTGTGACTATAGTTAATTTGCTACATCAAAACCTAATCTTAACAAGCACTCATTAAACAGTTTAAAAACATGAACATCACTATCCCGAGTGACCATTAAACCTACGCGCCAACATGTTAGCGTAGATTCAGACAGATTTACAGATGCTATCTGCATCGTTACTCAAACTCATGTTGTTTATTTGTATACGTGTGTATAAATACAACGGGGCCATTTTAATGCAATGTTGACTCAACTATAAATATGGGTATAAACATTAACAACGTCGAGCCTAAGCGCAGCTTTCGAACTGGCTGGTCGTGCCCGCCCCGGGCCACGGTCGACTTTCAGACCCAGACTATGAAATAAATCAGACATGAAACGCGACCATTCATTACCTTCATATCTACGCGCTCAGAGGAATGCGGCTCACACTTTCGCACTATGCAAACGATGAGTTTACTTAAATTGAAAACTATTTTATTGCAGTGGGAAAGTTATTTCCACTGTCGTTACAGCATTACATATTTTACACGGTAATGGTGAAGATAAAATAATTATTTATATAATGTATGTGCATTTGAAATTTTGTATTTTATTTATGCGGTTCCGATACGGAGTGCACGAATTTATGACGTGACTTCTCCGCTTATTTGTAAAAGATTATTAATGTTATTAACATTTAAATCTAATAATATTGGTATATCTTAAGCTACTTTAAATATATTTGCGTAGATAATGTTGCAGGTTTTTTAAATGGCCAGGTAATGTAGGTATAATTTCGCGCTCTTGTAGAGTCTGTAATTTATTTAATCACGGCAAGGCTCATACTAAGCTAATGTTAGTGAACTATTAAAGTATATTGAGTTTGTTTCTAGATGTAACAATAGATAGAGTTAAAGCCAATTTGAAATAATACAAACGCGAGAATATGTTTGTTTATAACAATCTGACGTGATTGAGTGTTCAACGTGCTTTATCTCTATTAGAAGTGGATTCAAATTCAAAATAGAATTTTATTTATTTTGAATATGTTAACAAATTTACATACGATAACTAATTAATTAGTTAGAATTAAGGAAGGATTTTTTGTTACTGGAGTGGCAAAGTATTTATTGTTAATTCATTTTATTAAAGGTCGCCTTTGAAACATTTGAGAGTGGATCACAATCACTAGTGGACATGTGACAGAGAATTAATAAAATAAAATTTTATAAGTATTTACAAATGTATAATGATTAACACTAAATATTAAACACATTAAAATGTCCAGGTTTATTAAGTAGTGGCGACATGGCGACATTAATTGAAATACCATATACAGTGTCAGCAGATCATAAACTAAAAACCATTAAATATTACATTAATATTTTAATACGTCCATAGAATCTTATGACACTGATATTTTTATTATTTTGTTTTTTTTTGCGAATATTCCCTCATTTTCCTTCACTTGTATCGTAGTTCAATATCGTCTCACTTCTACAAACTTGTCTTGAAATCCAATAAAATTTAAACATTAACTGCTTGGTCTACACGCACCAAACCACTCCATCGAACACAAGCGAAGCAAGGATTCAAAATGGTTTTTGCCATTAGACCTCAGGCTAAATTGGTATTCGTAAAATGTATGCTAGATGATTCTATGTGATTGTTTGCGAGTATTGACTGGGTTATATTTATGGGTGATATTTATATTTTATGTATAATGCAATTGACACATCATATTTTAAAATCAATGGGCACATTTAATGTGTTCTGCAATACAATCATAGATATATTTATTGTATGTTATCTATCATCTGATAGTATTTAAATAGGTTTTGTGTGAAGGTGTAATTATTTAAACTTGATTTAGTTGTTGTAGAGCGATAAAAACATTTGTAGATTTTGATACCACAGTTCGCATAGCTTACGTAGATTATGAACGAATTTGCCATTTGGATATTTATTTGTTTTTTTTTTTATTATTTTCGATCGATGGGAATTTGCCAATGGTTAACAATTTATAATGCTTGAACCTGATAATGATCCCATTATTTTGATACCATCCATGTCTAGTCGTGTAATAATAATAAACATGGAACAATTTAGATAATCGTCAATTTAGGATATAAAATAGCTTAAATAATTTCATTAAAACGTCTATGTCTAGTTCAATATACCGCAATGAAAATGACAGAGGACATATTATGTATAACCATTTCCTAGTTTCCACAGTAAAATGACAAACAACAAGATATTATTAACTTGCTCAGCCACAAAGAAATTGCTGAGACTTCTTACTGTAATACGAAGGGAATCAGACGTCAAGTGAATTATTAAAACCATTTTTATACTAGCTCTGTTTTTATACTTAAAGTGAATACAATGCAGCTTATATAAAGATCCACCAGTGATAGATGGTTTCCATGCCCCATTTACAACAAAAAAAATATTAAACAATGAAAGACTTTTCTAACATTCGATGTTGTTGGTTACACGCCGGCTATGAAATGAGAGGCCGCGGGTTCGATCCCCGCACCGAAACAAATATTAGTGTGTTCCACAGGTATTTATTTCGAGTCTAACCTAAGTGCATTTTTTAATTAAATTAATAGGTCTACACAAAATAATTGCGTCGTTATACTAGAAACTAGTTCAATACCCCTTACATAAAATTGTGTATCTTGTGTACCGTGAAGTCCCAAATTCGATATGTGTGAATAAGTGCTGTACACGCATCATTTTAATTTCTTTACGTAAGATCAAAATCTACACTCCCCTCTATGGAATTATCATACATAATCGTCACGCCTGTATCCCATAGGGGTAGGCAGAGACTATGGATCGCCACTTTGCTCGATCCTGACATACTTATTAAAATTACTTATTGGAATTATCATGTATCTTTTAATACCTTTGTTCTACTCCAAGTTTACTTCTATGGGTATCATCTGTGCTTTGACTCACACAAACTCTAACAAATACTTCCTAAGTACGTGGAACTAGCTACACACGACGACGCACGAGTGGTCACTACAAACCATTAACATTGTGAGCAACTCCGAGTATGGAAACTTGACTGACGTGGAGAATCGCACCAAGCTATTTAACCGTATAAATATGAACTCGGATAACTTTTACACTTAATACCTTTATCGTTGGCCGGAGGTGTGCACGGCCCACGCGTCGCGTTTTAGGAACAAAAGCGTGATATTGTTAAAGGCTATTAATCATGCATGTACTTGATAGTTTACCTCTGGTGTTGTCTGGTTGATGTATTGCGGTTATTACTCACTAACTCTAGGCTATGATTGTGTAAATTAATTACCAATAACGGAGGATTAAACTTAACAACAGAAACGTGTTTGCTTGCAGGTCAAAGTTATAAAAGATTTTTATAAGGCCAATCCATGTAACCGCGGTTGTATGATAAAATCGGAATAAAAATTAGATTTTGACATTTGCACAACTCGAACAAAATAAAAATCACTTACCAGGTGGACAATCACACTCGTATCTAAGCGGATCGAGCGGGGTACACCTTCCATCATGAAGACACGGCGAGGGTTCACAGGGCACATACTCCGCATCACAATCTCGTCCCGTGTACCCTGGCTCGCACACACACGTGTAGGAGCCGTGGGTGTTGAAGCACCTGCCGTGGTGGCAGGGCCCCGAGCCGCTGGAGCACTCCACCACGTCCTCGGTGCACCTGGAGCCAGTGAAGCCGGGGGGACAGGCGCAGGAGTAGCCAGCTGTTGTAGTGTTGTCGGCCACGCAGCGCCCGCCGTTGCGGCAGGGTTGGGACGCGCAATGGTCTTCGTGGGAGCATTCGTCACCTGTTGACAATAGTACGTTAAATAAAATATAGAAAAATGTATTTTAGGTAATAGTGTTATTATTACAAGGGAAGATTAGGGGCTAGTCGGTTGGTTGTAAAATAAACATGCCAAAAGTTTATGGGTACATTTACGAACGCATAAAAGGCGTGAGGGTAGTTAATGTCTTTATTAGGCTACAAAAAATATTTTAATTTATCAAACAAGAAAACAAGAATGAATTTGAAATAAAAGGAATTCTTACGGATTTTATCGCAAATTTGATAAAAATTTTACATATTTTAATTTCCGGATAAAATCCGTAAGAATTCGTTTTATTACAATGTATAACACTCGCCTAAATCTAAGAAACCATTAAGCCTGAATTTTATATTCATGCAACCTAAAGGTCAAACCGTCCACATACGAACAATATAATTCCTTACATTCTGAACCCGAAGCCCTTTCCAGCCACAAAGTATGATGCTAAACTAATTTCACATAGATACGTGGGTCAAAGACCCCGTCCATATAAGATATAGAAACAGGAATCGATGTGAAACAACGGACGGTATTAACATGTTTTTGCATATACAATGTAATAAAACAGTTCCAAAACTCGTTCTAATGTCTCATCTTCTCCGTATGTGTAGTAACGTGCTTGTCTTTTATAGAACTATTATTTCTTATTGTTTTAGAGCAGTTCGTTTTGTGTAGTCTTTTATTTGGTTTTATTGCAATATTTAGATTTAAATTGGAAGCTATTGTATAATGCGTCAAAATTGTCTCGCATTGTCTTATTTCTGTTTAGGTAGTAAATTCGTGTGCACATTTCGAATTAGTTGCAATCAAAACATAAAAGCATATTCCGATACCGGGAATCGAACCAGAGCTTGTCCAGCCAAATTTCCACACTATATAATTTTTAAATACTCATAATTTTTTAAAGTTTTATCTATAAAGACGATATTAAACAATCGCAGTCGCGGTCGAAACTATATTCCAATACAAAAACAAAGTTATTTACATAATCAGCCGTTATCACAGCATAATGTATACGGCGGAGCGGGCGGGCGGTGTCGACGCCTACTTTTCGTTACATTTCCCACCATAAATCCCATTTTATTGCCATCTCTGGTGTTTTCCATACATACTTTGTATTGGACACGTGTTTTGACAAAGTCCCAGATTTTAGTGAACAGGAAAAATAAATTAAGCTATGCATAATAAACATTAACCAAAATAACTGCATTAGTAGAATACTTTGACGCAGTTATTAATTGGAAACGTCGTTCGTTCTTAAGGTTGGATAAGGGAAAACCGACGATTCACTATCATTTATCGTTTATTATTGGTTATCACTAAGCCCCTGGTAAACTCATTGACTCAAAGAAACCACTCAATATAGGCAAATAAATACGCCATGACACTTTCCTATGAAGATCTACTTATAAAATGGTATCAAAAAGTAGTTTTTTTCTGTTATCCACAACACAACACCCTAAAGTACACGTGTTTATCTGTTGGATGTTTTTTTTTTTTTTTGATAATTGAATGAAGTGCACAACAATTATTTTTATAACTTCCATAAAGAACATGTCAGATGTACCAACGATGAGTAACAGTCCAAAAACTCGGCCTGATTGGACGAAACTAGCTCAATTAATGTTGCCACTACATCTTCGATATGCAAGCTAACAATTCTCTTTGTTGATGTTTCATTCATTCGTTTCGCTTTGTTACTGAACTATAGTTTTATTGTTATAGATGGGGTTTATCGCGTACAAGTGGTTTGTTTCTTCAAAATACTTGAAGGTCCTAGTGATATGCAGAAGGACTAAGTATGTTTTAATGAGCACTCAGTTACGGACTTTTTATAGAACACTAATAATTTTAGACTTTTTATCATTATGACACACCGAAAGTTCACCGCTGAATTAATACATCTTCCATAGTGACAAAAATCTACGCAATGATTATAGAACAACACCATAAAAAATATGCCTTCACGGTGCAAAGAATTTAAACGGATTAAATTTCATTCCAACAAGAGAATGTACAAATAATTGTAATTAATATGCATTTTAACGCTAAGGTCGGCTTGTTAGATGATATCACAGTTAATGAAGTCGAAAATGTTGTTATCAATGGTGCATTGAGATAACTGTGCCGTTGTATATCCTAGTTAGCACCTCCGCCGACAATTATCGTGAAATTGAAAATTAAATTATGAAACGTGTACCCAATCTAATGAGTTATACGTTCTGCTTGGAGTAACTAAATATTAGTAATTGTAAATTTGACGTTATTAATAATGTTAAATGTCCCGTCATTCCTTAAAATAACTCAATAAAAAAGGTACAAATAATGTGATTCTGTTAGGAAAATCAGTGAACATACATCCAAACAAAGAGCCCCTTTTTTACCTGAAGTCGGTTATTTCTACATAAATTAGCACACATTTGTTTAATTTCTGTTAATGAATTTCTCTTAAAATTACTTTTCTATTACCAAGAACAGCTAATGAGTATAACAATCCACCCAAAAACAAGTGTATCCACTTGTTTTTTTGAAAAACAAACAAATTCGTCACATTCACACGCCAATTTGTAGTATTACATGCTTCTTGTGTGGAATTTGTTAAAAAGTATTACGCGAACGGGCCGCCTCGTCGCCGATGCAGGAAACACACTTAAACTTACTTTCTAAGTACTTTCACAGGCTCCCGTGTGATGCTAATGATCGTTGATAATTTGTACCACTTTATGATTAATTAATCGAAGACAAAACAGTAAAACATTCTTTGTCTTGCACGCGATCGGTAAATATCAAAGGGTTATGAAAGTCGCGACGCTATTTTGATATGTCATGGAATAATTGCACAATGTAATCGATTTTTTGTGGTAAAATACTTTATTGCATCGCTGACAAGTATATGGAATGTGTAAGAATATGCCGTTGTGATTTTCTCGCTTGGTGTAGTATATATGGTAAAAGACAAATTATACCTTTGAGACAGGACTTTCTCCTGTGTGACACAAAACTAGTATCCAATGCAAACGCTTAGTGCGGAATTAATCTAATCGTGCATTAATATTTGTTTAGATAGCGGAAACTCGTGTTTATGATATTATCTTGCAATGATGTATTAACTAATAAATGCACACGATTATACACATATCCTGACTTCATTCATTGATGTTTTAGATGACATCAAAAACTTCTGAGAAATTTTCATCTATTCTTCTCGCAGCTTTTCCTTGCATAGCCATTTTTTTGCAATTGAACAATTTCTTACAGTCTTATTCATACACAGATTTAAAACCTATTTTAGTTATCGAATGTTTTGTCCCTTTCGAACGACTTTAGAGACAGTTTGAGCGAGGAAAACAAAATATTTGATAACTAAAATAGATTTTAAATCAATCTATGAATAAGGCCGTTAAAGTTTTGGACTACAACTCCTATTTTATTCATTACACTTGAGCTACTTCTACGGTTGCTGAGTCAAATGTTGCTCAATAGGGATGTATGATACTTAACATGGGCCTCCACGGACATGTTAAATGCTATGCGAAAAATGCGTAAGTGCTCAAAATGGCGCGCTTGCGAAACCTTAGGCGCGAACGCGTTGCTGATTTTTTCTACAAATACCCTCTTTATGGAGGTGTCTGGTTTAGTTTGATTGGTGTAATAGTAACAGCGGTTAATAGCGCCCTTTTTCACGTGAAATCAGTGTTTAATTTGCCAAAAAAACTTCGCCATTTGATCGTATAAGTAAAAAAATGTACACAACTATTTACAGGCAGTATTTTCACATTAAACTTTGCCATAACCGATCCATTCGCAAAAATAAATAGTAGTAAAACATTTATTTCTTTTAAATACTAATAATATTACTAAACATTTCCTTCTTATCGTACCCTACATCAGAAGCTGTATACTGTATGTCGTTCACACCGTATTCGCTTTCTAAGCCAGTAAACTAAATGACAAGTGGCTCATAAGTTACTCGGTAAGGAGTGTCGAGACTCGGGACTCGGGCCACACAAACTGCTCTGATGCAACGGCAATTATCCAGTTTATTCACACTGGCTATTGAGAGCTTCCGTCGAATAGCAGTGGTTCTAGATTGCTGGCCTTTTTCTAGTAAATCGCGGTGAAAAAATATTCTATGTTTAGCAGTGGACCTCGTTTGTCAATTTTTTTTATTTGCATAGAGCCACATTAACTTATCCGCTACCCGCCTAGGTAAAACGGGTTTATATGTATGTACTTATACACATATAGATTCATTTATTAATAATTCGATAGACACATCGAAAATTTAGATTTGCTTTTAGTTCTTGTCGGAAATCAAAAGGCTGGTGGGATAATCGTATCGATGCAAAGATTTTATTAATCGCTGCCTGTATGTGTTGTTTTAGCTAATAAGAAGATAAATATACAGATAATCAAATGTATCTCAAATTGAAAAACATTCCGTAAGGTTTAATTATTAAAGACATTCATTGGTTGTGTATAAATCATTTTGTAATAATACGAGTATTAACAAGTCGCGCCTTGGGCGTCGGCCATTAGATTTCGCTTTTCTATGGCCTTCTTTTCACGTATGTAAATGTCAGAATTTCAGAACTGGCTTTTATTACTGTTATTCGAATCTTATCTGTTATTTATTGATCGGACAATCTAGTTTGTTCTATATTAGAGACGCAGTGATGTAATTGTACTGGGCATGTTACTGAGAATTCATGCGATGTTATGGAGAACTGAAATCGTTGCTTATATTAGTCATCTTGAGGAAAAATGTTACAGCTTTTTATAGCGATTTTGAACCTGCATTTAGCTTTAGTAAGAACTTTCAATAAAAGATAAGCGTAAAATAATGGTTACGCTTCATCGAATCATTTTTAGTGACAAGATGTTAGAACCATTTTTTATGCATAGAAAAGTAAATAATGACGAATTTAATAAGCAAGATTCAAAATAACACTTTCGTCCACCCCGCTCGAAAACAAAAGTAAACATTGAAATTATTACCTTATGATTTTTGTGGGATTCGGCCAAGGCAATTTTCCAATATTTTTTTAATACCGACACCTAGGTCCATTATTCAGATAATATAAAAAATACTATGAGACTAAAATTTAGTATTTTTATTAATCATCAAGATACCATGGCAACTTAATAAATTGCACATTTCATACGTGATTTGAATATCCTTCATATCTTATTCGCACTATTTCACACGACTATACTCAAGCACGAATTTCTATCGAAAACGTGCTCATGGCGTCATTGTTACTATAGCAATTAATTGCACCTATTTAAATGCAGATTCTTACATTTATCTAAGGGGTAGTGTTGACGTGTCATAGACTTTTACACTATAATGTTTTTGTTACTTTCAGTCCACCAGTCCTTATGCACGTTCTGTGTGTGACTTTATGATTTAAAAAAAACTTTACAGTTTAAAGACTTGTTTGTTTTAGACCATAATAGGTATAACCAAACCCTAATTAACGCAACGGTAATTCTAGGAATTTTAACAGACAGCCAAATGTTGTTAACAAGTCACCAAGTGACCATCTCCTACCGCTATCAAGGGTCCTAATGTTAGACATCGTAGAAACTTTTGTATAAGTATAATTGAGCACTTCAGATAATCACAATCAAATGAATCACTCGAAGATTGCGGACATCCTTAAGCGCAATGCTGAATGTAGAAAAACAATATATCATACAAAGTTTCATCACGTTGAATAATTTATACCCATTGATTGAACAAAGCCATATTATAAATAAATATTTATACATGTTTATTGACCATAATGCCGTAATGCGTTAGCTGGGCTCGCACCTGCCTTGTTACTCATCAGAATGTTAAACGAGATGAACGGACGCTTTACAATTAACTGAGAACATTGATAATATCAGTAAAACACTGGATGATATCACTCGTTTATAATAAACTTTGCACTGAGATCTAATAATATGGCATTTGTTACGATAGTGATCAAGTGTTGTTAACTTACGAAAAACTACTATTTATCTGCCTGTGAGAACCTTACAATTCGTCCTAGACTATAAAACAGTGGTCAGACACCATTTTTAATAGACGTCCCATATTATGGCAAAATAAAATACAGGACCCGCTTGTTTTATTTTTGTCTAATATTATGTTGCTCCGGACCACACACAGTCTTTCGGTCTAAAAGTCTAAGCATGTACGCAGCCGTAATAAGGAAGTTACGTCAAAGTAGACGCTTCAAAGACTTGATGACTGACATTATAATTTTTAAATGAATAATTTTCGTGTTACCTGTGTACCCCGGCGGGCAGTCGCACTCGTAAGTGTCTAGCGAAGTTAGCCGACAGGTGGCGCCGTTCAGACACGGCGCGGAGTCGCAGGCGGCTGGCACGCGGATCTCGCACAGCGACGCGCTGTAGCCGAGCGGGCAGTCGCACGCGAACGACGGTGGCCCACCGCCCGCGCCCGGTCGCACCCGGCACGAGCCGCCGTTCTGGCAGCGCGGGCTCGACTCGCTGTGGCATGGGTTCAGGTGCTGGCAGAACTCGCCCGCGTACCGGGATGTGCAGCTGGAACAAAGAGACATCGGTTAGGATTTGTGAAAAACGTAAACAGTATGAAATTCAAATTAATCGCACAACTTCAGGACGCCAATTTCTTGATGTATTCCTAAGTTTAATTAAATGTAAAAAAAAAAACAAAATTTCCAAAGTCATCGTAGTATATTTAATGTAGTCTCCATTCATTACATTCAAACGTAATGTGAACCAATTACCTAGATTCATTCGATCAATTTAATCCAAACTATGTAAGTACCCTTACACTCTATGCACAAAGACCAATCGATACAACAAAACAGTCCCACGATAAATAACAGGAACATGATTGCCGAAGCAGGGCCGAGTAAATCATTGTCCGCAAATGATTTAAACTCATCTCCAAACTGAATATGGACAGCGACAGCGGCAAGACGCATGTACGTTAAAATCAGAGGAAAGTAATGTTCCGGACGTGATGAGGGCGCCACCTGCCATTGAAAGAAGATTCATCACATTCTGACAAACTTGGGACAATGAGGGGAGGTGAAAAAATAATAGATTTTGTTCCTTTTTCAGCAGTGCCATCCTGGTATAAATAAAAAGCGGTGTATTTTATAACAAAACACTACAATATTTATCTAAATTAGCCAGGACCAATCTTAAATATAAAGAACCTATGATCCTACTATACCCAGGCAGGCACATTTTTTGTGAATCACAAGAATTTGTCGGAGCTGAGATCAAAGCTACCACAAACAAAGTATCAGATATAGCTGATATATTGCCAACAAAACGGCAACGACAGTAACAGAACACATAAAATCCTCACACAGAAGATCCATCAGCTGTAATTTACAACGAATCGAGTAGAAAACTCAACTACACGCAATTAGACGTTGAGCAATCAAGATAAAGTGGATTTAAATGAACTTTAAATATGGGTATAAATTATCGCGACCCGTCGGGAACGAGCGGCCGACATACTAACTGTCTTCATAAACGGCAAACCACACCAAAACGAGTTGCAAGTAGTGGAAAACTGGAAAAGCACCTATTGGCTGGTTGAGAATGAATCAGACATCAACCAATTTAATAGTGTTTGGCGTAAATCGTTAACTGGGTAACAAGTTCATTGGAAACTGAATACGAATGAAACCAATTACGTGTTTTCCGTAATTATTTCTGATTATATTGCTAATGTTTTCAGTAAAAGTATCGGTAATAACATTCTGAAATTCTGATTATATTTGTACTACATCGATGCCCCAAATGCAAAGTTCTTGATGCTACAAAAATACAGAATACATTTACAAGTACATCATCCTGTCAGGCTAGGCAGAGACTATCGAAAACCATAAACCACGAGTTTGAAACATATTAAATCAAATATAAAAGACGGATGTTCCAAAATCCAATGCACTCGACAACCCTACCACTAAACGCCGCACCAAATGTTACCCACCTACGTGTATGCAAATGATATTTTATTAATGAAGTAAATCTCATTTATTACCGTACGCCGATAGCAACACTATAGGTGTGTATGGGAAAATTGTTGCCAGCTCACATATTATCTGTGGCACAGTGGACACTGTTATAATCATATTGGTTTCTCCGATTGTAAGTTAATGAGCGTTTCGTTTGGCTGTATCGTATGACGTCTATAGATTTTTATCGGGTCAATTTAAAAAGTTTTTGTGATGTGCTTTTAATTACTTCTACGGTAATTATACGCTTGTAGATGTTTACTTTTGGTGTATAAGTGTTTTAGTAATAGGTTAAAAATTAAAATTATTTTATATTTTAGATACTAATCTAGTAAAGGATTACAATTTCTTACGTTATTTGTAAATACTACCTTGCTCAAGAATCACATACCACTGCATTATCACTCACAACTAAAACAAACTTTGGTCCTTCGAGCCGGATACCTTTGAAACTCCGGTTCAACTAACCCCGCGTATTTAAAATCATTTATATTTCTAAACTCCGACATGAGGAGATGCATCTATTGTGCCGTGTGCGGTAACATTAGAGTTGAAGGAGCGCGTGGGCGGCGCACGAGCACCGCGCCCACGCAGCGCTGACCTGACCAGGGTGCATGCACCCGCCTGTGCCAATGTTACCAGTTTTGTTGCCTTGCTTTAAACCCTTGGAATGAAGGATGAATACCTGATGTGAATATTTGATAGATATCGCGGAGAATGCCTATTTGCTGTACGAAGGGCGTAATAGAATGGATAAGATTAAATTACATGTCAGACATGTCAAGTAAATAAAATAAAAACAGTGAGAAATCCAAGTTATGTTTCTAGATGAAAAAAGTATTTTCAAAGCTTTATCAGCCTCTTCATTTTAGCAATTTTATCATGTTTTACGCGTAACATATTAAAGGTATATCTAATAACACCAGTCTGCACAACATTTGTGTCACAAACAACCAATAAAATATGAAAAATGAACACGAAACCACCAATAAAAATCTCATAACAAACAATAAAGCGTCAGTCGACATCGGCGATTATAAATCAAGATTAACGTCTAACACAGCGAACATTCAATGAAATAGAAACTGGCTTAATTGCCGAGCCGATGGCTAGAACAATGGCGCCTCCGCGACGCTGCAAAAAGATGACACGGCTACCTGACTCCGAGATTATCTCTCAAAATTATAACCGCCGGCGAAAATAAGCTTTTTGTGGGAGAAAATATTTTCTAGGAGCTAAATCTTCATTAGGGCCCGGTCTATAAATCCCGCGCAACTATCGACGATCTAATTACGGCGATTGTTGACTGCACTCCACAATTGTTCAGATAAAAACACTGAGGTACGCACAATTTCCTCTAATGGATCAATTATTTTTAATTCAGACTCGTGGTTCTGCAGCAGAAGCAATTATTCATGAGTTGTAAATGATTTGTCAATAAGCGTATCAACGTTTAGCTCAATGGGATAAAAATGTATACGCATTAGTATCAACAATGGGTAAAATAGAAATATAGCGATAAAATTATTCTAAACCAGATTTTAGATTTCAGAGTAACGTGTTTAGAGAGAAAACGCTCAATATTATAATATACTAGCATCATTAAGATATGTATAACAATTACAGTCTTTACTTATCCTTCAATAAACCGATTACTAAACGAGCTTTTAGTAACCATCGCTTACGAGGTGGACCATTATAAAAATGAGTGTCGATCAGAACCAATGATGGAAAACATGTTTAAATAAATTGGTATAATTAACGTAAATGCCGCGGTACTGCTTGAAGCTCACTTGAGTGTACTTTGTAAAAATACAAATGTTAAAGACAGGAAAGGAATTAGATGATATTTATTGCTTAATAAAGTATCTAAAGCAGCAGCTTTGACGGTTGGTGGTAGCCTACTCCATGCGGTCCATGCCTCCCAGGATCGAACACAATGTGGACCGAACATCACATGTGGTCGCGACCCTCAGCAGTGAGGGAACGATGGGAAAGAAGAATAGGATAATTTCCCATTTCTTTGTGTGTAATCAACAAATATTTGTTTCGTATTTGTCTTGTAAAGCCGAAAAGTCACGTAGAGTTAGTACCCGTATAAGTATTGAGTAAATTAATTAAACGGATAATATTCTAAGTTTTCCTCTCCAACGCAGAAGGGCTAAAGAACTCAGATAATCAGGTCAAGCACCAGCCTTGTAATCGAAACCAGGTACAAAGCCCATCGATGCGCGAACACAGTGTAGGCCGTGTAGTTGGAAAACGGTTTGATCGCTGGGCAATAATTTACGGTGAGGTGACAGGAGACGCCGTGTCGTTGTGTCGCCAAGCGGCTGCGCGCGCAACCTCGACAAAATAAACTATTGCGTGCGACTCGACTACGTGCGGTTATACGATAGCCCGTGTCGAACTTTCAACGATACTACAATGAGAATTGTTTTGTTGGCGAAATCGCTATATCTTTACACAGCTGAACATTGGGCTTGCAGAAAAGTGCTGTTAATCCGACGCTCTTAACCAAAACTGAATTAAACATACCATCAAAGTCGCAACTTTTAATTCAACACAATTCAACACCATGACATAACCTCACAACCCATACAGTTAAAACACATAACAGTACCGCGATATAAAACCCACCATTTCATAGCAGCAATTCCTACACGAAGCCATCTGCATAGTTTGTACGTCACACGACAAATATTCGGGGCCCGGGCCGGACAGCGGGCACTTCGTGGAAGCGCGTGCTATGAACTATGGCGCAAGTGCCGCAGATGCATGTTGCATGCGCGGGGACACGCAAGTTTTACATTAATATAATATCCTGTTCATGTTTTTTAATGATGCTAAGTACTGAGCAATTGAAATAGAGGAACTTTTCCCGGTCGAGATAATTATGCAGGCTTCAATGTATCTGGATATACACTAGTGAATCCGAAGGAGACACAAATATGACACTATAACTCTTAATCACGGTGAACAGTGGTAGCTATCCGGGCGAATACGAACATCCTACCAATAAATGAATGAAAAAATAAGACCAAACATGAGCCAAAATTACAGCAATCCAGAACAATTAATCGGTGCACAAACGGCGGGAATTTTCCAAAAGCAATACACATTAACATTCCGTTCCCATCGCGAGGGATACCACCCGGCATTTACCTTATTTCGCGTGGCTGTGCCTCACAGCCTCGGTCACAGTTACCTCGAGAAAAAGTGTTTTAACACGACATACCTTGTTTTTTCGCCTCTGAGAAAAGCTAGTTCAATACCTGTCGTCATTAAGTGCAGGCTCGCGTATGGCAGGCAGCAGTTACGCGGCCCTTAAGAGGCGGTAGATAAAAATTCAATGTACTTGTTTGCGAGATTGATGGACCGATAGCTGCTGCCCCGATAATGTTGATGGATGTAACGTTCGCGTTTGCAGTATGTGAAATAATTACGCTGCGCTTGTTGTACTGTTGAATGAACTCTTGACGGAAACGGGGTAAGGACTATTTATGGGAGTTTTCTAAAGGCAATTCTGGTCAAAAATATTAAGTAAAATAAATAAAGACTATTTAAAACACTTAAAAGCTACCCTTGGCTATCCGGTAAAAACAAACAATACAATGATCAGCTTAACTACGATTAACAAAATCCATTAGACGAACAAAAGAAAGTCGCGAAACAAAAGGCGGCATCGAGATAACTGAAAACACAATTCGAACATTACGCGGCGAACTATAACAACACAAAGTTACAGACATACTCATTACAGTTAACGTAACTGGATAATTAAACGAGAAAGCAAATAATGGTGGGCAAGTAATAAATCTGGTGCGGTCATAAAACGCAAAGCGCGGTAGCGGCCGCCGTAGCTCATCGCGCGGCGCGGGCGCGGCGCGGGCGCGGCGGACCTCGTGCGCAATAAATTTGTCTTCTTTTCTTCCCTTTGCAACCACTCTTTGTATGCAAATATGTGATGTCTCATTTGTTTTGTGGTGGATTTCTTTTTATGTATTTTCGTGGTTGTAACTTCATGAATGTTTTCAGTTAGCGTGCGGTTGCGAGGCAAATGTTAATATTTGCGGTCATATTGACTAATTGAGCAAAAAATTCATGTTGTTATCCTCGCAGATGACGTTAGCTGTTTGCGTTTTATGAAAATCATTGTAATCACATAACTGTAAAGCTTACATTATGACAAAGAAAAACAAATGAAATGATTGAAGCAATTATAAATACCATAAATCAACTTAATTCAATCAGTTGTAATTATGATTCTGCGACATGAATATTGCAGAAAACATCTTGCTAAGATTACAGCGCAAAAGTAAGCAATTATTTGACAAATAAGGAAAAATCAATAGCCCATGAAGCTAGTAATTTTTTAATTCCTCAGACAATACCGAGAAAACCTCAGCACAATTGATGTCGCGAGAGATGGTCGTAAAGTTTGTCCAGCGCTGGTGTATCCGAGATACCCCTGGCTTTTCTTATTACGTCAATTACGAGGGTCGTGGGCTCCTTATCTGCGGGTGTCGACGGCGCATTATCGACAAGATTTACACCGAGCGGGAAGTCCGCCTCGGAGGACCACGATAGCAGTCTTGTCTTTACGCTTCGGTCCCCTATTTTTGTCGCGTAGCTTAAATTATACATACAATTATTATTCATAGGCAAATTAATTGTAGGAAATAATGGGAAATTAAATTGGAGGTCATCTAAAAAGACCAAACATGGAGTTCTGATAACGAGGTTGCTTGAGGAGATTAATGACTAATAAAGATGCCTATTTAGATTAAAAATCAATAATTTGCCTCAATTATTCCAATTTGTAGATAATTTAGATATAATCAAAATTACTTGTAATCTCCTAAAACATTTAAAATATAGCTCGAACCATTTAACCTAAGTCGAATATCTAGGCCTGAAAATCCCTGTGAACATTGAAGCGGCGTGTTGTTCAGATAAATACTGGTGAGTGAAACATTCAGATACATTTTAACAAATTTACATGGGGAGATTAATGACTAATAAGCAATAACACCGCTGCTTGTACGTTTTTTTTTTCTTTAATATTGTATACTTTTCATGTATCTGGTGTACAATAAGTATTAAATAAATAAATAATAAATAACGCATTTAGATTTAAAATCGAATTGCGGTTTACTAATACTCCCTCTACAATTTGTGTGATTTCAACTCGCAGATATTTTAGATAACATCAAAGCCATTTGAAAACATCTAGGATATGTGTCTTAAGCTCTACCTACTTGCAATCTTCAAAAACCTTATATAATTGTGTTAGTGTCTACCGATACACCTAACTCCAATGTCGATCCAACTCTGAAAATCCCTGTACATAGTCGAGTTGCAAATCACTCAATTGGCGAGTGTTACAGATATACGGTTATTGGGGAGATCAGTACTCAGTAGCTACTATTTAGACCTATTATTTACATATAATATGGAATATCGACCTAAAAACACTCCATCTAAATATAATGTCAATTTTAAATCGCAGAAAAATTAAACTACTTCTAAAGCCTCATGTATATGGGGACCTAAACCTAAGTCGACTAAACTGAAAATCCCTGTACACCGGCGTGTTGCAATTCAGGCAAGTGGCGAGTGTTACAGGTACATGATTGGGCGAGTGAGCGGCGCGGGCGCAGCGGCGGACGCAATTTGCGGAGGGGCGTGGCCAGCGGTAGCCGGGAGGGGACAACGCTATGGTTGTCAGCGTGTGCCGGGTATATCCGGGGTTCCAGTGATGGTTCAAGATGACATTGGCGACCATTTTAAAACACCAACATCTTTAAAAGCGCGGTTTGGAAAATGCATTAAGACATTCATTCAAAAGTATTCGGTCGTAAATATGAAACAATTAACTTTTAAAATGCGTCCATATTTTGCTATTGACATATCCAGTTTTTTATAGAACCACGGCTGCAATTAATGTCGCATCTCGAACTATTTTTACTTAGAACCTATTCATAACAAATCAATAGTAGGTTATGCCAAAGTCCAAGGGCTATAAAAACTTACACGTGTAAAACTACCAATATCTACTATCTGCTATTTCCCAGCCCCGGCAGCCCTAAGCCCACATCACAGTTTAATACTTGCAAGTTTTTTCCACAATAGACCACACGAGAAGCTATCCATTTGCGATTATAATTGTAATAGCCGGGTTTATTACACGTCTGGGCGGCGATGTTACTTTTTATTTTATTATTTTTATTTTATTTTATTCGGAAAACAAACAGTTCTATATCTAGGTAAAATACAATATTTAAATTACAATTAACAATTAACATTTTTTCACATTTATAAAGCTTATTACTAGGATTACACTCTTAATGACTCGTGATTTGTGTCCGTTCGAGAAAAAAAAATATACATTCACCCTTAACTGTTTAGACGTTTATCAGAAACATTGGTTATTTATACTAATTATATCTAACGTGTAGAATCATAGATTGTTTGCAAGAAGTTAAACACTAGGAACTAAATAGGAACGTTGGCGAGCCGTCGATTTTTTATGTAAACCAATCCAATTTGTGATGAAATGTAAAAATGCCATATAATTATAGGCCACTGGATTTTACTTAAATCTTTCCTTGAGTTCAACCAAGAACAACGATGATAATTAGTGCTAAGTATTTCTCTATTTATGAAATGTAAATGTTTGTATACTCAACCTTTTGTGTGTTAATAAATTATTCTTACTTATCATAGCTTATGTCCACTACCACTGCGGAACTTAGTAATTTAACAAATAGGATTAGATACAGCACGCCAAACGACTTAAGAAAATAGCATAGTAAGTTCGCAAAACAAAACCAAATAAAAGCGTAAATTTATTAGAAGTTCTAGATCGCTGTCAATTTCCTCCACTACTAAAATCCCCGTTATTAACATACTAACCAACAAAACCAAACCAAATTTCCTAAAACCCTTCTCAACCTAATAATAAACCCATCTCATACCATACAATAGAACTTAAAACATAACAGCTCAAATGGTTCATACCCTGCGGCGTATCAATAAAATACATCGCACCATTAATAAACACATAAAGCCAATTATTTACGTACATAGCATCGCAAACCAAATGGCACGGGACCGTAGCCCGAGGACAGACAATAACCACGAACCCACTGAGTGCAGATCATTCTGGTATAGCTTTACGGTTTATAAACTTGGAAGATACCAAAATATTCGTGGTTTTTTCAATGTTAATGCTGTTAAAATTTCTGTTTGCGGGTATTTCCCAGGCTTATAGTCAGCACACATTGACAATAATTAATTAAAGGTTGTTAACATCGCGGCGTATGACACAAAGAAGGAATACTGTGTTGTTTGCACGGATTAGATAAAACATTGAAAATTCCCTCATAACTTTTGTCACGTTACAAAATCATTGCCAAGTAATAAACACACGTGAAAATTATAACAATAACCAACCAGCCAGCGTACAAAGATCTCATGGAAATTCCACACGCACTGCCAAAAGGTCGTAACTCACTGATGACGCGAGTCCAAACTGTGTCCATTTAAAAAATAAATAATGCACAATACATATCCGCCAGTGTGCGCACGCGTCCGCCGCGCCCGTTCCCACGCGCACGCACACACACAAACACGCACACGCGCGCCGCGAATGTGTGTGCAAGTGTGTGCGACGGTGTGTCTGTGTGGTAGTGTGTGCGTGAGTCGCGCGCGCAGCCTGCCCGCACACCGCAGATTTATCTCGAGCTTTGTGGACACTATCTTTACAACCTTTATTGCGAGGGTAGACGTATGGAGATTGGGTTTTGTTGCCGTTCTGATATTACCATTATAACGTATCTATTCATAGATTTAAGATATGTCGTGCATGTTTTTGTACACAACAATAGGAGCACATTACATATTTTTCTCTAGAGTATAAAATGTCCACGTGTATTTTGGTGAGTTTGTGACATAATAGCTAGCATTGGAGGAATACGTCACTAACAATGACAAGAATGGCTATTGTTGCGTCTCATTAGCGCAACACACATTACTAGTAGTCTTAACTGGTGAACTATGTTCTTTAGTTAACGAAGATTCTAATTTTCTTTAAAAGGTGTTACGACAACCATGTAACATATCTCTATCTCCCATTCCTAACAACTGCTAGGTATATCATGCAAATGTAAAAGTACGAGCTCGACCGTACATTTTTAGCGAGTTAATCAGGGATCAATGAAGTGCGGGGGTGAGGTATGCAGTGGGGCGCGGGGTGCAGAACCCGTCCGCGCAAGGACGCCTACCACCGCCGCTACCTGCAGATGGCACCGCGACTATCGCATCTGCTTCACACCTAACGGCGCCTTACTCTTACCATTCAATTTGTTCGCTTGCACATAACCTCGACCACTCTGCTATCAGCCGGTATAACTGGATTCAATGCTTTTAATTCACCGAATTTTCCGTGTCACTATTTACATTAATTTAAAATTAACAAAACAATTTTACAGCGAACCGAAAATATTTAAATTATTTAAACAAATTAATTCAATGTAAGATCCGTAAACATCTAAAAAACGTGTTGGATTAAATAAATGTATTTTATAAAAAGAATTATCTCGGCATATAAGCGTTTTATGAATATTTAGGGGTACATAAAAAGAAGATTTGATCTAGGCTAAGATTATAATTTATAATATAACATTGGAATATTTGTCTTTTTATTTTAGAGAATAAATTGTCCAGGCGATTCTACACTTGTGTTGGAAATATGACACTATTAAACTCCGAAATCTTGATTCTGAATTAATACATAATGTAAAATTTAACTAATAAAATCCATATGGATATCCACTAAACATTTTATCACCATTTAATACAATTTACATAATATTTTTTTAGTGCACCAACTTCTGACTAGATTTCCTGAATGTGATTTTACTTGACATCTACCACTATAACTGAAGGGCGCATTCTATACAATAAAGAACCCAAGGTGCAACGCGTTAATATAATTCGGGTTTGTGTGATTTGAGTGGGTGGTGAGGCCAACGCGTATTGTTCAAACGCAGCTTGTGTACCACATACTGCGACGTGACAGATGGAAATATATTGCTCTTTGCAAATATCAATCATAATACTATTGTGATTAATTTGATTAGCCTTTTAATCCATATTTACATATGAACTTTAGCAAATAAATTGAATTGGTGATTTTTAATGCTAAGCTGTTGACATCACATCTTATAGACCATTGGAAAAAAGAGTATTTATTCCCTTAACAACTAATTATTCAGCAATGGAAATACCTACTGAGGCATGGTCCAATTCCCAACATAGGCGAACTTAGAATAGATTTAATAATTTGACAAAATTGATACGCGGAATACTTAAAAATATATAATAAAACAGTATTTTAGCTAGCTACGTGCGAATTATCCAAATCGCTTCCTGTCGCAACTAATTGAAGTGAAAGACCTGACCAGTTACAGGCGAGGCTAACTGCAGAGACTCTAATTACATATTGATTAGGAATATACATAATTTGTCGGTTTTAACGACACGGAATTAGACAGTGAGAACTAGGAGTAAATACATAATAGAATGAATATAGACGGTCAAAAATATCAAATGAGTAAATACACCCAACAGTGGAACAGTGGACATATACATATTTCTGATCCTTGTAATAAGACACATATCTGAAATCTTAAAAGGATTTTTGGTCCTGGACCAGACTCACACTTCCCTCGCAATCGAAACTGCAACCTCTCATTTGAGTGCCGGCTTCCAACCCAGCATACCAGTTGTTAAAACACAACCGCCAACATACAACACTAGTATATTTACAACGTAAGTCAACAATAACCGCATCAGACAATGTAACTCCAAATATTGACACCGGAACAAACAGGCAACTCCATCTCCGCGCGTTTGCTTTCGAGAAATTAACGAGACATAAAAGTGGATGAACAATGTGCATTCATCCCCACCCGTATTGTGTGGGGTACGGTGAAGGAATTATCTTGGAGGGGGCTCGGGTTACACACACGTGCACGGCTGCGTCTCTGTAGGTACGCGACTGGCGACGTCTTGCATGACTTTTTCTGAAATTTTATCAGTAATATGGTGTATCTATAGATAGGTCGTTTTTATGTTTTGCTCACAAAATAACCAGTTGATCTGGCAACCTTTTTTGTATTGCATAGGTCCGGCAAACGAGCAAACAGGTCACCTGATGTTAAGTGATCATTGCCGCCCATGACCATTCACAACGCTTGGTTTATAGACGTGTTGCCGGCTTTAAAATCAGGAGAGGAGCGGGAAGGAAGAAGGAAGGGAAGAGGAAAAGGGTATTGGGCATTCGGCAATTTCACAAACCAAACGAATCGCGACAGCAAAGCTGTCGCTTCACTTTGATTACCTGTAAGACAGTGGTACCACCCCAGACGAGCCTGTCCTTTCATACTAAGTCATAAATGACAACGTGGCTATGTGGCTCTACTACATAAACTTTCATTAATATTGTTCTTCCGTTGAAACTTCTGTATTATCGACATACCTTTTAGTTCCCCGATATATTTAAAATCTTTAGTTAACACCATTGACGACATCAAGTCATCTTTCATCCCTGGATCCAGCACATTATCCCACATGAAAAGCACTCTTTATTCACAAACCTTATCAAAAATTTTAAGTCAACTTAAAAACCTTATCAACTTTTAAGTCGGCATTCGATTCACAAGCACAAACAGTAACAAATCACGTTTAGATTGACATGCAAACGTCACAAAAGAAATCCTCAGAACACATCCTAAACATCACACACCAAAACATAAAGATTTAATTTCACAGTCAATATTACCGTTTGAAATACACTTTCCCATAGTCACCAAGTTACAGTTCTGTTACATCCACACAAATCACTCCGTTATCATGTTTATATTTATAAAAATGTATGTTTTGATTGAAAAACACACTTTTATACCAGAATTACCAATATACGTCGTGTTTTAAGACATCTTAACGTTCTACGTGATATTTAACCCAGTCAAAAGGTGTCGGGTTTGTGAGTAAAGAATTTGTTTTAGGGCCCTCCGTGGTCAAAGTGTATCGGATTCCCATAAAATGTCAGTGTTGGGTAAGCCAAGTTCGAAGTTCGGTTTGTGTATTGTTCGGTAATTTCGTGATAATGTCGGCTATCGGGGAAATAACACATCTATATCATTGCAATTAAAACAAATGTTGGCCAATACAATAAAAATAGAGCTTGTGTTATTATACTGAAGGTTTAATGTACTATGTTTGTCATTGATATAATAAATAACCTTTGTTACAGTAGTATATGCAAAACGATTGGGTCCAAAAACTTCCACCTCGGAAACTAATAATGGTTCATTACAGATCAAATTTTCTAACTACATATATCCTTTCATGGCTTCGGCTTCTACCAATTTATCGCAAAGGCTGTATGTTGATTTTCGGGTACCGATTATGACATATAGTTCCTCCCACATTAATCACTTGGATAACATGTTGCCGCGAATCCATGCAGTCAATTAACACAAACACAGGCGTCATTGAAGCACTGTAGCGCGTTCATCCACAGTTTACTACCGGCGACGCGTGTAATGATATTAATAATCACGTCTCATTTAGCAGGCCCGGCGCGGTTCGAGCGCCCGGTGGGTCCCACCGACGTTAAATTAAGATAACATCTGAACTAACACTCGGCCCCTGATTGCATCTCGGTGTCGGCGATACACATCAGAATCTATGCGCCGATAGAAATGTTATGTCAAGTCATTGCGTTTCCTTTGGAAGTAAAAATACGATAAAATTACAGTTAAAGCGATGTGGTCATGTCAAATGGTGGATTAAACCGGCATATATAAACATCCACATGAATTAATAAAACGTTCACCTTATGAGCCAAATCAGATACAATTATATTTATCTTGGGCGATAAGATTAAAATATTCCGATGGTTCTGTATCAAAACACTCGATCGGCATAAATTTGAATGTGGATGTAAGCAGCCGCGATGCACTCGGAAGATTAACGCATGTGGCGTTTTTTCACCAGCATTATACGTACATTTTTAAAAGGCGGCGCATGTGAGCAATTACCGCAAAGTCAATAGGACGCGAGCGTTTGATCGTGATAATGGTGTGACAAACGCACGGGCCTCGCGCCGACCGCGCCGAGCTCGCCGCCACACCGCCGCGCCGCGCCAGCCTCGCCGGCTCCCCGCCACCGCTATAAATCTAAAAGCCGGCCCGAAAGGACGCGCACAACCCTTTATTATAGCGAGACATGATTGCCCTCGGGCGCTCACCGAACAAAACGAATGCCCAGTAACGAGCGAGCCTCGGTATCTCTGCGACTTCACTTTTCGAAGTGGTCGCATTATTTTTTTACTTTTTAAGGGCGGCCCGTGATTAATAGGCGGGAGTTCAACGCTTCGACGGCACCAAGGTCACATTCTAACACAATAGATGGACACTGGCAACATAATTGTTAGTTGAGCATCGCGACGTGCGACACACGGATTGTAAACAAGCCGTGCGGGCGCGCCGCGCCGCGAATACTAATCGGAGGGGAAACACGCGTCGGCAACATTGTCACACTTTTTTGTCGATATCGAATTCCATAGAATTTGCAGCGGGGGCGATCGACGCAGCGGCGGGATGGACGTGCAGTGCGCGGGCGTGGAGTGCCGCGGACACGCCGCCGAGCGCCGTCAATCACGCGCCCGCTAGTAAATATCTCGAGAGCACGATCTCTATTGAATGCGCCAACGAGAGCACTAAATGTAAATCGGACATGACATCCGGGTGCGGGTTCACGGCGGAGCATCATACGAATTCGGAATGGAAACGTCCGCGGCGGCCGCTCAATCTCACGCCGGATCGCCTGTGGCAGTGGCGAGCGCGACAGCTCGGACTGGTCCGCTAGACCGACACAATACCAATAACCAACACGCAAAAACTCAGATACACATTACAGCGGTCGCGACCTCGCCGCCACTTCTCGCCGGATTTAGCGTCGCTCCAGTATAAACCGGGTTATTTGCTCCGCTCTTTGTCGTATCATTATACAGATTATTTCTAAGTGTAAGTATCAATAAGTAGAGTGTTTGTATTTGCAAAATAAACAATCGTAACATGTTAATAGTCAAATGTTAGCTTACAAATGTGTAATGTGTTGTAAGTAAAGATACGTAGAATTGAATGGTATAATCAGCAAGTCTGATGTTTGCGGTGGGCTGAGTCAAGTCGCTGAGTGGTTGAGTCGCACGCCTCGCCTCGGATCGGTGCTCCAGATCTGCGTCGTGGTCGCAACATTCGAGCATTATATGCAAATACAAAGTCGTTCTCTGGATCACAGTTTCGAATGTCGGTACATTTCATATTAGACAGGACATCACGAGTCGCCAAAATTACACAAGAAAATTGCATTTGAATGTTGTTATCACGAATTACTATAACGGCAATTTACATATTTATAAAAAGACTTTTTGTTATATAATGACGCTGCCGTTACCCGTAACAGAACTCTCCCAAAAAATGTATACCATGATGTTACAATCAGAATACATCAAGTAACTTCGCGTAAGCTTTATCAGAAAACTGGGACTACGGCCCCTAAAAATAAAAAAACACGCTATCACTCTCCCAGTAATAAAATACTTAAATCAATGCTAATCTAAACACCTTCACGGGTTCCAGTTATTCCACTAAAATTGAAAGGCCAACAGCTAAATAGAATGTTAATCCATTATGCCTTTCAAGTCACACGTTTCATTCAACCAAAGCGTATCACTAACCAAAACACACCAGCGATGACCACACATACATTAAACAGGTCGTAAAATGACAATAGCCAAGGCATTCAAGTGGCTAACTTAAACTGTATCACAATGTTGCCAATATAAATAATAAATGAAGCAAGTCGCGGGAACAGACGTGATGGGAGGTGACGAAACGAGATGTCTTGTTGAATTTGTCCACGTTTGTGAAATGTTAATGCACGCCGCGGAATAAGAAGTTGTTTATTTTGCACACTTAGCTACTGTGTCATCTTCAACGTGTATTTCGTACTTTTTCAATCCTATACCCTAAAAGGTATCACGTTTTTGTCAGTCTGTGTGTACTTATTTTCATGAAATTTACTGTTAGGTGCAAGCCTCCATAATATTTCTGAGGATATTCATATTTGAGTCTACCACCATAGCCTCTTGGAAGTGTATAAACAAATAGATTGTATAAGGTAAGTAACTAATCTAAGATCAGAAGTTGAAAAGTAACCTATTTATGTCACTCTCTTGTCCACATCGAAACATCTATTTTGCATCTACAAGTGAACCATTCAATTCTCACAAGCCAACGCCATGTTACAAACTAAAACATCTAAATTGAACTACTTATATCCAACTGAAGTTGCAAAGTAATAGAGATATTAACAAGTTGCATCGCAGTCCCGTTATATTCATGTATGTTTGTTTATTAAAACAGTCGGGCGAAAGCTGCACTCATTAACTTAATGGAGTCAGTTCTTGTGCAAATGACACGAATGTTATTGAAAACGCGCAAACTGTCTCAGCTTCCTTTCAATTTACATACGTAATAACGTTATGAATATGTATGAATCTGTTCATTTGCTGTCAGTAATCACATTTTTGTATATGACTTGTAACTAAGTTTGATAGTTAAGTTGTCTTTTACAACACTTTATCGGGATATAGATGTCTCTACTGATTTCCTTGATGAAACCGGGTTTTCTAATTATAAAGTAAATGTTAATGAAAATTATAATTATTTTTATAATGATTCGTGACTAATATTTAACCAACTACACTTATGACACACTTACGTGAGTTCAACGCGAGATAATTGTTATGCATACCGCAGAAAGGTTTGACTTACTATTTTTACGACCAGTCAATCGCCTACCTGACGTCAAACTATCAGGAAACACCCAAAACGCAATAAATCAATTGATCGAATCTAAATCACAGATTGAATTGCCCATCAAACCATCAAAGAACCCCACAGAACCATTGACTTCACAATACATCACTCAACGAGAAACAAAATCCAAATCACAACAACAAAAGAGCTGAATACAATTCCGCAACAATCACTAAAATACGGTGTTTGAGAAACAGCTATTCTATCTAGAAATAATTTAGAACGGTACCGCGGTCCCGTAGCGTTACGTCAGGGTTTGTGGGAATAGGCGCGGCATGAGAGCCTCCAGGCAGGACGATGCGATACGGCGCCCGCGGCCAGCCAACCGATTGGACTCGCGTTGGAACTAATAGCGGAGTTTCGCGAAAATAGCAGACAATTGCCGAGGGAATTGTTGGATTAGGAACTGATCTTGTTCGGGTAACCTGCGGCGGTTGGTTGAGGATTGTGCAAGGATTGGTGCGAATGTTTAGTTGAAGAGTTTCTTACCTATAAACTTTACGAATAAACTAGATGTTGGTGTCAAATTGAATTATACACCATCTCAATGGATAGGCCAGCCAAAATTCGCAATTACAAATATAACGAAATAGGAACTACAACTTAAACAAATATGTTTCCTTTCACTTTGAAAACAACCTAACTGAACCTAATAAATCTGATAGAATTCCTAGTTAACAAGGCAAATATTACATAATATTGAATCATACTGTATTATAACTGCATTATACAACAGAGGTATCGAAAAGCGCGCTCATCGCAAGACATCCGCGCCTCCCTCGAGGCCACGGTGCACGTGTCGATCCGCCAGATAATGTGCTTGTGACAGTCGATCTGCTGCTAAATACCACGTAGTTAACCATTACAGACCTTGTATTTACGATATTATTATATGTTTAAATCTTAACTGAACATAAATGGGAATGTTGGTTCATCGAATGGCATGTAAAGTATACTCTAAGAAATCTTTGGATCAAGATTTTGTTAGATGGTTTCGATTGGTTCGAGAATGCATTTTCTGATATAGGCGTGGACACGCATCACGACATTTAATAGATTGGAAATACTATTGGATAAAGAGTGACATACACTAGTTGAGCTTATACTTATTGTAGAAAAGGACGTTGTTAAAAAAGATATTTCAGAACATTAGGATATTCACCCAAGCTAAAGTTCCAAGGAAGCGGACGCAAGACCTAGCTATGAATCACACAAACTACATTAAAGTTAACAAATCAGAAAAAAAAAACAAACAACCCTTCAAATCAAGAAGTAGGTAAACCAACACCAACCTCAAAGCCAACGTGCACAAAAGACGAAGACAGCACAAAAAAGCGACACAAAGCGACGAGATTAATGCCGAGATGGAAATCGGTAGCACATCAAAGCCTCGTCGACATTGAACTTTATCTCGGCGGGCGCATTACGAATCGATTCGGCCGAGAGCCAATAGCGTCGGCTGCCGGTGATGCTGAACAAACAACAGGGCCGTTGACCCCGCTCTCCGGGCCGACAATTTGCATACCTACTAGTTGCATCACAAATCAACACTCACCATAGATCTATATGATTCCTATTTGTTTGCTTTGCATTGTCTGGTTTTGATGTGCCGTTTGTTTGTCTTTTTTATGCGGATTGCTTTTGACTTCTATTTGTGCACCTTTGATGAACTTCGGTATTTTTCATTAAAAGCTTTTTATTAGATAAATAGTGCATACAGGTTTTCAGAAAATACTTGCAGATCCAACAGAAAAACTATTTGAGACAAATACAATCATTATTCATACAAGCAGTTTCTGCGTCACACGAAGTTGTACCAGAAACCCAAAACGGTGCAAAAGGACCTGAATCCAGTGCCGTAACATTTCACTCTTTACGACGTGACAGAGGCGGTGTAATCAGCTCGGATGACGCTCACCCGCCCACACTTCAACCTGTCATAATTACAACCATTCCGCGCGGGGTGGTAATTAGCGGACCTCGGGCCGCACTCTCTGCCAAATAACCGTTAATTTATATCATTTGACACACGCAAAAAAATATTCGACAAATGACAGTGAGGTACATGGATGATCATCTTCATATCTGACCGGTGTTACTTAAGTGGAAGTGCGTGGGGTGCCGATACAAGCAGATTCAGACGATTTTACAATAATTATTTAAAAGCAATTGCCCTTTTTAAGGACGGAAGAAAGCTGAAAGGACTTCATGGCAAGGAATGCAGACCACTACATGCTAATCACTTCTAACAAGTCACTCAGGCAAACTTTGTGTCATGAATTATATCTTTCCAATCTTCCTAGCTGTTTCTTCCATACTTTGATACAAGTTTGCTTCGATCAATGAACAGAGGTTGCATAAGTTCATACATTAATTCCATGACTCATCTTCAAATCACTAGCAATAATTACACTAATACGCATAATCACAACGTAGGCACACACAAAATTAAGAATTATGAAATAGGCACCATCATAAAACGTGTAACATCACACACCAATAAAGTCCACAGCTTCATTTATCTCCTAAGAGGGGGCAATTTGTGCACCAAACCGGTTTCAGAGGCAATAAAATCTTTTAATGGATCGAAATTAATAAAAGCGGCTAACAAAAAAGCGATGCCCGGTTTACAGCCATCGAGGATAAGTCACCATGAATCTGTATATCGTAATAACAATCAGTGAGGAATAAAATTTTACAACGGCTTTGTATCGGAACACGCCGAATGTACATGCGATGTGAAGCTGTCAGTCTATAAAATTATAAATTGTATACAAAGTTTTATACTTGCGTTTACATTTACGAGAGAAAAGACTATATAGATTCGTTATTTATGCGTCATCCTTATGCGATTTAAACCCAGTTCTGTTGTTAAGCATCCAACTCGTCTCGCTAATGATTAGTCAATGACATCGCCTTTTAATATTGTTTTTCCAATTACATTTGGGGAAAAAAATCAATTGAATGGATTTCTAGCACCAAAGAATGCAAATAACATTTCTTCACATAATTATATTAAGCTGTGTTGGTATCCTATCTAGCTCCTAAATAGCTCCGTGCATTATTTCATTAAATATACAATGAGATTTCGTCACTCTTGGCTACAAAGTATTCAGATAAAAATCCAACGGTGCTACCCGATTGATTTACATAAGAAACGAAAATTTACATTTTAAATTGGTTTTAATCTCCAATACGCCAGTCAATGTAAAGATAAAACACAAACTACCGTCACACTTGTATCCCTGATGGAGAATACGGAGATAAATGGAACGCATTCACACTTCATTAACGGCAATACATTTTCAATCCAAGGCTTTGAAGATTTGATGGTACTCCTAGTATTGACGAAGCCCATAGGCCTTCAGATTCTCTGTCTTCGTTAAGTAAAAAGGCTTGAAAAAAAATTTTAACACGATTTTTTTCGATCGTTGACCGCCTTAGAAACGATGTCATGTCCACAATTTTCTTTAATTAAAATAAACCAGTTTTTGCGTTAGATATTTTTCCGTTTTTCTATAATACAATTACAGGGAATTATTCAAATGAATCAGGTAATCGGTCGACGGCACCGTATTAAAGTATTTTTCCGTGTTTTAATATTCAAGTAATGAGAGATCAGCGGCTTTTAAGCGCAGTTTCATTTATCGGTCTCATTGAATTTTGTACGAGATAGTTAAAATTATACTCGGAATATTTGGAAATGTTGAACATAGCAGACAAAATAACGGTAAAACCGGGCTGCATTACTAGTATTATGTAAATCAGCAAATATTGGAACCGAAGTTAGAGGTCAACCAACGCCCTCTATTGACATAAATAAAACACTTGCTCTCAAGTTCCAACCGCTACATACCAACGGCTTGTACCAAATCATAGCCGTATTGGTTTACCGAAACTCATTTTAATGTTATTAATATTCAAGAAACGCGGCCGTTTTAGACGAGTACGATATACTGAATACATAATCACTAATGGACATACGCGTCAATTTAGACATCAATTTAATAACGCAGTTAATAATCTGAAATATGTGTTGTGACATATTAAACAGAAATTATGTGCTTGCATCCATTACGACGGTGCAACGCTGGTGTTACCAATAAATTATATTCTGACTAATTGTGCCCCGCGGCTTCACTTGAGTTTATTACAAATTGGACATGCATGTTTCAAACACATAATGAGGACCTAACCAGCCAGATTGACGGGGGCATAAAAAATGATTTTTCGAAACACAGATTGCTTCTTGTACCAATCGTTCGAACACACAAACTCTTTAATTTCCAAGCCTTTATAACGATAACTAAATTATTTAAAATCACACAAAAAGCAGAAGTCACTAATGGCATCACTTTGACGGACAATTAGTGCAGTTATTACGTGATAATTAATGATACCTCAATTCTCATATGTCTTTGCTATCATTACTCAAACAGTGGATAGACTATTACTTAAACCAACAGTTATAACTGACAAATTCCCCGCAATTGGCTGCAAATACCGCGAGTTTAGCTGAAGCATAAACGCCTATCAATCATCTTTATAGCCTCTTATATCGCTTTAAATCTAACTTGCATGTTTGAAGTCACATTTAATAAATCGCTACTACTTCTCTGGCTAGTTGAGTGTTAAACGGAAGTCTAGTCTTATTCATAGACGGTTTTAAAAACTATTTTAGTTCTCGAATGTTTTGTCTTCTTCGCTCAAACTGAATTCAAATGTCATTCGAAAGGGACAAAACATGCGATAACGAAATCTGTCTATAAATAAGGCCGTTGGAGTTTAACTTATATTTGTTTTGGGTTGACTGAGGGACCAATATTAGTTCTGATTCCCCAACACAGGATATTGTGACTTACTGTGTTCTAAGATTTAGATCTAGGATAATTTCTAAAAAAGCTTTTCTTTCTGAAACACTATTTATATTCAACATCTACGAGAGTAAGTAAACACCAAGTAAACTACAGAGCCGTAAAAAATTAAACTGATGATTACTTAATAATCTATCCAAAAAAAGCAAATGAAAAGGTATTGAATAACAAAATCATGAAGAGGAATAATCGTGAGCTGCCGCCGCGCCGTCGACGTCACATCCAATATCCGGCCAATCCAGCGTCGAGCAACGGCCCGAACTCAGAAACACACCGTGAACAATTATTTTTTCTAAATAAACACTCATCGGCGACGCTTGAGAATTCATCTCTCGCTGTTTACTTAGTAACACTCCGTTTTGAATGAATTGATTTCTAGCTGACTGCAAGATATCACATCTAAAGCCATCATCGCAAAGATCAAAATCCTCTGCACCAGACGAATTTAAATCAAAACAATCACCGTGTAGCAAAGAAGTCTCTATTTAAACAACATTAAGATGCATTTTTGTTTGTTGATGTTGGTGGTGTTGTTAAATTTGTGACATCCGCCGTGTCAAGTTGGACGTTGAATTTTGGACCAGTGTAACACGAAAACGATAACACAGGCTCGTCCGCGACAGGAAACTAAAACAATTCTACTTTCACATTAACCTTGTCTTGGGAAAGTAATAATTCCGCTATTTAAAATATATATTTTTCAAATTGATTCGTTTTTAAACCAGTAATTGGTCTTAAAAGCCGTAATTTAGACAGTCAACACAGATAAAGTTGTAAAAAGATTTTTATTTGTAGCATAAAAGCGGCAAACGAGCAGCTATTCACCTAATGACATCTGAGAAGTCGTCGACGCTTCGTCGGCTATTGTAGATGGAAGTTGCATGAGGTTGTAAGAGCAACGATAAATATTGGATTTATGGGAGCTCTATCAAATTTACCAAACATTTAATCACTTTCCAAAAAGTTTTCTGCCACAAAACGCGAAACCTTTTGTAAATAAGATAACAAAAATAAAATCAGAATCTTGCAAAGGTCCCACTCATTTACTAATACCCTTTAATGATTCAAGATCCTGGAGATAACATATTCTAATTACTACAAGATACCAACATAACGGAATGCAAAACCCAGGAACATTTCACATGAGCGAGTCTCTGCGCATGCGCAGTGCTCAGTGCGCATGGGCCTGGCTTCGTGGGCGTGCGCCGCGCACCTACGTCCAAACATTAAAGATAATGGCCGGTTGAAAGCCATTCAGTCGCCGAACGATATATTACCGAGTTTACGGCCGACTTGTACTTCACAAATGCATATCGCAGTGTTCGACTGAAATTACTAGGTGCGCGCCTATTGTCTTCACGTTCGGGGAACTTTGCCACGCATTTGATGCTGAAGTCTTCATTACTACTACAAATAGAGATTTATTTTGTGAAATGCATTTCTATTGCTCGCTACACTGTAAGATATCCATTACTTGTGATTGTAATAACATTTTCCCCGAGACCAGTCTTTAATTTTGGGTTTATTACTCTATCAACTTGATTATCAATTTCAATTCCTTAATGCGAGACGTCTGTGTCAATGGCAATATGAAAACCTCGTCTAAAAGTAATTAAAGCAATAACAACATCATTCCCATGACGACGAAATGAAGAATTTACGATCTATCACATACCACGCCGACTAATATATCACTAACTAGCGGCCCGGCCCAGCTTCGCCTGGGTGCTTATATGTTTAGACTCCACTCCACACCAGGAATATCTTATTCCCGTTCAAACTTTTGTACTCCTGAACTCAACCTAAGTACCTACTATCCCTTTTGCTATCGTATCCCATCCCATCTCATCTGGCTCCTTTTCTTTCTGTTACATCCCGTTCCATTATTTCCCATGGAATGCAATCCGGATCCGACCGGTCTCATCGCGTTCGTCCCACTTTATCCCATTTCATCCCGTAATGCCTAAGTAGGTATGTTGACAATTTTTTTGGAATTGCTTTTATTTTGTAGATAGGTTTTATATAAACACGAAAATACGACGAATATCATTTAAAAAATACGCAAACACAAATACTTTGCAAAATTCCTGCTAAAACTTTCCGCTCAGCCAAAATTCTGACTACGAAATTGATTTTTTGAAGTATAGTAAACTACTTATTCCTCAAATGTAAACAATGCAATAGTCATAACGTTTTTCCCTTCTTGGTGATTTCTGTTCGTCAAAACAAACCCCTTTTCGTCGCTTTAGGCTAATAAAGAAGACTATGCATTACCTATTGACTGCCTCGGTGGCGTAGTGGTACTACAGTACGATTGCAAAGCTGAGGTCACGGGTTCGAATCCCGGGTCGGGCAAAGTGATATTGGATTTTTCTATTCATTATCAGCCCGGAGTCAGGAATTTGTGCCCGATATGGCGATAGGCTCGCCACCTATCACATCGTGGGACGGAATATACGTATATAAGGCGAAACGTGGGTGTTCTGGTAGCACCTCTGCCTACCCCTTCTGGGAGAAAGCCATTAAGCTATTATTTTTTGTTTGTAATAAGGAGCTGAAATATATATTTTTATAGAAATAGCTTCAGCGGTTTCGATTTTGCATATAAAATTCCAACCCTTATTTTAACCCCTTTAGGGTTAATTTATATATTTTTATCTTTAAATGAGTAACTAAAGTGCAAAGTTTAACATCTTAACTTTTACGGTTTAGATTTTTCCATACAAACGTTCATCCCTTATTTCAACCCCTTCAAGCCTTTTCTTCACAAAACAAAGTAGCCTATGTCCGTCTCCTGGCTCTAAGCTATCTCCTCACCAATTTTCAGCCATATCAGTAAAGCCGTTCTTGAGTTATAAATAGTGTAACAAACACGACTTTCTTTTATATATATAGATTATAACAACACCAGCTGGCCTCTCTGACGCGTCCGTTTAACTGACATTGAGTTAACTGCCACGAAGTGTGACAACACATCGGTTGCTACGTCACAAGTCACAACGCTTCCTTTCAGCCGATGTTACCCCAGCACTGTTAATTAAGATCACTTACCGTTCTGCTGTTAATACGTTCCCTTCCGCTGCTTCGACGTCCCGATCTAATTTCATATTTGTTTGAGCAACTTTCTCATCAATCTCGACGTTTCTATTTAACTGTCAATTAAACGTCTGAGTGCTATATTGTGAAGGTGGTGTAACTTATGAAGAGAATAAACGTGAGGGGACAGATTGTAACACAAAAAATATCACTTGATAACTACAATTTTATGAAACAATCAAAATTACAAACATGTAATATATTTTATAATAATTACAAAAAAAAAAAACATAACGTAAGTATAAGACACCGTAAACAATATGCTCGAAGAAAACATTTTTCATAGACAGGATAAAGCGTCGTAACTTCCTGCTAGCACAACAAAAGTGTCTAACGAGGTGGTTGGATTTATGGACTCAAAGCTAACAGAAGCGATGGATATTTATAAAGGCCATAATCTAATCCGACTAGATCTCAACACTTGAAAGCAATCAGTGTCGGACGCTGCTCCGCCGGGGAAATGCATTCGCCATTAAGCGGCTACTTTATTGATGCAAATATTTCCTGAACGCCCACGGACGATGCAAACCGTAAACTAGCCAGTGTGACAATGTTCTTTACTGATGACTGATATTTTTCTACTACTAAAGATGGAGTTTCTTCTTTAAGTTCAGTCGTAAACATCCTCAGTTGTCCACAAACTACTAAATTTGTTAATGTTTATAGTTGTTACAAGTACGGTTTGCTAAGGAGTATATCTTTCTTTGGTTGGTGGTATGGTTTTTGCTAACATGATTCTTTGTTAAGTCCACATATCAAAGTTAATTGGGAATTATAGCGCAACAACTGATTGGGTACAGTGAATTATGGTATTGGATCGGCGAGTTAAATCACTCAGATCAGCCGACGACGGACAGTAAAATTGGTAGCAAAGCGTGCACGCACATTTTAATTGCGACCTCGTAAAGTGGGATCCAATTGGATTTGAGATTAATTCTTTTGATAGCTTAACGATTATCTTATGTGTCTATGAACTGGTTGAAGCTAGAAGCCAACAGGATTCTGAGAGACGTCCTGTGTCGTTAATCAATCGTGTTGAAGAAATACGACATACCATATACAGAAAAAAAACATAAATAACTAAGGACGGGTTGTTAAATAAATAGTTCTTGTCTTCTCGAAGCATCAGTCTCCAGATATTATAGAATAGTTCTAAATCGATCTCGGCGACAACCACGAATTTTGTCTCAGATCGTGCGTAAATAAACGGAGGCGCTGTGTAAACAGTGCACAAGGGGTTTTGTTACGCTTAAAGCGTTGTAATTTAAATCCTAAATTAGTTTGTTTTTTGTCGCGGGCCCGAGATGCTGAGAGGAATGCGCCGCGGTCACGTCGCGCGTTCAATAAAACATTGGAAACGCAAGAGCCGCCATCGACGCTATGGTTTTTAGATCGAACCTTTGAAAAATGTGAGGTCAATGCCCATAATGTCATGCAATTTATGTAAATTGTGCCTTCATACAGTGACTGACAAATGACGAAATGTGAAGACTTGAAGTTTCTATTGCGGGTCAGGGTTCAAGCATTTTATTGAGTATACCGATGTAAAATGGCCGCCGTACACAATAGACGTAGCAGCGTTTACACTTTTTCGTGAATCATCGTGATGTGTTGACACATGACGTTCATTCTATACAAATTTTGATGAGATTATTCGAGTCATAAAAAATATTATTTTACGATGCGATATAATTTGGAAACTGTTAATTCAAAATATTCATATAATAAGCCTCCTTCTTTAGCAGTCGGGTATAAACAATGCTGCACAACGTCATTACAATACAAGAAAATCACAATAGCTAGAAAACGTCTTGTAATTACCGCAATAATGAACGTCAAAACAGGTTATAATTAGCCGATTAATTACGCAACGCAACCCACATAAGGCTTGTAGATCTAAAAGCGTTCGACCTTCCGACCGATGGCGCAAATCTGGGACCATTGTTCTGAATCTTTTGAGTAAGTTATTGCGCTGCCCGAGTGCTAATTGTAGGGAAAGTGGGTAAACAACACATCTAATTAGGAAGTAACACGAAAATGGAACGTTACAATACAATAGCCAATGTTTCGGAGATTGTTTCATTTGGCGCTCCCAGAGCTTTGGGAATGTATCTAGTTGTCTAGCAGATTGTGTGACTAGCATTATTTGTTCTTATCTCTTGATTTTGACAAATATGCGTGGCTTTGTATGATACGAGTATTACCTCTTTACTTCATGGAATTAATTTCACCGTTAATCCGAGAAATATTATTTTACCACCATAATGTTCTTATTAGTTTCCATTTTCTACCCATTATTATCCTATGCTACTCTTATTTTTCATCTACTATTTCCTTATAAAATTTTGGAGTGTATGCAATATTGGAACATATTTCATATATTATTCCATACATGTGCAAGTTTGTGAACCTATAATCACGTTCTTTTCTTCTATTCATGCGTGAATTAATGATCTTCGACCATCTTTATTGTAGCACCAGTGTCAGTAAAGGTTAAACTTACGAAATCTTTATTGTTTTAATTTCTTAAAAGGTTCATTTGTATCGTTACATAAGTTGGTTGAATAGATTTCTCACGAGGAACTTAACAATAGCAAGCATGACCAAATTAAGAACTGGTGTGGCAGTTGACTAAAATTCTCTACGCAATGTTGTTTGCAAATGTAAATCTGATTAACCTTTATGTCTTACTAACGCTATATAGATAAAGACCAAGAATTGACCATAATTTTTTTGTTTCACTTGAAATGGATGGATAAAAGTTGTTCAAAAATAAATGTAATGGCGAACATTACGAGTATGACGATATTAGGTTCTGCTCTGATTGTCATCGTATTTATTGATATGCCACAAAACGATTTCAATTACAGTTATTTGTATTTGATTAACCACTTTAAAAATTCAGCGAGGCTTCGAGCAGAATCAATTCAAATTTCATATGTAACGTCATTTTTCATTCCAAAGTACCAATATAAATATATTTAAGTGCCAATTAGCAAACCTTCATAGCCACAAAACCTTGACATAGCCGTAAACTCCACCCAAAGTTGCGAACTAATGACAAAGTAACGCACATTACCAGGCAACAGAGACGGGTACATCACGACTCGATCCAGAAACGCCGGCGATCTAACAAGCCATGCGCCAAGTCTCACAGATCCGTCATACACTTCGTGATGGTGCTCCGCTATTATTTCATTAGACGCATAATTGATAGTTTCTTATGTTGTAACATTTAGATTGATAGCTCGTGTTACGCTCCGGTTCAACATCGTACGTGTAGTGGGCGGTTGAGCGTGTTCCTATAACTCTACTACAATGAATTACGACCGGCTGATAGCGTGTTGCGTTCTTCTCAATGAGTGATTAAAACTATCAATTTATCATTTTGTAATAATCGTATATTGTTAAGTTCAAGTGAGCTATTAGGGTTGCACGGTGATCGTTAGCTTTACACATTTCTGATGATCATATTTCAATTTTATTTTTAATAGCAGAAGAAAAGGGCAAGGTTACCTGACGATAAGCGATCACTGTTCTTGATCATACAAAATCGACCTTTAACATAATTATATAGCTTTTATAGAAACTCTCTAAATACGGAAATATCCCTGACGAAACCTGATTCCGCAAGGTGGTTGTGCGAGGATGCAAATACAAAAATAATGAATAAATAATACATTAATGGATCAACTAAATTGTAGCTCAAAAATCCGAATTAAGATGAATATTATAATGATTACGGTAGCACCTGGCAAACCACAGCAAATAAATAAAGTAAGGACTTCGGCGATAAGACAAACATGGTAAAAGCTTTGCAACCTGTATTTAGTGAGACAACTCATGTAATATTTTACGTACAAGTAGGCACGTCAGTTCAACTTTTATTTCAAGCCGTAGAGCCCGGTAAATCTCATCGACATGATCAAAACTGGTCTGATACGGAAATTTGGTAGTTAATTATGAAACTTTCGTTAATTAAACATAAAACACATCATAGAGCACAATTTGACGACATGTATAAGAACCTGAATGTGTGCGATCGGAATGCATCGGTGACTTAACGACCTTGTTAATTATTCATCGGTTCAACATTCGCGTTCGGAGTTTTTGATATTATGGGGTTTATGGAATTTCAGAGAATTTTGGAAATCGTTTCGGAAGATGTGATATATGAAGCTTTTTAAATACCGTATTATCTAAATAGGTTGGCAATTTAATCAAAGAGAAATTGGTCATAAAACTACCGTAACCATGAGTTAAAAGTTATTTTCACACTTGTGTAAGTGGATGTTTGAAAGAGTAACATATCATAAGCCACGTTTATCAGAAATTAGGGTTGTCTTTGCGATCCTATAACACACAAGGATTGGTCCAGTTTTCATATTACAGCCCACTAATAAGTCACTCTCACACACTATTATGGAGGTACTTCATCACAGATTTGAAATTTTAAAACGGAGAATAAACATCGCTTTGTACAAAGATTTAAGCAGCAAATTATGATTAAATACGGACCCCTACATAGAATAATTCCCAGTTGTTTTAGTAACAACGTTTTATACACAAATAATTTGTGCTCGTTAGTCCTTCATGTCGTCTGCAGAACACAACTTACATTTCCCATTAGCGCATCTCAAATACATTCCATAACCGACACTCGTGTACTGACGAGCGAAATGAGCCATCACAGGAAACACGTGTTCTAGTTAACCCTTCGTGCACAAACCCATGTGGTCTGCGGGACCATTAGGCCCCGAGATAACACTGCCTGAAGAATGAGACGTGCTTCACGGTATCACGATACGAGTGACGACAGGATGTCACAGATCCACGTAACCCTTACCATATTGTCATAAGGGTCATTTCGGCCCGTCGGAAACAAGTCGGTTAGATGATGTTGAAGCTCTTTATTACTCAGTATTGTCATCAAGATTTGTAATGCGATATCGTACATGTTAAACAAAGGTATGACGCGAGTTCACGGACACATGCTTTTTGTTACTTAGAATCGTCAGTTTTGTGTATTTCCTAGAATTTGATAGCTGTTTTTGGAAGATGCTGCCTGTAATGAACGTTATAAAAACCCGAAATGTAATGGATGTTGTGTAATTTGAAAACTTGTTAAACTCGATTATGAGACTTGAAATAAGCTACTTCATCGCAGACACTGCACGGAGTACTTAGAATTTTGTTTTGAAGCAGTATGTTTTACTTAATTATGTTTAGGCGCCCAAAATACCGTGCAATAAGTTTTATTATGATCTTTATTCCAACTGCTTCCCTTTATCGATTTGATGTATGTAACTTTCTTGTAAGATATAGAAGTTGGTAAACAGTCTTTATTGTTCTCTGTTTAACATCAAATAAATCGATGAAGTTGTTAGCCTTATCGAATGCAACAAGGTAAATATTCTAAGCCAGATTCCCAGTCCTACAAAATATATCATGACTTTCCTATATTTAGCCTGCGGCCATTAAGAAGTCCAGTGCATAATCTGAATAACACAGCATCGTTAGCGACAGTGATATTTGATACAGATACGTTGCTCGGTCCATCGGACCGCGCCGCGGAACAAACGAACGCCATATACGGCGCACTCAACAGTTCATTAGCTGAGCGTTTTGAGCGATGCGAGCATAGCAAGCGCTTCAAGCACTGCGAGCGCTTCAAGCGCTGTCTCCGACGTCACTCTTGATCCATGGATATTTAAATTTTACGTTCAGCTTTCATTTATTTGACGAGAGGACGTTTAGAAGCCATGCGTTTTCCTTGATGGTAATCGCTGGCAATCCACTTTGGAAAGGGTTTCGTTTCAAAGCGCGATGTGCACGGAATAAGACAATTTACCGAAAAGGTTCATTTTAAGGGTCGTAAAATTGTAAGCCAGACTACAAAACTTTTCAAGCCTATAATAGATAAATCGATGTGGTATTGTTAGTGCGAAATAATGCCAAGACAATTATGTGCCCACAAGCAATACATTCTCCTAAACCCTGGTAATGATCAATATTTACAGTAGTCATAGATATCAGAAACTACAAGGAACTCTTTGTTCCTTTGGTAACTACACCTCAAACGAATACTTGCACCTCACGCAAACATTTCCCAGCCATTCATTTCACAGACGGCTCAGCAACTACGCCTATAGGTTGTTCAATAACAGTGTTAATTGAGCATAAAACCCGCATGCTCCACTTCAGTTAAAGGACAAGGGAACGTGTCGCGGTAGCTTATAAATAACACGGACAACAGATTAATTCACTAAACAATCTATTGAAATTATACTCGCTTGCGTAAACGTTGAAATGCTACAAACGAGTTTGGCTCTGATTTTGTACCGGACAAGACCTGCGAACAGTTTATCTGGCGCAAATTTGAACGGTACATTCAATAATATGTATCAAACAAATAACTTTCGTATTATTACAGTTTTAATATCAAAAGGACAGGGGAAAAGGAAGGGTTCTACGCAATAAAACGCATATTTTGAATACAACTGAATGAGAATTACATAAGTTTGCAACCAGTACGGAAAACGAGTATTTGCAATTTGTATCTAGGAGGTGATTCTGAATCACCAGGTTTATTTATTGCTAATTTAAAATTAAAAAGACTAAATACAAGACTTGAAAACTGAGACGCAAGACTTATTGCTAAATAATTCGAACGTTCAAAAAGCCGCAAAGATTCAGAGTGATCGACGATATTATTTTGCGAGTAAATCAGACTAAAACATATGTTAATAGATTTATTGTAACATTTTACAACCAATAAAAGATTGCCAAGATTAAATTTTGATTATATTAAAGAAGAATTAGGGTCATATCGACCTCACAAGGTGTTCATTAACATAGCTAATACGAAACAACGTTTCATTATGCATTTAATAAGCTGTTTGATATAAGCGATAATAGAATCAAACCTTGGCATGAGAGATAAAGTAGAAAACAATTAAACACAATTTAACTACCAAAGTGATGTTGGATTCATCATTTTGCATAAAAAAATATGATAAATACGCAATGGAAATATGATTGACAGATTAGTGTGCACATTGCAGCCATGCGTCACAAAACGCAGCACGAGTCCCACTACAATATGTGATGCGGCTTATGCCATATGCTGACCTAATCCTGTACTTTTTTATTGCTAGAACCGGCAAACGGTTCTCTTATTGGTAAGTGATAAATACCGCCCATTATCATCTACGTTTACAACATTTTGACCATACATACTGGAAAGTCCAGACCACTATAGTGGTTTGTCAATGTGACGTCAACTTTTTTTAAATATACCCTATTTATATGTATACATTAAGCCAGTTATTAGATGACATTGACATTTAAAATATACCCTATTCACACAAACATTAAGTTGACATTACATTGACAAACTACTAGCGGTCGGGACGTTCGAGCTGCATTACTACCCTCAAAAATGTGAAGGGAAAGGTATTCTGAACCTCTTGCGGATTGGTTATTATTTATCAAATTCATTTTAATAGAATAATATTACAATAATCAAGTCACCAAAGTGTTTTTGATCTCGCTAACGACTGCTGCCATTTCTAAAATAGCAACAACCGGAATCAACAGTATAATGTGCAAATTTTGCAAATGATTTCTATTTCCATGTACAGAACGGGTTACGGTTGCATCAACATATAAATGTACACGGGTACATATACATAACATTTTCTAAGAAACGTCGTGCCAAGAACCTGTGTATTCTCAGCTTAATAATATTATTTTATCTTGGTGTTTCTTGCATAATTTCAAGTTTTTAACAACCCCACCTAAACGTACGTAACTATGCCATAAGATAATGATATCGTCACATTTTAAATTCAAAATCAGACAACTTGTATTTTGCCTATCAACAGTTCCATAACATAAGACTGAACGAACCATCCCTATAGGATGACAAATTCAATTATTTTAAAAGCAAAAACCCCATTAAATCCACGCGTCTGCGCATGTATATCATCACTAGACTAACACATCGTGCCATGCCCACCTATGTCACATTTTTTGTACGAACCATCTGCCAATATTAAGGATCACAAAGGATCCATTAGCCGGTGTGCCAATCGAAAAGGTGAGCGTAAAAAATTCGGGTCTACTGCGCGGCTGTCCGATGAAGTATACCATCGGAATGCTTAGCATTTTGTGTTTAATATAAGCTGCATTTTCAATAGTTATAGGTATTCCCCTTAGGTATATACTACATCTTATCAGGTCTTTGAACAGTCGCAAAATTTTAATAATAGCTGCACTAGGTTGAAATTCATAGCCCCAAATGTCTCAGCTTCTGACGCTATATCATAAGATACACTTACCATATTTTTTCTACATTCAATCAAATAAATAAATACACCCAACTGTCACATACATAGTTCTAACCCAACACTTGACTAAGATCGAGTCTTGTGTTGTGGGTATCACGAAGTACGAGAGACTTTTCGGTCTCACAAACACCCAGACCCGAAACAAATACTTGTGGTTCACACAAATTTGTTTCGGTGCGGGGATCGAACCCGCGGCCTCTCGTTTCACAGCCGGCGTCCAACCAATTGCGCCACGGAGGTTGTCAAATTCTGACAAATACGTAACTTACTATTTTAACCTACTGTCAAGGCAAACTATACCTATTATAAAATTGTATAGTACAAAAAGTATATCAATACGAAATATCATAATCCATTTAGCGAAGATCTTGCGCTTCACGAGTCCGATATAAATGGAGATAATAAGATGCGTGCTGATGACCCTGTCCTGATAGAGATATACGCTACACTTATATATTTTTAAACGTTCGTCCGATTGATATTAGCGGATGAAACAACGTTATTAACTGTATTGCAGTTAGCAGTTACTAAATAACTATACATTTGTACTATGATGATTTGTATTTTGATAGCATACGCACATATCAACTGAATAACTCAAATTACACCTCTATGGGAAGTCTGTAAACCTTATAGTTATTCAACAGAAATCAAACCCGCAAAATTTGAGCAAAGAAATCCAATTACCTAGACATCAAACGAAATAAGTCAAAAAATATATCTTTGGTTGTTTATTTTCTAACGGCCTTATTCAAAGACAGTTTTAAAACCCATATTAGCTATCGAATGTTTTGTCCTTTTCGAACCTCTGTTAATTCAGTTTGAGCAAAAAGGACTACACATTCGATTACTAAAACAGGTTTTAAAACTGTTTATGAATAAGACCGTGAATCAATAAATGTAATTATCATAACATAAAATGTGGAATGTTTAATATACTAAAACTTCTTCAACCCATACATCCGCTTTCTCTATTCCAGATATAAATAGCAATCCCACTCACAATACCCAATCTATCAAAGTGCAAGAATTAAGAGCCGCGAAATCCCTATAAACATACACAAGTATTAGTGGTAAACTCATACGGAGAGCAGATTGTATCGTGTTATTTATCGCACAGAGTCATGGTTCAATACCTTTGAGCTTATTATTATTCATTGGAGCCGCATAGGAAATGTTTAGCCCGGCGCGCGCTGTGTAATGACAAATCAACTTATATTAATCAAAATATTCATAACCGAAGATTAGGTGGGGTTATACTTTCAGATTAAATTTGGATTAACACGTCTAATGAAAGTATACTATACGTAAAATCCATTGTTTTTTTAAATAAAGTAGTTAATAATTTATTGAATCGATCAATTCCAAACATTTCTATACCTATGTTTAGTAGTGATCATGTAGTTGAAGGAGATGGTTATAATTTGTATGTGCATTGCCAAACAAGCTGTTGGTCGCAATATCATTGTCCATGTAATTGTGCAACATGTAAAAATGCCCCAACCTTACGTAAACGCAGATAGAAGATAAGACTAACTCGTTTATTAAAACGTTTCAAAATAGCTGTCAAAAAACGCCATGTAAACGAGTATTTATACGATGTAAAGCTATGACCCGAAAGACAATATAGATGCAGCTTGCGAAAGAGAGTAACAAAATATTTGCATTAATTTATCAAAACACTCGACGTAACATAAACCTTTTAAAAGGAAAATAACAAAGTCCGCTGATGTATTGTTCCGGAACAATGCGCGTTGGAGGCGTGTGTGCGCGCTATTGTTAGAGTGCGCCGCCCAAACCGACCGGTCGCGAGTCGCCAATCGCAAGGATAACGCCGGCCATCGACATGAGAGAGCTCGGAATTCGGATACATTCTCTACCATTTTGAGTTTATGGGTGGTTATTTATGGCGAAACTATTTTCAAAGGCAATTGGATGTAACAATAATAGCCCATGAATGACTCTTCGTGTAACTTTGGAAGTACGAGGATACAATATTACCTACTTAGCATTTGCGTGCATTGATTACTGGATTACCTGGTTATTTAAAAGAAGGTAATTTTATGTATAAAATAGCACAAAATAATAATTTCATCAATTCAGTAAAATCTCAATACGAATCAGCGCTGACTTGCTTTAACAAGCTCGCAAATTAGATACACAGGAGCCCGGGAAAAAATACCTTTTCTGTTCTGACGATTCTGATAGGATCCTAAAATTATTATCAGTTACCAAATCTCCGAAAATTCAAATATTTGCCATCTCACATCGCAGTATAGCTGACGGTATAACGGGTACAAATGAATTCGTGCATGCGCCCCGACAATGATTAAACTCGCCGATTTTGGCTCAGATATACCTTAGCTAATAAGGCCTTGAGGGCAAAAAGACTTGTGCTTTTTCGACCGGCTGTCCGCGCTCGAATTTCTAAAGCCATACAATATGACACACGATTGTGCATCTTATGTCATATAGGTTAGAGCAGAAAATACGTGGGTAGTTAGAATTTAATTCTCGCTCCGGGTGCAAGCTGGAACGTTATCGCGAGATCCGTGAAAAGATTCCTTTTCATATTTTTTTATAACGAGCACGTACTCGTGTAACATAAAAGTGTGATAAGGAGTTACATTGCAAGAGACATCAAGTTTATAATGTAGAGAGCACTCCTACATTTTGAAAAGGATTTATTAAAAAAACTTCTGTAGGAACTGCACATCATACTTTAAATTCACATTTACCCGTAAGCTAATACCTATATCTAAACATTTGGGAGACTAAAGCTTGGTAATTTATAGATCTAGATTAACCAGCTCCACTTAAACACCATCATAATATACATCCAAAATGGAATAACTTCTTTAATAAACGTATTTCGTGAAGATTTCCAATATTTACAGCATCTCATACTAATGCTATAAACAACTCTCTTTTTCTCCTTACATTACGCATTCTCCAACACAGAATGTTCAATGTATCTGCCAAGTCAGCATCCTACTGTAACAGTTCTCACACGTTATCTAAAGTATACTTCGAACACTTGTACACGAATCATTTAGATGCGATCGCCTTCAGATCTGCTCTTTAAATTACACAAGCTTACACCAGCTAGTGGACTACGAGAAAAACGTGATTGCATTCAATGGCATCGTATCTTTGCACTTGATCTATTTCCTCTATGGTTTCGCGGAGATTTCCTCGTTTTGCTGAAAATAGAATCAAAATGAATATTCGTATCGAGTGACTGATCAAAGTTAGGTAACTTTTAAAAATAATCCTTCTGACTATGGCTAAACTTAGTTCTAGCTTCACGATATATTTTAGTGATCACTAAACACAAAACCTTCGAACTTGTATCCGGTATCGTTTAACAAAATGTCGCTAATATAACTGAATGGCTATTATAGCTGCCTCTCAATTACCTTTTCAAGAAGTCTACAAAAAAACGGGAATACCAAATGTAAGTACTACAGAGCAAAGAGGAATCCAATACACTATATTTCATAGGTATATTGATGTATTTAACAATAAAAATATACAATTTCCCAAAGCGATTACACTTATGACAGTGAAATAGAAAAGCTCAGCATATAAAATAACAGCTAGTTGTTCCGTCTGTTTATCCTCGAAAGCATCATTTTATTTCTCACGCTCGTCGCCGAGTCATCTCGAAACGAATTTGAGGAACTGACCGCGATTATCTTCTTCTTATAAAAGTCAAACAAAATGTACTTTTTAGAGTTCAGTCACACTTTATTACAATGTCGTAAAACGACTATTTCAATCGTTGATATTACCCGTATTGATAGAAGATACGTATAAATATTGTTCATTATTTTAAAGTTATGCTTATTAGTTTACAATCAAATCAAAACAAAATATTATTTATTCAAATAGTCGGTTAGGAAACGTTTTGAATAGTCAACTTATAATAGCACCATCGCTTCGGAACTCGTCATAACTAAAGATATACCTTAGAAAACTTCCTAGTAAGAGTTTTGAATTGTATCGCACTGTAAAAAAAATATACAGCTATCAAAAATAATAAAGTTAATATTGCTTATAATATAATTTCAATTCTATTACATTTATAAAAAGGGATAATTTAGTAAACAAGACACAAAAATGCATTAAAAAATAGCAATTGCCTCGCACGTTTAGCAATAAAACCATCAAGAAACTCCAACTTACGCAACATCACATCACATCGATTAAAAAAGCAACGCCTACAGAACCGTCACATGCCAATCGGCTTCTATTTTTTCCCTGTCGATCCAGTTACGTGATCAGCGTAACGAGGCAGCCCTAGCGGGGTACGATTACACTAATGCATTTCTTACAAGGCACGTCCTTTTATTATAAATCCATTTTGTGAGGCGCCGCGCTGACATATCAACAATTTCACCACCGAAAAAAGTTGGATCAAAATATTTTATTACCTTGGATTGATAATGCTTTATTTGTATGAATTGTTGCAGCTGCGTAGACTGTAACTTTCTCTGACAGATATTACGTATCCTACACGAAAGTGGTGTCGTCAGGGCATTATCATAATTACCATCTTTATTAGAGGAAGTACAACGAAATACGAGGACACTAATTATATTCACCAACTGATTATGAATGCAAGTTATTCGACACGTTCAGCAACCCTTACCTTAAAGAGAACTTTTAATTCGGATAATTTACAATTTATATTTTATAAACTGGTATGTCGAGCAAAATTCTTGTTTAAAACAACATTGTCCACATCGCCACCGCGTCTCGCAACTCACTTCCTTACACATCCAAGAGCAGTTAACCGACATTCGACAATAATAAAAACTTGAGCAATTGTCCTTGCTACACTTGTATGGCTGTGTCGTAATGTGTGAAGCTCTGTCCTTTGCGGCGTTCGTCTTGTTGAGTAAGCCTCATTTAAAAACAAATTAGACCGAATCGTGCTTGTGTTGTTTAGTGTTGGTTGATGAGAGTTTCCTCTCGTGCGAGCATACATACAAGTGAGTAGTTTTTCGGTATATACTATGGTCTTGTATATGATGTGTAAATCGACAGTAGAAAGGCCTCTTAACTTTATATGGCTCCTAACAGGGCAAGGTAATTAAAAGCAGTATAGAGCATAAGCATCTCAGATGTCATTTTTTCTTATGACAGTAAATATACTACATACAACTAGAATGAGGCGAGGGTTTGTAATATCATTCTTATATTACACAATTCACAAATCTAATAAATAACATCTGAAGGCGAAACGCTTCTGACATAAACATATCTTAATAAAACGAAGCTTATTTTTGTAGTAACTAACATATTTGCAATGATTACCTCTATATTATGCTAACCTCAAAAAGTACTTATAAACCGAGCATTGAAAATCAACACAAACCGTCAAACCCTTTTCAATATAACAGCCACACGTAAAGCGAATAAAGTTTTCAATAACGGAGTGATGTCGGAGATCAGTCATGGCGGGCAACGTATGTTCATGTTTCATCACAATCATCTTACAAATAACATTTTCGTGAGCCGAGCCGCGTCGGCGCGGGTCGCGGGTTCATGCCCGTGCGCATAATTCTCGGAATGTGAAGCAGTTTGGGTATATCGTCGACCCAGCGGTGCTTTTGTTAAATTGCTCCGATTAGTTTTTGTGTATTTAGTTATGTACGTGACATACTGTGATGGTTTTATTAAAACTTTCTTAGTAACAATTTTGAGTAAAGTATTTATTAATTTTTTTGCAAATCAACTGTATTGCGGACATTTTTCATATTACAATTTTCTAATACTTGAATCCTACGGATTCACACAAGTTTGTCCCATTTAATTAGATAGCTTATTTGGAGAAAAAGCTTCGTTCCAGCCACATTTCTTTCACGAAGAAATGTCAAATATCTCCCCAATCTGTCGCTCTTTATTTCACGGTTTAAAATTCAACTCAAAGCCAATCAGCGGAAAAATGATAAGGATCACAATTCCAAGTATTGCGACTGCTAGCAATGGGATAGTTGAATAGAAACATTCATAAAATAGCAGGAACAATAGTCGAGGCTCGGTCGGGGCTATAAACCAAATCAACGGAGCCCGATAAACGAGAGAAAGCTCCACCACATGTCAAAACAATTCCATGGTGGCTTAAAACGCGCATTTAATTACCAACGCCACGAGTGTAGGCATTCACCCACCGCCTATACGATAATTATACATATCCAATCAGATTGGACCTACAATTAAATTAAAAACCTAAATGTAATTAGGAGCTGTTGAAACCTGCCCGTCCATTCGGCGTAATCTTAACTATAATGTATGATTAAAACACGTAAATTAAAAATTAATTTTATTTTCGTTACACCCGTACATGGATGATGTTAATTGTGGCGATACTAATAAAAATTAAATTGGCACCACTCATCGTTGGTGGTGCGCGGGAAAAGTATGTCAACATCGACAGTGCATTATAATTATAATTATTGGTTCTCATTAATTATGTAGAGCAACATCGCAGTTGTGACACAGTCATCATAAATGGATCCGACCTAGCCTTATGAGTTTTCTCAATACAAGTTTTTCCCATGCAATTAATAAATTCATTACCCGACATTCAAAAGAATCAAAACGAACGCAGAGCGAAGCACAATCCACTGGCGTTCCACTCAACCGCGGCACTTTCTTCGCTTTCATCAAGCAGGGGATATTGAAATAATACCATTTAGTGCAGATGGTAAAAAACAATCGACACAACGCGCCGTAAAGCTGTTCATACACGGCCGACATGAAAAGAACAGGCAATCGTTCCATTTTTTACGTACGCTTTTTGTGGGCGGGGTTTTATATGGATGATTGTACGATTTCAAAATCGATCCTCAAAAGCAATGAGAACCTTTGTAATATCGGAATAATTTCGTTGCCGCAATGACCACGAAATGTATGGTTATTAGTGCCGAAATTGAAAACGGTAATAGGCGCGTTTACGAAAATATTTGAATGGTATTGGATCGTGACACACTTTGTATCGAGAATCTAAAATTTATCGATATGACACATCGATTAATTTGAACTTCGAATGCCGTATCGAGTAACAAATCGACGCTTTTGTGTTAATTTCTAACGGACAAGCCCATGATGTTACGGACAACAAATTTTGTAAAGAGATATCCGAAACACGTGTTGCCAGACCCTATAAGAGGGACAGCAAATTGTTATTTTTATTTGAGCGTCGTTCGCGACCCTTCGTGTAAATAATAATATTGTAACGTTATGGATATTCAGTTTGTTCATTTGGCGGAAAATAATTGTTACGGCCTCCTGAGCAGGTTATTATAACCTTCGCTAGATGGCGCTAATAGTGTCAGACTACTCTTTATTTTCTTGTTATCAAAGCAGGACATACATAATATTACGTAAGTATTAAGTACTTAGTATTTTTAATATGTTTAGGATTGCTACTTGCTAATAACGTCATAAAATGCGACGAAATTTTATCATATATTTGCGAGGCAGCCTAGGTTCTGCCTACAATTTACAAAATTGACGCTCTCGACCCGAAATACATGACTAGCCAGTAGTGGGAAAACTTTCTGTGAAGTAAATTTTCATACAACCAGAACCAAATCTTCACCAATATAGTCCAAGCATTTTAACATAAACGACACAATAAAACGCAATAACAGAAAACTACGAGCCCAGATCCCAAGTGCTATCACATCGCTATCACAGGCAGTACTCAGTACATTACTCATAGTCAGTGACTCCAGTATCCAGTACAATAGCACGGATGACGTCAGCAGAATGTGGACCACCGCCCACCTCCATTAGCGACGCTGACCGACGACCAGATAAGTACGCAATTGTAACCTCTTATACCGTCTCCGCTAAAGATCGTTTTCTGGTATTTATTGTAGTGAAATTACGAGCAAGTTGGAGTAACAGTCGACTAACCGAAGATTATCATCATTGACGGTCGAGGTGTATAATGGATATTAAACAGGTTGATGACTGGACAGTCTTCATTTCATGGCATAAATCCTAAACTAAAATGTTGTCACTACAGAGCATTTACCTGTACAAATCACCTATGTACACGATATACTTACTTCTAATCCACTTCATTTCACCTTACATAGGCTACTAACTTACTGCGACATACAACACTATTATGTACATTGCTTATTAAAACGACGCATAATTTTTAACCATTATGTTTTAACGCCAGTCAACCTCTAGTTTTCATTGGAAATCGAAGTCAGATCTTAAGCTCACATCCTACAAGCTAACACTAGATAAACGCATGTACATTGTACAGATAATCCTACATGCAGTGTGTAGTGTCTGGCTCACGGCACGGAGCGTGGCGGGCGCACGTCGCGTCGCGAGTTTGACAAGCCCTCACGTCGCCTCGCCCGACCGACCGACCGACGATTTGTTAGAAATAACAGCGCTGCGGTTTAATGTCGCTTCATTTACACATCCTTGAGTACCGTACATTGTCCGGTGATTTGGGAAATGAAGAATAAATAGACACAGCTTGGAGATAATTAGTCGAGGATACGCTGTTGGTATTACTTGATCGTTCCATGTTAAAATTAATTACAGTTTTATTAGTTAAATTAAATTCCAATATGACATTTATAAATTCGTATCACGACTGTACTAAACAAAACCAACGTCATATATTTTTACAAGACAGCATGTTTACAATAAGCATTACGAACCTGATTTTAATTCCATTCCTAATATAGCGCAGTATTCCAATACTTCCCATGACTAAGCATCGTTATTAATTAATTGCGCCAACATTTCCTGTAGCAGCATCGCACAATGTACAACACTCGATATTGTCCGTTTACGTACATATAAAGCAAAGCGATCCTTACAAAGCCAGAGCAAATATTTCAGTACAATTTCCTCGCGGCGGTACTAGCGTCTTCGCGCCCTTCCTATCTGCTCCCTCCATAAAGGGCTAGTTGTTTTAATGAGCTCCACAAATGAGGAAAACAAAGGGACCCGCTGTAACGCGGCCACCACTACCACAGGTACGAGTGAGGTGAGTAGTGTGTGAGAATCGTTCGAGTCCTTCTGGTTAATATCATCCAGCCGTATTTATGAAACAGCGGCAGCACTGGTCTTTAGTGTAAATTATAAAATGGTAACTCGTGATATGGCGGTGAAAATATAATCCAATTTGTTGCATTGGATGTGTGTTAACAATGCTCTAGAATTGAATTAAACAAATTAGCTTCAAGTAAAATCAGTGTAAATGTAGGAGTGAACATAAAAACCGTTTATTTTTTTTACTTTTCGTACTGTGACCTTTCTAAATGATACAAATAGTAGGGTCGGCTGGCACACATTCTGCCCGTTGGCATATAAGGCGATCTGATAGAGGTTTAAAATGCATTATGGTTGCACAACCGCTTCATATGTCCTAAGAATTTCCGCTGATAATGCAGAAAATTTCTTTATACGCATTGCACTTTGGTTACGTGAATAACAGATAAATGCCGCAGTAGTGAAATAACTATATAAAATGCGTCGGTATTCCAGTGGTTATGCAAATTTACCGTGAAATGGAAGGTCCTAGACGTGCTTCCATGGCCAAATTAACACTGATTTTGAATTTTCATACTCAACCAGTTTTGGAAATATCGAATATTTACATAGCCGGTCAGAAAATAATAAATTATATCTTTCTTTAATGAACTTGATAGATCAAAATTCAAAGGCAAAAATCTTTTGATATTAAAATTTTATCATTCAAACGGCGTCCAACCCTATCTACAAGTACATGGTTCGTTTCTATGCAATATGCACACAAGTCAACTTAATGACATCACACATTTTGAAACAAGTTTAGGGTTACGCGTGAATATTTTTACAATATAATGTACAGAGGGGTCGCCAATTCAATTAGTTGTATTTCAAACTGTTTATATGTATGTTGATGAACGCTTACGTAAGCAAGAACAAACAATACATTAAATTATCAATGAATACAGATAGGAATACAACACAGGCTTAACTCAATACTCCAGTAAATAAACCAGCCTTAATTAAAAATAAAACGGAAGAATCGAATAATTCTAAATTACTTTCTCACATCACACAACTCTCATAACACGGACATCAAACCGGCACTTAAATCTTCATATCCGTGCGTCTACCCACTCGTGGAATACGGCGCGATAACGCTTCTTCTATGTAACAATAACAGATGTACATCTCGTGTCGTTGACCAAAATATTCTCGGAATTCAGCGCAGCCAGTATAAAACTTTTTACCACGCTCGTTTGGCAAATGTTTGAGGTATTTTAGTGTTTGTGCCAAGGGTGATCGTTCCTAATTAACCACAATATAAGACATATTTATTAAAATATTCTACGTGTGTTTTTTTGTTTCCTTTTTTTGGAATTTCGTTTAAAACTGTACTTAACATGTCCCAAAAAATAACCTATTTTCTTAGAGTAATTATAAATATAGAGGAATTATGTCATACATTTGCGTCTTTAAAAAAAGGCGGATGGGCAGAAAAAGGAAGCCCGGCACCACCATTTTTATCTAAGTTTTGATGTACCAACGCTCCCTCTGTATTATATAATATTATAAGTACTTTAAGTCTATTTTATACATTTATTTTTACGATGTTTATTTACATGAATTAATTTAAAGTTCCGCCGCTCCCGCTCGAAATTACCACTCGAGTTCCTCCTTATCAACTCATCCTCGCCAAAGATTCCCCTATAATAACCATTGAACTTTCTATACTACAGAACCGTACTTTCCACGCATCGTAACGTCTGCATTACAGAGGGGTGATCGCACATCTGTCTAGGGGCCGATATGGGACAACACACGCCTAACGGTTATATGACATGTGGATACTTCAACATAATTAACATTGAAAAGGATTTTTTCGCCGATGTTTTTTTGGCTTATTCAACCCATATGCCAATCTGATTTGGCTATTCAATCTGTGATTTTTATGATGGATGTTATTGTTTGCGGTATGTTAGAAAAACGTTTCAAATACCAATTCAGTAAATAGTGAATGAGGTAGGAAATTAAGCAAGAACTAAATTAAAACATTTTAAACAATGTTATTGCTCAGATAATTGGTCTGAGCACTAATTAGGTCATTGAGAACAAATGCAGTCCAATATTTCATGACTGTTAGTCAAATGGCCGAATAAATTGCCACTTTCTGAATGTCCTTATATAATTATGACGGATAGGTATCAAGATAGCGTTATGCCGTTTATGACTCATATGAAGTAGATGTGAATTATTAAATAACTAACGCCGTGTTCACACACGACTTATCTATTTCCACAAAAATATAAATATCATAAACATTTCCGTCGTTTAACAACCATTTCTCGGCAATATTTCTTAATATCCATCGTCATAAAACACAAAAACGCCATAAACCTACGACCGATACAGTTCCCGACCTTTACGCGGCACCTTTTTACTTTCAATGGTATCAGCAAAAAAAACATAAAATAAAACAAGCCGAGGAAAAGGTCAGGAACTCGTCAGCCAATAGATCATACGAGACGGCCGGCAGATGGCGCTCATCCATCAAGTTATAAATTAGCATGCAACTTACTTGCAAAAGTATTCGCCTCTCGGTGTGGACAGACAGGTACCGCCGTTTTTGCATGGCGACGGCGAACACGACACGAAACCTGCAAGCAAAGCAAAAACATTCATTAGCGTTTAATGAAATCGATGTTAAAGCCATTGTTGGCTTGGGGAAAAATAATTGCAATTTAGTATGGTGTATTTGGGAGCTGGGTTTCGGACGTCACACGGAGCCAAACTTTTTGCAGCACGAGACGTTGTTTAACAAGTATGACGAGAAAATACACCAATGTCCATTAACATATTTATTTTAATCTAGCTTTCCGACACGTGGGGTTCGCATGAAAGGCATGATATCTGTCCGATGCCAACACTAAATTATGCAATCGAGAAAAAACATTTTGATCGTAAAAGTCACACTAAGTGGATACCGCAAACTGGAAATCGAATGTATAACTCCAACACGTGTAACACAATTTTAAAATCTACCAATTGTTTTGAATATGATATGCAATATTTTTCGTCGCGATCTGAACGCCTCTTAATACATAGCCGCTAAACATTTTCAAGCGCCGAAGCGAACTAATATTGGGAGCGTAAAAGCGCCATACATTACAACTGTATAAGGACATTCAGGTCAAAATAACAATTAAGTACGTAATAAAAACAACGTGCGCTCAAGAAGTTTGCCTTAAATAGTAAATTGCTAATACGATACCGTATACTGCAACGGTAATGTATGAACTGGTCGGGAGGAAATCCTTAACACGGCAAAATAGCGCCAAACATCCATTTTATATAGTTAAAAAGAATTATTAATTAATTAACTTATTAGCAGTTAATATTGGAATTTATTCATTTCCATCATTCTCTTTTGTGTTGAGTCTTAAAAATATTAAAATCAGATACGCCCCATACTGAAGCACACCTAGAATATGATAATTAATTACTACATTTATTCCTTCAATTATAATTAGCCTTATTTACAGCTAAATGTTGTTAAATGCACATGTGTATTTCGTAAATAAATCGAACATTTTAGGCTGACATCCTTCATGTCGGTATTAGTAATTCAATAGACCGATGTCTCGATGTCAACGCGGTTAGCAAGATAATATTACACCACCAACTAATACAGTGTCAAATTATATAAGACAAATTTATTCCCAAATCGAGACTTGGCGCGTGGCAGTGATTTATTTCGATAACATTTCACGATGCCATCCATGTTAATAAATACCAAAGATTATAGGAATTGGTCATAATGTTCGGACGAAACTATCTCCTTTATATGTTGCTTTAATTTTTGTAACCTTCGTAAGTTCACCGCTCCATGCTTTAGCATTTGCGTACATAGTAAGAACGTGAACGATTCAAACGAATGGAATTCAAGACACCTAGTACATTATCAAAACTCGATAAAATTAACTAGGTAACGTTATTAAATCGATATGTCCTATAACGATTTATCAAGGAAAGTTACAGCGTATATTAAATCACGTTACAACCCGAAGGAGGACAGCAGCAGCCATAAACGCCAGCTCAAATTTAAAGCGGGCATAGCCAGTACATTACAAACAGCAACAAAGTATTGACAAAACCACACATTATTATTGACACTGTGCCCCATACAGATATAATCTGGAAACACCAATCAGCATCTGGACCACCCAGAGTATCGATTGTGGCAAAAGGAAATAATTAAATCACCAAACATAGCGGCGGCAAAAAGTCCAATCGATTTGATTGTCGACGCAGGGCCGCCATTGACTTGTACTCGTATTAGTCATTAGGCAAAAAACACAATTCCGATCAAATGTATGCGATAATTAATTGGTTTGTTATTTGCGAATCAATTACAATTACTCGAGTGTTTATACTGAATTCTGATACGGCTATATGTTAGATAAAGACTTAATGAATTCATTACAACATAGCTTTGAAAACCGAGCTTGTATTATGATTACGAGTATAAAGATCAAACTTTTAATTTAGGACCGGGTTTCATTATCTACGCCAAGAAATAGGTGTGAGTTTATTTTATTAAGTAGAGGAAATTAGTTTACAACCTCTTGAAATATTATCAAGTATATAATGTAAGTATATCATGTATATAATGCCCAGTCTCTCTGTGAAATCACAGATAAATATAGGTTTATTGAGTCTTCACACCGAGATATAAGTCGTTAGTTCATACAGCACCCAGGCGACAAATATTTATTCTTCACGCTCTTTCAACTAATGCTAAAGTGAAAAATTCTTAGACAAATCTATATATCAAACTGTTTGAACTAATACCGCCTATTTACAAAGAACTCGTAAAAATGCAAATACATCCGAATCATTCCGATACTGAGATAAGGAACGGCTGTAATGATCAACGGTAGATTCTCAAATAAAACGAATTTATAGCCCCCTGTTGATACTCCGGTGATATATTAAAAAGCAATAATTCACGCTTTTCAATTTCACCGCGATGTTTCTTCTTTAATTAATTTACCGAAGTTGTAGAATTAATGTGGCACTGTTCCATATTTTAAGAGTAAGGTACGGCTGGATGGGGCTACTCAATGGTGAAACATCATTCGAAATAATAAAAACAACTGAAGATAAGTCCTGAAAACGTATAATTAAACGCCAAATTAAATGGTTTTGTAGGACTAAACGACTTAATGTTATAAAGTCACTTATCGGATTTTCAATCTTACTGACCTTAAGAAAAGACAAATTTGTCAACAGATACTGTTAGTTAAAAAGTCAAGGCAGCAAATTATAATTAATAAAATAGGATTAACTGTAATACAAGTAGCATATTAGTAATAGTTTTTGTAGCAAAATTCCTGAACCTGGGAGGAATAACCCAATAAGGAAACGCGATAAACTTATCAATTTAGGTATTAAACGCCTAATTCTTGAGATTTGATCGATCGTGGGAACATTCACTTATTTAAATAAAGATAAGCTAGCACACCTTAAATTTCATCATATTTGCTTATTAAATAAAATTTTATAACATTACGAGTAAGTGATAGCTCAATTGAAGTAATATTTAGTTTAGATTCATGTTAATATACACACCTCTGGCTTTTACAAGCTACGTGCGCAATACGGAAGATTTATTCTTATTTAATTATCACTTACTTAGCCGGCGAAGTGAAATATCCTAAGGAAACTTGCAATTCAAGTTCATACATCTCGATAAGTTGTTAAAAGATGTTTACATTATTTTTACACTGGCCGATGTGGAGGACTGTCCTTTATATTGGTAGAAGCAGCCAGCGCCCATGAAAATAACATGTATGGGCTCATGCTGAGTCAGTTTTACAAACAACATACTATATCCTTGAACATGTACATTCACAGACAATATTTCATCCAGAATACTCATCACACAAAGTATCTTTAGCCTGTGGGAAAGTTAAACAAAACTCAGCAGGAATAAAGGAATTTGTCTCTTTTTGGTTTAACTCAGATTTCTGGTTTCCAAACCGTGTGCTTGGACAAAAAGCGACTCAGCGGACCGGCATCACCTTATAAGGTCAGCCATTGTTTTTGCAAAGTTCGGCACTGAACCGATAGTCCGGTATTTAAGGGAGAACACAATGGGCCCTGATTTAGTACCTGCGGTTTGCCTAATAAAAACAAGTTTTTTAGACCGATATTAACAAAAGGTAATGATAATTTTCAATATATGGTTTTCTGGTCAAAATTGATGACAGAAGAATAGTACAGAGGGAAGCAGAGGGAAGCATTTATGGCAAGTTGTCCCATAAATGCTCCTAGAACCATCTGCTTTCCTTACAACTCTGATCAAATTGCTCAATAAAAAAAACAAAATCGATGATGTTGTCACACTGGTTCCGGAGGCGAGTTTGATAGACGTGTGTCAATCACGTTGGACCTACAACATAATGACAAGGCAATACAGCGCGCGTGACAACTTCCTCGGTTCCACCGGGCACGGCATCTCGGACATGTGACGTCATCAATAACATTCTTATGTGCCGAATTAATTCGGAATATATTTATGTTTATTGGAATTTAATAGTAAGATAAATAAAATTATAATTCTGAAAAAAGAATACGACACGTGTATGATAATTCCATTATAATCATTATACAATTTAATCAAGCATACCTACCACAAAAAATAAAACAAGTTTCACATCCGTCGATAAAAAACCTCAAAGCCTACATTTAAAAACTATGTCACAATTATTAAAAATAAAAAAATTACATTGCAACATCAAAACAATGAGACTTGAGTCAGAGGAAGCGCGGATAGGGTTATCTATCGACCGTGGGAACGTAACCGTAACGTAACCGATAACGGGTACAAAAATAATTTATTAAAAAAAAATGCGATATGTAATTCGCCTACGGGTCGGCTTCCATTTCCGCGAGCAGCCGTGAGAAGGGCGCGATCAGTGTTTGCGTATGATAGCGGACGCTGCAAGACGATAAAGTCCGTGAAACACCAAGGTCGATCTACCCGCATTTTTGTGTTTCTTACATCCAGCCTTAGAAATTAAGCTGTGAATACACTGAATCTGATGATATACAAAACAAAAAATACATAATATATTCTTGAGAAAATAGCAAACGAACTAGCCTCACTTAAAATCATCAAACTTGTATCCGAAAATGGAACAAGCTTATCGATAATGACTGATGGCCCATATGGCATGAAGTAGTAGAAGGTAAAATAATGTGTAAAAAACTCGATACGTAAACTTAAAAATCAATTAATTAACATTAAATTCGTTAGGACGTATAATAAAGGTTATTTTATGCGAAAAAAGTCTTAAACGGCATAACAATAAGTGTTACATTTTAACAATCAGGTTGTGTTCAATTAAGTTAAGCCATTGTAATTTGCGTGTGGCAATCAAAGCGTGTTTAATATTTAGAACGCGATATAAAACCTATTTTTATTATTCCCACAAAAAGTTAAATTAAATCGTAAAAAAACATGTCATAAATATGCGAAAACCACCAACAGTCCTAATAATTAGCATAAATAATACGTTGGGTACGAGTTTTTCTCACATTTCTTTAAATAGCGTGCGACATTAACGCCTAACTCAATCCATAATCCGTTTAATTTCACTTACATCAATCGACGCACGAAATCGAATCAATTTATTATTATTTATCACAGAACGGAGCATAATTAATGTTTTGACAGCATTATGAGACGTCGTGCTGGTTTCCATATGAAGTTTAGATACACTTAATGCGTTAGATCATGCGAGAGTATAAACGCAGGTGCTATTGGGATCCATAATGGTTGGAAAGCAATGACACCTCGTTTCATCCACCCACAATAGTTCATCGATAGCCGATACTGACATAAGAGTCTTCAACGACCTCTGAGTATGACTGGACTCTCGAATGTTTTGATAATGCCCAGCAACTGTTATGAGTTGTGAAGTGAGGAGGTAGTTGAAGGATGAGAATATTTTGCTTTAATCAGTTGTGTATATTTAAAGCCGTATTAGCATATCATGCTCACCATTAAAGCAATCACCTGTCATATTCCTTTACATTGAAGTAAAAGCTGCAGAGATATTTATCGATAAAAAAATTGGTATCTGTTGCTGAAGTTTGTATTATAAATCGTGGTTTCATTCAGGTCTTCGCCAGTTCATCGACATAACGAAACCAACTCACCAAACTCCTTAGCTAATCGTAAAAACAATCGTCGACCGCGCAGCATCGCGTGATCGCACAACATAAGCCGCGAACACTATGTATAAACTAAACAATTAAACATTTCACGGTGAATGTAAATTGTTTGACAAAAGAGTTGCTAGTAACTTGCCGATAGTACAGGTGTGCGGCGGAATTTAGCGCGCGGCGATTACTTGATGTTATCTCGTGGAAAATTCATTCTGAGTTGTAACTGATGACAAAATTGAACACAAATATTTATTACAACTGTTACTCTTTATGTTGATGGGAATCGGTAAAGCTGAAATCGCTTGCGTTTCGTTGACAATTCTGAACTTAAGCTGGAGACAGATCGAAAACAATTTATTGTACAACATGCTACATTAAGATGGGAGTCTTAGAATAAGACCGAAAGACGTTGTATTGGCAGGTAATATGTATCTGTATTAGCCTATGTAGAGGGCACGGGCCTCCTCTACAATCGAGAGTACAATTGAGAGGGGTTAAGGCATATAGTCGAGTATTAGCAGATTATATGATATTCAAAAGCTTCGTAATTTTAATTTCGGACTGTTTATTTTGTTTCATGTTCTGCACTAAGAAACAAAACTATCAATCGATTCAATTTCTTACTGGCGTCTTTAATCGAAGCAATGAATTTATTCCCAAACACGACAGGTGGGCCCATTGAATTCCAAAAATGTGAACTATCCGTGATGTACATTCCTTGATTTTATGTCTTTCCTCAACCACAACTATGCGCATAAAACACACATAACAATCATTCACTCAATAAAACTTCAAATTGATCGATAGTATGGAAAATGGTGGGATAAAAGAGATATGTGGTTTAATGGAGACGCAGCGATAAAGAAAGGAGCAGGAATACGTCGGTGGTCAATACATATTATAAAGATATGGAAAGAGTGACGAAAGGGCATTTTTGTTCATTGTGAAGTATTAATGTCACATCTAATATATATAAATCTCGTGTCACAATGTTTATCCTCAATGGACTCCTAAACTACTTAACCGATTATAATAAAATTTCCACACCATGTGCAGTTCGATCCAACTTGAGAGATAGGATAGTTTAAATCTCAAATTATAGTCGCAATTTTAATTTATTGCTAATTATTTGTCTGTTATTATTTGACAGTCACAATCATCTGTTAACTCCAAATGATTCTAACAGATGTCGATACCTTTCGACTGGGTTGAGTAAGTAATCAATAGATGGCGCTGCTATGGTAAATCTACGAACGTGTCATATAAGCTACATTTTAACAGTATAATTACCACGTGTTGTTGACGCTATAAAATTAATTAAATTTATTTTAAAGTTTTAGCAGGAATTTTGCAAAGTATTTGTGTTTGCGTATTTTTTTAATGATATTCGTCGTAGTTTCGTGTTTATATAAGGCCTATCTACAAAATAAAAGCAATTCCAAAAAATTGTCAACATGCCTATTTAGGCATTAAGGGATGAAATGGGATAAAGTGGGACGAACGCGATGAGACCGGTAGATGGGAAATAATGGGACGGGATGTAACAGAAAGAAAAGGAGCCAGATGAGATGGGATGGGATACGATAGGAAAAGGGATAGTAGGTACTTAGGTTGAGTTCAGGAGTACAAAAGTTTGAACGGGAATAAGATATTTCTGGTGTGGAGTGGAGTCTAAACATCTTAGCACCCAGGCGAAGCTGGGCCGGGCCGCTAGTTAAGCTATAACATAGGTCGCACCTATTCCAATCGAATTAGAAACCCTTTTAAATTAACCAAAAAGTAATCTTCAACTTGAATGAATATATTAATTACAATAAAGAACCGAAGAAGCGCCATTAGACTGACGTATTTAGCATTCTATAGATCGTATTAAATCAAACACTAGTTTTCAAATAACCACAGTTATAACTCCATCTGGTCTCGAGCAAAACACAATTTCATAACAAAACATATTGCTTTATTTGTATACATACAAAAACATACCACAATAATTACCTTCACTAGTCCATAACTCATTGTCATCAATTTACAACCGGCCGAAATTAAAGTGCCATTAATTGTTAAACTTAATTACTATACGTAAGTTTTTCGATGGTGAGTGGTAGCCGACGCCTACGATAAGTAACAGTGGCCGGTGTCACTAATAAAACGGGTGTAACGGTACAAACCGTGGTCACTGGTCTGGCTGTTTGTTTTTATTGCCTCGCTCCGATGACGTAAAAAATACATTAATTAGTGGGATTTGCTTTGCCGCGATTGATTTTAGTGCTTGTTACACGGTAGTTTTTGGAATGTACCCGCCATTTGAAACTGTTTATGTAAATTTGATTACGGAAAAAATGGTGAAAAGTAGCCAGTGGGATGCTCGCCTGTTCCTTTGACTGCTAGTATCTAAAAACAACGGAAATCCATCGGCAATAACGAAAAAAACAAATATTGATACGGTTCAAAGTTCTAGAAAAATTGTTTGTACCACCAGGTGCGTACTTACACCGCCGTTACTTGAAACAGCGGCATCTAGCGGTAGTCGGGTTAATGACGACTAATCGACATCAAACAAAAACTTCAATGAACAGACCATTAGCGGAGAGAGTCAAGGGAATCATTAGGTGTGTGCATTAAAATGTATTTAGTTTTTGATACTAGATCTCCGTTAATTAGCTACGTTGGATTTCTCCGAGCTCGTTTGGTTATCTTTGTTGTTAGTAATTAGATTACATTGTAGTTAAGATAGGTGTTTATGTCTGTTGTAGGAAGCGTACGTTAAAGACGTTTCTTGTGAATGGAGAAATTGTACGGCGCTGTTTGAGATCGAAGACATTTTGTCTGCATTTAGATATCGGATCTGAACATTTCCTCACTTTTTCTATTGACATTTAACATAATCTTATACGTAATTTTTATTCATAACGGAAAGAGCTTATCTTACGCTTCTACAACACGCGAACAATCTCCTAGTTGGTTACATAATCGAATAAAGGAAACTACCGCTAGAAGCCACGTTGGAGACATACTATAAGTGAATCAACAGTTAATACTACTAATAAATACCCATTTCCCAAATAAATCAATATCGTGAACTATTAGTACAGCACTCAGCTTCTGTCTTCTCACTTAGCGGCGTCCTACGCTCCAGTGACATTCAGATAACATTATGAGTTATTATATTGAAATTTTGTAATATTTTAACATTGCAGTACACGAGAACTAGCTAAATGAAGCAAATATGTATTATTATATAACACAAACTATTAACACTAAAATAAAAATAAAACATAATTTTATGAAACGGGGCAATATCTACCCATAATTATTATTAACGGTCATAATGTTTATTGCGTAAAATAAAACTTGGGGTCGTGTTCACCCTCCGTGGCGAGTGGCGGTGCGCCCGCGCATCCAACGCAGAACATTCCAGATATTAACGTTATTCTTGAGGGCTAGAGCCTTCAGAATCAATATGAACACGTTGATAAAGATAAATTGTTAGTAGAACTTAATTTAGCTAAAAACCAGGATATCATTCAGTGGCTAAAATTTTGTACAACATAAACAAGTAACGCTAGTATGTATGTTTATCGATAATTTCAATTTGTGACCTATAAAAATATATCAAATGAAACCCGCATGATATTAAATGTAATTAGCACGATGACCGTACCTACCAAAATTCGACTATTGGAAAGAACCAGTATCGTCCAAAATATTACCGATTTGATGAAGAGCATAATCTACAATTTATTTAAATGCAACTACGGATAAATACCAAATCTTCGCAGTACTAAGTGATCTAAAAACAATAATAACCACACTACAACACTGACCTTTATCGATACAAACTAAAAATAAGTCATCAATTTGCATCAAAAAATCCCAAACATACTTAAAACTGATCACGGATCACAGATCAAATAATGCAATTAATATTCAATGTTTATTTAGAATTAAAACTAAAAACTGGACTGTTACGAAATCACGGCAGCCTCGCGAGAATGGAGCAATCTTTAATTTCATTAGATGTAAGTGGCTTCATTTGCATCCGAGCTACACGGCGAAGTACTCTGACATCGCTCTAATTAGAAACATTGTGACCACCTACCTTAAGGTCAGGGATTCAACACAGATCTAGGATCCAGTTTCTAATGTTCTGTAGCAATTTATTTTACATTTCTGATCGTATCTTTGTTATTTGGAATTGGTGATGTGATAACTACTTTGTCATACAATTCAACTGCATCGGGGCATCTATCTATCTCACAAACCAGCGAAAAATCTATCGATTACAAATCAAAGACAATTACCACAATCGATGTGTCAACCATAACGTGCTTGAGCAAAGTCATCAGTAATTTGTACCCCACCTTCAAAGTCCCTTACCAAGGTCACAACACATCACACGCTCAACGCAGCTCAGTAGGTAACCGGGCCCTCGAATCAACGCAATTGAGGATCCCCCACTAGAACTCGCATCCGCTACACTAATATTGCCGCGATCTCGATTCCACAACTCGATTTCACTACAACTTTTTTGTCAATTCTGTTTTACACCGACTGGTTCTCGCTGTGATTCCGCGATGGGTGTCATCGGGTCAATTTTATGTAATATTTTAATTAAGTTCACGTTTAGGGCGGCCATAAAAAACACTTCGTTTGTAAAACAAAATATGTAGAACTAAACTTCGATGCGGGATTAATTTATAGCTAATTGGCTTATTAAAACTACGACTCAATTAGCGATACGGAAGAATTTTGGAATAGATATTGCATATTCTAAATAATATTAGTATCTTACAGAAGTAGACAAAATACAATCAATTATAATTTATAATATTTTTCAATATGATGAAATCGTGCTTGAACAAAAAACTTGAGTCATAAATAATGATCATTCTTTCGCAGATGAAGTACTTTTCCAAGATAATGTCCCAAGAGATCCAGTAGAAGTAGAAGTATTCAGAGCAGCTATTCCAAGCCTCAAAAACCTACCAGGTAACACGAAAGACGCAATGACCTCAGCTGAACCTGCGTTCACAAGACTTTTTCATCAATCTCGCAGCATACATTGTAAACTTAATTACAGCTCGGTTGTCGTGTGACAAAGCGTGTAGCGGTATTGTGCCGTGATGAATTGATGGACAATACATCGATGAACAGGCCGACACAATGCATAACAACGTCGCCACATATGTAGACGGATCGCTGGAGAGCGGCCCGTTTGGTTTGATTGGCTTTCTCTTTGTGATGTTTGTTATAGTGCTATTAATCAGCGTAAGACCGAGTGTAATGATCTATTTTTTGTAAGATGAGGTTACGAAAATAATTATTTAAAGGCTAGTGGTATTAAAACAACAATTTTGTATACACAATCTCCATCATGAACGTCAGAGCTGGTCCCAAAAAATAATTATTCAATTATGAAAATCGGATCTGGATGGAAAACAGCCTACGTCGATAAAGAACTGATCACACACAAACAGAAACAATAGTGTAAATGCGATTAGAGAACTCCATACAGAAAGCGATCACGCCACGTTTCGGACCACAATCAGCGCTAAGCCGTAGTTCAGATGCAAAGGATTATAGTACATAAGGAGTGAAATGATCTGGCCATTGTAGTCGAGATAATGAGCGCGCTCGTTCACTCACACAAACGGAATTGCCTTTTCAGGTTTTAACCCATTTACATAAATATATTTCCCTACGATATAAACCCATCTTATTGTCTCAGTAGTTTATGTTGGTCGCAGAGCACGGCTTATGTCAAATGTTTCAGCTATTCCTAATGCAATTGATGCTGCATCTTCGTGACTAAAGAAAGAACGAAACACATTTTATGCGACTGCGTCAATGCTTATTTTAAATACATTCCTAAAGTGGAAATTGTTCGTGGGAAAAAATTGACTGGTAAAATCTGCCGCAACCTATTTCTGGAGAAAAGAATTTCATGTTTAATTTAAATAAGAGCCATAAAACTAACGAGAAAGTAATTACTCACTTAACTATGACAAACAGTTGGGCAAGAGCGAAAAGTATCAAAAAATTTTTTGAGCCGGATCCAGTCTCGGAATTAAGATCTCATCAATAAAATAAACAGGTTTCAATAAAAACCGCTAAATACATTTTTCAGTTGCGCTCTCGAACAGGTAGCCGCTACGTATTACGCGACGCGAAAATAATGAACCTTTTTTTCTTATTTATAGAATTTTTATTTTTTAATATAAATTTATAAAAGATCTTAAAATATCTGATATTTTAAAATCACACAAATTAATTAGCACAGATTGAAATTTCAAAGATAAGATACAAGAGATCGCATGTACAATATACGAATGTAAGTATGCTATTATACGCATCAGAAAAAGAAGCAAGGTCCTGGCACGCCCTAAATCATTGGCTTGATATCATTAAGGAAGATGTGATCATGGGTCATCTTGTCCATGGTCTGAATACCGAGTATAGTAAAAATCAAAACGAATAAAATATTAAAAGTCGAACACTATCGTCGACCGGGATTAAACTTTCTATATTATTTATTACCAATGTTCTCCTCCCACATAAAGTCAAGTGACTGAATATCAACATACATTGCTTAAAAATACCTAAGATATAATACGAAATAGAACAAAATAAGAATCACAAGAGAATAATAACTAACACTTGAATGTATTATATGCCACAGGCGGCGCAAACAGCCGCGCCGAGCAAACCAGTCGGGAGACATTTTAATTTTAATTGCCCAGTGAAATCTCACGGACCGCTTCATATTATATCACCTTAAAAGGCGCGGCGCACTGCGTACACATTCGCCCGGATGAAAGTTCAATACGAACGACGCCTTGTTAGACTTGGAGTTGAGGAATCCCGTCAGCCAGTTAATATGATGATTTTGTGTCATTCCAATGGTAATACAGATGCCACGCGGGTGTTTAGAAATTGGCATGAAAGCACATGTAATTGGTCTGTGTGATGATGTCTTTGTCATTAATACGGAAAAAAACGATTTATTTTTATCGTCACATCTAATGTCTCAATCTTGAGTACACGACCAAGTGTGAAATATTTTTGTTAACAGTACAAAATGCAATTAAAACTTCGTTCTCCTTTTTGAGATCATGCGATAAGTCGAACGCATAAAATCTTATATTTATTAACACTTATGTCGGAATTCGTTTGTGTTCAAATGTATACCTAATTCCCTCACATTTACCACCTTTGTGTGGCATTAAAATCGCCTTTATTAGCAAAATATGCTAACTGGTTTCATGTATGTAATAATTGCATGCGCGATGTTAAGCGCTACACCAGCGCACAAGCTTCATCTCCACATCGCGGAGACGTTGCTCGGAGACGATTAAATAAATTGCCCCCAATCATCCATCCGCGTTTTTCTACACCAACACCTCACTCGTAATAGCTACAGAACCTGTTATTTATCTTAAAACGTCCCGTCCAGTATCAAGATAACACAATTATTTCCAAAATTAAGACTATCTAATGAGTTTCTAATTGGATGAACGTGACTAATGTTCTGTATTAAGATGGTCCTTCGAGCCGGATTGTTATTAAATTGGCGCCAAAATTTAGGAATGAGTCACGTTAGCTCTAGCAACAGTCTAGAAACATTACAATTGTCCCAATTGACCGACTTACGAGGCAAATCTCAATGAACACTGCTAATAAAATATTTCCTGATTAAACGGTTGATTGCGTGACATTTCAAATACTCCAGCAATAATTTAAAATATGATTGACTTGTTAATTGTTATAATCTAACGTCATAAATATCAATTAGTACATATGTATTCTACATTAAGACTGGAGTGGCTTATCGATTGGTCCAAACCAGACGACGCTGGACCAAAACGCGTGGGCCAGCCAGATAAATAGTTGAAGCAATTTACAACACTTGCGGCTCTGACTAATGCTGCTCTAATGAACTGGTGACATTTGTACGAGCGGTCCCGCGCCGCAGGTACTCAGTAATGACGCCAGACGCGAATGATATACTGTGCCGAACACAATATGAATATATAAACGGTACACACAATTTATGGGTGCAAACAATATTCCGCGAATGGTGCAGAGTGCGGTCTGTTAAGAAATCGCCGTAATCCCTTAACGAGCTCCTAATTCTAAGCGTTGCTGTAATATTAATGGATTGGGCTTTCGGAATATTAGATACGCATAAATTATATTTATGTAAGGCACAGAGGAAACGGAATAATGCAAATACGGTCTCGCAAGTCGACATTAATAAATATAGTTTTCGATTGGAAGCAACAATACAGAAATAATATCAACATCGAATATTTGAACATACGCAAAGTTTCCTATCCATAGATCACAAAAAGAGACACACAACCCGCAGGACCTTCACTAAAAACGCAACCGCTAACGAAATGCAAATTCGCACGTATCGCAAATGTATTCCGCTGAGGTCCGGCCGTGTTCAACCCATTTTATGAAACACTATGGAGATATTGTGAATTTATCGTTTGACCAGCACGATACTTGTGACAAATCGTTATGGCGGTCCACGCGGCCCTCACATAAAGTATCGGTAGATAGCTCCCGGGGCGAAACACGACAACGCGATTACCGGTACATGAGGCCCGACGGATCCACTGCGTGCCGTGTAATGATTCCACTTGATTGAGCCCCGACATGGGGTTCTCTCACTATTTCTGTTCATATGCGCATCTTACACTGGTTTTATGAATGCGTTTAGTGACTTTTTATTCTTTAATATCTGTTCAAAGCGACTTTGTCCGCTTGGTTTTACGGTCTAAAATCGAGCATTTTTCTGGGGAAAAAAATATCATTCTACAACCCATGAACGGAGTAAATATAATGATACGATACATTTATTTAATGTATCATGTCGATAAAATACCGAATAAAACTATATTCGCATAATTAATAGCTTATTGATAGTATAATTGATTAATACAATAAAACAAAGTAGGCTTAAGTGGTATAAAACAATTTTCCAGTATTATATTCTCATTAATCAATTAATATAAAGGAAATTATCAATCAACTCATTGCGACACTGCAGAGCCGAAGCTGAATATTCAATAACTAAAGCCTATTTTATAATTATCTCAGTACAATGTCAAGAAGTGATGAAGAGAATATTAATAATCACCAATTTATCCGGGACTTGGCTTGTAAATTGTTTACAATAAAGGTTCGTTGTCCTGATGCACCTTACAAAAGCAATTAGCCACAATACACAAAATCACTGTTTCGCACGCATCATTTTCGTATACCTTGTTTATTATATTTTTCACGAAGCAATATATTAATTTCTCTTATATCAGTACATTCAGCACAACCATTTGTATTTCAGTCATCCCTATTCTCCTTGCTATTTACAATACAAAACAATTCTCATAAGTTTGTTCCTACATATCAGAAATGAACTATTAATCGATCTAGAATTCAATTAGGCCCCATCAAATTAGTCCTGTGATTGGGAGCGCAGGACACATGAATGGAAGCCTGTCGTCGTGCCTTGAACCATAATGGTTGTTTAATAAGGTCCGTTAAATCGACGCATAAATCGATTGCGAGCAGAATAGAACTATTAATCAGATGCGCCCAGTCAACTCAGCTTTGATCTACTGAACTGATCTTATCCACGAGTACCCACGGTGGTAAAAATGTTACCATTTTGCAGTAACGATGAAGGTTAACAGTATTCGCAAGCAGATTAGAATTGCTACGCTGTATTCTTCAAAATATCCACGATATATTTTGGACGTAAAAAAAATATTACGAATATGCCTAAATCTACTTAGAAATAGCAAAGTGAAACAGTTGAAGTAAGCGTTTTCTTCTCTACAGCTAATTATTTTGGTGTTTATCCCATAATTCTTGCCAGTTGCAATGCCATTTAAAAAAATACTTTGTGTTGCGTCATAATCACTAGACCACTTGTTTTTTGAAGCAACAAGTATGGTACTTAAGCACTTTAGCTGTGTTGTCGAACTAAAACATTGTGAGCTTTCTCACCAAAGAATTCTGACAAGGAAAGGCCCAAAATGGCCACCCGGTATCCGCATCGCAGTTACGATAGCTATCGACCCAGAAAAACGCACAGACATAACAAACAACGCCACAATCACTCGAACTGACTAATTAATGAAGCCAATTGAGTTTTGCTTAATTAAACTCGAATTGGAGCGTAGTGAGACAGCAGAGATATGCTCGTACACGTGTGTACGTCAGATACGTAAATGGGAACAGAGTCCAAAACTATTAGATTATACGTTTAGATTTTTTGTGATCTTAAGGCGCATATAATTCGAATAATGTAGACGGAACTTATTTCAAAACATTTATAACACCTAATTAAGGCAAGAATTTAAATAAATATACTATTGATTCTAGATATATCATTGTTGGAAAAGGTCAACTAACATACCAAACACAATACAAATAATAATTATAAAATGGACAGATATTTAAATGCAAGTTGTTTTCTTCTTTTATTACAATTTAAACTAGTTTATTATTAATTTGGACTAACGTACAAATTATTACTATTTTATTGATTTGTGACAACAGAGACAAATCTGGCGAAAATTCCAACAATAATTTCAACCACGTTAAAAGAAAATCGATTATGTTTGCCACAACAGTGCGATGGGCCTGTACACCGTCTTCCTGGCTCATTGGAAAACATTGCTCATCATTCATCAATATTCTTGAAATAATTAATTTGTTCGCCGGAAGATTATGTTGTTACTATTAATTACTTTTCAACTTACAGATGATTTCCTTTGGCACTAGAGGCTTCTAAATACGCCCCTCTAGTAATGGATGTCGTTAATTGGTACAGAAGCGATCAAAGACGCCGCATCACAAAATCCAGTATGAAAAAAAGTGATTGAAATTAGTCATGCAATCGAACCAGAAAATGCTCAGAATCGAACAGTAGGTGATTACACAATAAAATTAAATGCACCGTTATGCATGGGCACTGAGATGAAATCGTATGCCTTTTATACTCGGTTGCGTAACATAACATCCTGTTTCCCATAAGAGTGGAAATAGGAAAGTGGAGGCCTCTTATTACGAAAGTTGTATACGAAGTTGGTAAAGCGAAATGTATAGCCGTTGTAGAGCGTGGAGTTTGTGACTTCGTGAGTGCAGAGTTAGTACTCGGGCTAATCTCGGAAACTATCCAACTGATTTAGGCTTTCACTAAGAGTTAAGTGATAACCTATGTTCCGACACTAATTGTATTCCCACGATATTTATTACATTTAAAATACACCTGTATTTGTTAACAAATCACACTTCGGATCTTAGTTTAAATATCCTAAGTATTTTCAAAGCCTTGTTAAAAACTTTGTGATTCAGATGATGAATTTCACATTTTAATTGTATTCATATTTTTTTCAAAATAATATTTGAATATTTTTAAATCAATTCATTTACTTTTTTTTAAACGAATTACCAATATCAATTCGAGATCTAAATTACTAAGAACATAAAAAATAAGACCTGTAAGATATAACCTGCATACATATACGAGTATAATCCATACGCGATACAATCTGCATGGAAACTCGTGGAAACACAAATGGCATTATTCACATAAGTGCCGGAATTAAAACCAGATCGACCTTCGGCATGAAACCGATTATTACCCGACATAATGGCTATGTGGCTGTATGACAAAGCCTCGGTCATTATGACCTTCCTACTAATAGCTGGCCACACGGCACGACTCAATGTGGCGCTTTAAACCCAAATGCACATTGTTGCATCTATTTACAGATTAATAAGATTTGTAGTGATTTACTTTTATAACATTTCGGTTATTTCTCCCTTCAGCCTCAGGAAGACCACTGCTGAACATAGGCCTCTCCTAAAGATCTCACTGTTGGAAGTGGCCTGCATCGAGCGACTTATTGCAACCTTAACCAGGTCTTCCGTCCCCTTATAGGCGGGCGTCCGACACTTCATATTTCTTATCCTTTGGGCTATGTCCGTAACCTTTGTTCTCCTACGGATCTCCTCATTGCTGATTCGATCTCGTGGGGAACCACAGAGCATAGCCCATATGTTGGTTTATTTGGTCTATGGGAATAGATTTTTAAGAATTGGCAATCACTCTCTCTCTCTCTCTTCAGCCACAGGAAGTCATATAGGCCTCCCCCAAAGATCTCCACATTGACCTGTTGGAAGTGGCCTGCATCCAGCGACAATACCCCCACAATGACTGGCAATCTACTTTTTGCGAATTAGAAAATTGATTAACCGCTCTTTAAATTATACTCCAAATCTCTTCTAAAACCTTGCAATGAAAAATAATACATAATTCCAACATACGTGAGGTATGAGAATAGAAAAATGTATAAAAATGATATCGACCTATGATACTTCGGAATCTAATCAGATATGTAATAGGCACATAGCCGGCCTTATAGACACGAGTCGTATCACTTAATTATACATTCCAAATTCCTTCAAGCCCCCAAATCCAAGCCAGCTCGAATGATCCCTCAAATCCCAAGGCATTGGCTATTCATCTTATGATATACACAGCCGCACCGCGTGACCGCGGGAAGCCTTTATAGCCGGCATAAAAATTTATTCCAAGCTAAGCCGCTTATAAAATTCTAATATAATTGAATACGGCGTCCTCCACGTATTTGAGATTGGAAAAAATTGGTAATTTATAATAAATTTGTTGGTACTAAACCAATATTGTCGCTTTGATTTAGTAGCCATTTGAAGTCTTAATCCGTAATGGCTATGGAAATGTATGACGCACGCTGTTTTAGAGTTTTTTTAGAATGTTATCAGATGGTTATTCCTTGATATTATGATAATAACCGCGTGTGAATTACAAAATAGTTCGGATGATGTTAATTAACGTTAATACGTGTTTTTTTTTACAATAACATATTTTTTAAATGAATCTACTCGTATATTTGAGTGCCAGTAGGTACTAATAGCTAGTAAAAGGAAACTGCAAGACTGAACCAAAAACCTACTTAAGCTTCATTATTAATACTAAACTTAACATTGCTTTTTCTTTTGCTTCTAGCAATGACCATTTACCTGCCATCAAACATCATGACAGCGTCCGTGGCGCAGTTGGGTAGACACCGACTGTGAAACGAGAGGCCGCGGGTTCGATTCTCGCACCGAGAGAAATGTTTGTGTGAACCACAATTACCTGTTTCGGGTCTTTGTGAGACCGAAAAGTCTCTCGGAGTTTCCGATACCCACCGATTCCGATACGCGAGCTTAGTGTGAGGTCAGAACTATGTATGTGACTGTTGGGTGTATTTATTTATTTATTTTTGTCAAAGACGATGAAAATCCTACCAACGACAAAATTAAAATTACCTAAAACAATTGCCTGTCTAAATCCAAATCCTCTTCGACGAGCAATGACCTCATCGGTTTTTTACCAGTTTCAGGGTAATGAATGGTCGCACATGTGATGCCGATCGGAACATCTCGCCAGATGCTGCGCACTTGAATGTTTTTATCGGAGGGCGCGGTGGGAACTGGGAACTGGCTATACGCATGTGTTTGTCAGCACTTTGCCGCTTCACTTTGTATATTGTGAGTTGGTACTACAACTTAATGAAATGAAAATATTTATTCAACCCATAAAATGTCATCCACTATTGAATTTATTCAGTCACTTTTTTCTTTTTTCATTATCATCCGGTTCACAAGGCTGTTTTCGCAAGAGTATAACGGACAAGAAACTATAGCGTTGCTTTTTTCATGACAAGTTTACAATGCAGTTCACTTAACGCTGATAATATAATTTAAGGGTTAGAAAGGTTATTTTATTTGGCTATTTATATTTATACAAATTTGTTAAGAATTAAAGTGAATAATTATAAAAATTTCTTTATGAATAAAATATTACCGATTTTTGTAAAAAAATAAATGGTCATACGAGTATTTCACTATTTACTAGACAGATATACGAAGGAATTCAATATTTTTAACCAACTCACTTGTTTTTTTTATTTGACAACTGCTTAAATAAACCTCCATTGGTCAATAGAAAGAGCCAACAGCGTAAGCTCTCAAAGGAACCAAATTCTAATAAAATAATATACAATCATAAAAACTCTCAAGCATAATTAAATAAAAACGTACAAATAAACGTACATTTATTACCAGTCATTGTAAACACGGCATAATACTTAGAAATATTAAAATTAATATTAACAATTTACATACATAATGCTTGGATATTAAATATACAACATTTAATTGTTTTAATGAACGGGCTGGTTATTCTCACGGAGACGTTAAGAATAACCAACCTAATTAACGTTGGTCCTACGGGTTAAGAATTAACAATTTAGTTATTAATTTATATGATATTCAGTGGGTCTCGGAACCATGCGCGTGCGCAGCAAGACGTCTTTGAGGAAAGTTACAAAAAATCTAACGATGGCCGAAATATGACTGGGATTTTGAGGTGAATTTTATTTTGATGTCTTATCATAATCAATAATGTCCTCATTTGGACAAAACGGTAGATAGTTTTTTATTTTTTAAATGCACTATTTAATCTCTTAAAAATTTTCGACTCATCCAACATACATTAAAATTAGAAATAGTAGACACTATGTTGCATAAACACCATCTTTTTATTGTAACTCAGTAATCTGCTTCATTTTTAAGTCTATATCCCAAGAAAACTAAGTTTGAACCATTTCCAAAGACATTGCTTGACACATTTGCAGAATCCAAATAAAACCACACACAGACCCAGACGCATTTACCCCTCACTTTCTTATACGCAACTAAATTCCCACTGAAATCAGTGAGTCAGTCGATTCACATATTGATGTACATTAAAACGTCATTAAGTTGCTAAGTAAGCGCTTAATACGTTAAGTAGCGCTCTTCCGTTAGCACAGGTGATGTGCGTTCCTTGCCCCCGCGCATGTCCTTTAAAGCGCCGCCTTATATTCCTAATTCAAAACTTCGTCCTTACGTCAACGGGCTTGATAATTAAGGTAAGAATGCTAATTGATATGGTGGGAATTTAAGTACCGCTCACCGTTTGAGGGGCAATGTACTTTATAAAGAGCTGATGAAGGTATCAGTGCCCTCGTACCTACATTAAACACCAATTTACCCAAAAGTAGGCAGAGACCCGTCTATAACCACACACATGTCGTCTAGTTCATATTCGTTCTAATATGTAATGGGAAGATTCTATCGCCACTCAAGGCAAAAAAACCAGACCAAGGTAATTCAAGAGCAATTAAAAAAACTGAAAACTTACATTGCGGTTGTGAAATATCTATGCCGACTATAAACAAGAAATTACGTTTAATGGTTTCTCTTTTTGCCACACTGCAATGAAGGCAATGTACCAGGTCTCCTATAACATTTTACAATTAAATTCAACGAACAGTACATAGATGCAAGCCACTACCAAAATAATGATCGCGAGTTCCTGTGATACATTTCATATTGTATAAAAAACACAAAAGGATCAATACAAAAAACGCATGAATACAAAAAGTCGGGATGGAACACGTGGCCCCAATCTCCCCACGCCATAAGGTGCATTTGTGTTAGTCGATGCATTTTTACGACCCAAATATTCGAAGCTTGGGTTTGTAACTTGAAGATTACATGAGTTACTGGAGTAAGGTTTAGTGCTAGAAGAGAATATATTTTTTTAATTTTATTTAGAAGTTTTTGTTTTTCATTTTTTTGTTCCCAGTAATTGTAGACTATTAGGAAATATACTTGAAAGGAGGTCTTACGAAGAGGTAAACAGTTGTAAAAGCTAAACAGGTGTGCATGTGCATTAGAATGTTACGCTCTATAGCCTCTGCCCACCCCAACAAAGACACGCGTCAATTCATGTATTTATCCGGCATAATAAAAATTGGCAACACAGTGAAAAATTACAAAGCCAGGAATTGTTCCTTACTATGTCAGGTATACTATAATTTTCATACGATATAACTAGATACAACACAGAACATAGAAGAAGTAAGACTACATAGAACACAATTATATATTAAAAATATTAATAAGAACCAAAAAAAAAACGAAGTACTGTAAAAATACAATACGAGACAAAAATCGATACAGCACCCGATGAACACACTAAGCTGACCGGATGACAGATATGCATGGGTGCGACAAGGACGGAGGACGCGTGGCCACGTGCCAGACAGGGACGGGAAGAGAATACGTTAGTTGCAGCTGCCGTTTACGTCACCACGACTAGGGAATTATTGGGCCCGTTCGAGCGTAGGAGACCAAAAAAAATTGTTTTGTCTATGAAAATTATACTCCTATAATATTGATTCTTGTACTTTTTTCCTTAGCCGTTTTTTATCAAATCAACTGTTTTCTTAAGTATTAGCAAGAAATGAATTACATGAAATACTGATTTTGTAAATAATTGACTTCATTAATAATGTGTAACGATTATAATTAGCTTCTTGGTGTAGCTTATAAACAATTTATTAATATTGTTTATATTTTGTAAGTCATGGGAACCTGCATTTCAAACCGACATCCAGTATTCATTTTAACATACGTCATAGACGACCATGAAATTGAAGTGTTATCCCAATGGCGCATCCCAATTTGAGAACAATAGCAATAAGTCGCAATATCAATTAATAAAATATGCTCATACCTTCTCAAGATATATATTTAAAATAAAATCGCAAGGTGGGTGGTAACTACTCAAGATATTGTATGGGATGCTGTTGCCGCTAATGGAACCACAGGGGGCTCTTACAACCCCATGTGATCGTAAAACTGAGTTGGCTTGCTCGTATGTTAAGTAAAGGGGACATTAGAATCGAGAATTAAAAAACGGATCCGGTTTAAGAAATCTATGTATCAGTAATCAAAGATTTTAACGTTGAATTCCTTTATTCAACATAAGAAAAAAATCTAGAGTCTAATGTCAAAATTTTCAATTCAAATATACGAGTTTGAGATATTTTAACGGGCGTTTCAAGGCAGTTAATAAATTACACAATCATACTCGTATTTCATTGATAAATCGGACATTATGCGATTCCAACATATCCTATTTGATTTATTTCTGATGCATTTGTTGCAGATTAAGGACAATCTAGTGACTCAAAACCTATTTATTTTTGTTGGCTGGTGTCAATTGCATTCCAACGTCGATCCTGGGTCCTAAGAGTATATAAAAAAGATATTGCATATTTTTCCTACAAAGCCCAACTACAAACCGCAAACACAAAACAAATACGAATAAATAATGAGACATGCATTTTTAAATTCGCATAACAAGTACAGAATAAAGGCTAAGCCGAGACAATTGGCTGGCCCGCGGTCGCTCGTGCAACTTTTGTAGATAAGGTAGCACAATAAATAAACCCTAATTACTTCCCTTGTTCGCTTCGCTCTTAGAATTTTCAAATGCCAATTAGATTGTGGGCGAACAATGCGCTCTCCGCTCCGGTGTCATCTTCGGTGCACGAATATCGGTGTGAATGTGAGTTATGCAGGGCTCTATGTGTCACTGGACGGGTAAGTGAAAAGGCCAAATTAAAAATCCTTATGTGAAAAAAAAATAAATTTGAAAAAGGCTGGATGCGGGCTGCTTAATAACTGGTTGGTGTTTGTTTGCGGATAACTACGTTCAACAGTGAACGGCGATATGCTAAGCTAATATGTGAGAAATAAGGAATACCTAAGTGTAGCTATTTCTAATTACAACATAAAAACCAATTCTCCCCTAATTATCTTAAACATGTCCTTACAAACATTACAACAGTTAACCTTCCTCTGCCAGCAATACTTGTCATAACTAAAGACACATTTGGCTTTAAATACAACGGAAATACCTGACCAATATGGCCAGCACCTATGACAAGGCATTTGTCAGAACGCAGTAATTTAAAAGGACAATAGTGTTGGCGCGTCATACTCGGTTTGTTGCATACACGCGAGTCGCGATACATTCCTATTCGTCTGTATCATTTGATCCACAATTACATTCCTTTGTACGTTTCTGTCTCTAGCTTTTCTATGCTTTGTTCACTATGGCATGGTTACAAACATTGCTTGTTAACCATTGGAATACTTTTACACCTTATTTGTACCGTTAAATTCTTTTTAACGATTAAGTTTAATTCATATCGTATTTTTAAATTCTTACCGGTTTTTGCTTTATTGTATTCACATTAAGTTGTAGCAAAATAGCAAAATAGAGCACCTAAAAAATCTTGTAAGTTTTAACCATATACAAGTAAATCGGAATTCAAAATCTTAGACGAAAAATTTATCAAATGAATAAATTAAATTAACGTGAAGCGATTGGTAAAACTCATTATGTATTGCAATTTGCATACAAACACCGGAATCCAATTTACCTTCCTAATACACCACCGTTAGTCTACTTATCCACAATTCGCCCTGTGGTCCGGGGGTGTAAGAATTCTGCCACGGTATCCCCTGCCCGTCGTAAGAGGCGACCAAAAGGGGCCATCAGAGTCACTGGGAACACTGCGGGGGCGGTGCGCCCTGACTTATAACGGCTCTGAGGCGAACGACAGTGCCTCGTCTCTGTCACGGACGCCCATAACAGCTAAAAGGGCGTCCAAAACAGTCGGAAGTGGGGTTCATCCGGGCCCCACATCAAAGAAGGACCAGAAATGGTTATGCGCGGGGCGGTCACGCGGACGTAAATCGGGGTGCCTTTCACCCTGGGATGTCCGGTACCGCCCACAATGCGTGTGACGGTTTTCAAGAGGTTTTTAGTCAGTATGCTGGCGTAGGCTTGGTAGGGACCCAGCTTGGCCACAAATCCGCATTGTGCCAGGCTGGAAGGCCAGAGACACTGACATACCCCTTTCCACCTCCCCCGGGGCAACGAAAGGGGAGCTTAATAGCTTTTCCTCTTGAACAAAAAAAAAAAAAAAAAGTCTACTTATCCAAATTCTAATTTACTGCAAGCAATCAAATCCGGACAAAATTTGCGTACCATCGATCGATACCATCCAATAGGCAATAACATTATGTCTAAACTGTTCCCCCGATCATTACTTACCACAATAGTGTCTATCAACGAGGAAAGCCGTTATCGACGGCTCGCAGACCTAGACAATATTTATTACTTTCTCAACAGATTTGTAAACCCTTATATTGCGTGATTCGTCTTCCTTGTAAAGTAAATGAATATAAATGGCGTTAATAAAGAGACGTGAACTACTCATGCAAAATTATATTGATAAATTATCGGACGAAAATCCAAGCGAATTGAAATTTTCAGATAGACCATAACTTAAAAGTTTTATTTTTTAATTATAGCGTTTGGTAATAAAAGTCAATAATCCTAGGCTTTGCAAGATATATTTTAGATTAGGCAAATTGAAGCGAGCAATTAGTCCAGCACGATCAATCCAATGATGAACTATAGCAAAAAATAAATAATGTTACTGTTCAGATCTTACCACCATATTACCATCTTGAAGATCAAAAGTTCTTGCACAGACTTGCTCTGATCGCTTTGATAGCCGATGCTTCCCTTACTACAAACGATGGCGTGATATGACTGAACACAAGCTAAGCGCCTCTACGATTGTTCAATTTTAATAGACTATTAAGAAAGAAACCTTTGTACAAACAAAAACGATCATCAGCCGGGTCCAGATTGCTGGTTACCGTGCCGACTATAGATCCATATAATTGCACACGCTCTTGCAAATAACGCAATCAAATATTTGTAACGTCTGTGTTTGGTTCAGAGTTTATTGTTCGTTTTGTAACGTGTAATTTAACTCTCGAATGTATTTTGTAAATAATATGCTTTAACAAACACAATCTGAATAACTGTTTTGGCTGCACTTTAGACACTGTTTTATTACCTCTGTCAGGGAGTCCTATATTTAGACGGCGCGGTTCAATCGGATGAGATTGATCATTAAACGACACGCTATGATATGTATCTCAAGACCTTTCACATTACGTATGCCGGTCGTGCCTGAGCAAAAGCTATTTCAGCCCAACACGAGTTGAAGACTTTCAGACAAACTTCTATGTTTATTGCTTTCAAGCTTACTGGCATTTTTGTAATGGTTATGTTCACTAATGATTATTTCCCAATGAGCCATTACTGCATTTGCAATAAAAACGAGTAGCTCCCAAGAATAAATTTACTCACAACAAGTCTATTAGCTGGCGTAGGAAGGCGAATATGTTCTTAACATTTGCCCTTAATATCATTAACTATCTGAACGCCAATTCATAATCCTAAATACCCCATTAACACATTAAAAACAACGTTCGATGTGACTGGGGCTCTACCTAATGTTACACTCGGTTTAATTGTTCCATTAATTACGGGCACATGTTAATTTACGACGCCGGATAAAGACGGAGTGCGTTCGGAGCGGTTTAGTATGCGCCACCGAGATAACTGCTAATCGGTTAACATTTATCCACGTCGGGCGTGTTCCTTACATGCGCATGCGTTGCATACGATACGCTCTTGTTTGCACGCTCAGCACTCCTCCGGGCATAAATATCTCTCGGTGATATTTCCCTGGTGTAAATCTTCAGCGTGTTACGAATTTGCTCAGAATTGTGCTGCGGGGCATTGTTATTGGAAGCGCAGACGAGCTGGCGACACCTGGCGGCGAAACAGCGTAGGAATACTGCCAAACGTTGACGTTGCCTATCGTGATCCATGACTCATGTTGTGTTATCTACAGTAAGTCGATTTCTTGTTCGTAAAATTCCCTAATATCTTTCTACTATTGTAACACGTCGCAATCAATGCTGAAGAAGAATCACGAACCTCCAAAAAATGTAGTGAACGACGATTGCTTTGGAAATCTAATTTAATGAAGGATAGAACTCAAAGCGCCCAGCAGCTTTAGGCCACAAACTATCACAACTCACATCCCACATTATATTTTAATAATTAAAACTCTATACATTGACAAAAAGCAGTAAATTGGAAAGCAGCAAGAAGGCGGCGCGGCCAGTGCATTATTAATTACTTCTCGGATAACACCCGAATCGGATTATTACTGCCTCTGGCCAATAAATACTGGCCGTGTACCCGCTTCAACCTCAGTCTTACACATAAAGGCTTATTTTTCGCATCTGTTTAGGAACATTAGCTTTGGCATACCCATAGGTAATAGTTCAATTTAAATAACCTTTCTTCCTTTATCAGATCATTTGTGTAATGTAGCTTGTCAAACTTCAAACCTTGAAGCATCATTGTATTTGATACCCAGATCTACCCAGGGATAAAAACTGAAGTTGCGAAGTCTGGGTCAACTTTTTGCTTTTCTGCCTCCCGGTTCCGGGTGAAAGACGGTACATATTGTTTTATTAGGCGACTTTTTTACTACAATTACAATTGTATTTTAAGGGATTAAAACCCATAATCTAGATTTAAAATGTATTAAGACCAAAGAACTAATTTAAATCGCAAAGTTACAATTTACGTCGAGTCCAATGAGCTTCTAAGAATTATTTAGAATTTGAATGGACCGAATACAAAATATTCCTTGAATTGAAAGTTGAACGTCCGCATTAATTAGTACGTCCTAGAAATTTTCGTCTCGATGTGTCCTATGTATGCTTTGTTTAATAGTTTGTATATTTGTATAGAATATTACATGACGTACGATCAAGTGAATCAATTATTAAAATTTTCGTCCCTAAAAACTATAGACAGTAAAGAAAATACAAGAAACACACACCAATAGAGCGATAGTCCAGCAAGACGGTAGAGAACTGCAATATGAAGGGTTACTGCTTACACTGTAAGCCTTACATTCGTCTTAAGAATACAACAAACATGCCGACCCTTTCATTACAATTCACAACATATTTAAAGCGCAGTCCACTCAACCCGATATGGGATCTAAAATAATTATAAGTGAACTCAAAACGCGAGCCTCATCGGCCTATTATCCGAGAAATCCTTTATCCGTAGCTGTATTATCGCCATTTAAGGCGGTCGATGCACACAGTTCAGAACAAAAGCCCCATTTGATTATTCAATGGTCAGGTCCAATTTTCTTCAAAAGGTCTCGGAACGGTTCACGATAGCTGAACATCATTTGGAGGGATCGTTTAGGTTAAATATCCCTTATATGTATTCGCATATCTTGTTTACGACCTAATAGAAACTTTTAAGTGAAACAGTTATATAAATAAATAATAAGGAGATCTGTGAGCCCTTTCAAACGAACTTTGGATTATGGAGAAGTCCTATGGTTCGGCAGTGAAAAATATGTACTAATACAAAGTGATACAAAAGAAAACAGTGTCTTACTTAATGATACCAATTACAAAAAACCAGATAGCTTGAGTTTGAATTGAATTTACAATATACAATTTTGCGAAAAAGAAGGTAACTAATAAAAATATTAACCAAATTGAGTACTAGTTGGAGGAAATAAAAGAAGTGGACTGATAATATAGGTGAGTACAATTTAAACCAATTTTGTTGTCCAAAAGACGTGTTACGAAATTTGGAAGGCCTCTGATATTAATGACTGTCCGTTTTAGTTTGACAAGGCGCCCTAATTACATAGCCAGTGATTGCTAAAACAATAATTTTCGGCTATAAACTACACTTAGAATTTCGTAAGCAACACTACATACATTTGGTTTCACATCAGACACGATATTTGCATTAACCAGGTAACAGCGCCCAGAAAGATTTTAATATAACGGTCTTCTTAATGAGACAAAATGAAAACAACAGGGAGAACATGAATTTCCGTTTCCAATCTACCTGTGCACACGCACAAAAATAGGAAGTCGCACCGATCAACGGTTTAAAGAAGATTTCAAAACGAAACCGGTCCGAAACCGAGTGCCGTACTAGTCAATCATTAGAACCATTAAAGCTATCCGAGGTGTGATGGCGGCAACTCCAAATCTAGGTCAGGCAAATTGACAACATCCTGCCATATCTTACTCCAACAAGACTTTTGACTAAACCAATTTGTAATTAAATGATCTCCGAACACATTCGAACACCTACATTTATTCTACTTGTGTTTCTCGTGCGTCAGTAGTGTAGTTTTTCTTGTGAAATACAGGCTCGTTAACCTCATGCGTTTAATCCCTTAAGTAATCCACGCTCACGGGTCCGTCGGTCGATTTCTCTAACATCGTTAAACTATTACATTCATTATCTCAGGCATTCCGTGACTTATGCCAGAGAAAGCCCACTAAATGATAAATTTAAACGCCCTTTATGAACATTTAGCCGATCCCTAAAAGGCCAGCGAGCATTATTAAATGATTATTAAAAAGCGTGTTTTTAATCGCATAAAACATTCGAGTTTGACCGCAAACAATAATCCACGTATAAATCATAGAGCGAGCTCTCACGCGACGTGAATCACTGTGTTCCGAGAAAGCGGAAACTGCCGAAATTCTCCGTTGGTTTTTATGGTGCCAGCCGGCCGAGTAGTGTGGGCCTGCGCCGGCGCGGCACCCGGGCACTTTTGTTGTTTTTACAAAATAGTCGGTTGGTGGTGTGGTCGTGCGTCGCGCACCTGCGCGCGCACACCCGGCGCAAATCTCGGAGGGTGCCGCGCCTTAGGGATCGCAGGGGAGCAGGTAAACGGTCCCCAGACAACTTCTAACAAATAAAATACTGTCATATTTGAACGTTACTAAAACTGGTTTTGTTACCAACTGAGTCGCAAGCTTATCGTTTTTGGAGCATGTGGATTTTACAAAGTGTTGATATTACGAAAGTTGAAGCATCGCATGTTAGCGTGGCGCGAGGCGGCCGCGCTCCGTGCTCGGGGAGGTTGCATCGCTGTTCTCAGCACAAATCATCTACGAGACAGACAAAAAACGAGCCGTGGCATAAGTCAGAGGTATTAATTAAGGCGGCGACTCGACACGATAGCCGCGTACTTATGTAATTATCTATTGCTCACTACAAATCAGACACTGTCGAAATCACATTTGGTGGGCATTTTTCTTTTACCTGAGATTATGTGGCTTTCATTTTATCTGAACAAATAAGGAAGCTTCTTAAAATAATACCGCAAGCCACAGCAATTTATAAAACGAAACAGCACCGACTTTAATCCATAACGGTTTATTTCAAATTGCACAAATATCACGGAGCGGATTAATCTCTTTTTTGCATGTTCACGATCATTGGAAAGCTCCAAATTAACTCAAACATATCAACGGATCCATCAATTTTGCATTTCTCAAATAAAAATTGATTTGATTAGATCATAACCACTACTGCATATGCAGAGAGACAAAACGGCATCCGATCACGCGATATCATATTTTCGATTTTGAATGGTACACATTTACTGAAATAAAAAATCCGTGCGTATTTAAATAATCTCAGGCCGAGCAAGAATGCCCAAGAGAGCGGCCTTCTGAATTCAGTAGCTTTATAATAATGTTTAAGTAATTACGATCGAAGTCGGCCCGAGTACCAGATGTCAGCGCTGCAAACTCCGTTATTACCACGACATGCAAGTCTGAGCAAATCAAAAGGGGGTGTAATCATTGTAATTAAAATTGCTTCATTCACATAGAACGAGATTTAAGTGTTTTTGCTTGTTTATCACTAAAGACGCCGAGCTAAAACGATCCAGATTCTGCTGAACTGGTTTTCGAACGCAGCATAGACATTAAAACTATTTACTAGATACATATTATACGAGTATATAGAAATAAACGACACCATTAAACGCTAAAACATACACAATTTAATGTAAAATCCTGTCAAAACGTCTAATATTTGTCATTATTTCCGCGACTGTTAAAACTGATAATGACGCACATTAACAAATTCTGTATGATTCTTAAAATACTACAACTATTGCAACTCTAATATCTACCTGCTTGAATAAATCACAAACGTAACTTGCAACACCTTTGATACAGTTTTAATAAAGGTGTAAATTCCTGGAACCCCCACAAAAAAGTACCAAAAACAAATATTTTTACGCGATAATCACCACGCGCCGCTCAAACTGCTTTGTCAACGTTGTTAAAACAAGTGCAGTTTTACAACACTCTTTGTCCGGCGTGTTGTGAATAGGAAACGGGCCGAGGCTCAAGTTTCCGGCCTAATGCTTTGTTTCACCGCCAATCGAGTGCATACTTGTCTCTGGATCGTTGTTATGATACAGTAAACACGTGGTGTACTCTTCAGGTTAAAAGAGCGGTAACGACCGTTGCTGTACTATATTGATTGTGAACTATGTCATGAACGGGATAGAAAAAACACAGTGTCATGGATGTACTTGAAAACGTTGAAAGAGCGTTAATAGTTAAAGGCTTGGTTAGTAATGACCTTTTGATTTTGAACTACTTCTGTAGGTACAGTTCGAGATTTGAAAGCGATTTGACATTATCCTTTTTCTACCTGCGCCATCACACCTACGTGCTATCGACGCATATTGCAGAAAGATTAGCTTTGGTTTTTGTTGACCTGCTTGTTAACGTCAGCTTTTCCGAGAAGTATCGAAACCAAACAAGTCAACAACCATAGCAAAATCAACACCTACGTTTTACAGCTCTGGGTTTGTTGTAAATGTATCAAAAATAATCAAAAATTTTGAAAATACGATCAATACTCATTACGTACTCTTTTGGTCACAGGAGGAGGCCAAAACAATGACGTATAGAATAAAAAACTCCTATAAATAAAATTCTGAAAAATCATTGCACCTACAGAGAATACTATCTACATGAATACCTCTCAAATTACTAATCCCTTTAACGACGTATACAAATATTGATCTCCAAAATCATTGTACATGTACCAGCGTCATCAATGCAACTACAGGTCAGTATAAATAGAACTAGCTCAAAGTCACCTCTGCGCGCAGCTCGAATCATTCTCAAGAGTCAATTTCCTCTGGACTAATCAAACGTTGCAACGAGCTTGGTACCGCCAGCCTCAATCATAAAATCAGCACGCGCATGTGATAAACTCTTGTCATTGAGGGGAAAAATAATATCTAAAATAATAACCTTCATAAGTGGATATAATAAATTACTTTCAAAAACATTGCAACAATTAATGATAAACAGGAAAAGAATATTGTCTTGGGATTTCTGATGGATGACGCATATTGAGAACATTATGATCCTATAATTTCCAAGTAATATACGTATTCAGAAACCGCGTTTGTTAATTCCTACACCGAGTCAAATGTTTGTGTGATTTCCATGTGTTCATGTTCTAGGTTAGATTTCCTAAATGTCGATCGACTAATTCATACAACAGCAAATAAAGTGTTATAACTACCCATTATGAAATCCCAAACGTGCATCCAGAACAATAAGTAGTTAATTCAACCGGTAGATAATCAATACAACACGTCACCACTAATTTAATTTCGTACTGTGTCTACCAGTTAATCGTGACCAGCGTGGCATATTTACTAACCACACCCGTTCTACCCGCAACCCAATCCGGAACCATTCACTCGCATTAGCAGAAAAACAAAAAACCAAACTTTACAGCAGCGTCGCTCTGGGCCGAGGTCACTGTAACAATGGTAGCACAGGGTTGTCCCTTCAACATTTTAATTTTAATCCGCATAAGGTCAGCGTGGTATATAGTCTAAACACTATGAATCAAACTCACTATTGAAGGGTCACTATTTAAGATATACCTATTGCATCTCGCAGTTTCCAACTACCTTTATGAGGCTTTCTGTCTGTTTTCTTGTCCTCAAGCTGTCCGGAATGTCCTTCGCAGAGTATTTATTGGATGTTATCAAGCCATCAAGTTGGATAATGGTTTGATCGGTCAAGGCAATCCACAAAATTGTGAAGCAAAAGCATATCTAAATATTTTTTAAACAGGTATAATTTTTGGATGGTAAACCCGAGCTAAATTATCATTTTTAGCCAATGACCACTGGCACAACCCTGGTGGCTCCTGATACGCGGCCGATAACTCGGTTCACACGGTGATGGGCGAGCTTCCGAGGGCGCCTTCCGCCGCGCTTCGACTTGTCGCGACCTGCCGCGCCCTATCACCAGCCCACTTCCGCCGGACACCGCAAACTTGTTGTCGAATGTCGGCCCGGTGATAATGTCTCGTTGTGTACCCGCTACCGCCGATAACGATAGATCACCATTCACCACGCAGTAACTACTGCTTGCAATGAAACTCAATGTTAGCGGTACCACGATTGTTAATGAAGGTGTTTTATTTTTCTCGTTTACCCCTTCTTAATTCCTTCTGATGTTTAATTTCCACCTTGCGAACCCAGCAACGCGCTTACTTAGGTGTTATGGATATCAATCAATCCCAATGCTCGTTAGTAACAAACCGAATGTAAAACACCCTTACAATGCATCAATAGCAACTTTACCACACCTATAAATAATTATAGCGCATTATCTACACACGGTGTGAAAATTGCATCAATATATTGCGGCCATTTCCAATTGCACTAACAGAATATGATAAAAATGGTTCACTAGGGAAACGGGCAGTTGAACGCGCGAACACTGTCTCGCAACCGCGTCCAAACAATCTCACGAAGATTGCCTCGGATTAACATCGTTCACATGACTTACACCTTTATGAAATCACTTATTAACCAGAGGCATGTCAAAACATTAATTTAATTATGGATATTTTACTTTGTTGGTTTTGCTAAAATGATGTCTACTTATCGGGGCTTTTAACTAAATTGTTATGTGTTGATGGCAGCGTGTGTTCTGTAATGTACTTCCTGTTGATGAAGTTCTTCGCAAGATACCTCAATTCGTTGACTTATTGTAGGGCAGCCTTGAAGAGCAATAATGTATGTACAGTATACTCAGCATCAAACCGTTCATCGCTGAATCGCTCAAATACAACAACATCTTTTGATTTGATTGAACCACCAAAATGAGGCTCATGAAAACATTGATAATATCTTGTAAGAACATTATTTTGATCCTGAATACCTTCCACTGCAGCTAGTTTCCAAATTCCCTGCAATTCTCTCCGTCGGCAATGCTTGCAAAAACAAAAAACAAAAACATGCAAATTCAGACAAAAACTAGTTAACATTTGCCGCGGCCAGACATAACGCATCACTTGAACAGAATAATTTCATAATCCAATTAAAGCCAGACGGACACAGCCTTGTCACACCTGTACTGCGACAGATTGACAAGCAGATTATACAGAACACAGAGCTTCACATTTTATAGTTAATAAGTGCGACCTAGTTGGAATATTCCACGGCGGATTAGTTAATAATCGTGTTCAGTGTATTTGATGTGGCGTTATTAGTCATGGATTTAGCTGAGTAAATATCCGACTATTATGTGCTGTAGGATTTCTTGATAATTTAGTAAAAGTTTAAACGGATTTTTTTATAGATAGCGATGGCGCCGAAGATGTTGCAACATCCATTGAATTGCTCTCCAACTTTTCGGAACACGACATTTTATCAAACTAAGTGAATTCTACAATGAAGATTTTTATAACTACACGTAAAAACCGTAGAGCGTAAAAATATTTCACATTCACCTCTGACCCCAACTATATAACCACGTACAAATCACTTTCAAAAACTACATAGATAACCCCGTAGATGAAAGGTCACCTCAAAAAGGTCAATTTTCTATTATGGTACATTCAGAGGTCCAAAGGTAGAGGCGACATTTCACACTCCATACACACAATAAACAAGTGTTATCACTTACCAGGGTGATAAGAAAGCTCAGACACGCCATAAAACGCCCGCGAGCCGGTGTTAAATAGAAACGAATTGGTGTTAAACTCATATCTGTCAATCCTACAAGCATTTGTTACGAGCTGTACTGATAAAGTTAGGCTAATGTAAATCCGTGGGAATTTTATAAAAAAGGAATATATTATGTTAATACGTATGTAGGTAATCATGTAATTATTTATTCCGACATTGGTGTGCTCATAACCGAAGCTTGACGTGTATCACGTCCTTTGTGGTTCCTAAACTCTACAATTTAATGTATAATATTCAACATTAATTTTCTTTTTTTTACCATAGTTGTAAAATAATATTATGAGTTAAATATTTTTTAAAATTTAAAAATGATTTTCCAATTTTGATAATGGATTCCATGACCTCAGTCTAAGTGGCACTGCCGCTAGACTAATGGGCAGTAAAATTATTTCCACTCTCAACAGTTTCATCTTCGTGTCTCAAACACTTAACACAAAATTGGCATCGTAAAAAACATCAAATAGCACTTTCATTATGATTGTTTTTGTAATTTTCCCCGGAGCGACATCGCCAACACGACTGCAGTCGAGTTGTTGACCGTTACACCGGCGGTAATTTCGACCAGCGCAACAAAAACAATGAAAGGTCACTCCATAATCCATCACACAATAGATGTTTGATTGTTATCTGATTTTAATTCATTATTCATTAATGTATTTGTTTTGGTTTGTTTAATACAACACTTTCGGTACAGATGTGAGAAACGACTCGATCGTAACGTTTGATATTGGAGGGTGGAATTAAATCGTTATAAATCGACATATAAAACATGCTTTCGACATATTTTTAAAAAACTTTATACATATTTCATATTTTCATTTAAACACTGTTTAAATGAAAACACACATTTAACAATTTAATAGTTTAGCTTAAGGCAAACTTAAACCAAACATGCGTTGTTTTTTTATTTGATTTTCAAAGGTAATAGTAAAAGATCGTAAACCGCCTGAAATCTTCCAAGAACTAGCCAAGTATTTAATCTCGGATAAGATGTAAAAAGATAAAGATGGACGGAGTATTGTTCTAGTAATTTCAATGGAAGATTTAATCTTAGGCATAGAGGATCGGCACTGCACAATAGAGAGCGACATCACTGAGACTGCATTAAAATGATTAATGATTCTACAGACAACTAATAATGCACAAAGCATTCATACTTTCACGTTAATGATTCTCAACAAAAATGAGCAGACAGACGGATAAATGAGCGTGCTTGATGATATAGAACAGCGAGCCTGTCCACTAATAAATCGGTGATACTTGACGAGGCTCACGTTACGGTAACATCCTCTCTTGTTAAGAAGACCAAGCCTCCTTAATGATCACGAGCAAAAACAATAGACGACCACCCAAATTGCAGACATTGAAACAACGCTAAAATCTTAACATGGTAGTTTTGATTATGCAAGACTGCCCAGGTTCTATCTATTGGAAATGTCCACCTGTTGAGGTCAATCTATAACACGACATTACAAAGCACACGCCGTGTTACAATAGCACTCCCGAAGTCCATTAAGCGGCGGCACTAAGGAATTTTGAGCCAGACCTAATTGATTTTAAATTATTCGAAAACGCATTGTACCATGTCGATATACGTGAAAAGCATTCGGATGATCTCAGATAACCGGTGGGTGTAATCCAGGCCCGTTTCGTTTTTATGGTGGCCGTAATATCGCGGTGCATTGTCCCGCCTAAATCTCGGAATATTTATGGCAGTACCGCGTACACGGCGACCTTTTCTATTGAAAGTTTGTTGTAAAAAGAAGCGCACGAACAAACATAATTTGTGATTTGTAAGTAGCTTAATGCCATTGAGATCGCAGACATTGATTGCTGTAAATCGAGATATAGATAACGTTTGCTGTCTCGGCCTTCTGGCGAGTGCTCCGGTCATCTGATGGCAAGCACGCTAGTAATTTACAATTGACAGGTAGGAAAAATTAAAGACTTAACCGACGAGTACACGCCCGTTAAAAAAATATTAATTGTAGCAACGCCAATCACAATTTGTAGGTAGTTTAGAATACCCATTACTAATTTCATTGTCGTTGTATACCGTAATTGATTGAAGTTGAAATATTTCCTTATATACATTCTACATGTAAAAAACATATAAAAAACAAAGACTCAATATAATTTGACTATAATTACAGTTGATTGTCTCTCAAGCAGTTAGCAATCATGAATACGCACTTTACAAGCCTCTAACAATACCCGCAGATCATTACCATATCACGGAGACAATACCAACACAATCCCGGGAAACCGTTATCGAAACTGTTTCAAAGAAATATATCAATTGTAAATATAATTAATTTATCAATAGTATACATTCAGCAGACGTACGACTAATAAAATGCACTAATAGGTTATCGTTTTGATATTCATTCCCATTCAGAAAGTATGAGCGCTACACTAGAGTAGAATAGAAATTTGGCTGCTTACATTACGAATTGTGATGGCACCTCTATAGCAAATATAAACTTTATTTACAAAGGCTACAGTTTAAATTTGAATGACAGGTTTTCGTGATTTAAAAAATATGTTTGTCGGTCAGTGTGGGAGACTATTGAGACATTCGATACTCGGAAATCGAATCCTCAACAACCCTTCAAGTTAAAACTTTAAAAGCATAACAAAGAGATATATTTATTTTGTGACTTCGATATATGCATTTAATTTTGTTTGAGTTTTCACCGAAGAAGAGTATACTGGGAACGCATACAGTAACATAAGTTTTGGAAATATTGATTTTAAATTTTAAGGACATCTACAGGTTCGGAATTTGTATGGAGGACTGCCTTACCTACTCGAATTTATTTATTTACAGTTTTGTTACAATCCTGGCTTATTAATAACCTACAATCATCAAGGCTCTGTATCATTTCAAATATTTAATCACAATTATCAGTCTATAATACCAACGTTCAACCTTACCCTTCAAAATTAAACATTACGAACTCCTAGAAAACACCGAAACCCAACAAAAAAGTATTGACCAAGATGATCTCCGGTGCATTTTCGAACCAGAGAGGTTTTCACACTTTTTATTTTGTAAGCTGCAGCGCGTAGCTGTTTAGAGTTCGTGACAGCAGCGCGGGCCCGGGCTTATTATTAAAGCAAACGGACAGCCGACGGGCTGATAACCACTTGCGTATATGTAAAGTGTGTAAACACTAGACGGTGCTCAGTACTCACATTTCTCCGGATCGATGGCTGAACTGCGGGAAGTTTCTTGCGCAACTATTGTTAGCGATACTGATTTTTGGAATGTTTAAGATCTTCATGTTTAGAGAGGTGAAATATTATTGTTACAGAAAAAGAAAAATCAAGCCATAATTATTAATGTTTTTTTTTTGTTATTCACCTTATCCCACAACAATACATACATTATACACACAGAAAAAATTACACTATGTACCAGTTAGAAAAACGATGATTTAATTAATTAATAATAAAGAATAGCAAACGTGATTTCAAGCTACGCTGCTACTTATTTACAATGAATTGCTATTAGTACTTTTATAATTCTTGTAATTACCAACTTTCTTCTTTTTCCTACACATTAATACATCATAACATCTCACAGTCGCAGTGCGTTATCCCTACGCGATGCCTGGTTGTTTACCGACAAAATATCGACGGACCTGCACAAACACGGACCTCACGGTTTCCAGACAGGTTTGTTGGTCAACACGCTATTGTCATGTACCAACCGAACATTTAGAAAGTTCCGACAGATTTTAAAAACAAAATTTAAAATATTTATTTTATGTAAAATAAATATAGGGAATAATACTGGCACTCCGTTTAAAAACCTTATAATTTTATTGTCATGAATATTTATAAGTACTTTTTGAAGTTATGTCACACCTATTATTTTTAAACTTGTCCCTAAAAACAATAGCATAGTCTGAAAAGTATCAATTAAAAAAGCTAAATATGCATAATAATTGCCCGGTTAATCATTAATCACGAACATTAACCTTTGACCAAAACCAAAAGTAACCGTTGTAGTTAAGCCGTTTTTCCTCCAACACCTGTCACGCTAAATTAATTCCCCTAACAAGACTTCACCCGTTCTAAATACTTAATTTTACCCAATAAACACAATATTGTGTAGTGCGAACACGGAAAAAAATAAACAATGGCAGACTTTCGCATGAGAAACTAACATTTCCCATACAATACTGTGGTGAATGAGCAATAAAAACATCACAACCTCATTGGTGATGTAAAAAACCTCAAAACAATTATTTTACATAATGCTCCCGCATGCTCGGCGGTGACGATAATGCTACCTCCTGGCGACACGAAGTAAACAAGAATCTTAACAATATTGCCACCATGATTGCAACTCTTTCACTCAACAATAACATTAATTATGTAAAGAAAATTTAATCACTTTTAATTTGATATCAAATGGTAACTTTTATCTATTATTGATTATAATTGGTAGACATCTTGGCTTTAGTAGTTACGCCACGCTACCCTATGTTGTCAAATTAATCTCTGAAATTCTTCAAGTCTATATTTCCTTTCCGATTAAGGTGATAAATAAAATATTAATGGCTATTAAACACGTGATTTCGAAGTCAGTTGTACCCAACATACGGACTCAATCTAATAAAACAGCACACATAAAACATTGCAATTACACGAAAACTATTAACTTTAATCCCAAACACCTCAGGTCGAGTTGCCTCACAGAATACTCCTATTAAGATCGCAGTAATAGTACTTTATGTGTGTACTAATTAAGTTCATAAAATTACGGAAGTACACACGGACAGTTAACGATATTATAATTAAGTTGTTAACTGAACCAATCACCGCTAAAGTTACGGCGTCGATGTATCGTAAAATGCGAATGAGCGCACCATTTAACCACTTAATTAAATTTAAACTCAGATTAGTATCGGCCCGTATACGCCAAATCGTCTAAGATTGGCTGAAGTGGAAGAGACTATGCAGAAAAGCGGACTTTGGCACCGACCAAAGTAACTCCAGTTAGATAAAGATTCAACACGGCATTCCACACACTTTAAGTAAAATTCGATGCATCAGGTTTACAGTTGGGTCCCATTTTATTCGACATTTCAAGTGGTATATGTACATATTATTCATTAGATTAAACCCACAAAGATTTTGGACACGGTATCGAGCCGAATTTTTTTGCATTTTAAATTATTGCCAGTCAAATCCGAAAGCAATTGATTGTAGCACCTGAAATGCCAAGGTAAAACGGAACACAAACTATATTTTGACTCATAAAAAAATGGCTTAGCAATATATCTTTTTTAACAGCCAAGAAACCATATTGGTTCGCAACCTCACCAAAATTGACCTTTTTGAAGAACAATAAATACCGTAATGTCCTATAATAAACACTTGAAAATGTCATGTCACCGTTCTAATTTTGGTCAAGCGAATGTTAGGAATTAACAACAAATATAATAAATAAAATATTTTTATAATAAAAAATCTATTAGACAGAAACGAACGAAATGTTTTCTACAGACCGTTAGGTCCAAATACTACCACTATATATGGAAACTTGGTCTTTAATCAATGTGGTAAAGGATATTTAATTTGAAATCGATATATCACAACAAAAAACTATACAAATATTTGCGAAATGACATGACCAATGTTGGTTACATATTACTTGTATTTCACCTTTCCTGTAAGTCGGATTCTACCACAAATCCCCGTCGCTAATGTAAAATAGTTTCATAATTGTGTAAATTAATATTATGTTCCGTAGAACATATATTTCCCATAACAATTGCAGCAACATCATATTTATCATACAAATATTTGAGATGTCATATTAATGATATGAAAATGTTAATGATTTCAAGTATCGATTTTATTTTCCACATTGCAAACATTTGAGTAATCAGTCTATACTCTAGTGAAATGAACAAAAAATCTCAAGTCTAAAGTAGCTACTTAGTGTTCACCGTTCGTCATATAGGACAAGGAATAAAGCATCATTTGACATGGCGATCGGCGCGTCTTAAAATTCATGCACCCGAGCGCGTAACTGCTCAAATATTCAGTGTTTCTCAGACGGTCGACGTTACAAATAAGTAAAGGCAGTTCCACGAACAATTTCTTGTCGACGACTCGATTGAGCGAAACACGTTGAGATGTTACGAGTTATGCAAATGTTACGCGCACAGATATAGTCTACGGTGTCGACAGCGTGTTAGAAAAAAGCGCGGCAAATTACCGATTCTTTTTTTCAAACAAGACTAAAAATATTGGCAGGCTTCGATCTGGCCTTAATAATACAAAATTGTAACTGGCCGTATGAAATTAAAAATAAATGAAGCAGTCTTTATGAAAGGAATTTAATTGATGTAAGCCACGAAGTAGGTTTAATTTACCTGTAATACATATGTTTTTTTTGGCGTGATTACCGCATTCTATGCATAAGTTGTATGAATTTAAAAGCCAATGTTTGTTTTGTTCTGAAAGCAACACCCAGCTACGTCTACAATTAACATTTCAACTACATTTTTCTAACCAAACTTCACTGAAACGTACCAAAGCCAGACTAAACTCAAAAATTACATTATATATTGCAATACTACATACAATTGGATCCGATCGATGTAGATTCATACAGCAGTTTAGTTGAGATTTATAAGTGGCCAGTGTGTCGAACTCGGGAAGCGGAGTAGCCGGGCAGGGGCGATCGTCTCGCCGGCCACAATTGACCATTAATTGCTTATGTTTATACAATTGGAACGATGTCCGCGTTTGTACAACACGCTCGCATGTGTCGTCTATTTCAATACAATTGGTGCGAGGCGTTACAAAGAAATCATGTACTATCACTTGTCTTGTTACTTCATCCGTGGGTATTTACGAGGGTACTGGCTACACGCATCTGGCGATTATGGGCGAGATTTGCTGTTTGTTCAATGGCATAAGTACTGTAATATTAGCTTAACATAAACGTTCAAGTAAAAATCGCACTATGGCACAATTTGTAAAGTGATCATTTTGTTACATAAAATGTCATATTGGATTTTTTCTTTCTAATATTGTGTCAAGTTATGATAAAACTAGAAGAAAAAACATCTACTACGAGAAATCTGGGAGATTATTATAAATAAATTGTTAATCCAAAAAATGTATGAAGTATATGAAATTCTGGATTCTGTGGTCTTCAATTTTATCTTATTCCGCAAAATCATCGGAGAAATACACAGGTCTCTGGCTTTTCGCCTTCTAACAAACAAACTCCAGCCAAGCTCACTGCACGTCCACGCCCCAACGTACTTTGCATAGAAAACAATTTTTATGGCATTAACAACAAATTCATGCTGAATAGGCATAATATCGATGCAACAGGCATACAAAACACGTCATTTAACATAGATTTTGTAACGAATAAAAAACTTTCCCTAAAAATTGTGTTTTTTTTACCAACATTGTCCCTTTCTCTAAGCTAAATATAACGCAGTGGTTGATCAATATTCAAAAAGTCCCATCATGGTCCCGACCACAGAAATCGTGTGTAGGCGCAGCGAATACAAAATGTATACTTGACGCATTTGTATTCACACGGCTAGGTTTAGACGAACACGCTGGGGATATGTAGAGAATAAAACTGTTCTTTCTTATCTTGTACAGATCTGGGATACTTTAATGTTTTCATTTGTACATTGTTCCGAGAAGGGTGCCTCAATCGACGCACACGTGCGAAATTATGTGACTTTACCTGAGTTGGGTCATATTTAATTGGCCATATTTATGTACAAACATGTATAAGATTGTAACCTAAGAATCGCTGTAACCAACATCTCGCAGACAAATTTTATTGCCGCTAATGTCAAAGTGTAATGTTTGTCTCATTGATTTAAATAGGATAATTTGGATGTTTGTCTAAATCCTTAGCAATATTTTTAAGATTTGCTAATTATTTTTTTAGAACAACTGGTAAATTGGAAAATGCAAGTGGCAACGTAAGAAAAGGCGGCAAAAATATCTTCGTAACGTTTTTGGGGCTTTATCTGGCGATATCTTTGCGTGCTTGTGAAAAGTCAATATTAGAAACTTTACAATGTTGACTATTTCGGTTTTATGTGCGGATTACCTTACCAAATATTGAACATTTCGGTCAATATTGATCTAGGAAATAAAGATTCAACGTTTCCTCTTTTAAAAAAATCCTGAATATTTATTGCGTTAAATACAAGGTGATATGCAGATAAGGCTATTCCTTTGGAGGAAAGAACTAAAGCATTATATATGTTTATTCTTCTAACATATTAGCCACAATACGCTGCTGAAACATAACAAGGTCCTAAAAGTTAACGCTTCGTTCAGTAATTTGGCGGCATATTAGGCAGGTAAAATTAATATCGTCTTGCATAGGGCGGCATAACGACTGCTAGGGACATTTGATACAATTTAAACGTTACTGGTGATGTACTGTGGCTGTAAATACGCGATATCGTTTCCAAAGATGCTGATGGAACAACAATGCGCGTAAACAACGTCCGTTTTCGAGAAATTATTAAATGCAAACGAAGCTGAGCGCATGCCGGTGTCACAATACAATCCGGACAATTAGAGCCAACGTCAACAAACGCGGTACAATTAAAAAACATTAAAAAACGCGATGCGTTGAATTCACTCCAGTTTTTAAAACGACTCGTTTCACAAGTCCGCAGTGTGAGAACCGAGAGGTAACCCAGCCGGCTGCGCGTGACACCGGCGAGGCGCGAGCTTGTAGCAGCGCACAACCACCCCGCCGCGGCCGGGTTATAGCCTCCACCGCGCTTTCATAAGCTCGCCAACAACTTGGTATCGCAACTTCCACTTACCTTCGACGCCTTGGATCCTGGTGGCCAGCGTCGTCGCCACTATCACGAAGGACAGCAATTTAATCCCATAATCCGGTATAAAGTTCCTCGACCACATTTTGTAGCACAACATTCACACATGGATCACACACATTTGTTTTACTCCTTTTGTCGTTAAAACACAATACAATCAACACTCACGGAACTAAATGTAAAAACTGACACTTCATTTTGTTTTTGAACTATTGTTACGTCGAAAACATTTGTATATTGAACATTTTAGCGGTAAAACACGTTCGAAAATAACGTAAAGCCCGGTAGAAACATGCGCAGCCGCGTCCTGCTCGCATCTGACGGCTTTGTCTGTAAATACACAGCGTACGGTAAATCAAAATGGCCGCCGTTGCGCTTGTGTGCGTTGGGACTCCTTGTAACTTTACGTATATTTAAATATAATGGTTTAAACTAAACAAAAATAATGGATTATGTCATAATAAAACAATTCACACGTAATTTATGTCATAAATAGTTACGTTTACGGATAAAATAGCGTGAGAACATAGTCACGCACACATGTAAAAATACGCGGAGGAATGTTGATTCAATGGAGAAATCAAACGAGACGACGGTGCTGTGTGCGCGCAACCAGTTGGAAGCTTTTGAACTTTATCGTTCGACCACCACACCAGAGATGGCGCTATAATTAAATTACTACAGGGATGAATTTAAATATCATCAAAAATTTTACGAAACAAATAAAATTATCGATTGTTGTTATGAATACTGTTACTCTTATTGCTAAACAAATTATATGTTGCTGTAAAATACTTTTTACTGGGCACTTGTGTGTTGTGTTATTTTAGTAAGAAGAACCTAATACAATTATTAGTGTCAAAGGACGTTGTATATTCTGAAACGAATAACTTAAAAAACAGAGTATTGATATACATATTACTAAAGATAATTTTATAAAAACCTACACGAATGTGTCAAATTATATGAAACTGGTGTTGTTTAATCAATATCCGGTTGCTAAACCCAACAAGCACCGTCAAAGACTTTGTTTTAAAATTATATAATAATAATTAAGGCACAATGGCCATGTGTTATGAAAAACATCCATTTGAAATCGAAACAGACGACCGGTTGACCACTATAAACACGAAAATATTTGAAATTAAGAAGAAGATACAGCTCTCAGGTATGGCTTCATACATGGTCTTGGGAATATTATAAGTAAATTATTTTATTATTATTTAGGTAAACATGAAAATTAATCACATTGTGATCCGGTTATTTATTTACCTATTTTAATTTTAACGTAAAATTAATTTCGCCAAAGAGGATTTTAGAGTGAAATCTCTTTTGAAATCAACGCTTTCGGCTAAACAAATGTGGTTACTTTAATTGTAGAAGGGCAAAGAAAATCTCTCTATGAAGAGAATGAAGCAGAGAAACAACAGAATAACGATCTCATAGACACACTGAAGAAGGAGATTAAACTGAGGTTGACAGAGCTCGCTGAAGCGAGGGCTGTGATTGGCGAAGAGGAGGTACAAGTAAAGAAATATTTGAACAACGTATGCCCTATTGGAAACAAGAATGCTGATCAGGTGAGACAGGGTTCTTTACAGCTTTAGTTCCGCCGTACAATTTATCTTCAAATCAAAATTATTGCGATTGCCAATCATAACAATTCTTTCCCTTTTCCGTACGTTGTATCTTGTTGCTATCTGTATTTATACAGAGGTACATAAACCCAGATCTATATCCCCGAAGGTTAAGACAGAGGTGACGCTAGTACCTAGTACTACTCATAATCGTTGAGATTATGTACGAACAACATTTAATACCGAAACCCACACAAGATTTTAAAAAACTAAAAGCCGTAAACCATGGCATCCTGGTCCAAATCTCGCTTCGAACTATCGACCTCGTACTAGATATAGATTTAAATAGATGTACCGTGAGTTACACCGGGCTATTGCCCTACATGACGATATACGCGCCGATGAAACTACTAGCATATCTGTTTACCCATTCGGTGATCAGGTATGAGCTTTAATGTGTGCTAATATTAGATCGTCATAATCCTGTGTTTAGATAGTCCACAACCTCGACTTAAAAGTGATTGAACAGAGGAAAATGCTGGATCTTTTAAAATATGAAAGACGAAGCAAGAAGAAAAAACTAACAGAATTGGAGAAGGAATATGAATGCCTACTCATCGAAAGCAGCAAGAGCGAACTTGTCAAGTCAAAAATCACGAGCAGGGCGCGGAAGGTAAGCTTTTAATAAATAAATGCCGGATGCCCAATACCCCTTTCCCCTTCCCATCCTTTTTCCTTCCCACTCCTCTCCCAATTGGGCCGGCAACACATCCATGGTCCAGCGTTGTGGATGTTCATGGGCGGCAGTGACCACTGTGACCAAGTGACTTGTTTAAAACAAGCAAACAAGTTGTTTGCTCGTTTCCCGGACCTTTACAATAAAAAAATAATCTCCATAATAATGCGTGATACTTTACTCAGTCTTACTTAAATTCATTTGGATGATGATTTGTACTATCTTACTTTGTCAAGAAGATAAATTATTTCTATTTTTCTGATTTTGCCCTCGTCCCTTTTAGCCCTCTTAGAAGTTCCACTACCTTGTATTCATGTCTACAATATTTATACTTAATTTCTAATATCGAGAATTTTCTCACAGTTGTAAATGTATTATCAAACACAATGCTAATCTAATCCTGAAACACTATGTTTCTCGTAACTTGTATATGTATTTTTTTTTAATTAAATCCTTTATACATAGTATATAAATAAAAAAACCTATTGCCTATAGGCATTTGGAATATATTTCCAGCATGTTTCTCACTTGGAGAACGAAATCCATAAAGTGCTTATACAATGGACAGAAGCGGAGTTGGTCAAGAAGAAATATTTTTCTATCAGGTATTGATTTTTTTCCCTTACCAAATATCGTGCGATGATTTTAACACTCGTAAATAAATGCATGCAAAAATTCAAACGTATCATTGCCTCAATTTAATCCTACAAATCATCCAAAGTACTGATCTAAAATAATTTCACAGACAAGCTTTAATAGATGACTCGGTGAAATTCGAAAGTTCGCTGTCGCGCATCGAAGATCTACTAAAAAAACAGAGGGAGGAGATTCTAAAGTTGGAGGTAAGGACAAAGTTCTGTGCCATACGAGATACAACCTGCTTGTCCCATGTTATAGGTATTGAACAGAAAGGGTTATATTCACGTAAAACTCTTTTTGTCATAAAACGACAACCCCTATTTTCTTATTAATTTATTATAAACTTTAAAATCTAGTTTTGTTACTTATGTCCACCACTAAGGTGTTTAATATTGGACCATGGAAATTGTTTTAAATGTAACTTAACAACACGTGTAGTAATTAACCTGACACGTTACCAGTTGCCACCATAATAATTCTTTCATTACCATCAATAATTCCTTGGTAAATTATACTACAAACCCTAACACTCAATCTAGACTAGTGTTAATGAGTTAGTATGCATCGTTATATGCAGTTGGTGCGTGAAGAAGCAGCGGAAATGCGCGTGCGTGCGACGGCGGCGACGGCGGCAGAGGCGGCGCGCGCACACGACGCCGAGCACGCGCGCGCCTCCGAGCGATCCTACTTCGCGCAGCGATTCACTGAGAGGAAACGGGAGTTAGAGAAACTGGAAAAGAGGGTGTTCCCTCCTCAAGGTATGATAAACACTTCTTACGAAGTGCTAAGCCTTGTCTTGAGTCACCTACGCGGAGCGTGAAGACGAACTTGAACAGACCGACATGAAAATGGGGCGAGATTAACGTTTTTCCCCTGATGAATCTACATGGACTCACAACGATTGTATTGCATTTATATGTTCTCTGTCTATATAGTATGCTAACATAAAATAATCAAAAACTTCGTTTACAGCACGGTCTGTAGTTCGTCAAGAATCTACTGGGTCGATGGAAGCCGAGGCTGTTGTCGAGGAAATATCGGCAGCTGCGCAAATGGAAGAAGTGTTCCAGAGACTCATGAAACTAACAGGTGGACTACTGTAGTATACTTCTTATGCTATCCACCTTGCCATAATCAAGCGCAGCTGGGCGAACTAGTTATGACGACAAAGCTTTTAACAATATTACTTGAAACACATATTCGTATAATCGAAATTGAAATCAATTGACTTTTTCTCATAAAATATATCTACGAATCCATAACCAGTGACTTAAACCTTTTAAACTTGGTTATAGGTGTGACAGACCCCGAGGAAGTATTCGACAGATTTCGCGCCCAACGCGAGACTTGCAAACGATTGAACTACCTCCAACAAACCACGGAGGAGGAGAAACTAGATCTGGAACAAAATCAGACCAGTCTCATGGCTGAACTGGAAGCCTTCAAATACGCCTCCGTCAAGGACAAAGACGAGTAAGAATTGTTATCTACTGCTTAGTTAATTTTACTATAAATATAAGTATATTGTTACAACATCTTGTAGCGCCAAGTGATCGAATGTAAACAAAACACAAATGTAGTTTATAAGTAAAGTCAAATGCCTGAGTGAAAAAGTTATTTTGAATTAATGTACCACAAAAATAATTGATTTGTAAAAGCCCGATTTTGTTATAGATTCTGATGACTCAAAGCGAAATTAATATTTTTGGTTACTTCCATATCTTATATTTATATGTGCAACTTTTGTCAAAAAATAAAATTATTTATCCCAGGTACAAAATCCTGTGAAACTTGGTAAACCAGGACACTTCTATTTCACAACCCAGAGAAGTGAATTAACAGGTTTGGTGTCGTATTTCCTTGAATGATTTTAAAATTAATACATATTCATATTTCAGAGGCCAAGATCAAATAAATGAATTGAAAGAAGAAATTGGAAAAGAAGATGAAATACATGCTGAATTGACTAAAAAAATAGAGGAACTTGAGAATTTCCTGCTGGATATCAAACGACTGCTTTACGACCTGTGTAAACTATTGGATGTATGTCAAAACTTAAGATATTATTACTAATCTAAACTTATATTATAAAGATAAAAGATTTGGTTGATTTTTTGCATTAAATAGGCTCTGAAATTATTAGATCGATTTGAAAAAGCTTTCACTATTAGCATCCGACATTATCCGTGATGAAAATATGCGATAAAATATTTTCAAAAAAGTGTATGTACATCCAGGCGAAGCCGGGCTGGGCCGCTAGTAGTTCCAGTGTTTTATAAGAAATATTCCTGTTTGTATTGATTACTCTAAGTATACGCCTTTCTTCCTATAAGCAGTTTTGTATCGGTAAAATAATAAATGCTACTATGAGATTATATTCAACTAATATAAGCTCATAGTAGTGACATCTATCGCCACTAATTGAAACACATTTCCCTTAAGAGTATCTACGTACGATTAGCATATTTTATTTAAATTATTTTTCACAGATAATTCCTGATCCATCAATGCCAGAGTGGACGGCAGAGGCACGTGATGTCCAAGAACTGGTGATGGTCCTCACTGCAAGATACGAAAAAGCCCGCGCTCGATCCGACGAAGTTAAAGAACGGACTAAAGATGTCACCACTATTCTAGTCCCATCTAATGTGAGTTAAATACAAAATTGTAAATTTTATAGTAAAATACATCAATTTATAATCTTTTTTATGAGATGACACTCGTGTTTAGGAATATCTATCATCTATCACCGAGTATTATTACCAGAAAACTTTTGAACGTATCTTAAATTGTGTAACACGACATCTATCGAGAAAAATGGCGACAGGGTTCAGGGTTCTCCAAAAAATATTTGTATGGAGCATCGAACTTGTGGCCTCTAGTTAGTAGTTTCATGGCCAGGCTCTTAACCAACTGCGTCAAAGGGGCGTTAAATTATTATTTGTTGTAGGTAAGATTTTTTTTAAACCAATACCGTATTCTCTTTTAGCCCACGAGCGCAGCTGCTTCTGTGGCCGGCATTAGTGTTCACAGCCAAAGTACGCCCAAGGAATCAGAGAAACCTATTCCCACATACAAGGAGTTAGTGCAAAAGGAGCCCGTCAAAGCACCGCGTAAGTTTCTTGGAATTTAATTAATGTATGTACTGTAAAAAAATTACGTCAAATTAATGGTCATTATGTGAATTGAGTACTGGTTATAGTAGGTTTTAAATAAATAAGTCGATAATATCAATCGGTAGCTATTTGATGAATAGAATGGTGAGTAACGTTATAAAAAATAAGCTCCGCGAAAAGAGCTTTGTTTTCTATAAGTAGGTACCTAGTCTCAGATTTTATTGAATTAAATACGAAATTTAAAAAAATATCCACCGCAAGCTAAAAAATAACCATTCGTTCATATTGACTTTATCTTAACTTAATTCCTTCGCAGCCTCCGATGAAGAAGAAGACATCCCGTCAAGGTGCTACCTGAAGCGGCAGGCGCAAGTCATCGTCGATACTAAGTGCAGGAGGAAGGGATTCCGAGCCTACCCGAGGAGATAATTTTACGTTAATTATACATTTTAAATTAATTAAATAAGAAATAATTATTTGTTTTTGTTTTATTGTCCACATAATACGTATTTAATTCACAAATTCCTGTTTATGAGGTTGTTTATTTTTGTACGTACTACTTTTTTCACAAATTGATTTACGTTTATTTCTGGTTTAAAACATTTCAAAACCGTCATGAACACATCAAAAACGTGTGACGCGCTGTCAAGTCATTTTTTATTGTAAATTATACATAGGTGTTTAGAAAAAATATTTTTAGTTAAATCATAATTCCATTAAAATGTTCAATTCACACAAAAATTCATACCTTCAGCTGGTTTGTTCAGTTAACCCAAGGGTCATCAACAAGGCGGTCGACCGAGCGATGCGCAGGAAATACTTCGATCCACACATAGGTTAGCAAGATGCAACTCTACTTATTTCTTATTTATTTTCCGATTTTTTTATTAAAAAGGCGCGAGGGTACTTAGTTGATGGAATAAGCGTCCCGTTAGCCTATAAACATGTGAAACACCACTTAGAAATTAACTCCATGGCAATACTGAGCTTATCACCGCTAGGTATCTCGATCAGTAATTTCAATGTCAATAAAGTCTTTCAATATTAGACAAAGTGGTGACACTAATTCAGGCAGCATTTGAGTAAATCCAACATGTAGTTTTCGCGTAAAGGTATTGATACTGCTATTAGAAATTACTTACATTTTACACGATGACACGGTGTCGATTGGCGGTGATGATTATAACCTATGGACGCAATTATACTGGCCTCCGGGAATACGTTTGCTATGCCCGCTTATAATATGTAGCAGCTATTCGAGCTCAAACTAAAATTAATACACCAGCACAATAAACCATTTTTGACAGGACGTTCACATATTCACTGCTACCCTCATGTTTTTAGAACTGCCTCCCGCCCAGAGACTGGAGTCAATGCAACCATCTTTATACGCGCCGCATGTGGACATCACCAGAACTAACATCGGCTTTGGACGCATAGGTCTCAGGATCCTAAACCGAGAACTACACTCGCCGGACAGTCTCATCCAGCTACAAGCGATACATAGTATACTTGATCAGGTATCTCAACATAAGTTATTTTTCTTTTATTAGTAGGCAAACGAGCATGCGGCCCGCCTGATGGTAAGCGGTCACCGCCGCTCATGGACCTTCGCAGTGCCAGAGGCTCAGCACAACCAGGTCGCTGCCTTCCGTAAGGAAAGTGTTCTCTTCACCCCTTGCTTAAAGGATAGGTCATAGCGCTCCGGGAACAGTTTTAAAATCTTTTGACCCTAATTTAACCTTTCGTTGATTTCATTTATTCAAACCTGTTTTGTTTATCTACATGGGATGTGATTTGGTTTTATTTTATAAATCTTTCAATATTTTGGCTTACAGTTTTACGACTGTTCACCGTCTTAGTGTGCAAGCCTTTTGGAACAAATTATGATCAAACTTATATTTCTCGAGGCGGAGATTAGATACTTGCATTTTAAACTAGATTGTAATATTTAAAATTATTTCTCTAACAGGTTCAAATATCGGAAAGCGCAATGATCCTCATCGACTTACAAATCGTGTACCGCCTGATCGACCTGATGCTGGATAGGAGTCCCATCATCAAGGAGAAGGTGTGCATCATCCTCAGTCACCTGTGCAACTACTACCAGGGCCGAAAGCGGATCATGTCGCGGCCGGTCGTCATCGAGAATCTCATGCGACTGTTCCTCAGAGATCGGAAAGAGATACGCTACGCGGCCGCTTACACTTTACGAACTCTAGCTAGAGACAGATGCGCATGCGAAATGATTATGGACAACGAGAGCATTATAGAGAACCTTTTAAAAATGATAAAAAACGACCACATAGGAATAGTGTTACTCCACTTGAAGACGTTAGCGAACCTGACCGAATGGGACCCAGAAAGGCCGCTAAGAGCGAACGCGTTCCAAGTAATGCTGACGTTATTCAAGAACTCAGACCCGAGAATAATAGCTGGCTCCATGGACTGCATGACGCAACTCTGCAAGCACAGTGTTGGCAAGAAATTGGCTGATAATTACGATTTGACCTTCGTCCTGAGACCGTATTTGAATTCGCCGCATATAGAAGTGGTTATAAGTGCTGTGGGACTCATGGCATATACCACACTGACAACTAGGTCAAAATGGCGCGCGAAAGAATGCTGCGTGGAGATAACTAAGCGTCTTGTCACCCTATGCCACACTTCAAACCGACCTCTACTGCAATTGAAATGCATGCAAGTGTTAATCAACTTGTGCGACTGTCCAGACATAAGGTACTACATTAAATCGAATTTGGAAGACAAGGTTATCGACATCAAAATACGGACTCATGAAGAATGGGACGGAACTTCGGAAACCACGTCGTATGGGCTCGAAACTGGCCACAACTACAGAACCATGTGCATAGAGAAAGTGGAGACGATCAAGAACGATCTAGGAGATAACGCAGAGGTCCTGAATGTGTACAGCTATTTGCGCAGACTGCAGGATATCAAAATTCGTCTGATAAAAGCCATCAACTGGAAATGCTATAGAGATTAATCAAACACGCCCTTCAGATACCTTTACTTTTAATAGGAAAAATAGTTGTGTTAGTATTTTTATTTAATCATGACAAAGTATTGGTAATATCATTTTGCGTTTTATTGTGTACCAATAATTATTATTTTTCAAACTTTTATTAATACATCTGAATCATTTTTTCACCAGATAAATAAAACACGACACTAATATTGAAGCGTTTATTAGGTACATAATAATATCAATAAATCAATTGCATGACATTTGAGCTACACATTTGGTATATATTTAACCAGAGACAACGTCCCTGCCACCTTAAAGCTACGTTTTCAGTCGATCAGACTATTCTATAATCTATGATACATATTACAGCGAATATGCATTCGAGACGTGGAGCAGCGATTCTCGTATCGTTTCGACTTATCGACAAATTATCGATATCGATCACTAACAGTTTTACAAACATAAATATCGTACCACCTTACAAATATTTCTAAAAAGTTCTACGTTAATAGATGCACTTTTGCATAGATGAGGAAATTTAAAATTTCTTATGACGAATTTATGCATAATCTGCATATTATGTAAACAATGTGTCATAAAAACGTATTAAACAAATTTTACATTAAAATTTCGATACAAATTGTCTAAAATATTACGAAATACCTTTACATAATGTAAGTACACAATAGTTTAAAACTGCACTGGGTATCAAGATATTTTTAAAACATCACGTATATTCTCTAATCGCCTAAAAGCATTTATAAACCCCAGTACACTTAATACTTCGGTAATAATCGAAAACCCGAACTACGCCGAAAAAATACAACAAAATGGCCATCACAAACGCAGCAAAGATATGTTTCTTAAAGTGAGATTTAATAATAAGTTTCTTAATTAATGCATCATGGCACCTAATACTAATACTTCATCGATCTTTGTTCTTTGTCATCGAATATCACAATACGTTTAAAATGTCCTACGGGGCAAGATGTGTGTTAAGCGTAGATATAAAGGTGTAGAAAACTCCGCATCAATATGTTTTCATATCGAGATTATATTTATGGTTATATCTATGTAAAGTATCGATACAAATCTACAAATCGAAGTTTACGAACACGCTATTAAGGAAACAAATTATAATTAGCATGCCCTGTCTTCGCGCAGAAATATAAGCATTCTTTATAGTGTAATTTATCATCTAAGCATTTATATGGTTGTAAAATTGTCGCCTACTTATCGATAAGCTGCACTGTTACAAAGCAGCTTTAGACGCGTTCTAGCATTCATTATAAAAGGAACTTAGTCTATAAATCCAAAAAAAGTGTATGATAATATATCAGAGATGCAGTTACACCAAATAATGTATTGCATACATGCTGTCATACAAATGGACACTCATGCCCAAACACTAAGATATAGTCACGATCCTGCATTAAATATAATCGTTCTAAACTAAGAATAATGACATATCATGTTGTGCTTATTTTTAAAAGGTATAAATCCCAAAATTTCGTGAAATTCTAAAAGTGTGATATCCATATATCGACAAAATGTCGAGTCTATTTTGTAACTGAATTAATTAAAAAATCACACTTAAGTAGAATTTCATGATAATATGTAGTAGAATTGCATTAATCTTAGTTTAGAGCCAGTTTCTACATTCGATAGAAATAATATCTCATAGGAGTAATATCATACAGAATTTCTTTCAGGTTTTTTAAAATTAAAAATGTGATCGGTAATGACAATATGACTCGTTCTAATGAGGTAACATAACAGTTTGCGTTAGTGAAACTATAATTTGTACTTAAGCCTCTATACAAATACTGACACTGTCAATGGAGCCTCTTGTAACATTGTTATGCATTTTAAAAATCGCGGAGAATTTTTATTAGAATTAAAATACATATTGAATATAATCAGTAATTACATGACCACAATCTTATCGTCATCACTGACCACATTTTTATCACAAACCAAATATCTCACAATAATTCATATGAAAATTTGTCACCATATACAACCCTTTAGATACTACAACTGCACTAAGAAATATCGATTAATTTGGTATATTGTCTACCACATCGTCAAATCTCAACGATTTAGTCGATTATTGTGATTTATTAATTGTATTTTGCCACATCTTTGCTTCCACGATAGTAAGTCCTTCATAATTTCACTAAACATGTGAATTTTTATAACCTCGACCTTCAATGGCGGTCGTCGTCACTGGATACGTACTGGTACAACGCCTTACAAAGGTCGTACAAAGTCGGATCTCACCTGCTCCCACCGCGTTTGTTCAGCGGATCATACACCTCGGCTTCTGAGTCGACCTCGTCCTCAGATAAAGACAAGGAACCTCCCACACGCCTCGCCCGTATACCCTCCTATAAAACCATGAATTTTGAACATATTTGTGGGTCTAAGTTACCTCAACTGTTAATTGGTAAGCATTGCCCATTGTCTAGAATGATACAAGAAGCTTAGGCATGGTATAGATTCAGAGTAAAAGGGGATTCTTTAAGGTGTGGCGTTAGATTAAAAGCTTTATAGTACTCAAGGAAGATTTTGAAAAGAAAAGATTTGTAAGCCTCAAGAATTTGCTGAAAGGCAGTGAAAGGTCGATAACATGTTAAAATTTTTAGAAATATACTTTGTCCCCCACCTCTATGTCAGCTAACATAGCATTCTAAGATTCAAGCCCAAATACAATAAATATTACTTTCAGCAACAACAATGTTACTCTCATACAAAAATAACATTTCATCGACCTTCTACTAAAAAAATCAATAACCACAATGTACAGAAAGGTCGATAAATTAGTAAACATGCAGCAAACGATCGATATAATGAACCCCAAGCTCCGTGGACATCACTAAAGGCCGGTGCTCCCACATAAAAAAAAAAACAAAGGAAAAAAATAAAAAAGTGTCTAAACCCTTGTGGCCAAACTACAGTACTTGTGCAGCTCAATATTTGCCCACCAATTCCGTGTCACTGATCCAAGCCGCGCCCTCCTCTATACTCGAAGACATCTGAAGCGACAGAGAGCCAGTACAAAACTGCTTTAGGCAGCACAATTTCGATATATTTAAGCTCATCCAATTCTAAGACACGATAATAATTTTGAAAAAACTCCACCTGTAGTATACGGATATTACATGTGGATTATCGAAATGGATCTGACACATTCAAATTTTGACATCCAATTAACAAAATTCACTATATTTAATTAAACAACATTTTACGCTAATTACTAAAATCTAATATCACAATTCAGTAGAGTGATGTGCATTTATCGATATACTACAACACTATGCTTCGACATATATGTTAGATAACAAATTCTCACTAGTGATATTTTGTATGACTAACCTCGAGTATCCCAGCGCTGGGCTCGGAAGCGTACCCCTCGAAGTGTCGCTGGTCCTCCTCGTAGTCGGAGGAGGAAGACGAGTCGTTGTCGACGTCACGTCCGGTGCGCACGGAGCACACCATTTGAGCGAGATCAGTGAAGGTGTAGCTGTTGATTTTAAAACGATAGCCAGTTGTTATATTGACAGGTTTGAAATATCACATCAAGGAGACTGTTACGCTTTATTGCAGTTACGGGGCTTTTCAAGGTGCGAATAAAGTTGTAGTACACACTCTAGTACGCATCAATTGAAGGAATGACGCAGCAGCCCAAAAGTCACTCTTAGTTTTATCGAGAATATCAGAGTTGGCCGGCGGTCAAAAAGGTTTTTATAATTTAAAAATGCTAACCGCCCAGGTGACATTCTCGATAATGTGGACTGCGGCGCCACCACTTTACACAATCTTCTATCAAAAATCTACCGGTAACAGGGACAATAGGACGTTACGTAGGTTTGATAGGAGATACGGAGATGGTGATTTCCGTTCAGTGAATAATATTGCGGGACGGCAAACATCCCTTTAATTCTCCCCTCCACTTACCTTCTGTTTCTCCTTCCCATTTCAAGAGGGCAACGCATCTATGATCCATGCGTTGTTGATGTTTGGTGGATGTGGAATCACATCAGGTGAGCCGTTCGTTTTGTCAAGCTTATGCAAGAATGAAATAGTGAAATGAAGTTTTACTCAGTGAGTGAAGGCGCGGCATCAGGCTTGCGTCTATCGGCGGCGGCTCCGCTGACGCCCCCGCCGCCGCCGCGGCGCTGGCCCTCGAAGTATGCGGCGCCGTGTCGGTAGCCCACCTCGCGGATCTCGTCGAACGAGCCGAACTGCAGCGTCTTGTACGCGTCGATGGGCGGCCGGATGTACTCGCAGTAGTCTGATTTTTTTACTTCCTGCAACATATTATGGAATAATTTAAAATGAAAACTTACTACAGTAATAAACTGTTGACTCGTATGTTTTCATATATTAGGCTTAATTTCTTGTGCAATAGCTTTAACTACAAGACATGAGGTCCAGCACCAACTGTCTTGTGCTGAGTTAGAGTAACTTTAGAATTATCTATGAAACTTAATTAAACGTTACTATTTATCTCTATCCTCTCCCCCCTTTTATTACTTTCCGCATACGCAAAGGTTATATATCAGGTAAAGCGCTTGCTCGTTTGGCGCCTAAAGGTTATATAAAAAGAGTAATAATGAATGGACTCACCTCCAACTGTCGATTACAAGACACGTACGCAAGTCGACTCTGTATGTCGGGCAAGTTGGGTACTTTCACAGGAGTCGTGAATGGATTCCATCTGAAAATTGGGCATATCATTTATTCTTTATTACAATATCCTTTCTATAAGTTCTGAACGACTTTTAGATTTCTTCGTCAAAATTCTATAATATTTCTAGTGTTCTTTTAACACAATCAATTGACTGCACTGTATTTTATGTGAAGTGTGGTAGAATCCCTTGCCTTCTTAAGTCGACTGATTTTTGGATTACTCCTAGATTATACAGGGTGCGCAAAGAAACGGCGCACTTGCTAATATACATTTTAGTAAATCGCGATTGCGTCTAGATTAAAATGCATTTTCATAGCTTAGTCTGATAATAACAAAGATGCCGGGAAATTAACAATTACCAACACACGTGCTTCCCCTTAACGTATTACGCCAAATAGATATTGTACTTATGTACTTCTGTAACAAAGATGTCTGTCTGATGTATATTTTCCAAATATTATTTCTTTATTATCATATTGCTATTATGCCCTTGTCAATCACCACGCACTATAACGGTGAAGGAAAACATCGTGAGGAAACCTGCATACCATAGCGATTTGTATAAATTTCTATGGTATGTAAAAGTCCGCCAACCCGCATCAGGCCAGCGTCGTGGACTATATGGCCTAACCACTCTCAATCGTACTCTCGATTGTAGAGGAGGCCCGTGCCCTGCAGTGGGTCGTATATGGGCTGATACAATACAAAAAAAAAATATGCCCTTGTATCTAACTGAGCAAATGCGCCATTTTCCTGCGCTCCCTGTATAATTATGTCATTCTCCTCAAAACTTCATCCACCAGTTGAAATAAAATTGCGATTTACTTGATTGGGTTACTAATACTTATTTGAACCCCTCAATACAGCGGCCAGGCGCATTCAAATATTAAAACCTCATGCAATAAGTTTATTTTACATTAAAATCAACAAAAACTACTGAATATTCCTTCTTACAGCTTCTCAACACAATATAGTAACAATGAACGAGACGAGCCCGACCACCTGTGGCCATCAATTACAACTATGTCAGCGGGGTGTTGACTTGTCCAAAAAGCGCTTGTACCTTTACTAACAAGCTAGAGTACGTAAAGCACGCACGAACGCATGAGAGGACGGAACAACAACGTCCTTTAAAAAAAATATTATGTACAAATAACAGTCGCCGAAGCGAAAAACAGCTAGGAATATATATATAACAATAAAGGTGGTAACATGATCAGTATACCTCTTCCACAGCAGCCACCAGCCGGACAGGTCGTCGCCGTAGTTGGTGAGGTCGGTGTCGTCCTGCGAGCCCACGTCGATCGCCAGGATGTGCTTGGCGCCTAGAGACCGCATCACGTCCGCTGAAACGTTGTCAATGCGTTCGTATTATACACATTCATTACACGTTTTGATGAAAAAAAGCGAAAACTATGAAATTATTCTAAAAAACTGGGCTAGTGTTAGATATTTGTGATGTTACAAATTTCAGGTGTTTTTTGTAAGCCACCATTCTATTAACAAAATGGATAATGCCATTGTAAATTAACCAATTTATAAGCTATCTGAAAACTTTAAACTACAGAAAATTATAGATTATTTTGTTGTGATTTTAGGCAGGCAAAAAATGTTTACCACAATTTATTTGTAACATGAAAAATGACACCAATCCCGCTATGAACAGGAATTATTAAAATATTAATAAAAACGCCCAAGTAATCAAACATTATATTTAAATCTTGAAACAGGAATAAAAACAATTTACCAGGCACGTTGTTGACATAGCAGCCGTCGAGCAATAGATGTCCGTCGATGGGGTCGCATATCGGCGGGAATATGCCCGCGATACTCATGGACGCGCGACATAAGCGCCACAGAACACCTGAGCGAGCGCCATAGATGTGCCATAGACCACAGACCGTAGCCTTGCCGTGTTGCCACTACTTACCTTACCGGCTGAGTGTAAATGGTGCATTTTGTGCAGTCAATTAACTTGTGATGGAAGATTTTTGTGTGTTAGAGAAGTGTGACGGTGATGACACAATTTAGAAAAGAGTAATACTTCAATTAGAATGTTGTTAAACACGTTTGTGAATCTATACAGCGTTAAACAAAATACCCCATCTACTCGTACTTATGCCAATCCCGTTCTACAAACATTTTTAAATGGTAACTAATTGAATAGAATTTCTTATAAGGATATCGTTAGGACCAAGAAGGCCAAGGCTCTACATATATTACAACCGGAATGTAAAATCTGATGGCGCATTAATAATACAAAGGACAACACAATACAACCTCAACCGGGCCAAAATCGTGATGGACGTGTAGGATGGAATGACTTGTGAAAAGTGCATTTACACTCAGCCAATCGCGTGGAACCAGTCCGATACAAACACACAGTCGCGCGCTGTGATTGGTTTACCTGGTAGGTTGTTGACGTAACCGCCGTCCAATAGGAGGTGGCCGTCTACGGGGTCGCACAGCGGGGGCATGTACCCGCTCAGCGACATCGAAGCGCGAATGTAACGCCAAAGCGAACCTGCAGCGCCACATGCGTCAGACTTTACGCTCCAACGTGTGCAGGACACGTTTGACAGCTGTCACTTTATTTTTTTAAAATAGCGCACAAGAGAAACAAAACTATACAGCCTTCGCGGTATTAATCGAGTATCCCCTAAGTCTGTGTGTAAGCTAATCAACACAATCCATGGAGAGGAAAACGATGATGAAGTCGAAGCCATCCCACAGGTTATAAAAATAAAGAGAGTGCAAATGTGTCTCCGTTACGAGACTGTTTACCAACCCAAAAGAAAGCAGTTTGCGTGGGGGGGTAATTAAAGGAAATTTAGACGTCCATGTTGTTTTTTTTTCATATTGGTTTATAATGAGTCGTTGCTACAGTATTGTTACATGCATTACATGCTACAGATGAGTCTACGCGCAACATAAACGCAACTTACATGCACGATCCACATATATAAGCACTGATCCGTTGCGTTTTAGGTACGCGGTATACCAATAAGAATCTCAACTGATAAGGTAATGGTAATGAAACTACATCGAATAATTAAAAAGTTTATCTAAGAACCACACTCATGCATGTACATGAAGACAGGATGAAGAGAGCAGGTGTATGACGAATGTACGGTGAACAATTAAATACATCCAACCCGACATTAGACGCTGCGATACTTTACTCGTAATCATGTAAAATCCAAATAAAGTAAGCGTTATAGGTAAACCAATCACTGGCGCATGTACTATTATTATTTACAGGTATGTAATGGCAACACCCCAAAGCAAATGTCGGATTCGTATACGTTGAAAATTAAATAAAAATTTTGAACATTACACATTAATTTATTGACAAAAATTCCAGCAACAAAAATACACTGATAGGTTTTTTTAATAGTGAACACACATCGGTACATATCGAGACACATAAATGCAGGTGAGTGTGGTTGTTTAGGGTAACACATAGAACACTGTAGCGGACGAGTTAAATAAAAAAATAAAATAAAAAAAAATCACATCTGGCTAGCGAGGCAAGTGTGACGTAATGGGATGCAGTAACCCGTGACGTCATCGCCGCCATAGATATAGAACATCGTATGGCGACTCTGACACTCCGCACATCGACATACTGTTTCACACACCGGCACGACAGTTAGCGAATTAATCAAACTACGAAACATCTGGTCGGCAGATCATTTCTCGTTTACCACATATATACTTCGACATGCAACAATAAAATAAATATAAATATTAATACGTTAATCCTTATATATTATCGAAATTTATAAACCGGTTTTGAATCGCCAAAATTGTATTCAACGTTCAAAAATAATCTTTGGGTTAGTAAAAGTGCAAAATGAAGCTTTATAAAAATATTATCGAAATAAATATTTAAAAATATATATAAATTTTCCTGTCCATGAATGTGTTGTGTTATTTCTATTCTACACTTGTATGTTACTGTGGATATTGTGCTATAATTTAATAACATTCGTGACACATTATGTTTGCGTTTCATTTCAAGTGATACGTTAACACATACGTAAACAATTTTTGGTTTTAAATCTCTTACAGTAAGAAGCAACCCGTATAATGCAGAATTAATGTCGACTTTAATAACCCAAAATTATTTGTTACAGTCCAAAAATTGTTTAAACCTACAACCAATTCTACAAAATATAGATTATTTGTCTTTAAATGCCATGTTTTATTTATATTCTGGCAAATCACACATTATAATAATATTATCAGAAGTTATAAAATATGTACGGAAAGGCGATATTTTACCAATAAAAAAAAACTCTACTAATTACTTTATATTTGACCATCAGGTTTATGAATATTTTTAATAATTAACAACATGTAACATGATCAACGCACACCTTAGTAAAAAGTAAGTTCAAAATAAGCTACTAGATCTGAAGTATATAAAAAATATGTATTACTTGTATTTTATTTCAAAAGCATTTTTTATTGTTACATATATTTATAGGCCTTAGAGCCTAGGATTTCTAGAAATTTCTAGGATTCAAAATTCAATTTTATTCAATTCGATTTTGTTTTATCAAAAAATGGAATACACTTGTATTTTAAAGTTCCAATATTTTCTACAAACAAAAATCTATAAATAAATATCGACATCAATTTAGTATTTTTTAATCTTACTACAGACTATAGCGCGCGTCGATAATGATACCTGTCATATACAGAGTGTCCAAAAACACTCTGATAATATACAGGGTGTCAAAAAAACACCCTATACAGACTAACTCCTCGGCTAACAAATCCAAAATATGAGTCTCACCATGTCGATGCACCCGCATGCAGCTGGAGCTGATGTCGGTGGTGACGGTGAAGTAGGGCAGCCACAGGTCCTCGATGTGCACGTCGCCGAACGTGGCGCGGATGGTGGCGTTGAACTGCCGCCCCGAGAACATCGACGTGGCCGGGTACGTCAGGTCCAGCAGCTGGCGGCCCCATTGCGTCATTTTCTGGAAGGGGAGACGCGGATATGTTCAGTTACCAAATACCAATTAAAGTGCGTGGTGGCCTGTTGGTAAACGGAATAGACGCTGCTGCCAACATGTTCACGGTAGTCGCAGGTTTAAATCCCAGGGCATACCACTGACTTCGCAGTCACGTGTGTATTGATAGTCAATCACCACGCATTATAACGGTAAAGGAAAACATCGTGAGAAAATCTAAGTACCATAGCAATTTGCAGGAATTTCTACGGTATGTAAATCCGTCAACCCGGACTAGGCCTGCGTGGTGGACTATATAGCCTAACCACTCTCACTAGTTCTCTCGAATGTATAGGAGGGCCGTGCCCAGTAGTGGGACGTATATGGTCTGATGCAATACAAAAAAATGTAATCAAGAATGAAGTGTCAGCAAACTTAGTAAAACGAACACATTACTAATAAAACATAATCATGTTTATCATATGGCGATAAGCTCGCCCCTCTATCACATCGTGGAACGGAAAATACAAGGCGAAACGTAGGTGTCCTGGTTGCATCTCTGCCTACCCCATTCGGGGAAAAAAGCGTGAGTTTATGTATGTATGTATGTTTATCATTAACATCAATGTTCCTCAAATTAAAAGATGACTTTTATGTTTGTGTCGCATTATAGCTGTTTGATAGTATTGTTGAAATATTTTTCTAAAATACTTTACCATTAGACAAAAGTAAGGTCCGTATTAACTCTTATTACACAGATATTAACATTTTGAATATTAATAAGACGGTAGATGTAAATTAATCACCTGCGACCATTCCCTGGCCTTCTGTGTGACCGTAGTGATGTTTCTCTCCATGCACCACAGCGCTCCCATGAACGCCCCGATGCTCACTCCACCTACCATGTCTATAGGAATGCCCGCCTCCTGAAATGTGAAAAATATACTGTACTGTACTGTATCAGCCCATACACGACCCACTGCAGGGCACGAGTCTACTCTACAATCGAGAGTACGATTGAGAGTGGTTAGGCCATGAAGTCCACCATGCTGGCCCAGTGCGGGTTGGCGGACTTTTACATACCATAGAAATTTATACAAATCGCTATGGTATGCAGGTTTCCTCACGATGTTTTCCTTCACTGTTAAAGTGCGTGGTGATTGACTATCAATACACACATTACTCCGAAAAGTCAGAGGTGTGCCCTGGGACTTGAACCCGCGACCACCGTGAATATGTAGGCAGCCGAGTCATTCATTACACCACAAAAAATACAAAGTTTTGTGTCACAGGTAGCTTACAAATAACAATAATTTGTATTTATATTTCATATGCATTTGTAAGTCAACTTGATGCAGTGAATTAATTATTTATAACTATTATTCAGTTACAAAATGTGTACTGCTGAACATAGGCGTTTCCCAATATTTCTACAAGGATCTATTAGAAGCAGCTTCATTCAGCGACTTTATTGTTTAAAACTCAATGACGGTTAGTTCAGTGCTATTGTCGATATACGAGTGTAATGTAAGCGTATACTTGTATGGCGCGGATCATGCCGACGTGGGCGGCGCCCCGGGCTCCGCCCCCGCCCAGCACGAGTCCCACGGACGTGCCCGTCACCCAGCGGGCTAGCCGACTGAAGTCCGAGTGCACGCTCGCCTCCGACATCAACACCTGCAAACATACATTTATATTTTAATACCTTAAATCAGTGCAGAGATGTATTTGATATATGTATGTATATCATCCATCCATCAGCCAAAGGAAGTCCACTGCTGAACATAGGCCTCTCCCAATGATTTCCACAGAGACCTGTTGGAGGCAGCCTGCATCCAGCGACGTCCCGCGACCTTTACCAGGTCGTCTGACCACCTAGTGGGTGGACGTCCCACGCTGCGCTTTCCGCTTCGTGGCCTCCATTCGAGAACTTTTTGGCCCCATCGGCCATCAGTTCTCCGTGCTATGTGCCCCGCCCATTGCCACTTCAACTTGCTAATCCGCTGGGCTATGTCGGTTACTTTAGTTCTCCTACGGATCTCCTCATTTCTGATTCAATCTCGTAGGGAAACCCCGAGCATAGCCCTCTCCATAGCTTGTTGAGTGACTTTGAGCCTCCTAATAAGGCCCATAGTATGAGGCCACGTCTCGGTGCCGTATGTCATCACTGGTAACACACAACTATCGAAGACTTTCGATTTGAGGCACTGAGGTATTATGTATGTATATAGAAATGTATTATTCTACCACTTAAAGTAACGCGAACTTTTCCATCTATCATTGTATTTTTTGTACAGATCACTATGACTTTCACTGCTTTTTATAATACCTATACAACTGTGACGTACCATCAAAATAACTTGAGCCCGTTTCTACCATATAAAAAAATGTTATTTTCGCGAACCGCTTACTGCGGAATGTGCACAAGTGTGTCCATACGAGTTAATTAACACGTTTAACGATAATAAATATATAGGTGAGGTAAATCGGCATTACGAAAATACATGCGCTAAAAATAGTTTTTTTTGAGGTGTTTTAAAATAGTATGTATGAGTATTTTTGGTCGTGTATAATATGTAGCGCACCTTGGAGTAGAGCTCTGCGATGCGGTACTGGCTCTTGCGCGTGAACATGCGGTGCGGGCAGCGCACGTGGTGGTGGTGCGACACCCAGGAGCGCATGTTGAGCCAGTGCACCGTGCCGTGCGGCGCCGCGCCGCCCTCGCGGTGCAGCACCACCAGCTCCTTCTGCGTGCGGATCGCCAGCCGCTCGATCTCCTTCTCGATCTGAATATACATACAAATCATTCTTACACGCGAGGACTGCAAGGATAGTAGATTCGCCTTATGATATATATTTCCCATAAACAACAGCAACACCTATTACTAACGCTATTACTAGAGCTCGACGGTTGGAATAGACAAACAACCAATAAACACAATTATGTGAAAGCTCTGCTGTGTAACGGTTTGAAGATTATGATAAACCATACAATCTTGAATACAACAGTGCTCATGTTACACATAGCTTGAAATAACCCATTTGCCCGATTACCTGAAATATGCAATAAAATGACCATAAAAACCGCTAATCCTTTCTGATCAAATGATTTACCTTGCCAATGCTAGGTTGCTTGTCGCCAAGCGCCACGATGAGTATGCAGTCCGCTTGACGTATGCAGCGCTGAGTCCACTGCGTCAAGCTGGGGTCGCATTGATACAGCGCCACCTATCGGAGAGAAGTATAATAAAAAAGTGTAGGTAGTTGTGAAATTATCATTGAAAACGTAGAGTATCGTATGAACAAATCGTACATCAATACAATATATTCAGCGGTACGGCCATTGGATTTTTAAATGTTTGATTTATTAGATTAATTTATATTTGTTGAATGTTATTGTCTCATTTCGTTTGAATAAAATATTAACTTCATTTAACTACTTTTAGTATTTATATTGACTTGTTGCAACCAGATTTATAGCGTTGTACGTTATTTTTTAATTAATTTAACATATTTACATGGTGAGACTTACTTTATGTTTGTCTTCCTGCTGCGCTAGCCACGAGCTGAGTCGGTACTCATTGTTGGGGTCCATGATGGTCAGACCAAGGAGTTTTCTTATCACATCTGATGTCAGGCGTACCGTCGGCCCTGGAACACATAATTGAATGCTATAATATTTTATGAATTCCTGTATGAAATAGGCATTTTATATTAAGTTTTGCCTGAACTTTTTTTTCCATTGCCCAAATCATCAATTTTGACATCTTTTTATACTATACTTTAAAATGTTGTCACCGCTCTAGTGCTAGTAAGCATGTCTAGTGCCGGCCCATGCGTTGTATGGTCCTAAGTTCGAGACCCTAGAGTTTATTCCTCGATGGCTCTAAGACTGAATGTTATAAAAGCAAATGATTTCCCACGAAATATATATATATATATATATATATATTAAATAGTAGTATATGCGTATGGTATTACCGATGGCGCAGAGCGAGTGGTAGAGCTCGTATGTGAAGGCGGTGAGCGGCACGTCGTCGCTGACGGGCACCACGGCCACGGTGGAGAAGTTGTGCTGCGAGGGACGAGACTCCATGGCCGCCGCGCCGCCCAGGCCGGACGTCGGCTTCTGCCACGACCCTGACAGAAATACCCATTCAGGTATCATATTAAAGAAGATACCGACAGCAAAATCTGTGCCTAGGACAGCAGAAAATTTAATATTTGACATGTGGAAGGTTTGGTTGTAATGCAGATATAGAACTTAGAACGAAACTTAATATGAGGATAAAATAATTTCAAAAGCAATAATATAAACTATTACAGATTTACATCGACGATGAACGTCCATAAATTGTGCAACTGATGATGAATCGGCTATGTCTTCATCGATATCACACGAATAATCGTCTATAGAATTCGATTAAACGTTCGAACAAGACAGACTTTGGCGTGACTTACCTAAAATCCTATGTCCCAGCAAATTGATAAGCCTAGTCACGACAACCGGGAACCGTAGTTTGATCGCATTAAACAGTCCCTCGGGCAGTTTGGCGAGCTCCGAGTCTCGCACGGCCATGACAGTGGTACTGCGTCGAGTTTGAGTCACCATCTCCACCTGTCAACATGCAAATAAATAATTACCCCTCCCAAAGTCGTGACCCACACAACGATCGAATATTGTGATGACTGCAGAAATCCAAAACAGAAACTACGAGAGACTTTTCGATCTCACAAACACCCCAACCCGACACAAATATTCGTGGTTTACATTTGTCTCGGAGCGGGGATTGAACCCTCTCGTTTTACAGCCGACGTCTCACCAACTGCGCCACAGAGCCACCATACAATATTAATGTTTATCAGTACATGGCTCCAAGTTTATAATGCTATAAAAAATAGACTTACAATGCCAACTAAATCCCCTTTCCCGTACTCGCCGACGAGTTCCTTCTTGCCGTTGGGATGCGTGATGACGGAGCGCAGGCGGCCGCTCAGCACTATGAACGTGGAGCCCGACTCCTCGTCCTGCCGGTACACCGCGCGCCCTGACTCCAGGAACACCTGCAACCAGACATGTGCACACGTATATAAACACACGCACGCATTCACGCACGCAATTACGCACGTACGTACGCGTATATATCTGTATCCTCGGACGGGTACTCAGAAGTGGCACTAACGGCAAGTTTGTAAGTTTAATTACATCTCAAAACATGGTAAAGAGCGAGCCTATCACCTTTTCGAGCAACTCATATGAAAGTAAATCAAATCGAAAACTGTTATAAATTGGAATGATGGAACTCGCTAAACCATAGATGATATACGAATTAACAACGCATTCACGCTGCCTACAGATACAATTTAGTCTGTAAAGTTCTGAAAAGTTCGTCCTCAAGACGAAGGAGATCATTGAGAGGGACTCTTCACGATCTACGGGGATTAGCGGGGTCAACGACCAGATAGGCGCCAACTCAATTGTAAGTAGGTTACCCGTTATAAACATTGATAAGTTTTATTTGTTTTGCATTATTATTGTTGATGGAAAAAAAATATCGAAAATTTGTTGTGGTAAGTATGGAATACACATAATACGGATTCAATAAATGAACTTATAGAAAGTACATTCAACACAGCTTCACGGATAAATAAATATTGTTGGACTGACTAATCCTGTAGGAATTTACACGCAATACAACCCTTGTAACCGTTATCACCCGGACTTAACCAATGATTGTTCAATCCAGAAATTATTTATAGTTAATGTTTTCTTAAAACCAATAATAATATAAGATAAGTGCAACAACAATGAATCACCCAGGTCGGAGGTTAAAACAACAGATAACAAAACTGAGCGCTCGATGTTAAAATTCACACTTAATTGATAGTATTGAGACGTGTCGAGTGCGAGTGCAATAGAAATTTAAAATAATGAATTACCTAAAAATATGTTTCATATTGTCAATACTAATAGTAGGAAATGAGTGCGGACTTATCGACAATTTGTTCGGGACAGTGAAACAGACGACTAACGATGTAGCAGACGGTGTTGGCAACGTGTTTTCCTTCGGCAAGGGTCTGGTGCTGGGAGGAATCGACGCCGTGCATCAAACAGTCCACCAGACACACGAGACAATACACAACACTCTCGTCAACGTCGACAAAAAACTAACCGACGGCAGAATAGGGAACGCAATTGACAAAATGAACAACAAGATTGCTAAGGTGACGGAATTCGTGTCAGCGGACAAAGAAAAGCGTACAGAGATGTTGAATGCCGCGCGCGAACACATCATCAACGAGAAAAAAGCATTTAAGGAGAACATGCACAAATTCATATCCGGGGAAGGAATTAAGAAACACACTCCGAAGTTCAAGGAAATTGTCGAAAGAATAAGGAATAAAATTAAAACAATTCTACATCATCCTATTACAACAACAACACATAAAAGTACTGATGTCGTCACCGAGAATACTGATGGAACGGGCCTCATAGACATAAGACTGGCGGCGGAACAATTGACAAGAAACCTAGATGAAGGTGTTACTAGAACTAGACAGAAGGTTAACGAGGGAGCACAAGAATTGAATAAAAAGGCAGTTGAACATCATAATTACATCGAAAATAATGTAAATAACATCGACAATGGCGGCGTAGTGTTCAGAGATTAATGACAGACCTGTGTATTCTGCATGGTATCAATATTTTAACTGTAAAGTAAAAATTAAAACAAAATAAATTATAACCGTTTTATTTTCTTATCATTAATAACAAAGGGCCTTATAAATAAACTCAGATGAGCCAAGGATTAGCTTTACTGGATTATTTTGATTTTTTAATTTGACTACAATATTGAATAATTTAATTACAATACGATGCCTAGGTGGCGTAGTGGTACTACGGTACGATTACAAAGCTGAGGTCTCGGGTTCGAATCCCGGGTCGGGCAAAGTGATATTGGATTTTTCTATTCATTATCAGCCCGGAGTCAGGAATTTGTGCCCGATATGGCGATAGGCTCGCCCCCTATCACATCGTGGGACGGAATATACAAGGCGAAACGTGGGTGTTCTGGTAGCACCTCTGCCTACCCGTTCTGGGAAAAAGGCGTGTGTGTTTATGTATTTATTAATAATTAATTAATTGTAGTTTATTAATAAGGCCTAAAATGCTCTCTGCCATTACACATTTTCCTTACAATATATTTTTCAACAAGAGTTAAAATTGTGTGGGTAGTATGTGTAAGAACACATACATGCGTTATCAACTACCACTTTAATAGGCGTACATCAATACCCTACATGATAACAATAGCATAAACTATTTTACGATAAACTTAAATTGGTTTTTAATAGCATTCCTCCGAGTGTTTACCGAAACACGCTTAAATATTATATCAACTCACTATAGCAGCGGCTGTTCTTTATATAAACGAATGGATAAACGAACGACGGACCGACCGATAGAACGAACGAAAGAATGAACGAACGACAGACGGACCGAAAGAACGAATGAATGAATGAATGAACGAACGACCGAAAAAACGAACGAATGAACGATACTCACCCAGTCAAGTGCGAAGTCCACCTGCCTGACGAAGGGGGACAGCCTGCGCACCACAGTATTGGCTATGTGCAGCACTACGGACGGTCTCTCGCGCATGATGCTGTACACCGTGGTCTTGGACAGCAGCCCGATGCGGGAGAAGTGCTTCGCGCGGATGGAGAAGAAACTCGGCTCGCCTGTTAGCACCGCTAGACCGCCTTCCACCTCGCCTGGGTAAATAGATACATGTTCATATACAATGTACACAAGGCGATGGTGATGCTGAAATTACTTCAAATAGGTGTTTAGTGATAGGATATTTAACAAATTTAAAACATATCATTTAAAACTAAAATTATTTTATTTATTATTAGGATTGATAGGAGAAATGAAGGTATTCAGTGAAGCTGTCATATTGTTTTGCTTTTTTAGATAATTCGGTGTATAACCTGTTTCGATCAAGTATGTATAATTGTGTCGAACATAACTTCACTAGAAGACACTTTGCTGGGACACTGCATTACAATCAGGCGAATTGTAGTCCGTATAATAGATTATTCATCATCATCATCACCACTAGCCCGTTGCAGTCGACTGCTGGACATAGGCCTCTCCCGCGTACGCCACAGAGCCGGGTCTGTTGCTTTACGCATCCAGTCGCTGCCGTCCTTCTTGTGCAACTTTGTCGTCCCGCCATCTGGCCAGAGGTCATCCCACGCTACGTTTGCCAACATAGACTATCACCATAAAGTGATTACCTGGATACGCCGTAAACATGTGCACTTCTCCATCACCCTCGGCGACTTTTTGCGAAACCAACAGAGCCCCAGACAGGAGATAAACCAGGGCAACATCCTGCAAGTACAGACAACTGTTTACTCAACATGTATATATGTAATGTATAGATACACATATATGCACACAGCTAATGACTCGATTGAATAATACAATGGTTTCAACATATTAATGTGTCTACGCACACATAATGGAGATAAAATAAAAAAAATGATTATATTTGGGGTATTCCGATAACCTAACTATTAAAAAAAGGTCTATTGACTTAGATAATTTTGTATTAATAAATAAATAATATTATAAATAATAATAAACATTAATGTTTTTGCATTCATTGACCTTTAATCGCATTCTTGTAAATAAAATTATAATGCTGTGTCATCCTTCGCTATTAAACAAAATTAACTCTTAACAAATATTTATCTAAGTATAACAACTAACATTTCAATGAATTTTGGATTATCGATAAAATCTAACTTCATCGACATTGCACGCAATGACCGTCAACCGATTTTACTATCGATAAGGCAACAATGCATCAGTAATGAGTTGATCACACAAAACCCTCACAAATAACACATCACACATAGTACCTGGACGATTTCTGGTTCACCTTTGATACTATAATAGAGCTTAAGGGGAGAAATTAATACTAAATTAGTAATATAAAATACACTACATATACATAAAATAAAAATAAATACAAGTTATCGGGCTAAAAATAGAAAATATTTTGCAATCAAGTTTAGGGCATGCTTCAAAATTATAGTTTGAAATAACTGTATTTTAACATCGAAAGCCCACACGTATATAGCATAAGTATGGATTTAGGTTAAAATTAATTTACCTTGTGACTCTCTTCCTTCATAATGTAGGTACCAGCAGGCAAGTCTCGTACTTGAACATTCCCTCTTAGAATATTATCATTTTCCAACCCCAACTCTTTGACAAACGCTTCAGTTGCTATTTGAATGAGTGCCTGAAAAAGACATATATATTTACAAGTCTTCAAGTATTTTTTTGGAAGCGGTGGAGCCATGCTCTTAGGGAATGAGATTGCCAGATGCCCAATACTCCTTTCCTCTCCCCTTCCTTTTTCCTTCCCGCTCCTGTCTTGATTTGATGGTCCGGCAACACATCCATGATCCAGCGTTGTGGATGTTCATGGGGAGCAGTGATCACTTAACATCAGGTTACCTGTGTGCTCGTTTGCGGACCTGTACATTAAAAAAAACCCAAGAACATTCATTTAATCATTAATTAAATTAGTAGTATTGTGTCATAAATATCTGAAAGTAGGGGATGCTTTTAGATTTAACAATACCTAAATCCCTACAAGTATTTGTCGATCATACAAACATCTCTCTTGGTGTAAAGATCGAACGTAAATAATGAAATATATTTTTATTACATTCAAAAAAGTCTCCACACTGTCGCCATATTTTTTTGTTTACAATAAATATAGGCCCGCTAAAATAAATCTGTTTAGGTATTAAAAAAAATATTAAAGAATAAATGATCTCACAAACATACATAAAGGAACCTTAAAAAATCATTACAATAAAATATAAGCACTCCAAAATAAAACTGTTTACATACATACATACATAAACACACGCTTTTTTCCCAGAAGGGGTAGCCAGAGGTGCTACCAGAACACCCACGTTTCGCCTTGTATATTCCGTCCCACGATGTGATAGGGGGCGAGCCTATCACCATATCGGGCACAAATTCCTGACTCCGGGCTGATAATGAATAGAAACATCCAATATCACTTTGCCCGACCCGGGATTCGAACCCGAGACCTCAGCAAGAAAAAAAAAAAATAAAAAACTGTTTAGGTATTTTAAAAAATACTGTAGAATAAATTATCTCACAAACGTACATAAAGCACGTTTTTTTTGGTTATCATGTGAAATAATACCTGTTCATCGAGATTGTCGGTATTGTGCTTCTTGAACGAAGATCCTTCTTTACTTCGTTGAAGGGATGACGTCGGTTGCACGTCGGGTTGTTGCTGGAAATCATTTAAATATTATTTGAATACAAAGTCAGAGCAAGAATTTAATTTATGGTGTTTGATATGCTTTAAAACAGCTTAGTTACATTAACTTTTAAATTAAGTTGAAAAGCTTTGCAGTGTTAAACAGACATATTTTTGATGATTAAGTAATTATTAATCTTAAAATCACAATAATAATCATCCACAGATTGTCTACTGCTGAGCCAAACAGCCAAGATTGTCCACTTGAACCAAAATCACACCTTTAACAATGTCACACCTTTGTCGAGTCGTCTATTTAACTACATGTAATTTTTAAAGAGTTTATACTATATGTAAAATTAATCGACGTCGCGTAAATACTCGTTATATGTATGCAGTGGATATTTTTTTTCTTGCAACGTGTGGCGAGATGAGTATGCCATTCGCCTAATAGTAAGTGATACGACCGCACATGGACAGTAGCAAAACCAAACACCATGAATTACAAAGCAATGTGCTCGTCATTCTGTGATATAAGATGTTAAGTCTGTCCAGTAGTTAATATGGCTACAATGTCCTTCAAAATACAACAGTGCATTTACACTGCTGTTTGGCGTATGTGGAGTATGTTAGGAGTACATTACCTGCGGCGTGTTAGACGTGAGGTCCGGCACCATGTCGGGTCGCTGGCGGCGGCCCTGTATGTGTATGGGCGAGGACACTTGATGCCCGCCCTCCTGTTCCACACACAAACGCATGATACACACACGCACACAAAACCAGGGACGCATTAATAACTAGAGACCGGATTATATGCAACATAAAAAGCTCAAAATGAGCACAAAATCAGTAAACTTCCTAACCTACCGAAAAAATAGTAAATATAGTGAAAATATGCATTATCACTCGATTTTAGGCCAAATATGCAATTATCGTTGAAAATGGGGTAAACACGCAATCGCATATGCAACTATGCATATAATCCGGTCTCTATTAATAAAATTAGTTTTAGGAACAAACTTCCAACATGGCGATGTTTGTCTTCCATATTGAAGAGGTAAACATGACCTTTTTATACACTTTTTACATGCCGGATGACTTTTTATAGAACGTGACAAGTACTTACATGGAAAAAAATTGCATGTTTACTTTTACAAAGTCAAAGCTCTGGATTTTATTCATAATTGTTTAATTTGAATTTTCGCCAATGTGTCACCAACATTTAGTAATATAATCATTAATTAATTAACTTAAAACAATAATTTGTTTGTTGTGATTGATTGCTGGTGCATCCGTAGTAAGTACACACATCATTCACACACACATAAACGTGCGTATCACTCCTTGCAAACTCAAACCATACCGTATATCCAGACTGTGGGCTAAAACAAAGCCAGGTAAAAACGTAATTTTTTTGCGAAATGATGAGTCGCATTGTCTGAAGTTTACTAAAACTACCACCTGGTTTCGTTTTCGGTCGCAGTCTAGATACACCCGGTATACAAGAATCTTACATACAAGGATCTTGATGAGATGAAATAATCATATACAAACACACGTATGTAATTATAAATGTATAGTTATCTTTGTAAACTCAAACAACAGGCTTAACGAGTTGTGATACCTTATGTTTTTTTTATTGCAGTGAATGGCTCGCGAGCATGCCATTCACCTGATGGTAACCGATACGACCGCTCATGGACAGTAGCAAAAACAAACACCATGAATTACGCTAGTAGTTAGTAGTTACTCAGTAATACTGGCTACAATGTCCTTCAAACGGGAACACAACAATGCATTTACACTGGTGTTGGTCGTGGTAGTGATGCATATGTATTTTACCAGGTGGTCGGCGGCATGGTGCGGCGAGTGCGCGGGCTGCGCGTCGCTGGCCCGGCTGGTCTTGGCGGGGGACGCCGACACCGCCGGGCGACGCTTGTCGCGACCCTGCCGGTACACACGGTCTTGTAGTGGACACTATATATATCGTCTGATCTCAACTATATACATGAGTGACAAGTAAATATCATGATAAACTCTATTTTTTTTTTTTGTATTGTATCAGCCCATATACGACCCACTGCAGGGCACGGGCCTCCTCTACAATCGAGAGAACGATTGAGAGTGGTTAGGCCATATAGTCCACCACGCTGGCCTAATGCGGGTTGGCGGACTTTCACATACCATAGAAATTTATACAAATCGCTATGGTGTGCAGGTTTCCTCACGATGTTTTCCTTCACCGTTATAGTGCGTGGTGATTGACTATCAATACACACATGACTCCGAAAAGTCAGAGGTGTGCCCTGGGATTTGAACCCGCGACCACCGTGAACATGTAGGCAGCCGCGTCTGGTCCGTTTACCAACAGGCCACCACGCACTTTTGAAATGATAAACTCTATGAAATATTATAATTAGGCATGTACAGTTTTTAACAGTGCGTAGTGATTATACAGGGTATATCAAGACTGCTACCGAAAATGAAGCCAAGTGGTAGTTTTAGTGACTTTAGACACAATGCAACTAAAATTTATGCAAAAAAAAGCGAAGATTTTTTTTTTGTATTTTTTTTTCTATCTTTGTACTTGGATGGTAAATACATACATTTTCTTAAAAAATGCACACCCATTTATTTTTATAGACACCATAGTACGCAAGGCTTTAAATTATAATTTTAGCAAAAACTATGGATTTACCACCCAAACTCAATGATATTTAAAACATAACAAAAGAAAAAATTGCGAAATTTTTCGTTGCATCGTGTCTGTAGTCACTGAAACTACCACCTGGCTTCGTTTTCGGTAGCTGTTTTCATATACCCTGTATAACACTATCAAATCCTAGACATGTACATTCTCGGCAACTAGCGATCATCAGTGACCCCGCTCATCTACAATTCGATGAAAACGCACGTAGTAATTCTCTCAAATATGTTCCCTCCATTGAGGTATTATACTAGAGCGGACATGTGTAACAAAATCTCTGCGCATTGTGCTCGTACAGGATGCCCGTGTGAGTGCACACGGAAACCTAGTCAAGCGAGAGGGAAGATCATGTTACTGAGTAGGCGTGACAGAGACAGATACAAAAGCGGTACGATACCGTTCATCTGTGTTACTAACATTTTGTTTACAGTGTCCCCTCTGGTATAACATCTCAATGGTTTTCTCCTATAAACTTTCATCTGAACTAAAAAATCACTGTTGTAAATTGTTTAAATAGAACAATAGCAATGTTCTATGGTCAAAATATAACTTACAGGGTTGACCAGTTCAGCGCTGAGTCCAAGATATTGATGCAGTGCAGTGAACGTCACTCGCTGAAGTCGCACCATGATGATCTGGACATACACACAAATATAATACATACAATACTGTGATAGTCCACAATCAATGTAAATTTTGTGACTCCTAGAACAGCAGGTAAAATGCATTCACAATATTATTTTGCTAAATTAAATTGAATTTGTAACTTCTATGTGCTACATAATTATTTAATTATCCCTTATTAAATAGCTTGCAAATTATTACATAAGTTTTAGTAATTATATAAACGTTCACAGGAAGTTAATTAAACATTTAACATCATATTCATAGTCAGTTTCTAAGCCTATTTTAGTTATGGAATATTTTGTCCTTTTCGACCGACTTTTGAATTCAGTTTGAGCGAAAAAGACAAAACATTCGATAACTAAAACAGGTTTAAAACTGACTATGAATAAAACATTTAATATTTTCATATTAATAGAGAATTCATGTGCTAAGTAATTGTATTAATGAAATTACCTGTATGACTCGCACGAATATGTCCGGGTACTCTTTGAACACCTCTTGAAACGCCCTCATCGGAAGCTTGATCACTTGGGAGTCTTCTAGAGCTTTCGCATTCACAGTCTTATACGGTTGCGAATGACCCTGGAATACAAAATATGCATAACGTTGATACCTGCAAAACACGTCCCGAAATGAATTCACAAGGCAGTTGGGTCCCTTTGCAAGTGTGCGGAGTTTTTGAATTTGGAATTACCTATCATATATTTATGAAGTGCAGTTGATACTTTAAAGTAACTCTTTGTATATAATGATGCTGTTTTTAATGCCAGCTCTAATATAAACCTTTGTGGTTTTGTAGTAGCTATAGTGTAAATAATATAATATGTAGTGCTGTTTTAAATCTGACAGCCCGGCGCAGTTGGTTAGACGCCGGCTGAGAAACTAGAGGCCGTGGATTCGATTCCTGCACCGAGACAACTGTTTGTGTGAACCACAAGGCATTTGTATCGGGTCTGGGTGTTTGTGAGACCGAAAAGTCTCTCATAGTTCCTGATTAATATCACACAAGACTGGGTATTAGTGTGGGGTCAAGACTATGTATGTGACTGTTGCGTGTATTTATTATGATTTATTTATAATAAATAAATAATGAAATGAAGTAGTGTTTGGTTACCGTGAGCACGTCGGTGAAGCTGAGCAGCGAGGTGACGCTCTCTCCGGCGCGCACCACCTTGAGCGACAGCCCGCTGCCGTCCTGGTTGGTGATGTACACGTTCACGCGCCCCGTCTGCACCACGTACACGTTCTCATCCGTGTCGCCTGCCAGTTGCAACCACCATTATCGATTATCGATTATCGATTATCGATTAGCTTCAGACAAGTGTGTTTCTAATTTAGATCATTCTTGCGTTCAATTTCCGTTAATATTTTTATATTTGTAAATGAAAAATAAAAATGAAAATAATTTATTGAATCCATTAAAATGTTCAACATTATTTGTATTCAGTAATTTTTTGATCTACCACCCGATTCGGAAAGCGGTTTTCACTAGAGAAGAACGGGCAAGAAACTCTAGTGATGCTCTTTTCAAAACCAGTTTACAATATCGTGATTATTACAAAAGTTACGAGTTGATATAAATCAGAACAGTTTTCTGAACTGACTTCAAAAAAAAAGGAGGAGTTTCTCTATATGTCGGAATATATTATGTTCTCTATATTATAGGATTATGATTTTTTTAATGTATATTAACCGATTACTCGAAAACGCCTGAACCGATTTGGAAATGTCTTGTTCCGATGCTTTATTGTTCCAATACTTTTTGTTATTATTTCTTTGGTTTTAAACATGAATATTAGTTTTTATTGTGTGCTTAAGCTTAGTAAGTAAATTTATATAGTTACGTTGTTTTCGTATGCTGTGTTATCAATTTTAGGACATGCACGTGTTAATGTGTAGTACGAGTGCAAGGAGAAATTAAGTGTAATATTGTTTTGTCTCATTTGTGAACCTAAATAAAACAAAGTGTGGAGAAAAAACGCTTCCTTAAAGAAACGGTGAGAGAAGCAGGTGGTATAAAATGCTAAATAAATCAGATCAAGCAGAAAAAAACTAATATAATTCTTTGAACCGATGATTACCAATTCGACATAAATTATTTATCGAATGTCCATTAAATGTAAACAGAGATTTGATTTAAGTTTCACTTTATTTATATAAGATTCTCCGTTTTGCACTTTAACGTATAAAATATAAAACAGATTTTATAGCAGACAAAAATAAAGTTCATTTTTAGTTGGTTTTCTTGTAATGTACTCAATATATACACAAGGTCATTAACACGTATATTTACCCTTTTACCTCCAACAATGCGTTATATCCGCCATTAGCGACAAATCATGACAGATGAAGCCCAAACTCCTCGTTATCAAAAAATCCTACATGGTGCTAAAATAACTTTTATTTTTATTGAATAGTTCCGACAACGAGCAAACAGGTCACCTAATGGTAAGTGATCACTGCTACCCATGGACATCCACAACGCTGGATCATGGATGTGTTGCCGGCCCAATTGGGAGTGGAGCGGCAAGGAAAATGGATGGGAAGAGGAAAGGGGTATCGGGCATCCGGCAACCTTCCTCACCCAAAGAAACGCGATAGCAAAGCTGTCGCTTCACGTCGATTTCCTGTGAGACAGTGGTACCGCCCCGAATGAGCCTGCCCATTCATGCTGAGTCATGACTAACAACAGCGTGTCTCCACCACTTCCAAACTATTAATTTTAATATAAGTATAATGTGTGCGTGTACTGACCGACTTTGAACAGGAAGGCGCCCGCAGGCAGGTTGAGGATCTCGGTGTGCTTGCACAGCATGAGGAACACGGGCTTCTCGAAGTGTCCGAACACCCTGATGCTGTGCAGCATGTACAGCGCGTCGGGGGGCACGCGGTCGTCGCTCGTCAGGTCCTCCTCCAGGTACTCCGCTGGGGGTTCTAGCACCTAAAGGGATATTAAAATGATGCATCAATTCATTACTGGATCAAAAGGTTGAGTGTACTGTACTGTACTGTATCAGCCCATACACGACCCACTGCAGGGCTCGTGCCCTGCATGCCCTGCCTCCTCTACAATCGAGAGTACGATTGAGAGTGGTTAGGCCATATAGTCCACCACGCTGCCCAGTGCGGGTTGGCGGACTTTTACATACCATAGAAATTTATACAAATCGCTATGGTATGCAGGTTTCCTCACGATGTTTTCCTTCACCGTTAAAGTGCGTGGTGATTGACTATCAATACACACATGACTCCGAAAAGTCAGAGGTGTGCCCTGGGATTTGAACCCGCGACCACCGTGAACATCTAGGCAGCCGCGTCTGGTCCGTTACCAACAGACCACCACGCACTTCCAAAAGGTTGAGTGAGAACTCATTAATTAACTTAACGGTATTTACAACTTCTATTTTTATCGCAATGAACGTCGAGACGAGGATGCCATTCGCCTGACGGTAAGTGATACGACCGCTCATAGACTTGTGTCCATGAGTGGTTTGCTAGTGCAAAACCAAACCACACCAGGAATTACAAAGCAATTCTTGGCATTCCACTGCACTCGCCATCCTGAGAGATAAGGTGTTAAGTCTCATTATTATATTCGAAATCCGTTTTTACGGATTTTATCGCAGTTTAGATTAATTCTACATTTTTAACTTCCCAACGTTTTGAATTTACAGCTGGGTCTAGGGGCGGACAGAGGTGTTAGTCATCTACAAAGTGATTGTTCACTTTATAATTATTAAAATTTAAAATAACAATTCCCTGTAATTATATTATGAACTTAGTACAATCATTATATGCGCGTTAATATTATTTATATATTTGAATCATATTGTCGTCACAATGAAATCAACAACGTTTGTTATTGACAGTTAACATTAAAATCCTTACGCAATAATTTATTTAATTATATTACAAAGTTGTGTTTGACTTATTACAAATTAATTTTATTCCATTTTCCATTCAAAGAGGAGATTAATCAGATATCCACGATTTAATTAGCCCCGTAAGTCGGAAAAGTATCTGAGTCAGTGATGTTTTATAATGAGATGAACTTCCTTATAAAAATATCGCATTGTTGTTCCGCAGTCAGCGTAAAGGTGCATGCACACCGCAGTTACTTATTGTGGCGAAACATTTCCATATGATAGCAACATCTGATAGCAAAATGTTACTTATTGTTATTACATGTTACCATGCTAGTAAATAAATAAACAAATAATAATAAATACAACCAACAGTCACATACATAGTCCAGACCCCACACTAATATCGATTCTTGCGTCGTGAGTACTTATCAGAAGCTACGAGAGACTTTTCACGAACACCTAGACCCGAAACAAATACCTGTGGATCACACAAACATTGGTCTCGGCGCCGTGATCGACCCCGCGGCCTCTCGTTTCACAGCCGGCATCTTACCAGCTGCGCCACGGAGGCTATGTTAAGTAATGTTGCCTGACTACTTAATTTTTTTTATGCCTTTATAGGCAGACGAGCTAGCGGCCCGCCTGATGGAAAGCGGCTACCGCTGCCCATAGACCTCCGCAGTGCCAGGGGTCCAGCACAACAAAGTCGCTGCCTACCTTAAGGAAAGTACTCTCTTTAAGCCTCGTTTGAAGAAGGACAGGTCATAGCGCTCAGGAAACACCGATGCAGGGAGTTCATTCCAGAGGTTACACGTGCGTGGTAAGAAAGAACGCTGAAAACGTGCCGTTCGGGAACGGTACGCTTCCAGGTGGTAGGAATGAACTCTGCTGCGGTGACGGGTGGTGCGATGGTAAAAAGGTGACGTTGGTACCATCTCAAACAATTCCTCGGAGCACTCCCCATGGAACAGACGATAGAACACACAGAGAGACCCGAAGTCTCTCCGCAGTCCTAACGGCTCCAATTTGTCCGTGAGATTGGGGTCATCGACTATTCGACAAGCACGTCGCTGTAAGGAGTCAAGTGGGTTGAGCTAAAATTACTTAAATTATTTATTGTATTATCTTAATTTGTTATATTATCTTAATTTATACAACATAAATTACAAGAAGTAGAAATATAGTAACAAGTAGCCATAAAAGTTACAGATTTTTATCTAATGTTACCATGCTGCAGAACGGTGCTCCACTAAAGGTAACTGCGGTGTGGTTGCCCCATAATTAAACAGCATACCAACTACCTTATGAGCCAGATGTTAAATAGCATAATTATACAAGTACGCGGAAGTAATTCCTATACTGTAATGTATCAGACAGTATACGTCCCACTGCAGGGCACGAGCCTCCTCTACAATCGAGGGGACGATTGAGAGTGGTTTGGCCATATAGTCCACCACGCTGGCCTAGTGCTGTATGGCTGACTTTTACATTCCATAGAAATTTACATAAATCGCTATGATATGCAGATTTTCTCACGATGTTTTCCTTCGCCGTTATAGTGCGTGGTGATAAACTATCAATAAACACATAACTCTGAAAATTCAGAGTTGTGCCCTGGGATTTGAGCCTGCGACCACAGTGAACATGTAGGCAGTCGCGTCTGGTTCGTTACCAACAGGCCACCACGCACTAAGAGAGCAAATAAGATATAAAGGATGGTGAATAATGAACTAATATTTTGTAATGTTCTACTGACTTCTTCGGTATAGTAAGAATGCAAGAGATAGGCATCCCATGCAACATACAGGGTATATCAAGACAGCTACCAAAACGAAGCCAGGTGGTAGTTTTAGTGGCTACAGACACGATGCTACTTAAAAATTTTGCAAAAAGTGGTGACGACATTTTTGTAATGTTTTTTAAAAAAAAGTAGTTGCATTGTGTCTGTCATTAAAACTACCATCTGTCTTCGTTTTCGGTAGCAGTCTTGATACACCCTGTATATGCATCGTGATAGAACTTTAATACAAATATTACAAAGAATAACCTCATGTTATCGCTGCTTAGTAACATGTTATAGGTCAGATTACGCACAGGAAAACACAAATCCAGTATTACAGTAATATTTGAAATGTTATACAGTTTCTATATAATCCATGTGTTTAAGTCGTTCACGAAAAATTTCGTTAGGTGGAAATTGGGTGAAACACAAAACTCTATGGGGACTGTCCCGCCCTCACACCCACCACTGCAACTCCTATAATCCAGGATCAAGATTTGCACGAATTATAATGACACTGAGCATTGAAGCTCAGCGAGTCTCCGGGAACGTCTAACTTATCTTTAACCCGCAACAAAATCAATCATAAAGTTAAATTAATAGGAGGAGTTGACAATAAATTACTGTCCACTTCCCTCAGTAACAAAGCGGGTGACAAAAACAATGAACTAAAGAGATAAATAACCTCGCATAAAGACTTTTACAGCCAGGCAAGCCAGCTGTAAGCACCACGGATCAAATCATCTTTACATTAAAATGGGACCTATTATGTGAGCTGTTGTAATGGATTCCAATAGGTATGGCAAAAACGCCGGAAAGCACGGAAATTCCCGCTAGTCTCTACAAGGTTCATATAGTACACAAAAGTCTATGGTTAGTTCGTATTAAAAAAACTGTTATATTATGTTTGTGCAATTGTTATAATGTGGGACATGTAATTAGTTGTATACATTATTGCTCATTGGCATGTACTTATTAAAGAGATTAAAATAAAATTAACAAAAAGAAAACAGCTGGTGCTGTCGACTGTTTTTTTTGTATATAGCTTCTACTGTCAACAAGTTGCACAGCAATGGTATGATTACTACAATATAAAATATTTTGTAAATACTACTTGGACAAACAATATTAGATGTATTTTCAACCAACCTTAAGCTGTTCAGGGGCGGATTCTTTCTTCAGCTGCAGCAATTTCCTGGCGAACCTCATGACGGCTCGCCGCTTCCTTCCCTGGCCTGAGTTCGATATGGACTTGACCTTCCGCAGCATCCTTCTGCCGTAGAAGAGCATTTTGTCTCGTTTGCGGAACCGTTTTGCCGGCTCGCCAGCAGCGCCTGCCGCTCCAGCGCCACCCGATAATTCTGACGAACAAAAATCCGACATATTCTTTTGCATCTATCTAAGGACAGGATTTTGTGTTAATCAAATGATTTTCAAACAGTCTAAATCCATTCAGCATTTTGGAAGATAGGCGGAAAAAAAGAAATTTACAAACACACAAGATACGGAAGAAAAATCATAACCCTACAATGGGAGGCGGGTTAACACAAATACATACATAAACTCACGCCTTTTTTCCAGAAGGGGTAGGCAGAGGTGCCACCATGACACCCACATTTCGCCTCGTATGTTCCGTCCCACGATGTGATAGAGAGCGAACCTATCGCCATATCGGGCACAAATTCCTGACTCCGGTCTGACAATGATTTGATAAATACCTTATCACTTTTCCCGACCCGGGATTCGAACCCGAGGCTTCAGCTTTGCAATCGTACCGTAGTACAACTACGCCACCGAGGCATTGGGTAAAAACACACTCGATTTTTTTTACGTTTATGTGAAGGAGGTTAGTGATCTACATTGCAAAAGGCTCTCTGCAAGTCACCGCCGCTTTGTCTATTTCTGCCGCTAAGCAGCAGTGTTGGAACGTACTGTTTGTTGTGTTCAGTTTGAAGAACATTCTACCCTCTAGAACCTTTTGACTCCACCGGCCATCAGATCTTCTCGCTATGTACATTACACACTGCCACTTCATCTTACTAATCCGCTGTATGTTGGTATCTATTGTTCTTCTAGGAATCTGCTTATTTCTGATTAGTATGGATCTCTTAGGAAAATAACAAGCATATAGGCATCCCTGTACAGCATTGGTCAAATGTCGAAATGATATGTAATAGGCACGTTATTTATTTTTATAAAGTTATTAAGCTACATCGTTTCTTGCAGTCAGATCTATTCATTTATATGATAATTTCAAATTCAATCAATCATGATGATATATTGAAATTAATTCATAGATAACATTTTTGTTTAACATAAAAGCACGTTAGCGTCGCGAACAGCAAATAAACCTTGATAATTTGCATATGGCGATTGACATAATATTACTACCGTTTCGAAACATGTTGCTAAACACTTCTAAAAGAATTTTGTCCTTACATCGTTAATTTGCTACCGATTAGAGCTAAACGACTTGCTTATTTTATTCAACATGTGTATGGTTTCTTAGGCAACAGCCAATATACATATCTTATACTCAGTTGTAGGCTTGAGTTGTAGTATAGCCAAGTAAACTATAACGTCACTTCCCATGAGGCAAGAGTGACGTCCAACGCATGATACGTCACAGAAAATCTTATGCTGAACACAGACTTCACCCAAGAATTTTAACAGAAAATGTCAAAAGCAGCTTGTATTCAGTGGCTTTTTGAAAACTTTATTACATGGTGCCGCAGCCAGTAAAAATATGTAACAATTTTACTCACCCTTGGAGCGCCATCTTCTGTAGTAATAGAAGAAGACCACTAGTAAGGAGACCAACAGACAGCCGCAGAAGGACCACAGTAACTGAAAAAAAAAACAGTTATGAAGATCAACTGCAATCAAACCTATATCCAATCCAATCCATCAGCCAAAGTAAGTCCACTGCTGAACATAGGCCTCCTCCAATGATTTCCACAGCCTGCATCCAGCGACGTCCCGCGACCTTTACCAGGTCGTCTGACCACCTAGTGGGTGGACGTCCCACGATGCGCTTTCCGCTTTATGGCTCGACAACTTTTTGGCCCCATCGGCCATCAGTTCTCCGTGCTATGTGCCCCGCCCATTGCCACTTCAACTTATTAATCAAACCTATAGCCTATAATTAAAAATAATATTTTGAGAATATCCGGAGTCAGGGATTTGTGCCCAATATGGCGATAGGCTCGCCCCCTATCACATCGTGGGACGGAATATACAAGGCGAAACGTGGGTGTTCTGGTAGCACCTCTGCCTACCCCTTCTGGGAAAAAGGCGTGTGTTTATGTATGTATATTTTGAGAATAATACTTATAACGTCTAGTTCATACTAGAAAACTGAAAACTGTAGTAACAACTTATAAAGTCAATCGGGGTTGTTTGTGGGAATAACGATTTATACGTTTGTTGGTAAATATTTGAGTTTCTTTTTTTCTTCATTTTTTTTTTTTTTTATCTTAAGCAGAGTCGAGATTACATTATTGTATTCGAAGACGATTTAGACATTATTGACGCCAATTATGATATTTGGTTTCAGGCAGTCTACATAAAAATATATACAGTGTGGCAAAAAAGAGTAAGGATTTAATGAGGGCGCTGATAGATCTATTTTATTATTGATATGGCAACCCAACACTACGACGTAAAATGATTAAATATTTGTTATTTTTATTTATTGTTGATAATGGGCCCTTGAAATGAACACATTTCAAATCACAACACAAGCAATAACAGTACTAGAATTACAGAAATCCGTGTTAAAATTTATCTGCGCACACAAAAATGACGTTTTTAATAGTATTGCCACAATTATTTTCTTTAGTACCTCCTGTCACCACGCCAGACTCTTTTTTGCCAAGTTATAGATTGTATACGATCTTTTGGCGTCTGAATGAGTTGTCAAAATATTAGAAATAGTTTTTGTCTTTTCACATTTTTTATATTGGACATTTTAATACTGTTAGATTACGAGTATTCATACTTGTAGTTTATATTGAGAAAACATATCTCAAACAATGCGTTAAAAAAGATTTTTTTTTTTATTTTGTTGTTCCAAATTTCGACACACGCCAAAAGACTTTAGACGAAGTATTTGTTGTATACTTTGTTTGTATTTATAACAATCTTTGTTTGGCCATCCGTGAAATTGCCAAGCGCCAGGAGCTAGATTGCCAGATACGTCGGCTATCTTTTTTGTGTTAGGGTACTGGAATACGAGCTTAACATAAAATAACAATATTTACCCAAATATATTTCCGTACATGGATACAGATAAACGTATTTTCATTTATGTAGGTACTTTAATGTAAAAAACAATTACTTCGCGATAAAACGCACATTTTATGAGCATTGTGTAAATGAGAATTTCCTTTCATTATTATGTTCCTTTGTACGTGCTCCAACCGGTTTTGAATTATGATAATGCGTTCATTTTACGTGCACCTACCTAAACAATATTTTGTAAATTTAACCAAGAATAAATAACAAAGAATTTAACCAAACAAACAGAATTAATATGAAATCGACGTTTCAAACTGTTCTTTACGAAGCTGTACATCTTACTTTTGTTTTATCTAATTAAATTAAATAAAGCATTCTACTTTACTGCAAAAACTACAAAACAACTCCCACACAAACAAATTTATTTATACACCACAATAAATTAATTACACAAAAACTTATTCAATGATCACTACATACCACTATAAGTAGGTCGATATTCACATACATTTCCGAACGTAATTAATAAAGAGCGGGATCGGCGACCGCGGTCAGCATTAACATTGCAAAAACAAAGCGTCCGCGTAATGCCCAGTTTCTGAAATAGTAAACAAGTGTAGCCGACACTCGCCGGACAATATGATAATGGTTGAAGATAAAATTTACACGAAAATCGTGCTAGATAAATTTATTAGGACGCGTGTTTTCCTACAACACACCACGTGTCCTTGGCCGCGCGTAAAACTGTAAACTAAAATAAAATTTTGAACCGTCAGGGTTGTACACGAGAAGTAGCAGATGCAAAATTGCTAGAAACTTAATATAACCTGACGGCCATCTCATAACTCCATCTGCTCTCCTTTATCTTAAAAAATCGAAATGGCATTTTTTTTCACGACATAAATATTATGTTAAGCCACCATGGCCCATTTTGGAAGGGTTACGCTGATATCACAGCGGCGACGTGCTTGTGGATGGTACAGCCGGAGAAAACCCTGGGTGATTGGCACTCCCACGTTGGGCAGCACTACTTGTCCCATAGCTAGAACGGTTCATCAAATGAGATATTTGCCGTTATTATTCACGGTGGTTGAGGGTTCAAATCCCAGGGCACACCTCTGAATTTCGGAGTTATGTGTGTATTGATAATCAATCACCGCGCACTATAACGGTGAAGTAAAACATCGTGAGGAAACCATAGGGATGCATACAAGGATTTACAAGGGTTTCTATAATATGTAAAGTCCGCCAACCCGCACTAGGCCAGCGTGGTGGACTATATGGCCTTACCCCTGTCAATTTTAGACGGGATTGTAAAGGAAGCTTGTGCCCTGCAGTGGACGTATATGGGCTGAAATACTGTGCGATTACACGAAACGAAGCCGATAGTAACGTCTAAAAACATTATGCCGAGTTAGTACATCAAAAGATAATGAAAATACAAAGCTAAAGCATCTACATAAAATTATTATTTTTTTATTGTATCAGCCCATATATGACCCACTGCAGAGCACGGGCCTCCTCTACAATCGAGAGTACGATTGAGAGTGTAGTCCACCATATAGTCCACCACGCTGGCCTAGTGCGGGTTGGCGGACTTACACACCGTAGAATTTTTCTTTTTTAATTCGCTACGGTATGCAGGTTTCCTCACGATGTTTTCCTTCACCGTTAAAGTGCGTGGTGATTGACTATCAATAAAATAATGGTAGCAAAATGAACTGATTGTCGCAATTGCGCACGTCAAATACCGTTTGTAAACAGTTCAATTAACTGAATTTAGCCGATAGACGGTATATTCAAGGAGCAGACCGTGCCGTGTCTCTTGTGCAGAAATGGACATTCGAAATGTCGATACAATTCTTTGACATGTGAACGCCCACCAAAACCATGCCATTGTATCAGATTACTCGTAAAATAACACTGATAATGTTTAGTAAATAAATGTCTGCAGTGTGAAGTTTGGAGTCCAAACACAAAAGTTCATACGCCTTAAAATTTATAGCATTAATGACACAGTTGATTGTGAAACGAAAAGCCGCGGGTTCCATCCCTGCACCATGACAAATGATATTATTTATTAAATTATATTATAGGTTGGGTATATTCATTACATTATACTAATTGAGAATTTGTTTACATTATGGAGAATGAGGGCATATGACAGAGGTTTATTTTATATAATGGTGCATCCACACCACAGTTATTTTTGTTGAGCAACATTTAAAAATGTTACTCAGCAACATCTGATAACAAAATGTTTTTTTAATGTTAGTACATGTTGTTGTGGTATTAAATGTTAAGTAATGTTGCTTAACTTTTGAAAAACAGTCAACATATTGTTACTATAGGTTATATTTTATTATTGTCGGTTATTAGCGGTGTAGACGCGATCAAAATCAACAAATAATAACAAGTAGCAACAAAGTTATAGATTGTTACATAATGTTATTGTGTTGCAATGTTGCTCGGTTGCCTCGGTCGCGTAGTTGTACCACGCTACGGATACAAAGCTGAGGTCTCAAGTTCGAACCCGGGTTGGGCAAAGTGATATTGGATTTTTGTATTCATTATCAGCTTGGAGTAAAGAATTTGTGCCCAGTAAGGCGATAGGCTTGCCACCTATCACATTGTGGGACGATATACACAAGGCAAAACGTGGGTGTCTTGGTTGCTATCAAGGAAACCTGTGCCTCCCCCTTCTGGGAAAATTGCAGAGTTTATGTATGCACAATGTTGCTCAACAAAAATAACAGCTGTGTGGATGCACCATTAGGGCTCATTTTTGTTAAACAATTACGGCCTTATTCATAGACAGATGTAAACTCTATTTCAGTTATTGAATAGTTTGTCCCTTCCGAAGGACTTTAGAATTCAGTTTGAGCAAAGAAGACAAAGCATTTGACAACTAAAATAGGTTTTAAATCTGTCTATGATTAAGGCTGTTAATATGTAAACCAAACTATTACCTTATGGTTGAATTACAAATTAAATGTTATATGGCAAAATTCTCAAATTACATATATTATCATAATAATTATTATCATATATCAATAATGATCAGGTTTAAATTATTTTATAACAAACATCATCATATAATCTGCAAAACATTAAAAAATCAATAGGTATAATAATAGGTATAATCAAAATTCTCTATTTTTTTCAGACATGTGATGATTGAAAATGGTTTTACTTACAATGTTTTATTCAAATAGTTTATACGACACGGTTATAAATCAACTATTGTAAAATATATTTGATCTAATTAAACACTCATTTTTACACTTTAAAATAATTCATCTTATTCATTGTTATTATGATTAACATTTCTATGGAATTTTATAATAGCTGTTAACGGAAAAATGAATAAATAGATGATTCAATGCATTGTTATGCTCTGATGCATAGGCTGCCTTAAGTCTAATAATAAATTTATAAATACACCTAACAGTCACATACATAGTCCTGACCCCACATTAAGATCACTAAAGTCTTGTGTTGTGGATATAAGGAACTACGAGAGTTTTCAGTCTCACAAACACTCAGACTCAAAACAAATACCTGCGGATGGCACAAATATTCGTCTCAGTGTGGGGATCAAACTTGCGGCGTCACATTTTGCAGTCGATGTCTAACCACGGAGTTTGTCAATGTGATATTTGCCTTAATAATATCCCTGAATCATCTAGTCACTATTTATTTATTTATTTATTTATACTCTTTATTGTCACTAGCGCATAGTACGTCAATTTGGCACTGAAAGAAAATCATTTTGAAAAATATACAGGTGTTTGTCTTTGATAATTCTTTAACCAAATACATCATTAATCTTCAAATTTGGTTTTTATTTTTATAAAATTAATTTCGTAGTGTTCAATAATAATAATTAAAAAAACAAATTGGTTGTCTGGACGAGATCACTCTTAGCAATAAGGTGGTCAGTTGTTACACCAAATGTACTTTCCGTAATTTTATTTATCAAAAGTTTATATTCTCATGTTTTAACCAATAAATTACAAGTCTCTATATTGATATCCTTTGTTACTTAAAAAGTAAAAGGCTATATTTTATTATATGAAAATATTACAAATAATAACGAAAATCTGTAAATAAAATAAGGATTAAGTCAGAGAAAGGAAGATTGTGAAATAAAGAAACAACTAGTCGTTGTCAGACACGAATTCGCGTCTAATCAAACAAAACATTGAACTCAAGGATGTAAAGTTTCTAATAATAAATCGGTATGTTACCTTCATTATCTAACGAATCAATGATTTCTCACAACCAACTTTAACATCACCCTAGGCCACTGTAACATGTGTAGATAAAATTACGGAAATATTTCGATATATGTAAAAATCAATACCCAGTTACTCACTTGATTCTCTTGAAAATTATTTGACCACTCTGCTGTCCATGTAGTGACCGCGAACATGTTTGTTTTATCATTTATATTATTTAGAAGTCCTACCACGTCCATTTTAATATAATTATATTAAAGGATTTAAAATTATTTCGAAAAATCCTCACATCTCGGCCAAAGAAGTCAGCTGTTTGACAAGTAAATAATAAACTACGGTATACGAAGCTCTTTCATTAATTCTAGTAGATCAGCGCCATCTATGTTTATCGTGCTCATAACTTGTTACTTTAAGGGTTATAAAAACAAAATTACCGACCTGTGTTGGGTCATGAAAAATTTGCCATCTATATCCATACATAAAATAAAGTAACCAATCGATGTATGTACATGGAAGATAAATGAGAAAAACTGATATGGGAGGACTACAATAACGTAATAGAACCCATAGTAATGATTTTAAAATTTTTTGTCTGTCTGTGCGGTTGAGGGCGGTGAACTCAAAAACGGCTTAACGGATTTCGATGATATTTTGGCATGTAGGTAGCTGACACCCGGGATTAGCACTCAGACTTTTTATCCCGAAAACTGTAGTGTTCCTGTGGGATGAGGGAGGAATTCCGATATATTTGTTACTTTTTTGTACTCAAATGGATGGGATGGGATATGTAAACTAATATCTAGAGTGAGAATGAGAGGGGACAAGGCGTAATATAACGGGACGGGATGGGATTTTTTAATAAATATAACCACGCAAACGGAGTTGTAGACAGAAGCTAGTATCAAAATATATTTTTTCCGAAAATTACATAACACTATTACAGACACTGTATCTCTCTCTCTGCGGCTGTTGCGCATTATTATAATTATCATATTTAAAATATTTATAAGTTTCAAACTGCGTACACTTGAATTTTAGTTAATTTTATTTCTCCAAATATTTCAACTTAATGTAAAAACTAAAGTTCATTGTCTATGATCTAGTTTATCAAACTGTTTTAGTCTGTTTACGATCAAACTGGTAAAGATTAGATTCATTCATTCATTCCACTTGTTCATTCCTTTTCTAAATCAATCAATATGGAATATCATTCATTCTATTCTGAATTGTAGACGTGAAAGCACGTTGTGATATCTCCGTCTAAAATTAACGTTTTAAATTGCAAACTTCACAGTTTAAATCCTAATATTGCATTCAATTTTGAAACGTAAGTGTATTAAATAGAAGTACAGGTATGTAAATGTATTTTTTTTAATCGTAGGTATTTTTGTCAAAATGGCGTCGGTTTACACGTTGTCTTTTTTTCTAGATGTCTCGATACCGCGAGTGGGATTTGTCTTGCAAAGTTTACGTTGGAAATCTTGGAACAAACGCGTCGAAATATGAAATAGAAAAAGTATTTTCCAAATACGGTAACATCAGAAATGTGTGGGTGGCACGAAATCCTCCTGGCTTTGCATTTGTCGAATTTGAAGACCCGCGAGATGCAGAGGACTCTGTACGGGGCTTAGATGGAACGTAAGTAGTAAATATATTGATAAAAAGCTTTTGGTATTTTATCGATCCATGGCGAGCATTTAACATTTGTGACGCACTATGGCTGGCCGCCATCTTGGTTCTACTTGACCTATTTCCACTGCATGTTGTTTATATTTAGATTATCAGATAACACAATTGCTTAGTGTCATTGATAGGATTTATACCACAAAACTAAAGTAGTGCTATCATTCTCTCTAAACTTTAATTTTCACTTATAATGTACCTACCAATTTTTTGAGCCAATTATTACCTCCTCCTCTTACCTACTTATTCTTTATTGTAAACATTAACAGCTTCATGTTGCGAATTACTTATTTAACTCGAGTTATTTAGTTATTACATTAGCCTTATACATACAGTTTTTTGAAACCGATTTTAATTATCCAAAGTTTTGTCTTCTTCGCCCAACCTTAATTCTAAAGTCGTTCGAAAGCGACAAAACATTTGCTAACTAAAATAGGTTTTGAAACTGCCTATGAATAAAGCCGCAAGTATTTAGTATTATAGTTAGTAATGGCCCCATTACTCACCTCTTGTCCCTGTGTAAAAGCATGTTGTTTTTATAGCTAGCATTTTTTATTTATATTTCTTCAAAATATTCAGGTAAAATTAAACGGAAATATAAGAATTCAAAATTAGAAAGAACGATTAACGCATCAAATTTGAAGATAAATTGTGTAGATGTCGTAATCAAATATTGACCCCAAAATTACGAAATTTTGCAAAAATATACATCAGTATTTCTAGTCGAATATTTCTAAGTGTCATAATCAATGTTTGTTATATATGCATGTTTCGTAATGTATTGATTTTAATTTCTAATTTGTTGATATTTTTCCGTATTGGGTGATATCTGCACGCTCCTTAGATCCGTTTCATAATCAATGTGAAACGCTTGAGTCATAAGTGTGCTAGATCACGACACCTCCATTCTAAGGCAAGGCTGTGGTATTTTCCAATATCATACCACCAGTCTTGGAGTGGGGAACAATTAATTTTACTGCAAGCTAACTGAAGTTTTCTTTCAGAGCCTATACTTTAAATTTAAGTAGTGAAGAAAGGTCTCAAGGTGTTTTTTTGTTCATAGACGGTGCTGTGGGACCCGCATACGTGTTGAAATGTCCAACGGCCGAACAAGGAGAGATCGCAGGTACTCTAGGTGCGTTTGGGCCCTAGCAAATTCTATCGTATTGTCTGTTTTAGTTAAGATGTTTTCACACGTTCGACTTCCTTGCTGCGTAGGGTAATGGATAAAACACTGCAATATATTAGTCCAATTATATCTTATCAGCATGACTTTTTGAATACTTATACTTAACCTCTTATGATATATTACAAGCGCTTTTTTTAAGAGCTAATATACAAAAATAATGGCAAATTATTTGGCGTACAATTAAAGAGTAACTGATAATGGTATATTTAGTATATTGTAAACGATAAATAATGTGACATTGAGATAATAAACGTGGTGGGTGTTGGAACGTTTACAGGTCCATTTTATCAACCAACCACCAACACACCAACGACCTCACCACATCTCTTCACAACAACTACGGCTCGTTTGCCAATATGCCATCCGCGAACGCCGCTCGCAACAACATCCCGCTCAACTTCTGCGGTCGGCTCTCCAAACTTCTGCGCGCTGCCGAAGTCTCCAACAACTGCGTTCCTATAACTATACTCCTTACAGCTGTTACCTAATCCTTGACCGTATCCGAATTTGGATCGACACAAACCGTTGAGAGCCGCACAGTGTAGGAACCGACAACCATCCTGAATCATTGCAAACTCCTGATGCTTCACCGACTGCACACACTCGTCGTCATCGTGGCACCAAGCTACACTAACGGCGATCGACTCTCCCGTGTTACCGCAATTTCTCTCAAAACTTCCGATTCACCGTTCGACGGAAGATAACACTGAAACTCGCCTCCGCCTCGGTTAAATCCCTTCAGCTTCACAGCAGCCGCACGATGGTCAACCTTCTACGCAGGCTCACCATGTCTCGGTACTTTTTGAATCCTATACTTAGAACCTTACCTTTTACCTTTAGATTAGTAAATATCGTGTTGGTGTTAAGGGTGTAATATGCAGGATTTGTGTAATTATGTGTTTGGGAGCCTTTACATGAGTAAACGATAACTCTAGTTAAATTATTTAGTAAGTTTTTTTGTAGTTATCAAACATTATCTCCCCCGAGACCAGGACACATTTTACAATAGATAAAACCGGTTGCACGCGGCGCAGAATCAAGTTGTTAATTTGTCGTTAATGTAATGTTTTGACGCGGATTGTGACCCCTGGCGGTTGTAATAAGTGATGTTACTTAACGTGTCGGCAGGTCTCGCAGCCGCAGTCCGCGCCGCCGCTCGTACTCTCGAGGTAGATCGCTGTCGCCGAGGCGGTCTCCGTCCGTACGCCGCCGGTCGCCGTCCATCCGCCGCTCCCGGTCCCGCGACAGGCGCAGCCGGTCGGACAGCAAGAATAGGTTGGTACTGTTTCTTCCTCTTTTTACTAATCATAGCAGTTGATTGGATTGCTATGATCATTATTTATTTTCGATATTGCGAAAGTTTGTACTAATTATTCGTGTTCACTTCCAGGTACTAGAATCGGCGAAGCCGCGTGATGAAAACGCAAAAGACACTGTACAAAATGAGTAAACGTTACTATTGAAATGTGAAGTGTATGTGAATTGTGAGCGTGACCTACTGATAAGTTCATGTAATATTATTTTTTAAAGTGTTTCAAAGTTTAGCAGCTTTATCAGATTTTGATGGTACCTAAACATTATTTTATCAGTAGAGGTATTTTGTATAAATTGTTTTAAATATCATTAAAATGTAATTAACGCCCGAATACTCAAACGCCATTATAATTTAAATATTAAGTTCCTCTTAACTACCCGCGTCCTACTTAGCCAGTACATTTAAGCGGGACTTGCGTAGTTAAGTGCAACATAATATTTCCATAAGTTGCGTTTGAGTATCCGGGCGTAAAGTCTATAAAAAAGAAACCCATACTTTGTAGTAGATTTTAAGATGACCTTTAATAATATAACTAAAGATAGAAATTTGTCTTATTTAAACTACTACTGTTAACCTTCATAAAGTTTATTAAAAAATAAGATCTGTCACAATATAAAAGAGACTCAAATTTTATCACAACCAATAAGCACCGATCTGAAATATAAGAAAATTAACCTAATCACGTGGCTGCAACTATAATCTGTTAATTTAACAATTTTCGTTGTCGTTTCTAACAGAATATGGCGTCTAATTCTGATTCGATCCTGTGTGCATGGAGAATGTATAATACCACCTACACACTGTGTGTAAAATACTAGTAATTATTGTACTTAAGCCGTTGGCTTCCCGTGCAAGCCATCAGCACATCCGCGCGCTTAGGCCACCGGCACGTCTATGCGGCTTTGCAGTTTGCCGGCGCGGCTGCTCAAACACCCGTTGGCCGTGTCCCCGGCATGCCTGCTGGCCGTGCCGTACCCAGTGTATTACTATACTCTATGCCGTGCCGCCTGCATAGTGTGTAGGAGACATAACAAAAACGTGCGGCATAATAAAAAAAAAAGAAACGTTCGTCTTTACAAGACATTTTTGACGAGATTTCCGTAGTTTTTGACCTCTGCCCAGCCGAATTGGATTCGACGATAGAACTTTCTTGAAGTTAGTCCTGCGTAACCAGACTGGTCCCAAAGTTAAGAAGGTAATCGGGCTCGGAATGTATTAAGTATTTAATACTAAGATAAATTTAATGTAAAAAATGCGATTGAATATAGTAAAAAAATACTAACTAACTAATTTCAGTTATCTTTCATACTAACTGGCTTCTGTCTTTTACTAGTGAAATAATCGAAATAAACATATGTTCCGATAGCTACAAATATTGTACCTACAACATGGAAAATGGTCAAATTGTTTTTAAAAAGTATTGAGGATATCAGAAGGGACAGGAACTTTCTTAGAGTTAATATAAAGGTTACTGTAACCGTTGTTTCTTTAGTGGCGAGTTTATGAACAGAATGGGTGCAGTAAAACTGGGATAATATATTTAAGATAATACATAACCAAATGTACCAACTCAAGTTATGACTAGCCCTTATCAAATCTGGGTAGATTCCCAAAAATAAGGGCAGTGGAATTGCGTGCGTGTAGAACAGCATCTGTAAAATAAAATAAAAAATAATTACGCATGAAAACTAACAATTAAGAGTATTTTGTCCACAAACACTCAAAAGTTGGTCTAGTGGTTACCTCATTTGGATGTTTGCCATATTTTGCATACAACATCTCTTGCTGAAGTCCAGTGAATGCACCAGTTATCAAGGTCGCAATTAATATGGTGACTCCTATACACCAATACAAGAATATTCCTTTTTGCTCTGTAGGGGGAGCTCCACCATACATGGCAAGAGCCACGCCAACACTTATCAATACAGACCCCACAGCATTATTCAGTTTGGGTAATTGTTTTTTTATGCAACAATAGACTACCATACTTGCTGGCGACGATGCAGATCTGTATAGGAAGTTATAAACAGCTACAATATTTTTCCCTAATTTTTAAATTAATCATAAAGCAATTAGTTCTATTACCTCCCACATTGAACCAAATCAAAGTTATTTTTATCAAAAATATCTTGTTAGTTATATACATAATGTGTATTATCATTAACAACTTTTATATGAAACAAAATAAATACCTTATAATCATATGCAGGGTGGAAGGCACATGTAATGCATAAACATAATTATTTGCAACACTTGTTAGAAAAAACAATACCACAAGAATTGTATATTGTTTTATGGGTATTTTTGGGCCCTCCTGAAAATAAATAAATATGCAAACATTTTAATACATGTTATGCCCAAATTGTCAGAAATAAACTCCAGCTTTAAGGAAAAATATTCTTTCACTACTTTTAAACAAAAATTATGGGGTCCAATACCTATTTCACCATCCATTTTTGTTCCTACCTTTTCCCCTCAGATTTTCAGATGCTACCAACAATCAACATACAAGATGTTGGTAGATCTTAATGTCCTGTGTTTAACTATTTAATATCAGGCGTGGTATTCACTTGTTTGCCAGATCAATGCAATATAAAAATTTAGTGCCTTTTGATGAAACAATAACATGCACTATAAGTAAGTGAATTGTTACCAATAGATTTTATTGTACTCTACTGTATCAGCCAATATATGTCCCACTGCAGGGGATGAGCCTCCTCTACAATCAAGAGTATGATTGAAAGGGGTTAGGCCTCATAGTCAACTATGTCGGCCTAATGCGGGTTGGTGGACTTTATATACCATAGAAATATATGTTTTATTAACAGTTCTAAATACAGCATTACAGTCTTTTTTTCTTACACTTGTGGCCTTGGATTTTAAAATGTTTATATTATTTAAACGGGTTTGATAAAACTGCTCAACACTGATAATAAAGATGAAGACGGTGGAATAATTATAAGTAAATTACACAAATATTACAATATGAAACATGTCATTAGGTAAATAATGGTCATATCTTGTTAACCTTTTGATTAGCAATTTAAATATAATTTAATTGATTGGGAGTAGTGCCAAGCTGCCATACTGCCATATGATCCACCTAACTTTATATTGTTATGCAAAAATAAGAAAATTATTTTTAACATACAAATAATCTGATATTTGAGTTTTTTTTTCACAAAGCTTAATAGATAATATGATTTTATCTTATTCAAAAATCATTGGTTTACATAACTGTTTTTTTTTAAGAATACCTATGTTTGTTTTAAGTGACTTTTTTAAATGGAACAACATTTTATTGTACATCTGTGTTCGAAACAGTAACTAATTGGAAACCTAAAATATTGCTGGTTAATTATTACTACACATAGTATCGAATAATTGAGAACCAGCGTGTGCTGCTATAATCTAAAACTGGGAGATACCAACAAATTAATTTTTATTTACGGGTTTACTTTACTCAAGAAAATATTTCACCCATCAGCTTTTGCTTTTGAAAACATAATAAGCAAATTTTTAAACACCCCTATGTAATTGAATAAGAAAATAATAAAAATGGTGACTTTTTCTTTTAAATTTGTGGATTTTGAAGTTTCTTTCTGTATAGTATATTGCCAAAATCACCAAAGCCACATCATATTTTTGATTATATTTTAATCATTATTATAACTAACAAATATATTGTTTATAGAAAGTAACATACCTTTCCAAACTTTGCAGTAGCTACAAATCCTTGCAAAGTAATAAATAAGAATTGTAAAAATGTAATTAAATTTGCACTTTGTGGAGTTTTTGCCATTAATATTTCCATGAGAAAAGCGCTTAAACAACACCCCAAAAAAGTATTTCTTACTGCTTCAGTCGATTGCATTTTATTATATTTAAATATTTCTTATTATATTATTCAATATTTAATAATATCTTATAAGTATTGTAGATGTAATGGAAGACAGAAGTAAAACAAAAGTAAACAAGTAGTAACAAATTTGACATTTGAGCAAAAATGGAACAAATATTTTGACCAATAAGCTGCGCCAACGCAATTCGCTCGCTTTTTTTTAATATTCATTCTTCTCCATGGATACGAGGCCTTTGCTCGGTAATTCTTTGTTAATTAATAGCTTTTATTAAAATATGTATTTAGTTTTGTGTAGAAATTTTTCTGAAAATTTTCAAAATAGAAAATTAATGAAAAAATTCAATTATTTAACATTTTTGGAGCTTTTATATTATAAAATCTACTTTATTCTTTTGTATTTTTGTTTTACTTGCTAATAGAGAAAACATACAGTTATTTGTAGTATTGTAAAGTTCAAATTCCAGGCAGGGATTAAATGTATTGGCTATCATTTGGAAGAAAGAGTCTGAAATCATTATTTATAAAGAAAATATATTTAAATTGGTTCTTAAAATACGTTAAAAAATGACGACTAGTTTATTTCTATTTTTCCCTGATTTTCGATTCACCCCATTTTTCAGAATGTTATGTTTCGTTGGAAATGTAAAACAAAAATGGAAAAGTATTCGGAACAATTTAATATTTTTTCTGAAAATTTTAAAAATTTCATTGCTACATTTTTCTTTTTTTTTCCGACCCAATACTCTGTATTTATTATTATTTTACTTTCATTATATAAAACTTTTATCAAACTCATGAGGCATTAGTTAAATCGCGCCTTACACTGCCTTTACAAAAAGTGTATTCTATTTAGTTCTAGGATAATTTATACATATCTAATTGAAAAATACACGCGTGCACTACTGACCGAAACCAAATATTTTTTTAAATATTGGCAATTTTGTACTCCTGGTTCTTGGCGCTTATCTTTATTTTATAAAAATGAGCGTTCCGCCAAATATTTAGTTATGTTTCTAAATATATTTAGTAAAAATATTATAATAAACGACTCTCTAAGGGTATCGAATAATTTAAAGCCGTGGAAGGGATTTCCTCAAGCTACATTTCCTTTTATGATAGTCTTCTTATGACGCGTCTTTCATTATATCTACGAAGATTTTTTCACATGAAAGAATTCTAATTTAATGATAAATCAATTATAATCATTAGATACAGAATTGGTCTCTAATATAGCATTTCCTGAAAATAGTTTCAATTATTTATGTGAATAGGAAAAAGTTTCAAGTGTTAAATATTATGGTAACACAAAAATGTAGTTGCAACGTATAAAGAACTTGTATCCATAGCCGTAATTTTTTTAATTGCATCACAAGGTGTTTTGGCGGGAAATTTCAGTGTAAAAAGCTTAGAGCGTTGGTCACACTATACGGTACACTGTGTATACAGTATCACAGACCCCTTAGAAGATACTACCTATGACAGTTCTGTAGTACAGGAAAATACTGTAACTAGCATTTTATACGTCTTGTTAGTGACAGAATTAAATCTTGGTCACTTTTCCGTCCCATCTGGTTCAGCGGACAGCGCCCGTGGGTCAGGCATCGTTTGCAGGAGTATCTTACCTAAGTAGGTATCCTAGGTACCTTGGACTATTGCAGGATTAGGTCGGTTACACTGGGTACCCTGTACCATTGTCCTAAAGAGACCTATCACCAATAAACGTTGCTGTACTATTCGATAAATGAAATCGCCGGAAGCCCATTAATTCGCTTCTTGTTCCTGAGTTTTCGTTCCATTTCGCCTTTACCTTTAGGAGTTCGATACCTATAACAACCAACTTTGATCCAAATGTAAATGTTCACAAGACGTGGTTAAGATTCTTCATTGTGGTCCGGCGGCATTTGGCGGACCTATGCAAAGTGTAGCTATTCTTTTTAAAAATATTTTTTCTGTAGGTAAACGTGTCTTTGATGTAGATTTATTTTATTGGATAATGTATAATTAATACTAGCAGTGTGTACCCAGTATACAATGATAGAATGGGGGATAAACATCTTAATATGAAAAAAAAATAACAAAATAAGATTAAATACATTTATTCAGTACATAATAAAAATATAAAGGGTCACATATCTTATTGTCGACAATATATATTTAAGTTCAGCTAAATTATGTAATGCTGACGCCCAGTCTGTTTTCTTTTTTTCGTTGTGGAAACTCAGCTTTACCAGCGGGATAAAAGTAGTACAAACGGGCCTGGGCTAAGTGTGTACTATTCATTATTGGCTCAAAATATTAAAGTCCTGGATTTTTTGTCAGTCTGCCCGTTATTGTCAGTTTTAAAAAAAATACGTACTATCCTGCAGGTATTTTATATAGCAGCTTTTTGTAATTTAGAATCAATGTAGGTATCAAATAAAAAAAAATTCCAAGAAGAAAGCTATAAACTCCCCTTTCGGTACCCCGGCAGACGCCGAAAGGGGTATGTCGGTGCCTCTGGCTGTCCAACCCGGCACGCTGCGGATTGTAGCCGAGCTGAGTCTAATAAAACCAGGAGCATGCATCCTGCCTCCGTGGTTTACGTAGACACAATCTAGCTCATTGGCAATCATATTGTCATAAATGTTATTATAATGATATTATTATAAGATACATAAAATATAAATACCGACGCATTATGAACCTCCTCCTTTTTTGAAGTATGTTAAGAAAATACTAATATCTACTAAATCTAATAACTTATTCTAAAAAATTTGAAAAAAATACTTCCACTTTGTGTAGAGAAAAATAATTGTTACCAAAAATAGTATTTTTTTAGATTCATTATAGATTATACATCAATAGACTATTTCACAGCATACAAATTTCGACCAAATGTGGCCATCCTACCAGATTGCTACATCCATTACATTTTATCACACTGTTATTAGAAAGAGAACAAAAGGCAATGATTCATGCAATTTGAACAAATTACTGGTTGAAATTCTATTCATTTCTGAACAGTTTTGTTTATTTCCTGGAACTTCAACGTTAACAGTATCAAACAAAACCCAAAAAAGAACCATCAAAATCCTATTTGATGAATTTGATCCTTCGTTCTTTTTTTATCTGAAATATTACTATATCTTCAGTCTTTAATAAAATGTAAATTTACCAGCGTTGGTATAAAAGCTGAATTTTATATATGTTTCTTAGGAAACTGTCAAAAGGTTGAAGAAAAATATCGTGAGGAAACCTGCATACCGTAGCGATTTTAAATAATTTCTACGGTATGTAAAGTCCGCCAACCCTCAGAAGGCCAGCGTGGTGGACTATATGGCCTAACTACTCTTAATCGTACTCTCGATTGTATAGGAGGTCCGTGCTCTGCAGTGGGTCGTAGGTATTTGGCCTGATGCAAATACATATATCATACATCTTGGTAAAATCTCTACGATACTCAGGGTTCCCCGTGCAGTTTTCCGTTAAAAAGCGTGGTAATTAACTATCAATGCATACATGACTCGGTTAAGTCTAAGTTGACCTTTGGGAGATTGGACCCGCGACAACCGCGTCCGGTCCATTAACAATAGGCAACCACGGACTATATAATATTAAATGTATATTTTAAAATTCTACATAAACAAATACGGGATTAATTTGAATCTCTTAATAGATTAGTGACATTTACTATTTGATTTTGGCGTCTAGAATTATAACGCCTACCTCGTCTGTGCCAATTCGAAGTTCCTGGTTCAGCGTTTGGACACATTCTTTGTAAATGTCCTATTTCTCTACAATTATTACAACGAAAGTTCAAATATGGACAATTATCAGGTAAATGACCGCGCCGGCCACACCTGTGACATAATAAAACTGTGGGGTTCGACTGTCTCCTTATTCTGCTTGCGTTGACTTGGTTAAGTTCTCTAGATTCTTCTTGTACTTGGACAGACGTCGCTGCAGCTTCCATTGCCAACGCAATATTTTTAGCACTTGGAAAATCTAAATTCCTTTCAGCCAGTTTCATACGAATATCCGCTCTTGCAACACCTGCAGCTAATTGATCCCTCAAGTTTTCTTCATATCTATCCTCAAAGTCGCAAGATTGTGCGAGTCGATGTAATTCATTTATGTAAGTTGTAATGTCTTCGTCAGCTCTCTGTTTTCTTTCTCGAAAATTTTTTCTTTCAACCACTAAAGAACGAGTTGGCTCAAGGTGGTTTTTAACTATATCAACGAGTGCATTAAAGTCCTTATCTTCAGGACGGTGTGGATAGCACAGATTGCACATAAGGGCATATGCGTCATTGCCGACAGCGCATAAAAGCGAAGATAAATGCAAATTTTCTTCAACTTTATTAACACGCATTAGTTGTTTAAATCGGTTTACATAAATAGTCCACTTCCTAGACGTTATGTCGAACGGTTCAATTCCAACAAGCGCCATTTTCACACTTCAATGACACGGAACTATAGTTTTTGCAATTTTGCACGCGTCTTTATTTGCCGGTGACGTCACCTCCACTGCTATGTTGTAGTTTGTAATAACATTAATATAGGCCATAGGGCGATAAGGATACAAAAATGGCTCCAGGCGCGGCGCGGCGTGCACGTTCCATCCACGGCCAGCTCAAGCGCACTGAAGTTAGCGGATATCGATTTTTGTATGGATCAATTTCTATTTTTTTTAACCATGGTGTACCTCTACTATTTTGAGGTTTTAGGGGTATTAAGACAAAAAAATAGAATAAAATCGCGAGTTTTACATGGTTAGGTATGTATATGGTATATATATAAATATTATGAATTGTTTTTTTTTAATAAAGGCTTTAGGTATACATCTATCAGTAGGGTAATTCACGTAATTAAATAAGTTCAGTTGCAGTTAAGTTTCGATCAAAACAGACCTTTTCGTATTCTCGTAATTTTGACAACCGCTGTCAGATACGCTCGCGTCAAGTCCGCGTCACGCGAGCGGTTTAGCGTATTCTATTGCTGCGTGTTTTATGTGCGTGATTCAGATCGCAACTTGAATGGTATTCACGTGTAGGCTTCTTGCATACGACTGACGTACAGTTGACGCGCAGCACCCGCGCAGTTTACCCATAGCTTAGGTGCAGTTCACGCGCAGCTAAACAATTACAAGAATACCATTTTGCACTAAGACGTAAACTTAATTGCAACTGCACCGCAACTTGATCGGCTCGTCAAAAAATTATGTGAATTACCCTACTGATGTCCAAATTTGACTTAAATCGAATTAACCGTTTTGGAGAAAAAATATAATCATGATTTTTTAATATATTCGATTTATTCGAAAACCAAATTAGGTAGCTAGTTGAAACTTGCAGATTTAAAGAATCTTATCAATATCAATATACTCTCAGAAGATCATCAAGATAGCGTTCTGGGGCCATTTTTGTACACTTATTGACTTATGGCCTTTCTTGAAACTTGATTCGTCATTTAATTAAAAACAATACCTTTTTTCGTTAAATCCATTAGATACCGAGGACCAATTATTATTATTATTATCCTGTTTATTCAAATTTTGATGACAGTCTCACTCTGAAAATTTTAATGCGTTCCTTATAAGAACCACTTTCAAAAATGTATATTAAAAAAAGAGCAATAGAGACTTTAACTACAGTAAATTTCAAACGAAACTAATGATATCAGTTGCAATAAAGTAGTCTTTATCAATCCGTAATCAGTATACCGCTATCAACACATACACACACAATTGAAGTATGTTGTCCGACCGTAGGTATGAAATATGAATACAGTGCGATCTTAATATATCGAGCCTCAATATAACGAATTCCTTAATTTAACCGACAATTAATTAACCATTTTTTCAAAATCATCTAGAACTCTCCTAAGAGCTAATCCAAAATATACCTTTACATTTTGAATACATTTATTAAAATCCTCTTTATAACGATTTTATTATCAATGCAGAATATCTATATTCTGAAAGTATAATTGACCTCTATTTAACGAGTTTTTCAACTAGTAAACTATACATAATGTTTCCTATCAATTATTCCCACTTAATTCCACAATAAATGTCCGAACATGTTAAATTCTTCGTGAGACAGTCATTGTTTGTTAATTTTAAGTAATGTATATGTTTAAGTCATGGCTGAGAAATGAAAAAATATTTAGTTACTTTCCCTCTCTCTTTTTCTCTTCAGCCACAGGAAGTCCACTCCTAGAACATAGGCCTCTCGCAAGGATCTCCACATTGACCTGTTGGAAGCAGCCTGCATCCAGTGGCTTCCTGCAACCTTAACTAGGTCGTCCGTCCACCTTGTAGGCGGGCGTCCGACACTGCGCTTTTCTGTATGTGGCTTAGTTACCTTACTACGAGTATAACGAATTTTTGTTCAATCTAACCGTATATATAATATAACAAACCGCCTTGCAACAATTTTCTTGGTAAGTATAACGAATATGCTCTAATTCCATTGAGGTATTATAGTAGAGAGGACATTGGGAACAACATCTCTGCGCATAGTGCTGGTACAGGATTCCCGTGTGGGTGCACGCGGGAACCCAGTGAAACAAGAGCAAAGATGATGTTACTGTCTAGGCGTGGCAGAGCCAGAAAAAGAAGGAGTGGTACGGTACCGTTCATTTTTGTTACAAACATTTTGTTTCCAGTGTCCCCTCTAGTATAATATCTCAACGTCTAATTCCCTTCAGTTTCGCTATATTGAGGTTATACTGTATTAACGAATGAGTTTGGAAGTGATGGAGCCACGCTGTTGACAGTCATGACTCAGCATGAATGGGCAAGCTCGTCCGTTTTCATTTTCCGTCCATTTCCTTCCCGCTTCCGTCCCCAATTTATGGGCCGGCGACACATCTATGCGTATATCATCGAAGCGTGGGGGATGTTCATGTGCGGCAGTGATCACTTACCACCAAGTGACCTGTTTGCTCGTTTGCCGGCTCTATTGCATAAAAAAATATCGATCGACTAAAATCGCCAAGTGATGGTTGATAATAGTAACCATAGATTCACCGTTCCACTTCATTACCTACCATCTCTACCCTTCCTTTCATTTGTCGCCCATTCCCCAAATTTTAAAAAGAACTTACACAAGCATCTCTGAAATAACAAAAAAAAATAGCAATCTAGTCTACTGATGTTTTTGCAATATAGATAAAAATAAAACATTTTAAGGGTTTTGTAAGTTAAAAAGCGAACGAATGGTCCTTCGGTGGTACTTGATAGGATATTGTGCTGATTTCAGACAGTACATAAGCAATAAGAATGCAAATTACAAGGGTTTTTATTTCATTATATCCGAATATTAATAGAATTTGTGAAATGTCGCCGATGAGGTATAACCTACGGGTACGAATGAATCTAAATAACACAGAAATAATAATTGTAAAATAATTAACCAGGAATGGATTTTAGATTGTAAATAAGTAAAAATAAAACCTATTATTTTATTGCATTAGTCCGGCAAACGAGCCAACCAGTCGCCTGATGGTGAGTGATCACTGACGCCCATCAACGACAACACGGATCATCATGGATGGCGATCATGAATGTTTTGCCGGCCCAATTAGGAAGGGAGCTTTCCAAGAGGAAAGGGTTATTGGGCATCCGGCAAGCTCACTCAACGAGAGAAACGCGACAGCGAAGCTGTCGCTTCACGTCGACTTCCTGTGAGGCAGTGGTACCGCCCCGGATGAGCCTGCCCATTCATGCTGAGTCATGACTGACAACAGCGTGGTTCTATCACTTCCCAAATATATTTTAAAGCTGTGTATAAAAAGTAGCACACATGCGATATATTATATTATTCGAAGAAAGACATCAAAGATTGTGAAAATTAAATGTTGATTACCGGCTGGCGACCGAATGAAACGAACCTTCCGTGGCGCGAGTCGCGAGACGCGCTCACCGCTCACGTCAACCGGCGCGGTGCGGCGTCCGGCGTCCCGCGTCAGCCAAGTCCGCTTTGCCGCGTCGAAGCGTGCGCTCGTGTTGCGTCGCGCCAAAAATGTGTAGAACTCGAAATTCGAACGTGTATTGTGTCGTTATAGTTTATTTTCGACTTGTTATTTAACTGTTATTTTTTACTTTGAATAAAATTCAACAGTTTTCCACGTGTACGGTGCCAAACGCTGTGCTATGTGTTGCTAACTTGTTATAATTTTTTTACAATGCAAACGATTGTGTATTTTATGTATCAGGTGTGCGATTTGGTACTAATAGAAAAATGTTGAAAGGGTGCTTTGTGATTTCTCTCTTAGTTTTTAACCTAGTCCCCTTGGGTAAGTAATTTTTAAAATTATTTATAATCATAGCAAATAAATAGAAAACCCAACCTCATTATGTACCTCTGTAATTTAAATGAAGTAAGCAGGAGATAATTATTTTTCTGTGTGTTAATTAAAGGTAAATTGAAAAATATAATCTTCCCTGCTATAATAGAAGACCAACGACCAATTTTCATTGTGGAATTTTTGTGACCAAAAATGCAGCCACGACTGTAAATATTTTTTTCCGATTTTTTAAGGTCAGAAACTGATTTCGATCTATTGAAATTGAATCTAAAGTGTTAGGTTCACCGAGTTAGGTATCGTCAATCATTGATTATTTAATAAATTAATGATACAATACAATATAAAAATCTGAATTCCTTCCCTTCCTTCTACCCCTTAGGTGCAAAAAGTGACGCTTTTTGTACCCACCCAGTATTGGAAATGTGACACAATACTTGAACATAAAATACTTACTTACCTATCTAAATGCAAACTTGCGACGGTCAAGCTATACAGGTCGATAAAAAAATAATATATTTTAATAGACACTCCTTTCATTTTGAACTTTTGAGTGTGAACTGACTCGCCGCCTCGTATGGTAATAATATGTCCCAAAGTGGTGATTGTTGAAAATTGTGAAAGACGCTGGAATGACGGCTATTAAAATGTTTTTAACCCTATAAACAAAAAAGGGGTGTTATGGTTATTACTGCGTACTGATATTAGAGGTAATTATGATCCAAGGATACCTACTAAATACCACCTACCAGCCTATAAAAATATAAATACGCGGCTGATCATAGACCTCCTTTTTGTTTCTTTTGGTTACAATCACTATGTTGCGTTTCCTATGACAAATCATTCTATACCAACTTAGATGTAATACAAGGTTATATATAGTACTCCAGTTTTTGTATTTAATATTGATGTGTCCAATTATGATTTTCGGTGGACCGATTATAATTATCGGAATATCATGAGCAGTTTATTCAACAGAGCAAGGATGTGACTTTAAAAGAACTACAATCGTATATTTTTTACCAAAGGGGTAATTACAAGTTACCTTGGGATATATCATTTAATTACATGGAAATAATTGTTTAATAAATATTTTATCACGCTTGTTACGACTGACTATTACAAAGTAGACGATGATGCTATTTTGCCTTTTTAGCGATTGTCCATTTTTGGGTATTGTGGATGTTAGTTCTATAAATTATAGGTGCTAGCCTTAAATTGGTGACTGACCACTATTTTTGCATGGCGTTTACAAAGATTACACGGAAAATAAAATATAATTAAACGTACCGGTTTCCGAAATTCTCATGGAAACTCAAGATCAAGATCTGGAATGTTATTAAAATTTACATGACCACTTGCATAGATACAAAATTCTCATCGTGTAATTCTGTACGATATAAAGTCGAGGCAAATCTAGGCCCTGGTTAAAACACTTTCGTTTTTCATCAGTTGCTGTAGTAGTTAATCGTGAATCTACTGTTAACACTATTATTGCAGCTTTATATTTAAATAAAAGCAATAAATTGGATGAGACATTGTATGGAAAGAATCGGTATATCTACCATAAATGCAAGCTCCTGTCAATAATTATATACTCCAGTAGAATTAGCATAAACGTATAGTTATAACACTTGTCGAGCGATCAACGCGAAGAAAACCCGGTGCCCGTCGGCGACGTCGCCTACTCTGATGTAATATTAAAAAGTTAGAAATGAAGGAACCGGCCACACAAACCGGTTTTCTTAACGGCTCCAAATGCTCGTAACTAAATGTGAATTGTTTCATAATAATACCCACGTACACTTAGTTTTACCATTCATTTAAATATTGTATCAGCAGTAATTAATAAATGGGAATTAAAATATATTTTACTATAGTAATATCCCGCTCAAGAAAATTGATCAGCGTGTTGTTATAATATGTAGATTTTCCTTATTTATCGTGTTTAGCACGTGGACACGATGCGAGTAGGCATTTATCCATTCATTATAATGACTAAGAAAAATTGGAATTCTGTTGTATAAAGTTTAATTGACATTTTCTAAGATAAAATAATATTTAACATAAATCAACAAATCAGAACAGTTTTGTTTGTTAAAGAGAATAAGTTTGAGTTGCGAGGTAAACAAACAGTATTTTTAAAATATCGTTATTGATTGTGTGTTTTTCTAAACAAAAAATATGATATCACGCGTATCCAAGTTCTCGAATCTAGGCAAAAGAAAACGCAGCCAAAAGGGAGTCTTGAAAGATAAATAGCGACAGTTATGCTCAAAATTCACCACGGTCACGGCCAATTAATTTACATACGTCAGCTATCATCTAAATAGAAACCATTTGGCAGTGAATGATTACTGATTAAATGACCTGAGAGGAATGAGCATCGATATGTAAACACAAGATTCATATCTGACTAAAATATCACGTGTTTGGGTAAACAGTCCAATGTCGTCAGAAATGTATCAAAAATTTCGACATTTTTTTCTTCGTCACCAATCTTTTCCATTTCTGTGAGATTTCTTAAGTGAAGGATATTTATTCTTCACTCCTTTCTCACAAATCGAATATTTGTTAATTTATCTGATTAATTTAAGAAAAACATGTCTCCAACTGGATAATGCTCTTATACTATAGTAGATTCCTCAATTCTCCACCGTTGGTTTCTAATGTGACCAGCATTCACTATATCACCTTTCTAATCTAAGGTGACCTTCAAAACCTTGTCCATGGCCGTGATTATCAACAGAGAATCACGTCACAACAATTTAATGGGCGGTTGTGCGTAAAAACTCTGGCAACTGTCTATATTTATCTCAACGTGTGTACAAGTGTGATCTGCCAATTCCGACAACAAACAATGACGCGTTCTCATGCTCGTGTAGACTGATTGTCTGACCAATTTGCCATCAATCAGGCAGTGACCATTGCCAACCGGCTAATTACTTTCCTTTCGACATCTAAAATATATTGGCGTGACGCGAAATTTGGAACTTCAAAAAAAATAAATTAATTTAACGCATTGTTTGAGATATGTTTTCATAATTTGATAACCATTTATACTAGTAATCTTTTGATATTAACATGTCTAATGTAGTAAAGTATGATGAGAGAAAAGCTATTATTATTTTGACAATAGCGCTTTTGGCGACAGAAGATCATAGGCGACCTTTACAGCCAGCACTAACAATAGCTGGTATTTGACAGTTATTTCTCTAACAGCTTTTCATTTGTTTTTATTTCTATGACCGCAGTTAACTTTTCTAATTCTGTTCTTATTTGAACTCTTTCTTAGGTCATTGATCATGTGTTCTTGCCAACAAATACGTGGAAATCTTATAATGATATTGTGAACTAACATTTTACGTTTACAAACATCGGATTCCCACCAATGTCGATGTAGTTGGAAATCGTAAATTCTCGGTAATTAATTCGTTTACTTCGTTTAATAGGTAATACATTGGCTTTATGTCATGTTTGGTTTTACGATTTTTGTCTTCAAGAAATTAATTTAGATTATGTGTAGATATATGCTAATTTAAATCAGACATGACATTTTAATACTTTCGTTCAATCGGATATGTGATAGGGACTCGATTGTAACCAAACTACGAACATTGAATGCAATAAAATCTGAAATGCGTCAAATACATGTCTTCCATAACTCTTATTTTAGAACAGTTTCTGCGCTAATTAGCGTTGTTTTTTCCAAACACCAATCTATCTTGTAATTTTGTCAACGAAGGTCGCAAGACTCCATACTCCCACAATAACAAATTTACCAACAATATCACACAAACAGCGGCACATAATTATATTGATCAGTGTTCAGGGCAGAATTATGGCTCAGAATCTTCTAAATCCATTTTTTTTATTACACTGCAATGAAACGTAAGAAATAGGGGGCCATTGCTAATTGGCAGTGGTTAAAAGTTAAGAAAATAATTGAGATTCATTAAAAATTCTGGAAAAACCTATTCAAATATAACATACTATTCACCCCTTACTGTATCTAGTCGTAATAAAACAGAATAATAGACGAGATTTTATATATCATCAGATATGTAGTTGTTTATCTCCATCAAATATCGTGCAATTTAGACAATTACCCACCGACCTCATCTTGCTTGCTGTTTTGACGTTTGACAGTTTTTTGGTCCAATTGACACCTTTATTCGTGGGGTCAATTGCAAAGGCAATGATTTATAACCATCGTCACAGAGCCCGAAGGTCAAAACATGTTATTGACTTCAGAATTTTCTAGGAAAGGCACTGACAGCACTCGATTTTACTTCAAATTCTTGGCTGGCGTTAACTTATTAGTCTTAAGAACGATATTTAAATATTTGCACCAATATTTACCAAACCAGTAGGTAGCTAGGTGTAGTATACATATTTGAATTTACAATTTATTGGAAATATGTTTGAGGGAAATTTATATTAAGTTACAGCGCTCAAAGAGCTTATTATTGGACATAGCTCTGAGCGCATACCTCTGCTCAGTAACAACACAATTTCGATTTCACAACGGATATCGATAACTTTTAATGCTTTAAATCAGGACTCCTCTTATGTCTCCGAGAACGCATTATGCCATTGATAATGTGTCTTGAACTTTGGTAACAGTAGCAATGAATTTACCAGTCTTCCAGCATTAAGCCAATTCGATGGCACAGATTATGCGGAGGAAACCAATACTCAGCAGTTTGTACGTATATATAGTTATTGTTTCACGTTTAATATTATTCATTTTTCTTTAAAACCACTGAGCAAGTGAGGTAATTCTTTTGAAAGACAGGCTTATTGATTAGATTCTATTAATAGTTAAATCTGGCTGTGATATAATCTTATGAAATGCCGTCTTATCGACATTAACGATAACATAACATGTCACGTCTAGACAACATGCACGTGGATATTAAGATTATAAAAATTCAAAACACTTTTAGCAATCTAGTAAATAATAAAGTATGCTTCTAACTTCACTGTCTTTTCAGTCATCTCAATAAAGATGTGATGAATGTTTAATAGGAAGTATCTTGTTTTTATCGCACTGCCCATTGATATTGTTTACGGACGGTTACAATTCTCAATAGAATACACTTCCGCATCAAACAAAACGATTTAAAGTGATAGAACTACACTGTAGTCACCTTGGACTACGGTAGGAATGGATCGGCTCCACCTGGGTGGACCGTTTCTCTTGGAAAACCGATGTGAAGCGACGGTTCTGCTGTTATACACAACCTGCCTTATTCATAGACAGTTTAAAACCTATTTTAGTTATCGAATGTTTTGTCTTCTTCGCTCAAAGTGAATTTAAAAGTCGGTCGAAAGGGACATGTATATGAATAAGGCCGAAAGTGTTTCGGTCTATGAGTGTTGAAGGATCGACACTCATTTCTTCCTCCAGTCATTTTTCCACCGTTTCCCCTTCATTTTGGAAAGCCGGCGACCCACCTTCTATCTAAGTGCTGCAGATGTTCAAGGTCGATGTTATTTATAATGAGTCTTTCAGTCGTTCGACGGATTACCTCCATTAATACTTCGTTATATTTGTAACACATAAGTAGATTGCAAAGATGCGAAGGTTTCTAAGAAATGTAAGTAAGTTGGTTTGTGAACCGGGCTTGTTCCCATGAGAATGGTCTTAGATTCCGCGTGCGGGCCGCTGGGACGACCGTTTGTTGGCACACTTGTTCACCGCGGATGCGAAATATAATATTATACTTGCGTTCGTGAAATCTATCATTGGTTTGTCGCGAACCTATGGCGTGGCGACATATTTCTTGAAATATTTAAAATGCACTTCCTTTTTTCAGTAAATTTTTTCCTTGGTGTGCTAAGTTTGGGTTTTATTATTAATATTCTTAACCAAAACGAAGAGAACATATAAAATACAGTGATAGAGATCATTTAAAAATTCCGTCTTTATATTAAGCTTAGCTTGTACCATCGGTAGTTTTGTTAACCATTAATAAGTAGAATCTACAAAGCTTTAAAGAAGTAGTATTATCATAATATACTTTTCAATATAAAAAAATCATACCGTCACTACTGAGTAGCGATAGTCATCTCAGTGGGCAATCTATATGCCATATGGATTGCACTTACCAACAACTGCAATGTAATCAGTGATCGCTGACGTACGCATTGAAAAATCATGATAAAATGATTGACAACAAAATATATTTGACGTATAATCCTTTCAATATTAGCGTCGATAAGCTAGACTGATTGAAATCAGTCCGTCTCGGAGGATGTTGATAAGTGACCACTAATTAGCTGCGTCACACGTCTCCGTCCTTTGCATGTGGCGATCACGCACATTTGATGGCTATCTCTGATTAGTGTTTGTGTTTTTATTTTTATTAATACTCTTTGTTCCTCACCTGTTTCTAAATTATTAACCTAATGTTATCTATCTATTTAATTTAATAGTTTGCTGACTGTAAACTTCCTACCTACAGTAGATGAAGGGGTGCTTTAAGGTGGTTATGTGTATGGAGAAATAAATGAAACAAGAGATTTATTGCTGGTGTAAAAATGTATGTTAATTAAAAATAATGTAAGAATTATGATGCGTGTTACACGGTTCCATAAGACATTAAACGCGTATTACGCTACACTAAAATACTTAATTAATAAGTAAAATATTTTCGTTTGTTTATTCTTCTTCTATGCAGCTTTATATTTGTTGTCAAGTTCATCAATCAAGTTGTCAAATTAAGGAACAGAATCATTAATACCGGGTAAAGTGAGGCCTTATCACTAGTGTACGATAAAATCTGTGTATTTAATATCCAAGGATCTGCTAATGAAGCTGAGAATAATTAACCTTGGTAATTATGCATTTAGACTATTATCCACATGTCAATGAACGTGACTATTTTTTTTTTATTTACTAAACAACCTCTGCAGCTTATTTATTTATTTAATTAAGTCCACCAACAGCGCTACTAATTAACAGCTTTTAAGTACAATTTTAATGTTGAAATCTGAAATGAACACCGTTATTGAGAGACGACTTAAATAATTATAAAAAAAATGTGAACCGATGACAAAATATAATTATTCGAATTAAATTAACGTAAATTTAAAAAATATACATATATTCATAATATACAAACAATTCATCAAAATAGTCACGCGCAAGGTCCTGACCTCAAAATTGGCACGACAAAAATCTTGTTATGTGTGGAATATGATGAGTCTTCATGGTCTCCAACACCCAGGGTCATACCCACAAGCATCACGCTTTTCTATATGTCAGGGCAACACTATTCCATGCTTCTGTGTTCCCTGAGCGCCTTGACTTGTCCTTCTAAAGAGAGTACCCTCCTTACGGTAGGCAGCGACCTGGTTGTGCTACACCATTGACATTGCGAAGGTCCATGAGTGGCGGTAACCGCTAAGCATCAGACTGGCCGTATGCTCGTTTGCCTGCGAAGACAATGAAAATGCATGGCAATGCATTTCGCTCTTCACACCGAGATATATTAAAGTAAGGGGAGGCGGTGCAGTTTTCTATCAATGCATGGAATCAAACCTTTCTATATGAGCCCACGTCAATCCACTGCTGGGTACAGGCCTCCTCATTTGGATGCAATATTTTTGGTCCTGTACGAAGCGAATACATTGTTTTCTTGCGATTTTCATGATGTCATCTAACCATCTGGCACCAGCCAAATACTGATGGATGATGTGGTCTATCTCTTAGTCGCCGTGCTTCTCTTGGCCACCACACCTTCAATGCCTAAGTCCATCTGCTGTCTAAACGTTTAGCTAGATACCCTGCCCAACTCCATTTCAAACCTAGTACATAATGATTCACAGCCATTGGTAGGACGGACCACCGATCAGGTGATGGTAATTGATAATGAATAATGTTATCTAGCAATTAGTCGTACATATTTATTACTTTTATTTTTATGGTGTTTTCATGTTTGCTGCATATTCAATTTATAATTGCTAAACGGTTTTGCATGCGATTTGCATACTTATATTCTATGATCCGACTGCTTGATATGTAAATCCATTTGTTTTCTAATTAAAATGCATTTTTTATAAATATTCATGAAAAACGGAATAAGCTTCTCTCGCGTGAAATATCGAAATATGACCACGATATTTTCAACTTGGATTTCATCACGAAAATAATGAATAGCGATAGTTTGAATGTGTAGTTTAGTAAATGATATGATAGCAAGATTTTATAACGTATCAATTAAACAATGTTAAAGTAAGTCGCGAACATTGTGCCTAATAACTGAAGAACCGACATACATCCACTGCTGTCAATTATGAAAAAATCTATGTGAGTCGAATAGTAGGTTAATGGTTAGACTATAAGTCACTAAGCACTTTCACCTAATTGGTTGAGGTATATGAAAGTGTTCTTATTTGTCTGTCAGCTCAATTTAGGTTAACACAGTTTCTTTATCTAAGTTTTGCTTTGTGTTTGAAGTATAGATGTACAAAGTTATTTTCACGTTCTGAGTAAAGTATAGTAGACGACCTGGTTAAGGTTGGAGGAAGTCGCTGGATGCAGGCCGCTTCAAACAGGTCATCGTGGAGATCCTTGGGGGAGGCTTATATTCAGCAGTGGAATTCCTGTGGCTGAAGAGAGAGAGAGTAAATAAGTAGGCAGTGGTTCTACTGGTAGTACCCATAGTTTGACAAACTTATTTCTTTCCCGAGACGTGATATGTATTTATTGACATGGTCATAAACTGTTGCTACACATAACTATTTTAGTTGTCGAATGCTTTGCCTTCTTCGATCAAATAAATTTTAAAGTGGTTCGAAAGGGACAAAACATTCGACAACTAAAATAGGTTTTAAACGGTATAAGGGAGTTATTTGCACCGATTTTTGTCGCAGTAACCACGCTTTCTGATAAATTACTATCTACTCATCTCAGCAGAACTTTTTGAATCTTCAAAAATTGTAAAGGACGTTTAGAGTATACATATAATATTTTTAAAGGGTTAAACGCGTTACTATACATTAAGGGTTTTGTACATCAATTGAGCTGGTATGCATGTTAAGACTGAAAAGTATGAGCTTGAAACCTGATTTCAAATTGCCAAAGGCATTCTTCAAAGGAAATCTCGAATAAGGTAGACTACACGTACTGTCACTATAATAGTATCTTCCTGCTTAATTGCCATTAATCAAATCAACGACGTCATCAACTGGTCTGTTCCTATACAGACCGGCATAAAAATAAAATGCTTGATTATATCGGATATAGTTTTTTGTCACGTGAAGTCCGACTCTGAGACTAATAATTTAATTTTACCGGAACAAAACAATGTTAAACGGTTATTTATTTATGCCACGGACATTACGTAGTGTGTGACGTCATATTAAGTTATATTCTAGAATCTAGACCATCAATGGTAATCTGTTTTGCCCTTTGTAAATAATGTTCCTTCACCTGCATAAATCCTATACTTTACACCACGACTGTAGAAGTAAATTCTTCCTATGGTTTTCTATAGATGCTCGTTAGAATTGATTTACACCCAGCGAATTCCCGAGTAGTTATCAAAAGTTCTCGAATGGAGGCCACGAACCGGAAAGCGCAGCGTGGGACGTCCACCAACTAGGTGGTCAGACGACCTGGTAAAGGTCGCGGGACGTCGCTGGATGCAGAATGCCTCCAACAGGTCACTGTGGAAATCATTGGGAGAGGCCTATGTTCAGCAGTGGACTTCCTTTGGCTGATGGATGGATGGATGGATATCACCTCTCTGATCCACCTTGTTGGTGACCTTCGACGCTTCATTTGCCTATATTAGAAATTGAACTTAGAGTTTTGATATAATTTTGCCCAACCCGGGATTGGAACCCGAGACCTCAGTTTGTAATCGTATCGTACAACTACGCCTTCGAGGCAGTCAGTGAAACAGCAGCAAATAATGACAAATGCAACATATTGAAGGTTAAGTGCAAATGTGTTATTTATGACCTTTAATTGAATATTATGTGTATGTAAACTTATCGCGAACATGTATTGTACATGTAATATTTTTACAGTATACATAAAATGATAATTATTTGCGGAGTGTGTGCAACAACAAGTGTTAGTACATTGTTTCTAGACACCTGATTATATAAAAACTAGCTCACCCGCCGCTTATGTTTGTTGCATAACAATCCTGTTCGTGTAATATAAAAATCATATGAATAATTAAGTAATAATAATTAAAAACAACAACAATAAATATGTAGCGTTAAACTAAGCATTTAAAACATAAATAAATAAATGATAAATACACCCAACAGTCACATAGTTCTGACCCACATTAAGATCAATTAAGTCTTGTGTCGTGACGAGAGACTTTTCGGTCTCACAAACACACAGACCCGAGACAAATACTTGTGTGGGCCTCACAAACATTTGTCTCGGTGCGGGGATCGAACCCGCGGCCTCTCGTTTCACAGCCGGCGTCTAACCAACTGCGCCACGGAGGCTGTCTAAAACGATACACTGTTGGCATTAAACATATTCAACCTCATTGAAAGTCGGAACTTCCCTTAAATTATAGCTCAGATTTATTTTCTAAACTACTGTTTTTTCGGTTAATGCATTACGAGTAGTCTAGAATAATTGTATACTGTGGATTATAAATCAAAATTCCTGGATTGGACTCCTATGTCAGTAAATCCATTGTGGAAACTTTTCTCTTCGAATACATCTAATATGTTGTCCTATACTATAGTCCTTTGCGTGTCACCTCTGCCTACCCCTCTCGAGATACGTGCGTGCGTGTTGTTTTTATATGCACAATGCAAAGGCCATAAGTCGGACAGTGTACTTCAATGCATCTCGGATGATTAATATGCGTTATTTTTAACAGCAACTCTTTATTATGCAAAACGTATAATGTTTACTATGGCTGATTGTACGTCGCTTATCTGCTAGTAAACATACGATGCAAGGTGATTTATAATGTATTGCCTGCATAACTCACGTAACTAGGCCTTATAGTATAACGGCCTTATTCATAAACATTTTTAAAACCTATTTTAATTATCGAATGTTTTGTCCCGTTCTAACGACTTGTGAATTCAGTTTGAGCGAAGAAGACAAAACATTCGACAGCAAAAATAGGTTTTAAAACTGTCTATGAATAAGGCTGTAAATAATTACATTATAGATATAGAGGATGCCTTGTTTTTCTATATCCCCACCTTCAACACCACTATCACTTGCCCTATGTCCCTTTTTTCTTCAAAATATTGTCAAACGCATCTAGAAGTCCTTTATTGTAGATAGTGGTGATATCTTTTAATATAGTTGCTGGTTTTCAGTATTGAAAGTAATGTGTTTGACAAGTGACAACTTTCGTGGTGCATTTAGTAAAACACCAGCTGAAGGCACTTCCCACCCCTAGAAAAAATTGTGAGGTCTTTAAGGTTTGGGTGATAAAATCGAAATACTAACACAACCACAAGTCTTTAATACTCGCGACAGAAGACTTGTAATTTGTGTCACACAAGACTATATTTTCTCGTACTGTTGAGTAGAGGCATTATTTAATTTTCCTCAGTATGTTCAGACCACTAAAACACAAATGAGTAAAGTGAGTAAAAATGACTAAAACAAAGCAATTACATGAAGTATTATTATAGTTAAATCCACTTAAAACATGAAAGAATGGATATTTATTGGTGAGTCAGTTTTCCTTAAATGTCTCATGATTTTTACCGTTTTCCTGTATTCATTGATTGGGACAATATAAGTCCTTACTCATCCCACTTCTGGGTACATTAATCCCCTACACATCCGTAATGCTTAGAGGAGAGTAATACAACTACTTATTATATTGATACTTGTCCGTCGGGTTCGATAGTACACAAAAAATTATCTTTTAGCATTGAATCTCACAATGGCTCGCAATGCAGGCTGCCTCCAACACGTCACTGTGGAAATCATTAGGAGAGGCCTATGTTCAGCAGTGGACTACCTTTGGCTGATGGATTGGATTGGATTTGAATCTCGGCAAGTTACATAGGGACAATAACCTGTTTTTAACTCGCTACAAAAATAATCAGGACGAAAAATAATAGGAGTTGGTGACAAAATATAATTGTAATCTTCCTCCAAAAAAAAGTAGGATTAATTTTGATTAATATCAGCCCACGGGTTTGTTCCAACGGTTCTGAAATGGCTTAGATACTAGTGTTGCCAACACTGCAACGACTTGGATCGTTATCTTGCTCTTTCCGACTCGGATGGGCTGTTGTATCATTATTTTAGATATAATTTATATGCATAGATGATAAAAACCACAAGCTGGCTGCAGTGAATGATTCCGAAGTTAATTAATAAAAAATATCTGTCCATTTTTAAGCTACCACGTGATAGCAATGCACTTCGTGGTATGTGTAACTCCGTCCACATTCGATTGGCAACAGACAATTATTATCTCCTACCATTCGACATCATTATGCCGGCCCACTTTTTTACAACACAAGGCTTATCTATGTATGTAACTAAAGTTGTTTATATCTATAACCTGTCCATAATAGGAAAGTAGCATATTAACTGATTTGTATGCGCTAACAAGGTATTGTGGTCAGAATCATTAGACTAGTCTAATCACTTTATCTATTCTGTAACAATGGCCAATTATCATAATGACTCGGTCTAATACATCGTGCGTTAGGAATGACGATTCTGATTCTTGGAATCGATCTCGATGTATTTACTTTGTAAGCTGTCTCTACATTTTTTTACAATGTGAGACATAAATTGGAGAAACTTACTGAAATAAAAAAGAATATCAGATATTTATATAAAATATATAATATATGGATTAAGAGAATATCACTGATATTCTCCGACAGCCTTTGACAGCCTCCGTGGCGTAGTTGGTTGGACGCCGGCTATGAAACGGGAGGCCGCTGGTTCGATCCCCGCATCGAAACAATTGTTTGTGTGACCCACAAGTATTTGTATCGAGTCTGCGTGTTTGTGAGACCGAAAAGTCTCTCGTAGCTCCTGATACCCACGATACAAGACTCGATCTTAGTGTGGGGTCAGGACTATGTATGTAATGGTTGGGTGTATTTATTTATTTACTGATTGTCAAATAATATTAGTATCTTTTGCAAGTGTGTGTTAGATAATCTTATCCCGCAATTCATACATTATTTGCACATACTGCACTTTTCTTGTAGCAATGAATGCCGTGGTTGCAAACAACAGATAATATTGAAATTGTCACTATCTCATTCCACTTGCTCAAGTGACTGTCCTAGTGTAGACAAGACGTCGAGGAGTAGCTAATTGCCCCCACTTGGCTTGATGAAGGAACGCATTAATTTTTTTATGCCCACGATGATTTACGCAGTTGACATTGACTCATTCAGTATTACAATGTTCGTGTATTGTTCATGAGACTTTGTTGGGTCTTGGAATGATGGTACAGTATTGTCATTTGGTCCAATATTTGTAACAATCAATAATTACTCCGCAGATTGCTTGGCATTAGTTTTATAGCTGCTACTAATACGGTCGTTAGTTGTAGTGTAATTTTAACTGTCGCAGATAAATAGGGGCTTCTGGGTTGCAAGTAGTACTTGTCACGTCTTGGTTTTTTATTTGGATTGCATAGAATGCAGTTATGCAAAGTACTATTTTCATCGTATTTAATTGTATGTATAAGAGGTTAGTAGACACGACATAATAAGTAATAAGATGACGCACAATCTTCATTTGATAGCGTAGATAATAATTACAAGAAAAGTTCAAAATGTAGAAAAATCATATTAAAGAAAAAATCCAGTGTTATTTTAATTATATAAACAAAAAGGATAAATGATAGGAATTATCATACGCAGTGATCTTTACTAAGACAGAAAAAAATGAACAAAAATTGTTGTAAACAAAATTGGAATTAAGTTATTTAAATTAAAACAAATTCAAAAAACGCGCAAAAAATACAAGTATTTGTATATTGTAATCGTTTTAAATCTTCGTTGCTACGTTTAAACTTGATTTCGAATTCAAAGAACGGCCATATTGGCAATAAATATTGAAGAATAATGTTATAGGTGCCTATGTTAAATCACCTGTTCCGATCGCTATTAGTTGAAGATTATATTTTAATTGATTTAAAACCCAGTCACGATGTTTGGTTAAGCGATATACAAATTTCTGTAAAATTTCAATGTCTCCTAAATAATTTACCATCATTTACCTAGTGTAAGCATCACACTATTAAATTTTACGTATGTTATAACGTTTATTATTCTATATATTTATTTACACGCTTTATGTAATTAACCGCATTACAAGAGTCCAAGTAAAAAATATAAAGTTACTACAACGCAACACAGAAAAAGTAAATGCGTGCACAAGGTTTTCTTACGGCAGAAATAACACTATGATACATAATGCAAACATTGTCTACATACGTGAACCAACTCGACAACACTTTTCACTGCATGTTGACTTGCGCAAGGCGAGCCTATAAATAGATCTTGATTTATTTGATATTGTCTTGTTACACTTTTAGGAAGGCATTATTTTCCAATATTGCTAATTATTTCCCTGTTTTCAACAGCGTAACTGAAGTATATCGTCTCTTAGAACTGACTTGAATAGCTTACTCCCCGTATGTCGAAATTCTAGAATTCTTAAAATCGCTTCTTTTTTATTGAGAGCTGATAACGCATCTAATATTTTCTAAGTTAAAATAAAGCAATGGCCAGGTTTAAAATTTTCTAGGTGGCTAACGATCTCATTGATCAAACTCCACCAGGTTTTCAGGATTCGCTTCCTCGGTTACTACGCCGATGTAATAAGCACGATACAAAATATAATTCCGATGTTTAGTTCATGGAGAATTCTGTCTGTTTTAGGGATTCATACACATGTGTAGTGTCATGGCTGATAGAATCAGGATTCTTTTTTACTGTAAGGTATAAGAAACACAGGCAGAACCTTGGTGATATTGAGATTAAATGAAAATTGACGCACCTACCTCTCTTCATCTCTGCATCACCCTAGGGTCGACTGGTAGAGAATGCCGCAGGTATTCAGTCCACCTAAACACGACTTGTATAAAGTGTTAAAAATAAAATAAAATAGAATTGCAAATAAGCAAAAATAGCATGTAAACTACGGCTTCTGAGTTATACAATATGCAAAGCCAGTTGCGCGAAGACTTCTAACTTATACTGCAACTAGGATTATTGACATTAACCGCATGTCATTCTGGGAACGTTTGTCACATCATCTTGCAGTTATTACCCCACTGTGTGCGTGAATTCTCTCTCTGCCGCATGATCGAGGATCATTTAAAGCCTCCCAAGCCACGATCCAATATTTCTATCATCTTGAACTTAGGGTGTAGCAAAGAATGCAAAGTAATGACAAGAAACAATCGCCTTACATTAGATTTATGGCGTTGCACATAACATCAGGTATTTTTTAGTTACTGTATTTTTTCATTAACTCGAAAAAACGTTTTGCTTCAGGGGCGATTAACATAGATCAAGCAGACCTTGTAAGTACACATTGAAATAAAACGAATTCTTACGGATTTTATCTCGAATTTGATTTAATTTTTACATTTTTAATTTCCCGACGTTTCGATCACTTTACAGTTTTCGTGGTCAGGGGGCGGACGGAATTAACATCAAATTCGCGATAAAATCCGTAAGAATTCGTTTCATTTCAATTGAGTAGAGGTGGGTTAATAGTTTATATCAACTCAACTGTAGGACTTGAATATTATAGATATAGCAATGTATTATTTTTGCAAGGCACAAAGTGACTCCAAGTTTATCTCCAAAGTTGCCGCTGAAATATCAATAAATTTTATTCATACTTGCTTTCAAGTTATGTGTTTAGTAAATGGCATAAGAAAAAAACAACTACAATGTGAAGATAGAATAATGTGCTAATTTTAACATACACAAATTCCGATATTCAAAGCAACTACTTTAGAATTTTCTCGATTATGTACCCAATTTATATTTAAAATATCCATGATAGTTGATGTTATGTTGTTTGTGTGTTATTTTTTCATACCCTACAATGCACGTCCTCGTAAGGGTAGTGTAGACCAGAGAACCAGTTCTTTTTTTTATTATGGCACGGCACAGTGCTGCATTGCACCTGATGGTAAGTGCTAATGCCGTCCAGACAGAGTATCGGATGGCATCAGACGGCATTTTATGAAAACTCCTACTTCCAGCCACTGATGTTTTGATTCCTTTTGAAGCGCATTTTATGATATTGATCGGATTGCCTTCCATAGGGTTAAACATTTTTGAGCACATGCCTTCACGTCACTTAGTGCCTTCAGCACCGTGTCTATAGGATACCCGTGTGTATAGGATATCTTAGATGATCTTAGACTATAGAAGTAATTGGATGAATAATTTGAATACCTCAGTGGCCAGATGTACTACTGTATGATTGCAAAGCTGAGGTCTCGGGTTCGGATCGCGGGTCGGGCAGTGATATTGGATTTTTCTATTCATTAGTCAAGAACTTGTAACCCGATACGGCGATAGGCCCGGCCTGTATAACATCGTGGGACGGATAATACAATCCCCTTTTGGGAAAAAGGCTTAACTTTATGTATGATTAATTTGATGCGTCACCCATCAAGAGAAGGAATAATTCTTCGCCCAATTTCTAAGATATGGCCACTTCTGTTTTTCTACATACATACATAAACACACGCCTTTTTTCCCAGAAGGGGTAGGCAGAGGTGCTACCAGAACACCCACGTTTCGCCTTGTATATTCCGTCCCACGATGTGATAGGGGGCGAGCCTATCGCCATATCGGGCACAAAATCCTGACTCCGGGCTGATAATGAATAGAAAAATCCAATATCACTTTGCCCGACCCGGGATTCGAACCCGAGACCTCAAGCTTTGCAGTCATACCGTAGTACCACTACGCCACCGAGGCAGTCTGTTTTTCTGTGTTCTGTTTTTCTCGTTTACTTTAATATGGAAACCAATTAAAATATCAATGAATATATGGCCAGACTATTTTTAGACACTACTACTAATTAAGGAATACTAATTTAAATGCCGTTTTACGAGAATGTTCGGTATCCTTAGGCAGGATGTGGTTGCTTAAAGACTAGTTTATTTATAGCAACTAAGTTAGTTAAACTCAGTTGAATATATGTATCAGAAATATAAATACCTATATGTATTTAGTAAGAGTGTGAAATATATCAGCAGACGTCCTGCGTATATCGACATTATCAATAATTAGAAAATTTATAACAGATTTTTTTTTTATTGGATATACTAATTCAGGGAAATGACATATAGGTTAAATATTACGTGTAATAACAAGTAGCAACCCTATCATAAAGTTTCCTTTAAACTGAATCATAAATACATCGATTTATAGAGCTGCCGTCATTTGTTGTTTTACGACGTGTTAATTGAGAACACCGAAGTGCGAATGAACTGTTTGGGCTATTCCAATTCAATTTCTCAGTAGTATAGAGACTCAGTATATTGACTACTGAACTGTTATGTAAGACTACTGACAGTAGTTTGTAGTACTGATGGCAGATTTATTGCTTTAAGATCGTACGTTGATGATTCAGTACATTATCACTCATTCATATTCAATGCTTCTTTATTTATTGTATAGTTTATTTTGCTTTCCACGTGTCTTATGGCATGATTAATATTGGTACTACATACGTGGTTTAATATTATTATTTTTTATTTCCAAATTAGGCAGAATACGTCTTATCCTTTGCTTTTGGAAGTATAATATTGTCGTTCCACAGTTTAGTCGAAATCACATCGAACTTCAATTAGTGCTGGACACTAAGGAATTTGAATTTAGAACGTATTAAAAATAGAAAAAAAACAGATATTTTTGGCGGGAAATATGTTTATTAATATTTTTTGTGCGAGACAAAAATATTAATTTTGCAAAAAATAATTAATGGTTTTGTTTCGAATTCGATTGTTCTAAATAGCATATATGTATGATCCGCTGCCATTTGTCACATTCCTGCCTGGTCTCCTCCAATTTATCGGACCGTGGTTGACGTCAGCTTATCATTGACTCTCACATCTTCCCTAACAAGCTGGCACATTCTGGCAGTGTATTTGTTAATTATATGGACTGTATATTGACTATTAAAAACTATTTCCTTTTTGTCCACAGGACACTGTTCTAGTCTTCTATGCGGCCGCACCAACAAGAAGGAGCTGGGCCTCAACTCGGCGGCGGGGACGGCACTGGCGCTGGCGCTGGTGCGGCCCCCCACTGCCCCCAAGGCACCGTGCCAGCTCAGCCTGACCGCGCCGAACGCCACGGCTTTCGCTGTCCGGCTCATTGATGTTAAGGTGAGCGTTTTGATGATTAATATTGTGGAATAGTCTAGTACACGTGTGAGTCCACGTCATATTATTTTGTCAGAGGCAATATGTGAACTAGATTCTATGAATTTGAAATTAATAAATAAGAAATAAATATAAGTATTTTAATGTATTAAAATCAATCACAATTAATTAAGTATTGATGTTTGAAGATTTTTGCGAACATAGTCGAATTGATGTTAATTGATTTTGGTTATATATTCAATATATGCTTAATGTAAGATTATAATATGCATATTGCATAGGTAGTGGGAATCCTTAAAAAAAATCATATCTATAGAATTGCTTGGTTACAAAATAGAGCCTATCAATTTTCCTTTACTTTTGCGACACGTTAATTTTATGTCACATATTTAGCAAATTTACAGTAGCAAGCTTCGTGATGTTTTTATTAGTTCAATAAAATTCAGCATCATTTATTGTGGGAGATGGATTTCCCCCATATTTTTATATCGTACTTTCGATAAACATGTAACCGTCTTATCTGACGAAAAGTGATCAATATCGGTTTTACTCTACGTCGGTTTTTTCTTAGTGAAATTTCATTTAAAATGTACGCTTAAATAATACCTATTGTACTATTAATACAGCTTGGGTTTTTGTTCATCGCCAAAAACAAATCAAAAATGCCTGGCCTGGACAATCTATACCCAAGCAAATTTAGAAATGTCTTTTTAACACAACCTATCATCCAGAGGGGTTTTGATTGATAAAGTTAGAAAGTCTATGGATGTTGACCGTTTCTTTTATTGTAGAACGTCTATATTTCTCATGTTCTTGAGTGTACTTTCAGTTGCTAAGGCTTATGATGACGGATGTATGGTCAAAACCGTTTGTTTTGTTTGACCTAGTTTCTCCTAGACTTTGTGGTATAATTATGTCTAGGTATTAAGCCATTATGTGTGTATTGATAGTCAATCACCACGCACTTTAACGGTGAAGGAAAACATCGTGAGGAAACCTGCATACCGCAGCGATTTTAAAAAAAATCTACGGTGTGTAAGTCCGCCAACCCGCACTAGGCCAGCGTGGTGGACTATATGGCCTAACCACTCTCAATCGTACTCTCGATTGTAGAGGAGGCCCGTGCCCTGCAGTGGGTCGTATTTGGGCTGATACAATACAATACAATACAAATTAAGCCATTCATACTTCATAGCCACTGTTGCGTTTCTTAGTAAAGTTTGCACTCAGAATAAAATATTGTTTTGTACATTGTAAGAGGTAATAAAAAAACCATGACACACATTCGAAAACATGGCAATTCTGCAGTTAATGATACATGAATAGTGCGTGACTGTTTCAAAGTAAATAAACTGCCACATAATGATTTTTACAATTGTTTTACTTCCCACGAGAAAAACGGTTTGCAATCTGTGGAACAATGACCGAGTTGTAAACAGAATCGCGGAGCATATTATTTAATATCGGCTAGAGTTATCAGGTTTATTGGGTTTCCATCATCATGTATATTGTTCAATTTGTGAATTGAATGTTGTACATTTTAATTTCGATATTTTGTATATTTGTTTTGTAATAAGTAGTTTTATAACCTCTTTAATAAATGAGTCATTTGTGTTTGTAAAAAATATTCTACTCGTACAACCAGCTAGTTTACGCTTTGAAATTCGATTTCATTTAGTTCCATTCAATTCTACGCAATTCAAGTAAAATATATGAGAATATTTTCTCACAAACTTAACAATCGTGTGATGCAGCGTTCTATAGTACCAAAATGACAAATTCATGATTTTACTCATAAACTTCTAATCAAATCGAATCTCAAAAGTAGGACAGCTGCTATAAAAAATATTATCCGTAAAAATTGCTAGCACACACATTACGTGAATGAATTCCGACTAAAATCGAAGGAGAAAACAGCCAGACGGGCTAATCACCTAAATGGATAATTAGTCTAATTATAGTTACATAATGCAAACCCTAATTGTATTACGAAGCCGCTACAAACAATTACTTTATTAGTGAATACTTATTGTACTGCATCAGCCACTGCTGATCATGGGGCTCCTTTATAATCGGTAGTTCGGTTGAGAAGGCTTAGGTCATAGTCCGCTACGCTAGTCTAGGGCAGCCGGGGTTTGACATTTTGTTAAAATATCTTTTAAATATAGGCTTTCTTACAATGTTGCCCTTCACCGTTAAAGTGCGTGTTATATTTTTATGTACAATAAGTCCGGCGAACGAATAAACAGGTCACCTGATGGTAAGTGATCACTGCCGTCCATAAACGTCTCCAACGCTTGGATCGTAGAAATGTTGCCAGCTCATGAAATAGGGAGGGAAGAGGGAATGACGAAGGATGGGAAGTGAAAAGAAGGAGTTTTGGGCATCAATTGACTATCAACACAAATGAGTGCGAAGTCATAGCTGTGCCTGGGATTCGAACCCACGACCCCGTCTCGGCAACTCTGGATAGTGACCAACAAGCCACTGCGCTCATAATGAATCGGCAGTACACAATTTTTCCACGAGACCGCGAATAAATTTGCGGCCGTTGCAAGGTCGTTGGTCGCCGCACTTCCGCTGTCTACGATCTGGTTTTTTCTTAACTTAAGCAACTTACGTAAAGGCCGTATTACAGTTTCGGTAGATCATTCTTGAATTTATTTGGTTCACTAAAAAGGAAAGTTGAACAAAATAAATGGAATACACTTCTTAGTCACACGCAATACTGACCCTAATGTTAAAATACAATGCTGGTATTGTATCAAAAACTATGATAATTACAGCCCCACTACATTGAGAGCCAAAACAAATATGTACTTACAATGTAAATTTTACAAACATAAACTCACGCCTTTTTCACCATAAGGGGTAGGCAGAGGTGCAACTAGGGCTCCCAGGATTCCTTGTACTTTCCATCGATGTGATAGGGGGCGAGCCTATCGCCACTTATTCCTCAATAATACATTTGTTTCATACATGCCTGTGTTTAAAATAATTTTCACAGCATAAAGTAATAAAAACTTGTAATATTATAATATTAAAATGCAATATGGTTTCAGCATGCAATAAAATTCACGTGACGAATTATTATTTATCTTAACGCTTATGTGAAAGTATAAATGTTGTAAAGTTACATATTTGATTTGTTGCGGATGATAATTTTAATTCTGTATTTTTTACATTTCTTTTATTTACTTATTAGTAACAATAGATTTAAGCTGCAAGGCTAGGATTCGACGCTTAGAGCAGAGCGTTTCAAATAAGTTTTTAATTTAATCATCATCCTGATTTGTTTTTAATATGGTTTAGAAAGTACCTCGTTGATTCCGTTTGACGTGAACGAAATACTCGTAGTTAGAACTTAGTACATGAAAGCGACTGGATGCATTAAAAGCAGCAGACCAGGCTCTGTGGCGTACCTTGGGAGAGACCTATGCCCAGCAGTGAACTGCAACGGGCTGATGTTGACTTAGTACATGTATCTACTAAGTCAACATCGACTGCCTCGGTGGCGCAGTTGTACTACGGTATGATTGCAAAGGTTCGAATCCCGGGTCCGGCAAAGTGATATTGGATTTTTCTATTCATTATCAGCCCGGAGTCAGGAATTTGTGCCCGATATGGCGATAGGCTCGCCCTATATCACATCGTTGGACGGAACATACAAGGCGAAATGTGGGTGTCCTGGTAGCACCTCTGCCTACCCCTTCTGGGAAAAGGCGTGAGTTTATGTATGTATGTATGTATGGACATGTATCTAATATTAGGGTCAGCATTATGTGTGGTTGTTGGATGTACTTATTATTTTTATGTGTAGTACAATTTGTAGTATTCAAACGCTTTTCCGTGGTTATGACTTGACCGTATTAATGAAACATACGGGTACCAGCGTTGTATCAATAATTGAGAAATTCGCGGTTTTCCTTACATTTGTCGTGTGAAAAACTTTACAGCGGTAAAGACATTTTAATATCCTTACTTTAATTATCACAATTGGAAAACTTTGTTTCGATTATGAAAAAAATGGGAGTTAGTATGTGGAATGGTGAATTTTAAAAGGCAAATCGAAGATTGCAAGGTCCTATAGTCTGCCCAGTGATGACCTCTTGAGGACATCCTTATCAACGGGCAGGGGATATTGTGGCAGATCTCTGTCCCTCTCCTATCCGCCAGATTGCATCTCTAATCTCACAGGGCGGAATATTAAATTGCTTTCGATTGTCCTGAGATATCCTGAGATCCGGGTTAGAACAAATTTAGAGTTTCAAATCAATGCAGAGCACCGAACATTTCAATATTAGATACGCAACACACTTTAACATTTTTGTGATATCAAGTACTCTTAGGTAAGGTTAAAGTATTATTCATTTATTTGGGCTATTAATCTTCTGCAGCTCAACGTACAGAATTTCGCAATATACGCTAAAGTTCTTGACATTTGTCCATGTTTACCGATGGCGATGTTCGTTTGTTGTCTTAAACGTCACTTATGTAAATATCACAAAGTAAGTTTTTTAAGTTTGTAAAAGATAGATTTAGTAGCGAAGTATTTATTTATTGTAGTATTTCTCTCACATGAAGCAGGTGATTTATAGTAATTATTATACAAATTTGAAGTAATAATGATAATAAGGGCTTTAATTATATATCTGTATACTTGAAAAAGTGTAACTAGAGAATATCATATTTACAAATGGTAGAGCCACAGTGTTGCAAATTACAGATAGCTGTAGAAATAAGCTAGCTTGATCTGCCTCGGACAAAACCTATTTAAAGCGACGGCTACTCTGTCTATTATCTTCCATTTTCCCTCCCATTTTAAGAAGTCGGGTACGCGACCAGGATCCAGCTCTTTAAAACAATCATCTTAGTAATCAAATATTTATTAATTGGTATGTCTAGCGGTAACCTGCAGTATTTTGCCTGGCACGTATGCATATGATAATCGTATTGCAAACACTGGCGCCAATCAGATCTTGTTTGACTTCTGCTTTGACATATCACATGACGTGTGCAACGCCACATGATAATTTATTTTTGCAATTTTATTGGCATAGAACCTAAGAACTGGTTGGTTCAGCTGATTCGTGACTTGTTGTAAGCTCGCCACCGTGTAGCTCTAATGTGTAAGCAAATACACAATTACAACCAAACCATTTACCAAATTTTGCTTAACTCAGTATCCTAGGGCCTAGATGACCACGTCAGGTAATATACAGCTTTGTTGCCTCCGGAGGGGTTGACCACAATAGACTATTAAACAAGATAGAGCCAGTTGATGAAATGTATTTCCTCCCCTCACGCAGTGCTACATTAGCAACCCATTAAAGGGACTCTGTTTGATTCCACCGAAGTTCCCAAAGTCCTTTATTTGTATTGTCGGTGATTACCATCGAGTTTTAATCCTTTATTTAGCCATCCTTATCGGGAATAAACTGTCTAGCATCTGCAAAGAAAATTGGAGAAGCTTGTACATACATACATGAACTCACGCCTGTTTTCCAGAAGAGGTAGGCACAGGTCTAACCAGGACACCCACGTTGCGCCTTATATTTTCCTTGCCACGATGAGATAGGGCGCGAGCCTATCGCTATATTGGGCACAAATTCCTGACTCCGGGCTGATAGTGAATTGAAAAATCCAATAACACTTTGCCCGACCCGCGATTCGAACCCGAGACCTCAGCTTTCACTCATACCGTAATACAACTGCACCACCGAGGCAGTAGCTTGTAAACATAGATTTTCAATATATGGCTCTAAAGTCTAAACAGTGCAAGGCTTTATATCTGAAACGATGGATACATAAAGTCACATGGTTTTTGCAATCACGTACACAAGTCACGCTGAATTTTCTCTCTGACGCCAGCCGGTGTTATCGACGTTCCGAATCGATACGAGCTAATCGATTTCAACGTTCTCATTACACGTGCGATGACTCATGCTGATCGTAAAACAATTGCATTTCAAATACGATGTACGCTATCGATTGTTCCGGGACATCGGGGCTCTCCCGGGTATTGATTTTCCGGGGTGTATTTGTTCTTAAACTCGGTATTCTGACGTCACTACCACATGATAGATCGAATTCCGTATTCACTTATCTGTCAATACATGTGTAATGCAACGGGAAGTATAATTTCTGAAAAATCATTGGTGTTGAACACAGGATTAATTTTAATTTGGAATAATTTTACATCAACGAAGAAAAGCACATTATAGGAATTACAGTAATTTTTATTGTGAAGTCATGTAGACCTCTCCATTGACGTTCGATAAAATTAAACTAAGCTATGGATAGTATGCAATATTACTATTAAATTACCATTTTAAATTATTCAAACATAGTTTTTGTATCTGAAAATGGTTTCCTGCGCCGGCTGCCTCGCGTCCGTTCCGTAAACAAAGAGATCAAGAGGAACAAATGCCTAAATGGAAACGCTTTTAAAACTTCCTATATTTGTGTGATTCGATACGAGCTTCAAAGAGTATTTGTGTTTCAATCTTTAAGATAAGAGGATTCAGATTTTCAAAAGCTATCTTTGTTTGTTTAGCTACATCATTAAGAAGGTGCGTTACAATCAAATGTGTAGTTATAATCAAATTAGTGCAGGCTTTGTAGTTTAATGTATAATCATTTTACTGTAAGATGATGTAATGTTTAGTAAATAATCCTCTACCTATTCGATATTGCCAAGAATCAGTATATAAATTCCCAGTCACTGTGTCTCCTGTGGGACGTCCACCCACTAGGTGGTCAGACGACCTGGTAAAGGTCGCGGGACGTCGCTGGATGCAGGCTGCCTCCAACATGTCTCTGTGGATATCATTGGGAGAGGCCTATATACAGCAGTCGACTTCCTTTGGCTGATGGATTGGATTGGATTGATTTCCTCATCTTACATTAAGAAAATAGCTTTATATTTTCAGTACTCCAATAAAAAGCACCAGTTGTGGTTATCATAAAATGTTTACACTCAAAAAGTCGAACCAGCAGACGCCATAAGTCCTTATAACAATTTTACAAACCAGAAATGATTTTAATTATAATTAAGCAGTAACCTTTGTTTGAAACCTGTACACAGTATTAGCATTATTACAAGGCTCCATTGGTGCTGCTTTATTAATTACTGTTTTGTTATTTTTTATACAGTTCTTGTTGCATTCTGAACCCATTGTTGGTTGCGTAACGTTCGTTTTTATGTCATCAGTGCTCTTGTGAGAATCTAGTCGTGTTGTGTGACGAATTGATTTCTTAAGGCAGTCGCATCGCACATTTACATAATATAGGAACGTAAACTAGGAAAGTGCATTAAAATCACATGAGCAGAGACAAACGAGCCGTAGACAACGTGAAAATAGCACCTGTGGTGACATGATGTGCAAGTTTCCTTTTTTATACGCTTTGTGTTACAAGACTCTTTTATATTATTCTTTATTACAACATACGATAATTTATGACAACATATGACATATACATAATATATTTAGTAATATAACACATGGATTATGAATTAAGAGGCCTTGGTCAATCTGTCAATGGTTTAGAATTTAGATAATTCGGTTTTCGATGATTGAAATACGAAGATAAATTGACCCTTTAAAGGTTATATTTTATTAAACAAAGTTTTAAGTTTATAGGTAATTCAGTTTATGTATCACAAACATGGCTTTATAAGTAAGTGGATGAGGAGAAAATTGAGCGTCTCACGATGTAACAGGTGGCGAACCTATATAGCCTTACCGGGTACTTTAACCCCATACAATTCATACAAAAATCACACATAATATTCAAAACATCCCCCGCTATTACTTAAACATTAATGTATAGGACACGTGGACACTATTTTAAAATAGAAGAAAGAAATGAGGTTAATTATTGCATAAGGTACAGTCACGAGCATAAATATATTACTATGGGCAGATTAGCAAAAATATCTATCCGAAGAACGAGTTCAATAATATCTGTCTGCACGTACACAGCAAAAAGATCTGATATTATCAGGCAGCATAATGCAGTGCCATCAAAATTATGTGATGAAAATGTACATCAAATAATTGTGATAACCTTTCGAAGCATAAATATGTGACATCAACTAGGTGGCAAAATGTTCCGATACCTTGTGGAGAGCAAATATATGTATCGCTTTCTATTTCTGTAATTTGCATGGATTCCTCACAAAAAGCATAAATATGTGACATCATCTAAGTGGCAATAATATCTGACATCCTTACAATTTATAAACAATAATATGTTTGATATTATATATAGCGTCGGTAAAAAGGGCCAAAATGTTTTATTGAATAATATTAGAATTATGTATTTTGCCGGGAAAGAACATGAACAAAAAACACGTTATAAATATTTTTTACATTTTGATTTGCCTAATCAACTTTTTTAATTTATTATTTTAATTCATTATGCATATTTGTAATAAGTGGAAGGGAAGAGACGCGTTGGAGAATAAAAATTGTGACTGCAAAACATCCGGGAGTGGACCAGCATCAGCACCGTTGAATAACTGTTCCATCTGGCTGATGAATAAGAAAAATACAAGAAGCTGACGGCCCACCTTAAACACTGAAAAGGCATTCAAAGAAGAAGAATGTATATTGGATCTTATTGAATGTATCTTCGATCAAATATATACTTTCATCGAAGGCAGCCGTAGACAAAAAAGATCTACCCACTTGAATAAAAAATTCAATTTCGTCGTGATATAGGATATACTCGTATCAAGACATAAATATAGTAAAAAAGGACAGCCCATATTAAAACAATGTAAAATATTTTTTTTTAAATTATTTCGTATTAATTTCAAATTAAATTGATGATAAAATTATGTCAGATCTTATAGCCACCTACGCTCCAGGCTGGACGATCCCAGTGCTCGTGAGTGGACCATTGCGGCAGTAAGTCCTGTCCTTGACCAGTGGCTGAACAGGCGCCACGCCGCGATGGCGTACTGCCTGACGCAGGTCCTATCGGGGCATGGGTGCTTCGGTATATACCGGATACCGGATACCGGTATATTACGACGGGAAGAGGGTACCGCGGCGGAAACCCCCGAACCCCAGGGTAAAGGTGCCGGGTCAGCCGTTTATCACCTGGCGCCTTCTTCTTTGCAGGTCGCGAGCGGGATCGTTCCGCTCTCGATCCCGATCCGCGCTTTTCTGAGAAATCACGGACTCGCAAAAGAAGAGCGTTGCCTACCACGACCTCCGACTCTCGACCATGGAGGCAATCACAGAAATCAGGCTAGGCACTCCGAAAGAGTGTGCTGGGCTGTGTACTCCGGATAGTTGTTACAATGGTGACACATGGCGGTTGCTCCCTTCTAGCCACCCGCCATAGGTATATACCGAAGCACCCATGCCCCGATAGGACCTGCGTCAGGCGGTACGCCATCGCGGCGTGGCGCCTGTTCAGCCACTGGTCAAAGACAGGACTTACTGCCGCAATGGTCCACTCACCAGCACTGGGATCGTCCAGCCTGGAGCGTAGGTGGCTATAAAATCTGACATAATTTTATCATCAATTTAATTTGAAATTAATACGAAATAATTTAAAAAAATATATTTTACATTGTTTTAATATGGGCTGTCCTTTTTTACTATATTTATGTCTAGATACGAGTATATCCTATATCACGACGAAATTGAATTTTTTATTCAAGTGGGTAGATCTTTTTTGTCTACGGCTGCCTTCGATGAAAGTATATATTTGATCAAAGATACATTCAATAAGATCCAATATACATTCTTCTTCTTTGAATGCCTTTTCAGTGTTTAAGGTTGGCCGTCAGCTTCTTGTATTTTTCTTATTCATCAGCCAGATGGAACAGTTATTCAACGGTGCTGATGCTGGTCCACTCCCGGATGTTTTGCAGTCGCAATTTTTATTCTCCAACGCGTCTCTTCCCTTCCACTTATTACAAATATGCATAATGAATTAAAATAATAAATTAAAAAAGTTGATTAGGCAAATCAAAATGTAAAAAATATTTATAACGTGTTTTTTGTTCATGTTCTTTCCCGGCAAAATACTTAATTCTAATATTATTCAATAAAACATTTTGGCCCTTTTTACCGACGCTATATATAATATCAAACATATTATTGTTTATAAATTGTAAGGATGTCAGATATTATTGCCACTTAGATGATGTCACATATTTATGCTTTTTGTGAGGAATCCATGCAAATTACAGAAATAGAAAGCGATACATATATTTGCTCTCCACAAGGTATCGGAACATTTTGCCACCTAGTTGATGTCACATATTTATGCTTCGAAAGGTTATCACAATTATTTGATGTACATTTTCATCACATAATTTTGATGGCACTGCATTATGCTGCCTGATAATATCAGATCTTTTTGCTGTGTACGTGCAGACAGATATTATTGAACTCGTTCTTCGGACAGATATTTTTGCTAATCTGCCCATAGTAATATATTTATGCTCGTGACTGTACGTCTATCATTGACGAAATCAACAACGTGACTGAAAGCCAAACCCAACAATTAATTACACATGTGGTACAAAAGTTCCTGATTAATTACTAAGTGATATATTATCAATTTAATGACGTCAGTTGTTATGATGCAAGAGTATTGACGCTTTTCTTTATGATAACGTTGATGGAAGCGGATTTTTTGTGATTCATAGTTTGTAAATGTTGCAAGCATCCTTGAGGGTGCCATAGTGACTTGTAATCTTTTAATATGTTTCCTTCATAATGAATTCGGTGCAATACGTTTAATGTTCATTTACAGATACAAACGAAGGAAGAAAAACAAATTTATTTATATAAGTAAATACTAATATAAATATTTGCCTAATTATGATTTCCCTTCCAGCCTTATTCTTTACTTAACTTCCCCATATTGCTGGAGAAAAGTCTTACGATAAACTCAATCATTGAACCTGTATATTTTTTGTAAATAGGTAAGTGAAGGAAGCTCAAGGTCGTTGTCTGCCACACAGCCTACGGTCGTTCACCGGGCTCCCCCGTGCCCATGTGGTCACTCACCTGACAGCTGGGCCATTGTCTTGGCGCAGGTTTTGTATGGGGTGCAAGGTTTGACTTCTATATCCATAATACATATCTTAAAACGGAAAGGACTAAATTATCTTAGCATGCGATACGTATTTTACGAGTATTTGTCCCGGGTCTAGGTTTTTGTGAGACCGAAAAGTCTCTCGTCTGATACCCACGACACAAGCCTTAATTGATCTTAATGTGGGATCAGGACTATGTATGTGACTGTTGGGTGTATTTATTTATTTATTATTTTATTGGATAGCTCTAGTGTAGCACCTAACTATGGACCATCGATAATGCTTAAGGCCATTTGCATCTATGGAACATTGATGTAGTTATGTCGGTAAATCCGTGTACGAAATTGCATGGCTTGCACTTTGGAAGCTGGTCCTGAAATTTTAAATTTGAAACACCAATTTTATTTATTGCACATATCCTTATTTAAATTAAAGTAGTCTAGATCTGATTAGAGTTTAGATAGAATATATCACTTCGCAACATTGTGCTGTTCACCCTAAAACCACACATACTTGTGTTCCAAAAACATGACCCACTTGATTGACAAATTCCAGCTATTTTTATACCTTGTCTACAGAGGTTGTTGCCTACATATCCTACACAAGCAAGGCTAATGTGGAGTGAATACGGCAAATATTAGGCTCGGGGTCATATAACTGTATATAGGTCGACAGTCTGAAGTAGCCATCGTTGTTTGACCTCCACGATCAATAAGTCTACATGACCCGGCCAGTCATTTTTTTTTTTGCGTCTTTCCATCCATTGACCTAATGGATCCTTGGCGTAGTTTTTTAGGCCTAAGTTCTCTTTTGTTGCTGTGGTTTAAGTTCAACTTAGATTTTACGAGGACTTTTTCATGATTCAGGTTGAGATTAAAGGTTTGATTACTTTTTTTGGTTTCTACCTTCCGATAAACAACACTATTTAAATATAAAGCGCTAGAGGAATATTTTCAATGGAAGCCTGGGTCTTGGGGAACTTGCCTTTGTCGTATAAAGTTACCATCGCTGTGGTTGATTTTATTTTTATGTAATTATTGCTTGGCGGTCGCCCACCTCATCGGATGACGTCGTCTATTTACCATTATGTGGTTAACCATAACGATATATATATATATACATACAGTATAAGTCTACAGTAGTCTACGCTTGAAATATAATATGAGAAAAATCTATTTAATATACGGAGAAAATCATCTTCATTAACTTGAAATAATCAAAACTAACAATATTTTTTCTACAGCGTTCAATCGAAATAAAACATAAAATATATTTTTTCACTTAAATCGAAGCACGTATGAGTTGAATATATCAGCTTTCCTTAAAATTGCGAAGCGGCCTTGTTGCCATGCACCTCGAAACGTATTACAGAATGCAAATTATATAAGGATAAAAAATAACAGTGCCTGGCGGAGGCTCATGTCTTGTGTATGCAAAACCGGTCTAACAACAAAAAAATCAAGGACGTTAAAGTCGAATGTTATATACTATCCAATATACATATAGCATATATGGGCGACAACAGGCCCGGTATTATGGAAATATAGACTTTTCGAAAGCATAATGAAGCGGTCACACCGCATCGAATCGTACGAATATTTTTCTGTTATTCCAATTGTCTCTGTGTGGTTTTGTTCATTTACATAACGTTATGTAATTGTAAAAATTCTAGAACTTCGTGTCAGTGACCTTGTTTTAAATTGGTACGTAGAAAATACAACTTGGAATTTAGTGAATATTTTAAAAATTTTCGTGGTTTTTATATGTGTGTGATCGCGTGATGACAGAGAAGGAAATCTTTTAACAACATCGAATGCAAAGCACGTGTGGTATAAATTATAACGGCTTGTGGAATTCTTAACGGTCTTATTTAAGATTTTGTCATAACTTTTCCTGGAGAATAAGACAGCCTTGCCTTCACGTGTATGGATTGCTATTGAACTGACAAGACAGAGTTAATAAAAAGCGTCTGATCGAAATTCTCTTCAATATATTCAATCCTAATAGTGTAGTCACCGGCGGCCTAGTTGAAATCCATCTAATTGGAAACAATAACCTTATCAACAACAAAAAAAAAATAGAAAACGTCGACTGATTAACACGATCTAATCCGTTGACGGTGAATAAAGGTTACGGGACCGATCCCCCCACGTATAAATGACCTACAAATATTTGCACGGTGTCTGAGCGTTCGCTACACGTGATATTAGTGTGGGACTACGTATAAAAAGGACACACAGTTGGCTCTTTAACAAAATTAAAAGTGCATGTACAAAATATTATGAATGACATTCACGGCCCATCAAGAACATAAAATGAAAATAGAAAGTGTGTTTATAATAATAAAACAAAATGTAAACAAGCAATTGTAGAGCATCCAAAATAAAACGACAACAAAAATACGTTACGACAAAATGGCGCCGCGCGTGACGTAGAGCGCGCGAAAAATAGCACTGCGCTAATTGCCATAAAATAAACGTTATCACGACAAGGAAAAAGTGCATAATCGTGGGAAACTGAAACATTCCACTGATTAGTGATTGAGCTCCCTTTCCTCGTGGTGCGAAACGTGATGCGGCTTCATGAGGGACCCACAGACGAGCGCGCGTGACACCGCCCGGCTCCATTAATTACTCGCGACTGTTTGATGTAAAATACGGCTTGTTTGTGCTCCGAGTGTGAACAGCTAATGGCTAAGATAACTTACATTAGGTTACGTAAATATCTACAGTCAATACTCGAGCCTCGACGCTACCTCTGCGTGGGTGTTTCAATGAAGTAACAAAATCATTCAACCGTCTTTGAAATTTTGCACTTCATTCAATTCGAAATGAATCAGACAATCGGTCTGTGATGACGATATAGTAAGATCTATGTTCTATTCGTCTCGTGGTACCAATTGTGTTACTCTGTTTGTTATCAGAACAGATACATGCAGCTAATTTATTGTAAAACATACTTTGAATTACGACACTGTGATTCTATAACATATAATGCAGGGTTGTCAGCTACCAGAGTTTTTACTGTTATAAAGCATGCGCTTTATCATTATTGGTAACATTTGTGGATTGTTTTACGTCATAAAATAATAAGTAAACGATTTGCTACTCCAATCATAGAGGTGTTTTGGCGAACTACGCTGTTTTCAAAAGGATTTTGTAAATGTCCGTCAACCCTGTGCATGACGTGTGCGAATTGCGATGTCCTTGTAAAATCACAATCACAACGTAAGTTTTATTGCGTATGCGTTTCTTCGTCGCTTATCTTGAAGTCTGCCGCGTCATCTGTTCAAGTGCACCAAGCATTTCATACAATTATTGGAAAATTATGATTTATTATGCTGCATCATGTACTCAATTATACAGGCTTTGTACTAAGAATTGAATAACGATTATAGATATAATAGTGTACACCTTACAACGCGTCGTAAAATTTATTACCAAAATGATTTTTTCAACCATAATTCTCAAAAGCAGGTAAAAAAACCTTGATAATTATTTAAACATGCTGACCGTATATACAATCTTAATGATATAACTCATACATATGTACATATCTACAATGAACACCTGGAAAATAAATAAATAATGGTATGCGATGTGAGTTTGTAAAGTTCCGAAATTAGCTAGCGTACATCCGGTTTAGACTTGGCCGGCACAATAGTGTCGACCCGGAACGGGTAATCGTCCCTAGCTTGTCGACACTCAGTCTGGAGAGCACTGCTTTCACTGTCAAGTGCATTTGAGTCACTTATCAATACGAGCAACATTGATTAATTCTTCGAAATCTTGTGAGTCCTTTCAATATATTATAGTAGATAGGTGTCTTAGGGTTAGCATGTGATATACATTTACTACAATAGGGTATTATTAAAAATTGTTAGTGAAATATATATTTTTTTATTCCCAATCATATTTTTACGATGTTCCCAGTTAATACATTCATCGCTTTTTTTCTTCATTGTGTAAAAAATATTCACCAGCTCGTGACATCCAATTTGCTACAAAACAAACCGATTCAAATGGCTCTAAAACATTTCTAGAATCACGACTGTATAATTGATGCTGATAATTTTAATCGTCGTTTGTCATAGTTGTGATATAGTGCTCAAAGGAGATGGAACGTGGCCACGTGATGCCCCGATGCACTGGGGTTAACTAACCTGCGGGCAATAGTTCGATCCTGTGCAGTTTTCTAGTTGGAGACATATTTGTCGTTTTGGTAACAGTAAGTTTGTCACAATTTATGAAGTAACTATGAGGCAGATTTATCATTTTATATTTGCTACATGGTCTCCAAATTATCCTATAATTATGTTTGCCTGGTATAATTCGGAAATAGAAGAAGAATTCCGAAATAGAAATAGAAGAGATATGAAGGAAACATTAAGTTTTTGTTGTGAATAAAATTTATACATGTTGCCGCATCTCACAAATTCCTTCTTGGAAATTTGTTGTGATGTGTTAGCGAAAATTTAAACCTTGGATTGATTTTACTGCATTTTAATAATTACTGTAAAATCAAAAATAGTGGATAACTTTGTTTTTAAAAACATAATTTTAGTATACAGATTACTGATAAGGATGACGTTGGACAGGAAAACCCTTGAAATTACAAAGTATCTCCGCAAATTTGTTGAAAGTCACGTTTTATCGACCACCTACTTGTGAACTAAGGACAGGTAGGATAATCATACATTTGACTCTAAATGTACATTTTAAGATCCATTTGTAAGGATTATATGAGGGGAGATGTTTAGTAGTACCTTTGAGTTCGTTGCACCAAAAAGGCCACAATGTCGTTATGTACAGTTACTTCGACTGCGGTCAATGATGGGCAACATTCCAAAAATATTTTTTTTTCTTCTCACTCCATACCGTTAGCGTACTCGATAATACACCTCGTTATCATAAAATCGAATCGATGAAACAATTAAAAATTCAAAAGCGATATCGAAATTGATTCGTCAATTTCGTCGAGCATGCATTGTGTGAGAAAATTGACTGTTGCTTTATTAACTTTTTATCTATAATTTATAACCGTTACACTTGTTAATAACTAAAAAAACTACGGTAACGGCCTCTGACCGCTTTTAATTAAACTTGCCTCAATTTATTTATTGCTGGTAATCGCTTGCCTCGTAAGAATTATATCAAAGGGACAGTAGGCGTAAATTTTAGGCCTCATGATTACGCATGTTACGATCCGGAAAACTGCGATTTTTTACGATCAATTTAACACGTAGGTTGCCATAGATACCGCGATGCAAACAAAGCCAATTTTTTACATTACAAAGTTAATTAACCTTTATACTAACCAAAATAGAGTCCAAAATACCGTGCAAGAAAAGCAAGGACAGCATTTCAATACATTTGTAATGGGCCTTGTTGAAATATGCAAGTAGACCAAAACTAGTTTCGTGATGACTCAGTTTTATGCTTTTTTGGAAAACATGAATGCTCAACTAAGATCTGATGACTCTAGTGAGAGGTATGCTGCTTTAACATTTCGCTTACTTTATTTGGGAGGTATAGCCGTTTAGGTTACGACTGGTTGAGTTGCCTTCACAAGGTGAGATCCGATGGTAGCTGTCGCAAGACGCAGCGTGAATCCGAATCCAGTAATCGTGTTGTTTGACGCAACTTAAACATGTATTATGTTGCCACGTCGGGAAGTTTACTTGTTTGTACCAATAGTTTCAACATGCAGGCGATATGGTAGCCACAAGTGTTCCAATTCTCTTGCTTGGTTATTTTGTGGTCAACCATAAATTCTTATGATCCGTGTATGGACTGTTGCATGCGAGCACTTCGATGTCTGAAGATTTTGGACTGGTACGAGAAAAAAAGAGTTTCTCACCACTGGTTATATATAATTAACATGCAAAATTGTTTTAATTACATATTTAAATGGGTTTTGACAATCGTTGATTCTATTTCCTGAAGTAATTTAAAGCCTGTATCTCTGGAGATAGTACTCGATCATGAATTTTACTCCAAAAACATTTACGTGCCACTATCATTTCTCATTCTCTGTTGTTGTAATCACTTAATATACAAAGTAATGTAATAGCTATATCGACTATAAAGTTGCCGAATTCCATTTTATAATTCAACTAGCGGCCCGGCCCAGCTTCGCCTGGGTGCTTAGATGTTTAGACTCCACTCCACACCAGAAATATCTTATTCCCGTTCAAACTTTTGTACTCCTGAACTCAACCTAAGTACCTACTATCCCTTTTCCTATCGTATCCCATCCCATCTCATCTGGCTCCTTTTCTTTCTGTTACATCCCGTCCCATTATTTCCCATCTACCGGTCTCATCGCGTTCGTCCCACTTTATCCCATTTCATCCCTTAATGCCTAAATAGGCATGTTGACAATTTTTTGGAATTGCTTTTATTTTGTAGATAGGCCTTATATAAACACGAAACTACGACGAATATCATTAAAAAAATACGCAAACACAAATACTTTGCACAATTCCTGCTAAAACTTTAAAATAAATTTAATTAATTTTATAGCGTCAACAACACGTGGTAATTATACTGTTAAAATGTAGCTTATATGACACGTTCGTAGATTTACCATAGCAGCGCCATCTATTGATTACTTACTCAACCCAGTCGAAAGGTATCGACATCTGTTAGAATCATTTGGAGTTAACAGATGATTGTGACTGTCAAATAATAACAGACAAATAATTAGCAATAAATTAAAATTGCGACTATTATTTGAGATTTAAACTATCCTATCTCTCAAGTTGGATCGAACTGCACATGGTGTGCAAATTTTATTATAATCGGTTAAGTAGTTTAGGAGTCCATTGAGGACAAACATTGTGACACGAGATTTATATATATTAAGATTTATGGGTTGGGAACACAATCGTCTTAGGTGTTATAACTGATCTAAAATTTGCCATAGTTTACAAAACACAAGTTACCACATCCAGTTATCAATGATGAATAAAACTTTGAGCCGTCTACAAAGACGGCTAACGAGAATAGCGCAGAATGTCACGTGATGACAGGATATGTGATGAATGAAATTACCAATTGTGTATGACAATGTATACACCAAGTCCAGACCGGATCATAACATCAATTTGCCGAAATACCTTTGTATTCCGACAATGAAATCTCTTTAGTTTTCATTGTAAGTCAATATTTCAGTGAATACTGTGTTTCGAGTATGCGATTTTAATCTAAACATAACATGAGTCGACAAATGGAAAAATAAAAATAAACCATTAAAGAAATTACGACATACGTTTAAGAGATTTGTGATAAGATGTTTTTAACCGGTTAAGAACACGAAAGGTCGCGACAAACAATTTATTTTTATAAAAATCTTACGAAACCTTTATGGCTAATTACTGCGTAATTATTGTTATTATTTTATTATACTGTAGATTATAAAAAATATGTAATTTATATTCAATTTACGTAATAATGTTACGTGAACTCGCATTTTCCTCAATTTTATCTAACAATGACAATTAAACGGATTATGCAAGTAACATTCTTTTAGTTAATATAAATATTTATACATTAAAACAAGAAGTGATACAACTCAGTTTGCAAAAAACATCTCAGATATGTCGAGGAAAAAAATCATATTACCTACGCACATAGTGGAAACGGTGTAATATGGTCCATGCACATGGTCTTTCATGTTAATCGATTTTATACAATTTGTTTGGACCATTGAGATATTATACTAGAGAGGACACTGCAAACAAAATGTTTGTAACAAAAATGAATGGTACCGTACCGCTTCTTCTGTTTCTGTCTCTGTCACGCCTACGCAGTAACATCATCTTCGCTCTGGCTTCACTGGGTTCCCGTGTGCACTCACACGGGAATTCTATACAAGCACAATGCGCAGAGATTTTGTTTGCGATGTCCGCTCTAGTATAATACCTATTGAGGTAAACAAACATTGGTTTGGACCCATAACTCAAATTGTTCATCGATCCTAGTATTTTCTCCCTCGTTTTAATCAGATCTGTTAAACTTGTTATCATCAGGGTCAGCTGCAGGAAATCCAGTAGGTACAAAATATAAGTGTCTCCCATGGATTTCCAATTTCCTCACACACAGACAAATCATATTGCTACCTTCTTCTTCCAGTGCCTCTCCAACTAGTTAAGGTTGGCAGTCAGTTCCGCATATTTGATTCTGTCTTTTGCCAGGTGGAAGAGCTCCGAGGCATGCGCGATCCCCGTCCATCCACGGACGTCATATTGTTATGATAAAGCCTATTTGCTTTCTATTGTAAAATGATCTCCTATTGGCATCAATTAGAATTTAGTATACTATTGTGATGTGAAAATAAAATGAACCTTTTAAAAAACGTCGCATCAGAATTCAGAAGAAAATAGGCAATGAGCTATCAGGAATGTAAAAATATTTGGTTTTTACCCTGTACATTCTAGTGTACATCTTCAGCATTATACTGTCGATTCCCCTTAAAATTGGAAGCGGTGGTAAAAATAATTTAACCGGTGGAATAAAGCTGTTAGTTACCGGTAATTGCACGACGAGCATTTGTGAGAATAATGGGATTTCCCTGGTACGTTATTGATCGGATAACTGTCTAGTATATTCTGAAGTAATTGTCGGTTATGATACTTCCCGCCTTATATAATCACAATGAATGGTTATTGTAGGCTTTAATAGCATGTTGATCTGTTTGTTTATGGTCATTTAAGCAGTAATCATGTATCAAAGTGGTGGTCGCGACTGGCGTGAGGTATAGTGGTAAATTATGAGTTTGCAGTTTTTTTTTAACTTGTTGCAATATGCCTATGTTTATCGGGATTTACACTAAATTCTGTTTCTCAAACGGCTGGACCTTGAAAAATTTCCTTTGTCTCGATGAACAAGCTAAAGGAGTATTAAGCAATTAACGTATTTCTATAAAACTGGAAGCTCTAAAATATGGTGGCAATTACGCTTTCTTAAATATGGGTCTATAAGACAACGAACTAGAAGTCTAATGACAAGATATTTGGAAACCTCTAGATATAAAAACAGGTTTGATGAAGTCACTAACTACAAATAACGAAAATAGAAAAAGATCTAGAACTCATCGTTGAATAAAAATCCGACTAGATAATGTTCACAGTTATCATCCGTAGAGATAGTAATAAATACATATTTCTGTTTTTGTTTTATTGGAGAAATCTTTAGAAGCAAGAGAAATGTTACGAACCTTTATGATGGTTTTATTACCAGCGTACGATATTACAAACTACCCAACCGTGATTCAGCAGATTAATGTTTGCCATGAAAGTATTGAGGTCGGTTTCTTCTCAGAACTGACTGCAGCGATTAAGGGCTAAGTCTTTTTGGAAACTTAACGGACGATCGTCTTCCTTATTTCGGAGGAACAATTTATTTCTGCCTTACAATCCCTTTGTTAATGCCTATAATTCAGTCTCGTTTTACGCGGTACCTAACTTTATTAAGTAACATGATATCTTTGGCTTTATAATTTATCATATAAAAAGTGTGGAAGTATTCTTTAAATTTGCCTTGGCATCTATTTTTCTGGTAATTATTTAAAGTTACGTGTGGAGGCTTAGAACTTTAAGACTAAAACGAGATCGAGATGGACAAACTACAAGGTTTAACAATGATATTGCCAACTTGAATGTTAAATCAAAGCCTCATGACTCACAGGGTGGTAACAATAAACAAGTTTTACGGCCAAATCGGGCAGCAAGCTAAACGATCTATGTAAGTCTAAAATTGGCTGTGGTTGGAGCGGCCGAGAACGCAGAACCCGACTGGTCGGGCAGGTTGTGAGGGCCAAAAATAGCCTCCGCCGCTTAACGGTCGCGCGCGCAAGTACGCACGTACACATTTCTCCTTTCACTGACAAAGAATATTAGTACTTAACATTAATCATTAGCAATATAGTTGCGATGATTTTTGATATCCGTATGTCCAAGAACTTGACAAAGCCAATAAAGAATTTGAGGATGATATAAACAAAATATATACAAGCTGGCAACAAAATGCAGTTTACTGAATTACGTACAAGAATTTGATGATTACAGAAATAAGGAAAACCGTAAATCACGATTGTAGCTGACATTGTAAAATAAACAAGTAAACAGAGAGGAAAGTGTAATATTCACGAAATTCGATAGTACGTATTTGTAAAGGGTGCAAAAAGAGCGAGGACTATCCACGGCCTCCGGTTGCGCAACTTTCAAAGAAACACTCTTAATATAATGATTTCGAGAAACCTCGATGAGTAATTGGAAATGAAAAATATGCAAAATATGACGAATATTCAATGTTCTAGAGTGACGCAATTTGCAATATCTGCTTTCAAATATTTGCGATTGCAACTGGATTTGATTACCAAGTCAAAATTGTCGCGGTTTCATCACTGTAATGATTCGTGAAACAGTTATATCACAGAAACCAGTTATAAATAACTGAAATAGACGTTTCTCCTTGTGAGCATGTCTAATTAAATTATTCTTTCAAAATAAAACAATCAAAAGTGTTAGACAATTACAGTTAATTTTAAAAATAACGTGTAGTTGAATAACTTTTAAAATATTACTTTGTTATGCAAATTATACGTCAGTGAAGATTTTATCTTTATACCTAATCACATTTTATTAATAAAATAGACGGAGGCTGTTTTAAACACAAAAGATGTCATAATTAATTATTTTTTTAGTGGTAATGACACTACGCACCTTCATGCATATGCTGAAGGGGTATCCAAGTAATGATGAAAGAGAATTTCTGATTTTAGGAAACGTGATCATGTTTTTAGTACAATATTAAATGGGATAGCACGGGTAGGTAACTTGAAGTGAGAGATTCAAGTTTTGGTGAAAGAAACTAATCATGAAAGGCGTAATTAGTCTTCTAGTAATTTTCTTACATTTTTTGGCAATTGGATATACTTAATACAATGGAAAAATCACTTTATATGAATACTCTCCATGGCATAGAAGGGAAAAAACCTATATGTTAGGGATCTGGATGTTACAAAAACGTAATCTCCCGCACTTTCTGATACTCATGACTCAATACTTTCCACATCGTTGTGACTATACTCGTATTTGTGATGTGGCCGAGTGTATTTACGCTTATCGAAACACTTCATTAATATTGCCCCTGTGATCGTCAGGTCTACAACCGATTAAGAGTTATGCAACTTAATGAAATCGCGTCAGTTATTCCGCCCACAGGCAGTCATCATTCGTATTCAGGCCTCATGCGATTGCATGGTGGTTACATAATTGCCAGTAATTATGTCATTACGAGACCTTCAAACATGTCATACATGGTACGTCCAACTAGGAAACGTAATCGTATCATTCTAGATTTTTTCTGTTATGTCGGTTGATTGTTTTGACGACCGGAGGCGCGGCGGTCGAGACTTGAATTAGAAATACTCGGTTATTATTTTAACATTAGTACCTGGAAGTAAACATAAGCAAGTGCAATGCCGTCAATAAGAATGTTGGCTTAAAATTGATCCCTATCACTTATAGGTGGATAAATGAGAAGTAAATGGAAATATTATTAATCTTGTTGTTCGACAATGACCTTCACCAAATTACGTAGGAAGGTTTAAGTGCTAGGCCGCCACACTGGTTCAAAAGCGTGTTACTTTTCTGGTTCCATGCGAGCCTAATATATCAAATCACAATCGATCAATTTGGGTTAGACAAGTCGAATGGGTAGGATATCTGTTTCTAAAGATTCGTTTAAAATAAATATAATAAATACTTTACTATACGTTACTCGTTAATATATGACACAACTAGAGTACGTAAACCACGGCCCGTGTCACAGATTCTGAGCAATTATGTCGTTAATATTTTAATGGCAATGATGTGGTTACTGCCATGACATATTTTTGCTCGAATGACATTTTTAATGTATTATTCATATGTGAATTCAATTCATAAAAAAACAAGAATTATATCTACGTCTTATAGTTAATGTGAAGTTTTAATTATAATAAGAGGTATTGGACCGGGAGAACCTTGTGATATCCTTGCTACGGTATGTACATATTTGTTTACAATATTCCATTTCAGTCCATTTTTTTTATAAATATATCAGTTCACATACATCCCACTGCTGAACAATGGGCGTCCTTTAAAATTGAGTGAAGTTAGTTCACTAAAGTTAGGCAACTCATGTGTGAGCTCCTGAAGTTCTCATATGATGTTTTCTTTCACTGTCTTATAAAATTAAACTTATTGCTGTTCTAATTTTTAAATTCTACGCTGAGAATTGTTTTTGACAGGATTATACACGTTAAAGTTTTAGGCAAATAATGTAGTAGCTACTTTATACTTGTTAGAGACGTCAAAAAGGCAAGGACCGGTGGGCAATACAGTATATTTAAACGTTATTAATAAGTCTATATAAAGGCAGAGAGCATGTGATTCTTTGCGATGTGTGTACAAACAATCAAGCTGTGGTTCCCGACTAACATATTCTGCATATAAAAGTAATTGTTTGTGAAATTTCGTTTGTTATATTATAGTTAGTTCATACAAAAGGCTACTGATTATTTTTGTATCAGAATTTTGAATTCAGTAAGGTTTATGCCAGTACTCATGGCTTTGAGAACACTCATAAAAGTGCGTGGTGGCCTGTTGGTAACGGACCAGACGCGGCTGCCTACATGTTTACGGTGGTCGCGGGTTCAAATCCCAGGGCACACCTCTGACTTTTCGGAGTTATGTGTGTATTGATAGTCAATCACCACGCACTTTAACGGTAAAGGAAAACATCGTGAGGAAACCTGCGTCCCGTAGCGATTTTAAAGAATTACGGTATGCAAGTCCTCCAACCCGCACTAGGCTAGCGTGGTGGACTATATGGCCTAACCACTCTCAATCGATTCTCTTGATTGTAGAGTAGGCCCGTGCCCAGCAGTGGGACGTATATGGGCTGCTAAAGAAGAAATGGGTTTAAGCATCTGATTACAATACAAAAACTAGTATGCTTCTCGAGCCAATAATATTTTTGCCTTTATACACACTAGATCCCTCCTCTCGACTCCATTCTACGTCACCAATTGTGATTTTACGAAATACGAACGTTCAAATTATCGGATCACGAACTTATAAAAGTAAAATGCTTACTAAATATTTGTTTAGTTGTCAAGTTCTTCAAATAGACGCTGGTTGCGTCAAAACTTCAAATATGACCCTATTCTCAATGTGACACTAGCGTGAAACAATAGACCTGTGGACAATAAACTTTCAACCTTAAACTGTTGTTTCAAAGTAGATTTTATTTTGTAAACATCTTGATAACCCGGTAAGATAAGTTCTACATTACGCACACCTGTTGAAACAATATTATACCAAACGTATTTCACCTATAAAGGTACGTTCACCATTCATAAATAAATTATAATTGGACATAAAAAATATTGGAAATTAGGCTGCCTCGGTGGCGTAGTTGTACTACGGTATGATTACAAAAATGAGGCCTCGGGATCGAATCCCGGGTCGGCCAAAGTGATATTGAATTTTTCTATTCATTATCAGCCCGGAGTCAGGAATTTGTGCCCGATGTGGCGATAGGCTCGCCCCCTATCACATCCTGGAACGAAACAGACAAGGCGAAACATGGTTGCCTGGTTATTGCCAGGAGATCCTCTGCCTACCCCTTCTGGGAAAAAACGCGTGAGTTTATGTATGTATGTATGGAAATTAGACTTGAAGAATTTCACAGTAATTCTAGAATGAGAGAGAGAGATGGAGCTATTAACGAATTCGCCACCAGTCACTTGTTTATTTCACTTTATGTCATTAGTGTCTATTTATTTCCTTATTTACCTTTCTGCGCCAATTCCAACCACGTGAATGTAACTGTCGGTAAGAAAGGATATATAAAACCGGATAGAATTATCTCTATATCAGTATTGAACGAAATAAATTCCCAACGACCGAAAGAATAACTGCAGTATTAAAATCCGGACGTTTAGAGTTTACACTAAATTGTACATACTTGAGAAAATATTTGGCTTGGCACTTGTGCATTGTCTTAAAGACTTCAGACTTATTTCATATCCAATCCAATCCATCGGCCAAAGGAAGTCCACTGCTAAACATAAGCCTCTCATAATGATTTCCACAGTGACCTGTTGGAGGCAGCCTGCATCCAGCGACGTCCCGCAACCTTTACCAGGTCGTCTGACCACCTAGTGGGTGGACAGACGACCACATACAGACAGATTTCTTATTTCATAGACAGTTTTAAACCTATTTTAGTTATCCAATGTTTTGTCCCTTTCGAACGACTTTTGAATTCAGTTTGAGCGAAGAAGACAAAGCATTCGAAAACTAAAACAGGTTTTAAAACTGTTTGCGAATAAGGCCTTTATTGTTTAAAATGAGTGTAGTGGAACAAACCTGGGTTTTGTACCACAACACTAATGTAAGGTTTCACGGCACCCAAATACATAATTGTATTTAAAAAGAAATCTCACGTATGTGAAACTGCCCTGTTAACTGTTTCCATGTGTAACTCTTGTTAAAATAAAAACAGGTTTTGTTACAAGAATATTATCATTACTGAGTTCGTTAAGTTGTTTTTGGTATAAGCTTTTTGTTGCATTTTTTCTTTTATATCTACATCAGGTATTGTTGTTCGTAAAGACAATTACATACGTGTATTCACTTAATTTAATTATTAATTTTATTTTTAGCTAGTTTAGGTAATATTTCTCGCATTAATTTATTTTTGGAACATATTATATTCAATTAGTTGAGTATATTCAATTATTAAAACTAGTATTGCAATAATTATTTAAGTTTTCCACCAGGACTTATTGAGAATCATCAGCAGAAACACTAGTGTCTTAATTAAAATGCCTTGGTAAATGCGTTACTCCGTTGGCCCCTATGGATTCCATATAGTCAGACGCCACGTCAGAAATATAACAATTCTGACATGTACAGCATTAGTTTCATATTAATCAGCTTAAAATTCAATATGAGAAAATCAAAATCGAGAATAGTATCAGACCGAAAAATAAATAAATACACCCAACAGTCAAAAACATAGACCCGACTCCACTCTAAGATCGAGTCTTGCGTCGTGGGTATCAGGAACATAAAGTCAGCTCCAATCAATTTCCTTGAGAAAATATAGGTCTATCGTATCGCGAAGCTACAGTACATAAAGTAGTGGCACACATAAATCATTGTAATCTGTATTGATAGTTCATTCATATGTAGTTCAAATGCTAGACAGGGCGCATCGTGAAAGTGGCGCCAGTGATCGCGGCCCGCGGCGCATTTTGACGGTGAAATCTCGAGACGTGCGCTTAACTAACGTTCTTAGTAGGCTTTCTGGTCTGACAATTGTTTCTAGTTTGTATTTGCATTATATCAGCTGATGTATAAGCTTTCTTTCTGATAAAGAGTGATTGGGCTTAAGTCTACCTTGATTCTGAAATTTGTGTAACTTTCGAATTTTTATCAAGTCTATGTTTTCTCTTAAGGCGTTAAAGTTGGCGAAATTATTCGCAAATAAAATGGCGTGGGATTTTCCCCCTATTTAGTTTTTGTCTAATGAAACACGAGCATTAATAAGATGTTAAACAGTTACCGCTTACTTGTTGAAAGTTTTGACAAGACTTTTAAATACTTCGGTTATCATTTTAGTAGCGACATTAACAACCTTTTAAAATATAAATTATTCACGATCTTTACAATTGAGCTACAAGTATACCGGATAATCCAATTGCGATGCCGAGCTGTGTTTTCAATATGTGTCCAAGAGTTGCGTATTCAAAGTCGAGCAAATATTTTGTTATTTATCTTGATTTTCCTTTTGTGTATGAAAATTACCTTCCACACGTTTTCTTACTTACTAATGACGTATACATAGAGTTGCTAACTCTTCTGCCTTGTTGAACCGTCGGATTTTTCTTTATATTAGTTTTTTGTATTGCAATGAATGGCGAGACGAGCATGCTATTCGAGAGATAAGATTAAAAGTCTTATTATTTCCAGTAGTTCCCCTGGTTACAATGTCCTTCCAACCGCAACACAAAAGTGCATTTACACTGCTGTTTGGCTGGAGAAATAGGCATTGCGGTGGTACCCACCCGGCACCCAGGTGGCCTCTCACATATAATAGACCTTTTACCAATAAAATTACAAGAAGTGACCATTCTGCACAAGATGGAAATGCAGTGTCGTTGGGATGAAGTATCCATTGAGAACAAATTATTAACGTCATGATTCGACACAATTACGCTGTCTTGTTATCAAAATATATGTCTTGAGGTGGATAAGAAGTTATAATATTATATTATTTTTAATTTTTATCGGGGACTTTTGAAAGTTGGCAGTTCTATGTATCCATGACGTCACACTTGGTAATGTGTATATCTTCTCGTAAGTATTTCCAGGTATTGGGATGGGCAGTTCAAAGTTTAATTAAGATTTGGAAACCGGTTATTGCTCAAGGTTGCTTGTAAAATCATCAGTCGCAATTTCCAGAATTATGACGTCTGGCAGTTAATTGTTAACGTCTCTTTTTTCGCAATAGATCTGAGCAAGATTGTTAAAAACATCTTTATATGGCGTCAATGATCTCATCAGATTTGCATAGAAAAGTTCTACGATATTCCAAGATATATTAAACTGAATGTTACTGAAAATCTCAGTTTATCTGTTCGTCAACTCAAATAATAGCAAAAATTATAATCCAATAGGCAAATGCGACAAATATGTACGTATTGAAACCGTTAAGACGCAATTCACGATTCATCGTCGTGGGGTTCCAATTTGTCTGCTACAGATATTTACTTACCAACACATAACTATACAATTAGCTATATCCTCATCACGGCATTAAGCCGGTTTTTATGACGTAAAATCAAATATTACAACCATCTTGCGTGTTTATTGATCGTTATAGTGTGGATTTCAAGCGAAAATGGAGTAATGGACGCAGAATCTTTTTGTGCGTGTGGTTAGTAATGGTAATTTGAATATGGAATTCATCTAGGTTTGCTGTTTTGTTTCGTGTGATTGGAGATTGGTCGTCGGAGGCCATCAAAACAACATCCAAGGATAGTACTGTTTCGATGATCCTACTGGAATGAGTTGTTCTACACCTAATAACCTTTTAATAAATCATTTCTTGAATTGAATATCAATTGTTGAAGCTCTGTCAGATTATTATCCACAAGAGACGTTGTATTATTCCAGTTACGGTTATAAAAGTTGTGCTATTAAGAAGCCAATTACACATTTGAAATATTGCATTATCGACTACAGATATTTGAGAGTTTCGTAACCTTATTTCTTAAAAAAGATTTGCTAAATTAACTTTGTACTCGATTTGAGTCAATGAATCAATCGTTTGTGTTTGATTACATGACATGGGCGGAATTTCCGTATTTACGTTTTTGCATACACTAGAAATTGGAATTGTAATACTGGTGCTAATGGACAAAACTTTTCGTTTCCTGCTCGAGGGCAAATGTTTGTATCACAAATGTTTGTTCCAGGTCTGGGTGCTAATGAATGCAATGACTCCTGTTTTTATACCTACTTGTATGTTTTTATATTGCGGCAAAATGATTACAGAGATCTAGTGATTTTGCACTATAATGATGTTGAGTAGCAAAACATGTAACATCTTTCGATACAATCACGTCGGCCATTAGGTTTCTTCACGATTGGCTTAAAGGGCCCCATATTATAGGTAGAACTGATGAAGTAATATAATTTAGATGTTAGACTTTAGCACTGGCCGGGAAAACGGTAGATAGGTAAAAAGAATCCATGGTCTTTTTCGTTTATAAAAATGTTTACCTTTGTCTCGGCTCCAAGTCCTATTTGCGTGTCTATCATCTCTATAATAATCAAAATATATTGCAGAAAAACTTGTCGCATATACTTGTCCTGCCGGCCTTGTCAATCAATAAATAACAACCGATGCGGAATCATCACGTCTGAAATCACACGTCCACTTGATGCATCATTTTCGATCCTTGACCCGCATTCACAATGCGAGTCAATGTTTGCAACAACGGCGTCGAGTTAAGCGTAATTGAAGGGGCTTCTTTGCGCGGCACTGTAAATTGAATGAACCTTGAGGGTGGAAAGTTCACCGCGGTCAATACGTCTCGAACCCACTAAGAGGTGTAATCATGCGTTTAAGATAAGCCCTTTGGAGGGGTCGGCTTCAATCAGCTCGATTATTGGTCTGACATAAGATTTCCTGTTTGCAATTTTGATATGGTAATGTAACAGGGTAGGGAATGCTTTGGTCTCTTAAAGTAGGTTTTTGTAGTTACAATCAAATTGAATTTGCTCTTGCTTAGGCACAGCATGTTGCCATGACGCTCAAGAACCTTGAACAATGGGCGAAAACGTCGATGTTGAATAGTAGGTACTAGGTACATATAAACAAAATATTTTTTCGACATGATTAAGATGTTAAGGATGTAAGCCCAATAAAATACGATTACAGTTACTTTCACGACTTTCATACGTATCTCTCTTACAAACTTATAAACCCTTAGTTTTATGAGATTTCGCTTAATATGCCTACGTTTTACGTGGTCCTTGATAATAACCATTGAATATTTCTTAAAGTTTTAGTGGTTTTACGTACATGTCATGTAAATTAAAGATATGAAGTAAAAATGTGTATTATTTAAAGAATGTCAAAAAAGCCAAATAAATTTATTGAAGATTCAACATAAAAAATCAATATTTCTAATTTTGGCAAGAATTTTAATGATACTACTTTTAATGATACTTCGTTGTACATCTCGTTTTTTTATAATATTTTAGTTGCAAAATTATTATTTTACTGAATATCTTACTGTTTAAAGACGCTAGTTACATATTTGTCGATACATGTAATTGAAGGTTTCTGCAAAAAAATACTGACCTGAGGCTATAAAAACAGAAAACCTGTACACATATTTTTATTATCTTTTTTATGTTCAATCAAAAGGTCGCTTGTATATATGAAAAAGTATATGTAAACGTATTTTCATATTTCCGGGTACCAGGTTTCATTAAATTTTAAAAAGGAGGGATTGGTAATCATGTAGTATTGAAAATAAAATCTTATTTTCCCTAGCTTCTCTAATGAAGAGATTAGTAACGTGTATTTATCTGTTGTAATATTATCTTAAACTGAGCGCGTGTTTATTGTTTGACCCCTTTGCGAGTGGGCCTTCCCCGAGCGTTTGCATCGATTTCACCAATCATACGAACTTATGACTAACTCTATTAGCCGTGCATAATTCAAATTGTATCTCTTCCTGCGACAGTAATTTCTATTCATGTCACGTCTGTACTATCTACAGGATTTTTTTCTTAGTCATAACTCGTGATGTGCATAAAATAACATATTTCCACAAGAAATAATAAGTACCATATGATATTTCTTGTACCTGTGGATATAAAAGAATTTTAACGCATCAAAAATGAAACCAAATTTTACAATAATATTTAAGAACCGAATTAGTAACCTCTGAGGTGATAAAATATGTTATTTACTTTACAATACATGGTTTATTACTGCAGTTGGAAATTTGTTAGTCTCTCATTTCAATCAGTTGGTCCATCAAGACACAGGACCTGCTTTAGAGATATACATATCTGTGATGAGTGATCATTATCATCAGCCTCTAGTAATTTTCTGCTGCACACGTGCCTCCCCGTAAAGTTTATTTTTTTCTGTTAATTTACTATTATTTAAATATACTTAATAGTCACATACATAGACCTGACCCCACACTAAGATCGAGTCTTGTGTCGTGGGAATTAGAAGCTACAAGAGACTTTTCCGTCTCACACACACCCAGACCCAACACAAATACTTGTGGTTCACACAAACATTTGTGTTAGTGCGGGGATCGAACCCGCGGCCTCTAGTTTCACAGTCGGCGTCCAACCAACTACGCCACGGAGGCTGTCGATTTGTTAGATAACTTAATCCATACAGCTTAAGTTCTTAATTCTTAAAATACGTCGTTTTCCATTGTAACTCCGTGTTTGCAAAGTTCTCATTGAACATAATCATTGCGAATGTCTGTCAAAATCCGAGAACCGATATGTTAAGTAAATTTTCCTGTGCTAAGATCAATATTGACCACGTGCAAATGTTTCGCCGTGATGATTGTCACAGCGATCACATTTGCATTTACAACCGGTTTGGGTTTCTGAGTTATGAGGTGTTACTTGCGAGTAAGAGGTGCGGTTAGAGTACACAGCTTTGCCTCTAGACTTCACTGACGTCATACTTCAAAAGATTAAAATATGAAGCAATATTAGTTGACTTAATGTTCTACAAACTCAAGTAGAAAACTTGCAGTTCTTGATATTGTTAAGTTATTTTAAATATAAAAATTGTTTCCATCGTGCAAAAACACTTAAATACATCACTTTATTTGGTTATTGATACTATGAAACCCTTTTGGAATAATTTATTTGTTTTACACGCAATGTAATTTATATGGAACCAGAATAAATACTACCGGATTTGACGTCAGCGTCGCTGGCTATCTTATTATAAGAACAACACGGGCAATTGGTTATATTTCGATATTGCTAACCACATCCTTTTGTGATACATATTATTATACATACATTAAATATACATTCCGTTTGTTTCCAACTATTTATTTATTCTGACTATTTCGATGCGGGTTAAAGACAAGCTAGAGTCCCTAAGAGACTCACCGAGCTCCGGAGCTTTTTTTTTCATCGAGCCATTTCTTTGCCTGCCGCTGGTTATCCTGGCTGACAGGAGTTGCAGTGGTGGTGTGTGGGTGAAAAAGTACACATAAGCCTTTATACAGGGTATATCAAGACTGCTACAGAAAACGAAGCCAGGTGGTAGTTTTAGTGTCTTAAGACACAAAGCAAATAAATTTTTTGCAAGTAAGCGACGATTTTTTTGTACTTTTTTCCTATCATCGTATTTGGGTGGTAACTACATACATTTTCCTAAAACAAATGTACACCCTTTTATTTTCAAAAACGGTACTGTACGCAAGGCTTTGAATTATAATTTTAGCAAAAACTATGGATTTACTACCCAAACACTATGATATGTAAAACATTACAAAAAAAATCAAATTGAGGGCGGATATTGATCATATCCATCTGTTAACTCGAGCAGTTCTGTAGATTCGTCTAAATTTTGCACTGGATATGCTCTTTAGTCTTTTTTCATCAAAATCGTTTAAAAAATTAATGCAACGCTATTATTGGATTAGGCACAGACTTCACGCGTGTTTAATTACGTAAGTGCATGGGATTGTTTTTTAACTAGCTTTATTCCTAGTTTCATTCGATTGCAGTGTTTGTGCTTGCAAAAACATTACGTCTGCATCCCTGCCTCTTAAATCATCCATCATCCATCCATCCATCAGCCAAAGGAAGTCCACTGCTGAACATAGGCCTCTCCTAATGATTCCCACAGTGATCTGTTGGAGGCAGCCTGCATCCAGCGACGTCCCGCGACCTTTACCAGGTCGTCTGACCACCTACTGGGTGGACGTCCCACGCTGCGCTTTCCGCCTCTTAAATAATCGCAGAAAATTGTTGTATACAATCGTCGTGTTGTGTGAGTGACGTTTGTAAATATTAATTAAAAGATTAATAGGTGGGAGATGCAATAAAATCGTGCTGTATCCAATTTAGCTAGTGGCTGTCTACATCGGATTTGACGGGAGATCTACAATGTTAGTAAATATTTTGATGGCATAAAACCCACCAAAGTACTATAACGTGTTTACGAACTCATTGAGGTTGTAGATTTTCATCAACGGCCGATGGACAACTCTAATTATAATGATCAATGTTCTGAGCATAAATTGAATAAAAATATAAATTACACATTAAGTATGAATGCGTACAAAGGTAGTTCTTTACCCTTCAAAGGTGTTTGTATAAGAGAATTGCGTGATTACCTCATCAGTGACATAGAATGATGGATCCTTGACACATTGCAAACAATAGTTACGCAAATAAAACATGGAAATACGCTGTTGAGATGGGAACTCAATAAATTCATTAATATAAATATTTTACGTGATTCATATTTCAATGACCAAGGATGAGCAAGACGGATCTTGAATGTAGTTATTTAGAAAGCAATTATTATTTCTCAGAAGAATCAGTGGGATGCCATCTTCAAAAGATCTTTGGAGTAAACTCAATTTCTCTTTACATTTTTTTTGAGCTAAAGTGAAGGAAAATACTGCGTCAAATAAATTAAGCTTCTGAGAAAACAAGACAGACCCACAATCGTTAAAAGTCGAGGTTTTACTAAAGTGCCTTTGAAGTGATGATACACACTCATCAATAGTTCATAGCAAAATTAAAAAAAAATAATCATCGAACGATATTATGGTAAATAGGTTAGATACATAAACAGATAATGAAGCATTATTGGTCTGGTAGCTTGGAACTCTTCATTCTTCGATAAAAATACATTTCAATACCTATTGGGCAATATTTCACAATTTTCGCGAACATTTTTGTCAGCGAAGTAACAAAAGTGCGTCCGGTAGTTTATCAATATAAATATTTTAAGTGCGAAACATGAAATAAACGTCAAATCAAATACCAATATATGGTTGGTCACATAATTAACATGTTCTTGAGAAATAGTTAATTTCTGATGATGACGTGAGGGTACGCTGTGCGCGTCACGTAAGCAAAATGCCAAGCTATCGAAAGCGAGTTATTAACCTTAAACTTGTGAAAAAAATAGTGAAAGAACCAAGGTGGACGAGGTTTTGTTGTTTATTTATCTTGCTGTGTAACTAGTTCCAACTTCCAAACAAATATACAGCAGTCCTATTGCTTCTATTAAGATTGAGGGGATACATCGAAAAATGTGGCTTTTTCAAAACTTTAAATATCAGAAATTAGTCTATCTCTTCAGCCACAGGAAGTCCACTGCTGAACATAGGCCACCCCCATGGATAAAAAAATACTACTTACATATAAATAAATACACACAACAGCCACATACATAGTCCTGTTCCCACAGTAAGATCGAGTCTTGTTTCGTGGGTATTAGAAACTACGAAAGTCTTTTTGGGCTTTACAAACCCGAACAAAATATCTGTGGATCTCACAAACATTTGTTTTGGTGTGGGGTTTGAACCCGCGGCCTCTCGTTTCAGAGCCGGCGTCTAACTAACTACACTACAAAGGCAGTCAAATTAATAGTAATTAATCATATTAATTGCAATTAAAAAGTATATGAATAGTTATTTCGTTTCTGAAGAACTTAGTTTTATCTGCAACTCAGAAAACAATTGGCCATATTTTATTCTTCTCTGTATTTCGCTAAGGTTTGGGATTACGAAACGAATTCCTTCCAGTAATACCAGTTACATGTTGACGCTTAAAAGAAATTCGTGATATTTCCTGTTTCTTTCGTATTTATTTTCACCCGATATGGTGTAAGTATATTTTTTTTTTTTACCTCCTAAACCAAGAACTGGCTACGGCGATCGTGTACGTACAGATTTTTACTATAAAATATCACTAAGTTTTCCTTATTAACCGTAGTATCGATGTGGCGCCGATAATTATTGTGACGCCAACGCATTACGGGTTATGTTGGAGCCAAGGATATTTTTGCTTAAAATTTTGCAATCTTTATCTTGATGGCCTAATTTATTGAAATAAAACGATTACTTACGGATTGAACTTACGCATTTTGTCGCGAATTTAATTTAGTTTTTACATTTTTTAATTTCCCGACGTTTCGATCACTTTACAGTTTTCGTAGTCGCGGGGCGGGCTGACCGCCGCGTAACCACGAACCACTACCATCACGAACGACCACGTGTAAAAAATGTAAAATCTAAATGAAATTCGCGATAAAATCCATAAGAATTTATTTATTTCAATGTGTAACATTCGCGTAAACCCAATACAACATTATACTTGATGGCCTAACTTATCTTTGATGTCCTTATTTAATCATCAACTGTTATATTTCACAAGCATTAAAAAAGACATTTAATACGGTTACAAAAATGTGTGCATCTGCAGCTTCATTTAAATTCAAATCATCACAGACAATGGCGCAATTCCTTTCACAAGTTGGCCTGAGCAACAGTGCCAAGATCTCAATGACGGCTGTACATTATATGGAAATTTAAACAAGTCGGGTTATACGATGGTATGAAAAGGTTGGTAAAGGCGTGGAGTATTGGCTTGTACATAAACCTGTTCTTGTTTACTCCAAAGTACAATGAGATCTGGTTATACTTAACTATAAGGGCATACTAAGAGTTGCTTTATGGTATATAGAGGCGTGGGTACATAACACAAAGATTCATTTTAAATTCAATTTGATCAATATTGTAAGCTTTTTTGTCATGTACGGATGTTTTCGATTAGCAATAGTTTTTATTATAATTAGTTTTTATATCCAGATCACGGAGCTACAGCAAATTGCGAACTTGTAATCTTTTTATAATTGAAACCGCCAAGCAAGGCAATTGTTTATGTCAACTAAAACTTCCGCTTAGTAATCTAAAAATCTTTATTATTTTTATCTCGTTTATTCTTAGACGTTTGCTATGTATGATATTTTTATCCATATTTATTTTGCGTGATGTAAAACATTGTGTGAATTTCATTGTACCGTGCGTCAGTAAATCTCTAGGAAATATGAATATGGTTAACAAATTTGCAGTTGTAAAATGTTTTGTAACAATAAATGTGTTGTTAAGTACTAGAATGTATCGTTGAATGTAGGAAGAACTTTTAATTAGCAAATACGGATTAAAGTGGAAAGATTTGTTGAATTAATTTTAATCAGTTAATTTTACCTCAATTAAAAGGCGTCGGTACTGTCTTGTTGAATATCTGATTAATTATTTAGTTGATTGCTTTTCCTAGCAATGTAGTTAGAAGAAATAATTGTGTATTAAGTCACTTGTTATGTATTAGATGTTCAGCTTGGATAATTCGATTTGTGGCTTTGGACACTTTCCGCTACATGGTAAAGTTAGCTAAAAGGTGATAAAATGTCGTATTTATTTACCCATATGTTAGTTGTTTTTTTTTTTTTTTATTATGTTAGTTGTTAAATTAAGCTCAAGTAAGTTGAATCCTAATACTTAAACACGTGAACACCTAAACCTATAACTTATTTGAAAATCCTGAGAAATATATAAGATAATCGTTGGATATCACAGGATAAATAGAAAATACGTTAAAATAGAAAGATTAGATGTCATGACGACAGATACCTTTATAATGAAAGAGGAAAATATTAAATATATTTGAATGAATATTAGTTAGAACCTGCTATATTAAAATACGTTCATAGGCTGACCTTAGCCGAGATTTATTAAGATCCGCATTCTAAGAATAAGGCTTATAAATGTAGATACATGGAAACGCACGTCAAATGCAAATCAACTCTTAGTGGAACAGGGAAAGATACGAGACAAAACATAATTAAGTTATTACAGATCTAAGTAATGCACATAGATTTTAGTTAGTTATGAATACGAATCATTTCATCAAACGACAATTTGTTTCCATAACTTTTATATTTAGCTTTGTTTCCCGACGCTTATTATCAAAATTATTTTTATTGGCGTATTATCCTAAATTACTCTTATAATAGGTAGTGGATAATAAATAGGGTTATTACCATTATAAATAATAATTATTAAACGTCATAGATACTGATATAGTATACTTTTGTTGATCTGCTTACAAGGAAACAAACACGAAAATTCTCTACAAATACTTAGCTAGATAATTGGCACAGTAATAATGAAAGCACTCTATAGTAATTTAATTGTATTGACGTCAGGTGTCATGTGATTGATTGCATAGTCGCCCACGAGCCAATGTGGGTGTGTCATCTCGTCACAGATTATCTGATTGCTGTGTGTCAGTTTAGACAACGATAACTTATGAGGTAAAAGCTTTAGTGATGGGAATTTAAATATACTCTGCATGAGCTTAATGCATGTATCCCAATAGGATTAGGCAGGCATGCCATTAAAGCCAGTTAAAATTCGCCCGCCTGTTTATTTTCATGATGTAAAAATACGAGACATTTTCTTGTTTCGGATATAATACTCGTACATAAATAACCTTATTCAAAGATAGTTAAAATCAATCAAAATCAATTTTAATTATCGAATGCTTTGTCTTCTTCGCTCAAACTAAATTCAAAAGTCGAAGGGACAAAACGTTAGATAACTAAAACAGGTTTTAAAACTGTCTATGAATAAGGCCGACAGCCATTAGGAATGCACGTAATTTTTTAGGTATGTTTCAATATGTGAAAATGCTTAAAGCTAGAAAAAAAAATCGTTAACGTATTAAGGGGTGTAAGTTAAACTAAGTTATTTATTTTCCTCCTTTTTTTGGTTCGCGAGAGAAAAGCTTGAGAACCGACACAGCAAGTAGTGTATTAACATCCTCGATTGTTCATCTATCACTAAGTCTAGCTCATTCGCGAGGTATTACTCAGGCCCAGTTGCGCATGTCGATATTTCCTCCGTTCCAATAAACGCGTTGAAAAACTATGCTGTGGTGCATAACATAACACTCGATAACACTCTAATATGACGGCATAATACTTTATTTAAAAAATATTTATAAATACTCGTTTCATTGTATCGTTGGAATTTAGAAACATTAATACATCAAAAATAAGTTAATAATAGTTAATAATTTTTTTTATCACTGTCCAACAATTTTTAATTCCTTTTTTAAAATTCCCACACACTATTTAACCTCTGAGTAAAAGTTTATTATAATTTGTTATTACGTTACTCATAAGTAACGTTCATTTCATGAGTTCCATAGAACTCAGGGCGAAATTGCGTCCTTTTAAAGTTCACGAGCATACATTGTTTGCAGTGTCTTTCGGTCAATGTCATAGTTTTATTCATTATATGGGTAACATCAGCAAACATCCTATAAATAAGCTCTAAAAACAACGCAAAAAAATGTTTTAAATATACCTCTGTTGTTGAAATCTTTTGGAATTTCAACGGACAAGTTGTTAATTCAAATTTATGTGCATAATATGTTGCCTACTACGCTTGTTCTGTGTGTTATTTAAATTATAATTTGCTATTATAATTAGGATGTGATTCATGCTTATTTTTGTATGTTGCCATTTATGTAATCTTATGCCAGGCCCCCATAAGTTGTTCTGACACTTAATTATCATAATATTAAATATCATGTTCTGCTGGCAGCGCCCTTGTCATTCATAAAGTCGGTAATAATATGTATCATATTGCTTTTGAGTTTAAGTACATACGGTACCTTGCCATATTATTAGACCCAAACAAAAATAATTAGATTTTCTCACTTTAGAAGACAATAGCGCCATTATTTAGGCGTAACTTGTGTTAGTTTTTAAATCCCCTTATTCTGATAACATTGAGCTAAATATTTCAATGCTTTTAACACAGTAAAATAAAAACTAAATGTCATTAAAGGCGCGCGAGTGCATTTAGTGATTTTTATCCTAAAATCTGTTAAAATTAAAAAGGTTTCTTTTTAAAAATAATGATAAGTTTTTGATGGAGTTTAAGTTTAATTACGATAGAATATTATTGTATTTGTTGTTTTTTGTAATCATATAGCATGTATAGTGATAAAATTACCAAATATCAGATCTTTTAAAATATTTTAGATGGGAAAAAACCGTGATCTTTCTCCCAAGACATTAGGGCGAGTACGGGGGCTTTTAAAGGCTGCTTAATTATCACAATACCATATTGCTAAAGTAACAGGCCTCTGGAAAAGTTCCGTGATCAATATTTAAAGAAAATGAACATCGGGATAACTTTGTCGCCAAAAAGAAAAGGTGCGTGTGGACGACAACGCATTACGACTCTAAGAACAGACAGAAAAAATCGAGATATTTTTATCCAAAATGTAAAATTACCCGTTCGTTTATTAACGAAGAACATTATGGATAAAAGAATACTCATTTCTCAGCAAATTGTGCAGCGGCGTCTTGCTGAAAATAAATTGAACGCGCGTAAACCTGCAAGGAAACCGAAGTTGACTCGATTGATTGAAGAAATGACTTGATTTGGCCCGTAAATATAAAAACTTCACTATATAATATTGGGAAAAGGTAATAAAATATGTTTCCACTATGAGAAGACAATATATTCAATATGTCACGTCATAAATTTAAACAAATAGTTGATCATAACAGGTTTGCTTCTCCGACGAGTCCGTCTTTCAAATTTCGATGGAAAAATCACTGTTTGTACGGCGAAGACCACACGAGAAATACAAGCCCGATTGCATTTTCCCTACTGTAAAACATCCAGCTTCTGTTATGGTCTGGTCTGATAAATCAGGCAAAGGGACAGGTCGCCTCTATATCGTAAAGAAGACAATGCGCCAGGATCAATACAAAAAAGTTCTTGAAACAAAATGAATACCTCAACTTAAAGACTGGTTCTGATAAAGAAGAACCAATTTTTATGCACGATGGGGCCCCTTGCCATAAAGCAAAGAGCATTACAAGCTTTCTATAGCAGCAACATATAAAAGTAACATATAAATAAAGCAACATATAAATGACCTGGCAATTCGTCAGATATGACCCCTTTCGGGAATATCTGGGAGCTTCTGAAGAGGGAAATACCAAAATATCCGTTACAACAAAGAGATAAATTATCGAAAAATTAATTTTCGAATGGACTAATAACCCTCAGCTACAAAAAACTATCCAGGCATGCATATAAAGCATGCCCCGCCAAATTAAGGCACTTAGGACCGCTAAATGCGGGTCAACAAAATACTAGCCAAATACTAACTTAGAAATAAAACTAGTTTAATAATTTCTACATATTATAAAATATTTAAATAAAAGTTGTTTTATTTCATTGGTATTAGATTAAATTATAGTATAAAAAACTAAAAATAATAAAAAGCACGTAATTTTGACCAATATCAACTCTTACGATGAAAAAGTAACGTGTTTGTCGCGTGGGTCTAATAATATGGCAAGGGACTGTATACATTTTATTATTAATTGTTTACATGCCATAAAGATTAAACATGAATGTTCGGTTACATTATACTCGTATTTGATCAAATTGCATGGTTCTTACTTTGAATGTAAGTGTGACAATATTTTTACAACCAGAGAATCTTTATTTCTGTTACTATTGTTATTTTTTAATATCAGCTGAATATAATATTAACTTATATGGCCTAACCACTCTCAATCGATTCTCTCGATTGTAGAGTAGGCCCGTGCCCAGCAGTGGGACGTATATGGGCTAATAAAAAAAATAACTTGTATGGTTACTACTAATTGGAAAATAATATCTTCTCATTTAATTTGATTTTTTTTTCAATTTTGTTAGTTACCCATTTTCTTATTTTATATTGGAACACGTGTTTTGAACAAAATTATTGCCCAGCACACATGTTGACTAATGCAACCTGTTATGCATTTAATAAAATAAATAAATCTATAATCCTTAAAATACTTTCCTAAAAAGTTGCTCACGTTACTAGAGCAATGTCTTAAGACGAGAGTCTAGATATTTGCCATCCCATTATGCGGAGATTCGGATGCGGATTGTCTAGACAAATAAATTCACTAGTAATACCATGAATATTTTCAGAACACGCCCGCTTTTAAGTTAGCAACCAAAATCCAGTTTGGACTGTATGCAAATATTTGATTCAGAAATTTCAAACACGTGCTCGGTTTTCTATATATACTTGCAACAGGTTTGACTGCCTGTCTACTTGGTATTTGAAAATAGGGAATATTTTCATGATCAATAAAGTTAACGTACATAAGACAAATCACATAAGGCAGCATTTGCATTTAAAGCCATGAATACTATGAAACTGATTGCAAAGAAGGAAATTTAATGATACCTACTCTTTTCGAAGTAATTTGCGTATCTAGGGATCTTTTGTATTAGATATCTGTGTTAAAATACAGATAAATCCCTCGTTGTTGCTTATACCTGTGATATAAATTCCTATAATGTCCTATACATGCATAGCAGAGGTCTTTGGGAATTTATTTTAAAAATGCTAGAATATTTTAATAAATTTATAAATGTTTCACCTAAAGGCATCATGAAATTTTAAGGGAAGGTAACTAAAATAAGATTATAATTCATGAGCGCAGGACTTTTTACTCTATTTTATTTAAAAAACTACTTGACGCACTAATTGAGTAATGCAATGTTAAATATGTACACAGTTTCATAATACTGATAGTAACCAACCGAGTTCTTAATCTGTACGAGATAAGGTACTTGACAACAACTTTACTAATATTTATATTAATTGATACGATTTAATCCAAAATGACTCATATCTCTGTAGTTCTTTGACGAAACTGATTTCCCGCTATAGTTACTGATCCTCACTTGATAAAGAGACTATTTTACATAATAATACGACTTACTTTTGTAGTTATTTTGTAAAAGAAAAGATGGCTGCCTCCAACAGGTCACTGTGGAATTCATTGGGAGAGGCCTATGTTCAGCAGTGGACTTCCTTTGGCTAATGGATTGGATTGGATATTTAGTTTTTTGGCACATGCATATAGTATAAGAATTTGGGAATATAATTCGTAATATTCTTTCCTAGTAGTTTTCTTCCTTGTTCTACGTCATCGACACGTAATATGTCTACATATAACTTGTAGTGATGGACGCAAAACCATTTTCCTCCAGGTATTTGGCAACGACCTCGCAAGGGCAGTGTCTCGTTATTTTACAAACGGACGTGCGTAAACAACTGAAAAACAACAATGAAAACGTAGTTAAAAATAAGTTTCGAGAATTTGCTTCTGGCAGACATCTGTTGATGCTTAATATTTTATTTTCGTTACAATGTAACTGACTTTAAGTGTACATCACTATTTTTTGTTAATTTCCGTGCCTTTGAAGCGTGAAGGAAGTTTTAGACATTAACAAATCTGTATTTGTAATTATTTAGTGGCTTCGTTGAAGTTGATATAAATATAACTTGAGTGGCAATATACCCATCACAGTCCACCTTATCGATACTTTACAAATAAATTTTATTAGTAACCCCCGGTTTTCCAAGAAGCCTTAACGCTACATAAACAATTGGAACCCTGGATGCAATTGAACCAAACATTACATAATTTTAAGATTACACTCCCAAATGCGAAACACTTGGGATACTATGACGGTCTTTGCCACTGTCTGACTATAGATATTCGGGAAAATACCAATGCACTAACAAAACAATATCTCAGTGAATATCCAATACTCGTAATTTAAAATCAAGGGCCGTATGATATCGTCGAGGCTGTCGTGTGACGCGACGCAGCTATTTTTATCTGACCAGTTTACCACCGGTCACATTATGACTCCTGAGAGAAAACCGCTTGTCTCACTTGATGGATGCCAAGACTCGTTCCTCTGAACGTTTGATGTCCACTTTGAAAAGCATTGCGGTAAAAACTGTTATTACATTTTTTGCAAGGTTTTTGATCGTCAACTTGGTATTAAGTTATCATTTTGTCTTATGACGGGTATAGGTGACCGTCTGGCAAGGGCCGGTTGAAATAAATATAATATGTATTTGCTTTGTTTTATAAATATTTGTAATGTACAGTGAGGGGTAAGGGACAGGTAGAGCATTTGAGATTTATTTAATTTATTTTATCCACTCATTAAATTGATGGAAAAGTGCATCGGATATTACGAGTATAAGCGTTGAAAATCCAGGCTAGATAGAAAGTTGGATAATTCCTTTTATTATACAGGGTATATCAAGACTGCGGCCAAAAACAAAGCCAGTGGCAGTTTTAGTGATTACAGAAACGATGCAACTAAAAATTTTTCAAAGGAGCGACACGTTTTTTTTGCATTTTTTTAAGTATCATTGTTCGGTTGATAAATCCCTAGTATTTGCTAAAATTATAACTTAAACCCTTCCCTACCATTGTGATTAAAAATAACAAGGTGTAATTTTTTTTTCTTTTGGGATATCGATGTATTTACCACCCAAATACGACGATAAGTAAAAAATTCCGACAAAAAATCGTTTTATTTTTGCGAAAATTTTAGTTGCATTGTATCTGAAGTCACTAATACTACCACCTGGCTTTGTTTTCGATCGCAGACTTGATATACCCTGTATGTAGGAATTGTTTTATAAACCTCTGCGGATTTAATTCGATATGGAACTTAGTTACCTCCTATGACGTTAAGAATCATAACGATGTTACCTGCTGCCTTAAACATCAGCAATAAGGAGCCTTCAAAGGCAAAATTATGTATTTTCTTATTGTATTGTATCAGCCCATATACGACCCACTGCAGGGCACGGGCCTCCTCTACAATCGAGAGTACGATTGAGAGTGGTTAGGCCATATAGTCCACCACGTTGGCCTAGTGCGGGTTGGCGGACTTACACATACCATAGAAATTTATACAAATCGCTATGGTATGCAGGTTTCCTCACGATGTTTTCCTTCACCGTTATAGTGAGTGGTGATTGACTATCAATACACACATGACTCCGAAAAGTCAGAGGTGTGCCCTGGGATTTGAAATTATGTAGCATGGTGAATAATTTGGTGCATAAAATAAAGTACTTTTCCAGAATTTTACCTCATTGAAATTTTAATAAAACCGGTTTGGCATTAAAACCTTGAAAAGGTGAGAAACAAATAGAAATAAAGATAAGCTTTCCCATTAACAAATAAGAATGTGCAGAACACGGTATTTTAAGAAATACTTACTTGTTTAATGGGAAAATGAAGTGCGTGGCCTATTGGTAACCGGACCAGACCGGACCATTTTTGTTGGCGCATTATCCTATATTACTGTAAGAGTAATATAGGAAGATAGGAAATAGTAAGGTAATGGATAATATATTATTAAACATCATAGATACTGATATAGTATACTTTTGTTGATCTGCTTACAAAGAAACAAACACGAAAATTCTCTACAAATACTTAGCTAGATAATAAATAGCTAATAATGCGTGGTGGCCTGTTGGTAACGGACCAGACGCGGCTGCCAACACGTTCATGGTGGTCGCGGGTTCAAATCCCAGGGCACACCTCTGACTTTTCGGAGTCATGTGTGTATTGAAAGTCAGTCACACCACGCACTATAGCGGTGAAGGAAAACGTCGTGAGAAAACCTGCATACCAAAGCGATTTGTTTAAATTTCTATGTGTAAAATTCCGCCAAACCGCACTAGGCCAGGGTGGTGGACTATATGGCCTAACCCCTCTCAGTCGTACTCTCGATTGTAGAGGAGGCTCGCCCTGCATTGGACTATCTACGCTGGTACAGTAATGGGAAAACGCGATTTTCATAATTTTGTACCTAATGAATTAGCCTTCTGAGTTATAATTCATACAAATACACATTTCCTCTGCACCAGTAAGGTCAATAACAACTCAAGGTTACACAGCTCGGGAAAAATAAGAGACATGTCGCATCTGCTTTGCATAACTGTTTATCCATCTTCCATTGACGCCGCGTTGCTAAAGGCTCACGTAGCAACGTTTATTCACAAAAACTGAATGGAAGCATTTCTTGGAAACTTTTTTGTACAGCCTTCATAACATTGTGTTTCAAACCGCGGAGTTTATTTACCAGTAAATTAGATTTATTTGCTCTCGTAAATTCGTTTATATAATTGAATTCATAGAATTTATAGTGGTTACCTTATGTGAAAAAAGTAAAGCTCTTTAAATAGTAGCGATAACGAGTTTTTGACCATAGACTGCCTCCCTGGCGCAGTTGGTTAGAAGTCGGCTGAGAAATGAGACCGCGGGTTCGATCCCCGCACCGAAACAAATATTTATGAGAAACACAGCTATTTGTTCGGGTCTGGGTGTTGGTGAGACCGAAAAGTCTCTTAGTTCCTGATACCCACGACACAAGACTCGACCTTAGTGTGGGATGAAGACTGTGACTGTTGGGTATATTTATTTATTTATAGTATAAAAAGTTTCATAATATATGTTTTCAATGCCCAAGATTAATAAGAATGAACTTAAAATTGCCGTGAAGTTGTAGTTTTTAGTAAAAAAGGATCCTATTTAAAACATTCGTACTTCGTATTAATGTAAATAGTAAAGATATATTATGTAAACTAATGTACAATTACGTAGCCTTGGCCGACAATTCAAACAAAAAATAACAAAATACTTAAGTTATAATGTCCTTTAAAATTGGAGGTGTTTCCAAATATGTATTGAGTAAAAAACAGCAGATATTAATAGACAAACAGCATCCATTAAATAACAGTGGTAAGTGATCACTGCCGCCCATGAACATCCACAACGTTAGATCACGGATGAGTTGCCGGCCCAATTGGGAGAGGAGCGGGGAGGAAAAAGCATGGGAAGAGGAAAGGGGCACCCGGCAATCTCACTCACCGAAACGCGGCAGCTAAGCAGTCGCTTCACGTCGATTTCCTGTGAGACAGCGGTACCGCCCCGGATGAGCCTGCCCGGTCATGCTGACTCATGACTGACACCGTGGCTCTACCACTTCCAAAATATTACTTTATGCTTTATTTCGTTCACCTCACATAAATATAGCTTTTCATTATTGTGTACACGAAATATAAAACATTTGGAAGTCTAGGACTAGTGTTACTTACCTTTAAATTATTGAATTCCACTTAATCTTGACGTCGGTACGTCGCTGGATGCAGGCTGCCTCGAACCGGCCACTGCGGAAATCATTGGGAGAGGCCTATGTTCAGCAGTGGACTCCCTTTGACTGATGGATTGGATTGGATTGGAAACTTAATCTTATATTAAAAAGAAATACTTATGCAACATGGACTGCCCATCTTGAAAATAGGATCCAATACTACATACTGTAATACTAGATGGACAAAAATGATAAAAAGTCGTGGAAAGCATTGGATGCAGTCTACAGACCGCTATGAATAATTGTTCTTTCAATGAATATATTGGGTAAGCCTATTTTATATAGTTTTTAAATTAGCAGATGTTGCTTGTAAATGTTATGTAAACGACCATAATTTGTTTCCTAAAAATCTATTGACTTTAAGGAGGAATGGAATATAAGTTATTTTGAATAGGTATTCCAAAGCCAATAACATTGAGGAAAGGTGCACATTGTGCTATGACATTTAAAAATAATCGCCTACGTATATACTATACAATATATCGAAGCTAATGGATTAATCAAGACTTCTAACACATCAAATGAGGATAAAATCGTACCTACACAAATAAGGAAATATCTTCGGATCCTATTAATTTGTTTGTAAATAATTTTTATACTTATAGTATTTTTTCTAGAGGGCTAGGTTTCATTTCAACGATGCTACGTAAGTACTCGAAAATAAAAAAAATCAGTCACATTTCATGTGGTGGAAAAATATTATTAAAAATATGTTATGATTAACAATTCATGTCCATTATAAAAATGTACCATAAAGTTAAGGCCATTTGATTAAAAATAAATTACAGAAATAAGAACATCATAATGCTAAGGACCCGAGTTCATAAAAGTCTTTATGTTGTCAACTTGCACCTTAATAACAAAGCTTATAAAAAAAGCTTTATAATAGTTTTATACAAGATGATTACCGTCTGCCTAATGAGTGACCACTAACGCAGCATCCACAGTAACTACAGATTAAGTAATTACCCTCTATTATCTCAACATGATTGAGTACTTGAACGAAGTAATTGAAGGTTTCTCAAGGGGAAACATAAGTATTTGTTACTACTTATGTACTTTTAAAGTTCACAAAAAAAACATAAGTAACTTATGTAAAATTTAAAATAATGAGTTACAATATAATATAGTGCCCCAACGTGGAGTATATTCGCGATTTAGAGAGCTCACTTGTTGCCGTTTGACAACTTCAATAATATTTGAGCGGTAATCAACCCAGTAATGGTTGAATAATTCTGATACGATATTGAATAATAGCTTTAATGTCTATGCCAACTTGTAAAGCTTATTCAAGCAATAGAGAAGATATAAGTCAGGCGATAGGTCTTAAAGATATAAGCCAATTGATTCTACATCATGGTTAAAAAATAAAGTAGCATCAAGTCCATGTAAATGTTACATCGCTGCGGGAAGAAAAATACAAATTGTACAGATTGGTACTCGTTATTTACTAACAATGAAACGCACTCATAAACGATAAATCGTTCTACATAACGTCTGTAATGTGATTTATACAGAAGATAGCAACTGTGCATCTAACACATCGCTTCCCGCACACATTGTTTGTGTCTGACGTTTTATCTTTTAATCAAATATTGTCAAGCGAAACACGATCTTTGGACATCTTCCTTAGTACGAATTTGCATGATTTTGCTAATCTTACATCATCAAGACGTTACTTGTTTAACATCTCATGAGACACCGGTAGGTGTTGATTAGTTCTGGATTTTTGCTGCCAAGGGTCTTGAATCTAGGCATTACTTCTACTCTTGTAATGTCGGCAGGTAGTTGGCGTTTATTCTGGTCATATTCCGATCAACAAACACCACTAGCTTGATTAGTAAACACATTTGCACATAAAGCAAATTTGCAATTGCTTTTCAGTAAAATTATATTTTATTCACGAGAAACAAGGAAAGGTAATAAATTTACTGTTGCATTAATTATGCCAGGTGACAACATTTATGAGATATTTTTCGCATTCACACTGCTGTTTGGCGGAAGAAATAGACAATGGGGTGGTACCTACCCAGGCGTCCTGTCACTGAAATGATAAGTCATTGAAATGTAGGTGTGGGAGCTTACCACAATGAGGAATTTATTAGATTTTTTGATAGTAGGTGATTGGTATTCGTAAGGCGTTCTGCGACGCCACCAAAATCTTTGTTACAAACATAGCAAATTCAAGTCTTGATAGTGACTCACACCTCTAAAACGGAGTGGTTATATTTATTGCTCGACTTTTTAGCTATTTGCGATTTATTTTTATTGTTTGTAAATGTTAAGTTATCTAACAACACATTTATATTCAGAAAAAATACCAGAATGCATACGTGACTACATTTGTAATTATTCATCGATGATTTAAGTAAGAATATAAAGACACGGCCACTCCATACACTGCCGCTACCTCAATAAGGTCAATAACAACCGAAGGTCGAACTTGAAAAAATAAAAGACATGTTATATCTGCTTTGCATAAATCTGTTTATGCATTATCTTCCATTGATGCGGCGCCACAAAAGGCTTACGTAGCCATCACTGTTTATTCATAAAACTCTGAATGTGAACATTTCTTGAAACATTTTTATACAGCCTTCTTAACGTCAACAATATCTGTATGAGTCCATATAGGTCCTTCACGTGCACGGGCCTTCTCTACAGTCGAAAACACGATTAAGAGGGGTTAGGCCATATAGTCCACCGCGCTGGCACGCGCGGACTTTACATACCGTAGAAAATCTTTAAAGTCGCTTCGGTATGCAGGTTTCCTCACGATGTTTTCCGTCACCGTTATAATTTGTGGTGATTGACTATCAATACAAACATAACTCCTTAAAGTCAGACGTGTGAACCACCGTGAAATGTTGGCAGTCGTGTCTAGCCCGTTACCAAGAAGCCACCACACTTGTCAACAATATGTTTTCCTTCAATTGCCTACCACTAGTCATCACCATCTGGGCACCATCATTGATCTGGCTCATTGAAACTAGATTCAAATAAACATCGGCACAAAAAATGAGCGTGTCTCGGCGACATTAGAACGTATAAAGAACAAATTGTAAACAATATTGATGAAATGTCGTTGATTTTAGCACACGGTCGCGTTAACTAATAGTTTATGTGAAAATGGTTCAACGAGCGGTTCGCTCAAGGTCCTCACGAGCACGTCGAGATTGTGTCAGACCTTGCGTTTGCCTCGCTCCTGGCGGTTAGGTATTATACCTATGCCATGGAATTAGGTAAATTGCCTTCTCAGAATTATTAATATCTTTTTCCAGGTGTAGTTGCAAAATTGACGATCAAACACGTCAGTAGTCTAATGAATAGTGCACTTTCGATGAATAAGTTTTAATATTTATATAAAAAAATTTGATGTCCTTCATAAATGTTGACATTTTAGAAGTTCGCCCTAAGTAATACACAAGACAATTTCTGCATAACAGAGACCATAGTATGCTCAAGCATAGAATTAATAAGGGAATGATTTTCGTAACTCCAGCTCCTAACTCCTTAGGTCACGTACAGAGGTCCGCCGGCATTGTGTATGTTTTAACAAATGTTGTAGTCTCTAAGTATTGTATTGTATTGTATCAGCCCATATACGACCCACTGCAGGGCACGGGCCTCCTCTACAATCGAGAGTACGATTGAGAGTGGTCAGGCCATATAGTCCACCACGCAGGCCTAGTGCGGGTTGGTGGACTTTTACATCTAAGTATCTGTTTACTCTCTAAGTATCTGCCTCTATTTCGATCTTACACTTTTGTAACAAAACAGATCTGTATTATCTACACCATATGCACCTCTCTATTCATTAATTAAATAAAACCTTGTTTCCTATAATAGTGGAATAAACAATAGTGCGAAGGGCGTGCGGAAGAAATACAATAACTCATGTGATATTAATGACCTAATGCATGAAGGTATCGGGAGATAATTGATACGATTCAACACGACCCGCCTAGGAAGTGGCCGCTCGTGACCGGACGTATGTGATAAGGCTCTTTTCTTAATTAGTACCATATGTTACTCGTTAGTAGCTACTGCTAATAACCGAGGAAGGGTTTATGGAATAACAAGAGATACTATTATCTCTAGAATATCTATATATTCTATTCTTACAATCGTACCTTGATTGTACAAATATGGTGATTTACAGTTCGGTCGTTTTAAGCTTTCAAGCCGCAATTTAGTGTTCCACTAATAGCCTTATTCAAAAACAGATTAAAAACCTATTTTAGTTATCGAATGTTTCGTCTTCTTCGCTCAAACTGAATTTTAAAGTCGTTCGAAAGGAACAAAACATTCTTTAACTAACATAGGTTTTAAGTGTAAGGCCGTTAGTAAATGAAGTAATATTGACGGACTAGTAAAGTATCAAAACAAATGTCTTAACATCTATAAGGCTTTTTCTGGCAATACAAACGACCAACATTAACCCAAAACCAGGGTTGTTGGTTTAATTAAACTTGCGTTTAAAGTGCGTAACGTTACGATAAACGTTGCCCGAAGTATAGCAGTACCAATTACATCAGCAACCAAATCTGCGCTATGTAAGGAAACTTGCTTTAAGCCTTTTGATCTTTTTACATTAAGGAAGTCTTTGTATTATGTAGTTTTTAAATCGGTTATATTTCATAAGATTAACGCGTTCAAACATACAAACTCTTATTTTATGATAGTACTGTGATACTTTACTTTAACGGTGAAGGAAAACATCGTGAGGAAACCTGCATACCGTAGCGATTTTAAAGAATTTCTACGGTATGTAAGTCCGCCAACCCGCACTAGGCCTTCGTGGTGGACTAAATGGCCTAACCACTCTTAATCGATTCTCTCGATTGTAGAGTAGGTCCGTGCGCAGCAGTGGGACGTATATGGGCTGATAAGAAAAACTGTGATACGCGTAGAAGTTTAGCTTTTGATGTTTCTTTCGTACAAGGTGTAATCTTTTATTCAAAAGTAGCACCATCATGTGTAGTCCGTTCCACATGAACCCCGCACATCGTACAGTGTGGTGATGCAACGAGCCGACGAACAATGTGTTAATTGGGTAAGAGCATTGTTGCTTTTTCATAATACACCATTGTTCGCTTTTATCAGCGCATTAATTGGCCTGTTTGCAAATTCGACAGAGCGTTTGATGCAACGGCGAAGGGGTTATGGGTTATGGACATACGTGCAGTTGTTACAATGAGTTCTAACAAATATTTTTTTACTGAGGCAGATAATACACGTAATGGCACTAAAATTACTGAATTTTGGTAGGCTTATAAGTTAGTTTTCCGTTTAGGCGTTTAGTTTTCCTTCACCGTTATAGTGCGTGGTGATTGACTATCAATACACACATGACTCCGAAAAGTCAGAGGTGTGCCCTGGGATTTGAACCCGCGACCACCGTGAACATGTAGGCAGCCACGTCTGGTCCGTTACCAACAGGCCACCACGCACTTCGTAAAACATCGTGAGGAAACCTGCATACCATAGCGATTTGTATAAATTTCTATGGTATGTAAAAGTCTGCCAACCCGCACTGGGCCAGCGTGGTAGACTATATGGCCTAACCACTCTCAATCGTACTCTCGATTGTAGAGGAGGCTCGTGCCCTGCAGTGGGTCGTGTATGGGCTGATACAGTACAGTACAGTATACGTTTAGTAGCATAATACCCAGTTTTGATCCTAAAGGATGACAAGATAACCCTTCTCTAATAAATAAAGCCTATGAGTTGTTTGTTACCGCCGTGGTGGAATAATGACTAACTTCATGAATAGCAGTAAAGCTTAAACAATGAATATAATAGCACCGTACACATAACCTAAATTTAAAATTCTTGACGTGTTTAAAAACATCTGCGTTGTTTATTGTAAAAATGTTGTGTGTCGACAATTGCATACGATTACGACTGACGGGCGCAGACACATTAATAAGGAAATATTTAATCAATGTGTTTGCGAGCAATTACATCGAGGAAACCGAGACTTATCGATACAACTTCATCGTATTTTGCACGAAAATGTTTGAATCGCAAATACATGCATACAAAGCGTTGTTCGTGCGGAATACCAAAAAGCCGCGGGTATTACTATAAAAACTCGCGTGGATATCGCTTTGAATCGTAGAATTGGAGAATTTCGTAATTACTGAGGTGAAGTAACTGTTTATGTTAAAACGGGTAATTGCTACATAAAGTTTGACCTTGGAAAATGCGGGCGGCAAGTTATGATTATTAATTTCATGTTTTTAAGTAAGACGTAACTAATGTCAACAATATTTACTTATTAGTGGCCATTTCAGGTCAACCTACTACTCTCCTTAAGGTAGGCAGCCACTTTGCTGTGCTGGAACCCTGTCACTGCGAAGGTATATGGGCAGCGGTAGCCGCTATCCATCAGGTGGGCCGCTAGCTCGTCTGCCTATAACGGAAATAAAAAAACCTAGTTATTGATTTACGTAAACCAGCGTCTATGTCCTGTTTATTCAAGATATACCTGATATCTACAAAATATAAGAGTCGCTGGATGCTGGCAGCTTCCAACAGGTCGATGTGGAGATCCTTGGGGAGACCTATGTTCAGAAGTCGACTTCTTGTGACTGAAGGGAGTGAAAAGAAGAGAAGTGGAGATTTTTGGAACATTCCTTAATGCGCTGCTATTTTCTCATGATTTTCAAGCTATTTGGTTTTGCTTGGAGCCTGTGTTGTGAAATCAAACAGCCTCACGTAGTTTATGATGCCTTTGTCACAATATATCTTATTTTGGGTGTCAAGACTGTGTGATTGTTTGTGCTTGTATTCATTTCTGTAACAACTAATTTTATTTACTGTTATTTCGGAGTAATTTGTGTTTTAAACAAGTTACTTGCAAGTTAATTTTGAATATTAAATCAAGTGTCCCTTTAATAATACTAAGTTTAGCTGCAGGTTTAATTTCGATAGGCTCTGTGGCACAGTCGGCTCACTTAATAAGTGGAGTAGTGGAATGTAAAACTAGAAGCCGCTGGATCGATTTTCGCATATAGTGAAGGATTTTTGTGATCCAACAATATTTGTGTCTGGTACTGTTACTGTTGGCGTCATTTGTAGCGCAGTTGGTTTGTCGCCGTCTGTGGAACGAGAGGCCGCGGGTTCGATCCTCGCATCGAAACAAATATTTGTGTGAGCCACAGATGTTTGTCTCGGGTCTGGGTGTTTGTAAGACCGAATAGTCTCTCGTAGTTCCGGATATCCACGACACAAGACTCGATCTTAGTGTGGAGTCAGGACTGCGTGTGTAGCTGTTGAGTGTGTTTATTTTTTATGTTATATTATGAGACCAAAAATTCACTCGTAATTTTGGTACCAACTATCCAAAGACTTCTATCGTAGAGTGAGTCAAGTTCAAGGCTATGACTATCTATTAGGTGTTCTTTATTTTCGTATTGTAGTACTGAAGTGTAATAACAAAAGGTTTAAAATTAAAGCGAAACGTAGCGCAGAAACAATGCTCGTATTAGCGATGCGACCAGCGTTTGGCGAACATAAATATTAAACTTTTAGACCATACTTCGACATGGAATCCTTTGCGTAGAACGCATGTTCGCAGCTGATGGGAATTATATTTACATAACTTATACACTTATTTGTATTTTTATTAGCGATAGTGACGAGGCAGTAGGTCTTTCAGTTTCTAGTAAGCCTTACATTTGCCCTTAAACAGAGGAAACATCACTCATAATTTATAATTAAACTTTTTATTTTTCCTAAAATGGGTATCATATAAATTTTGCAAGAATTTCTATGGTAAGTATGTGAAGGCGGTCAATTCGCCCTAAGACAGCGTAGTGGACTATACAGTCGTCAACCAAACGCTCCATTCTAGCGGAAGCTTCGACAGTGGAACGTATATGAGCTGATTTGTCACTATTGCTATTTTATTTTACCTAAAAACCGATCTGGTGACGTCAAATCAAATCAATATAGTTTAACAAAGCACAGACAATGCAAATAAAAATCCTTACCTCAATATTGAAAAAAGCAAAAACCTCATAAGCCGCGCACCCATTTTAGCGCAAGCATTGATTCGATGTCGGTTGGCACACAGCCTTATCGAGGGTCATTGTGATGCCAAGTAATGGGGACAATGCACCGGCCACTTTACTATGCCATGTGACGTCACTGTGCCAGCCGGTACACACCTTCTTAGAACTGTGTGATCTTCCATTTCTGTTTCAAAGTAACCTAGTGGTAAAAGAGAATATTTAATAAGAGAGATATGTTAAACTTCAAATATAAAAACGAGTGCTAAAGCCATACGCGTGCTTCTTAAAGCTATTCTACTAATAGATTGACCGAGTGTCTTATAGAAAGCCGACGTGACGTAATAGCTTTGCAGTTGTATTTCGTTTTTTGGAGACTGTTCCGCCTTCACACCCACTACTGCAACTCCTGTAAGCCAGGATCAACAGTGGCACGCATTGTAATGACACTGAGCATTGAAGCTCAGCGAGTCTCGGGGAATGTCTAACTTGTCTTTAACCCGCAACAAAATCAATCATTAAGTTAAATTAATAGGAGTTTGAAATAAATTATTGTCCACTTCGCTCCGTGTTTCGTTTGTTGAATGATCCTGGAGATTCTGTAGCTGGTGGTATTATGTTCGTATCTATCAGGAGAATGAATGTCGTACGCGGTGGTGGAAAGCCGGTCCCAAAACATGACGTTTTGAATTCACATGTTTACATAATTGTTTCTACAAGCAACAAATTACCGAATGCTGGTTACCCTTTTTCTACTGTCACTTGCCACAAGTTGCTTCTGACTTTTATGTTCTAATAATAAAAAGAAGATTTAACTAGGTAGCTGAACCCAGTACCGAACGTGTCACTCGTAGAGTTATTTTGATAAATTCTTTATTCCAGACAACATAGATCCATAGTGTTAATAAAATAATAATAATAATAATAATTTATGAACTAATGTTAGCATCACAACAATAGTAGTTGATTATGTATCGTTATTAAATCCATTTCTCTTCTTTCCAGGAGTCACTAACAGATTGGGAGCGGACCTTCACCGACGCGCAGGGTCCTCCGGCGGGGGCGTCTGGTCGCAAGTGGAGCGCCCGGTCTGCCGCCCATGCTCAAGACACCGCCACGGATCAGAACGCTCCTGTCAATAACAGTAGCGACGCTTGCAAACTTCTAGTGGTAAGGATATGTTCTTGTATTGGTCTTTATTTCAACCTGGAACTATAGGTTTAGCCTCTACCGCAACTTAGGATAAAAATAAGAGAATGCCTCAAGCATTAAGTCCACCTATACAATGTTTATATGAACTGTAAATAAATAAATTAGGTCAGTGAGCTGTGGCTGCCACTAATGATACTTCTGTTTACCACTTCAGGCATATACGCGTAAACTTATTATGTATTTTGTAATATGTGGTCGACGAGATATAATTTTCAAAATATGCATGTTGAAAGTTTTGGCATAGTATTGTCCAAAGGGTCGAATTTCCATTGCCTTCCCATAATAGCCGATATAATTTATCACTAGATTAGTCAAGCGATGCGAATATAACTTAATAATTGAAATAAAGTTAATTGTTAACGTACCCATACTAAAACAATCTCCTGCCCTTAACCTAGGTGTGGTTGTTATGAAATGTTATATCGCATGTTCCAATTGCATTCGTATAATTATATCGATAGCACGTTTAACGCAGTAAACACAGAGACTATAACAATTGTAGACAAAATAAAAACAATAGCGATAAAACAGCGTTTGTTGTCGTAAACAAATGTAGCTACTGTTTATATTTACTAAGATTTGTCCTTAACTTTCACCACACATGTGAGCACTGACCGTTTAATTACATTATTTTTATGTTTATCTAAACATTAAATATGTCTGTTTACTTTGTATGCTTTTATTTAATTCCAAACAATGATTGGGAGTTGGGACTAAATAATTTGAACGAGTTGACACCAGACTGGCGGAAAGTCAGAAATTTATGTACCGAGTTTTATAGCCTCATGCAGGAGAATAGTGTTGGTATATTGTATAGCCTAGAGATGTAAAGAAACGGACAGCTAGAAAACCTTTTATTGGACTATTTTATTGCGGTAAAACTGCACCATAGCGTCTCATTATACACTGTAGCGTTTCAGGATAAAGGATCATGGTTTATAGCATTCTATAGCCTCTATCTACGTAAGTGGACTAGAGATTGAATATATCTACATATTCCATAGTTATCAATAATTCGATAGGTCATAAGTCAATTTGCGAATAATACGGGCCAAGTGAGGCACAAAGCGTCAGATAAGGCGCTGGCATCGATGGGTTACCGCGTCGGGTTAATTGATGTTAAGCGGTTAAATTAACTTTAGCTACGTTTATTTGGAGCGTACTTGGCTAGGTTATAATTTTGGAGCTTGTAGGTCAGTTGTGTAAGAAACGTTAATAATTGTGGTTTTAAACTTCGATCATGTTTGATGTTAATTTCATCGAGTAGGATTGTAATATTAGATGGAATCTTTATTATGGAAGAAAGTATTTAATAGACTTGCCTATAAAACTATAATGAAGTTGCGTATTTCCAATGTACTGGAGGAACTGGAGCGCATTTTCGCTATGAAACTGTACACGTTTTTTTTCTACACAAAAAAAGTTAATGAAAGCTTTTCCCACACTCAGTGATATCAATTATTTTTGTGAACAATTTTTCCGAGTCGCATATTTAACTCTGTTTACAGTTCATCAAGCAATACCAAAACAAAAAAGTGTCGTCACGTATTGGTATCATATGACATGTTAAAACTGGATTTGTCAAGTAATTTTTGCTGTCTGAAACCAAATCCTTGTCAATTTTGTTCTTCGGGTATTGTTTTTACCATTAAAGTGTGTCTCTGTTTAAATATTGACTTTGTTTTATATTGAAGTTTAAGGTTAATTTGCGGACTTCTTTAAAACAGGTTCCTGTTTACCACAAATTATTATTTTAATTTTGAATGATCTTATATAAATGATTATATAAAGTAAAATAGATAAAGCAAGATTGATAGTGTCGATGTAAACAATTACTCACAATTTGTAATTAATAAACAAATGACAAACTAGCTTAAATTAACATAAACACTTAAACAAAGCAAATTAACGAAACGCGAGATAAATTAAAACTGCAGTCGGTAAATCAAACTTAATTACTGTCTATGCGACGGTCAGACGGCCTAATAAAGGTCTCAGGAAGTGGTTGGATGCAGGCCGCTTCCAACAGGCACCATGGAATTCCTTGGGGAGGTGTAAGCGCAGCAGTGGATTTTCTTTAGCTGAAGATAAAATAACCTGAATTATTGTGCTCAACAAATGTTGCGTTTTATCAGGACAACACCACCAGGTCTCTTATTACCCTACATCAGGAATGGCGAACCAATGGCACGCGTCATTGATGTCACGTGACATAATATTTCGGGCACGCCATCGATCAAAAAGTTAATTATGCACTGAGGAAATATATAACGAAATTTTCTTAAAACAAGAAAAATTTTACGCACTCGTTTATTATTGTACTATCTGTGTTCTTTCCCAATGATAATTAAATTAAAATTATTTGACAGCACGTCTATGGCCTAGACAATTCTTCATAAAAAAAGGCACGTTGTTGAATAAAGATTTGTCACCCCTACCCTACATATTATATTACCCACGAGCTGCATTGTTGGACAATTCCTTATTTTCGTATAAATGAAAATATGTGTCTTTTATATTCGTTTAATATTATTATAAGCAACATTCGTCTCCCCAGAGGACTTTAACAGAATATTAAAACCAGTAATTTCGTTTATTTCAGTACGTAGTGGATACAAAAACTCTAGTATGGAGATTATCCCTGTGCGGAGGCAATGCGGCGTCCATAGCGGCGCGAGCTGGCACGAGGCTGCTGCCCTCCAAGATCAAGATTGTGTGGAACCCGCCCTCCTCACCGTACCAGCACACCGAGAAACTGAGGCTCGTCGTCACCGCTGTTTATAGTGGTAAGATCACCTTCATTAATTCCTGCTTAAAAGAGTGCCGAAAATCCATGTTTTTCGTCTCCTTGTTTATTACATTTATAAGAAAATCACTGTTTAGTTATATATACATTTTGGCATCGATATATGTTTTTTGCAGTATTTCTTTCTACTTACCCGTTATAGTCGCCAGTGCCAGGGTCCACTCTCCTACTTAATCCTCGCCATTTAGCCCGATCTTTCGCATTCTTGGTTATAAACCATTCACTCTATAAAGTTTTCTATGGTTAATATGTGTCACCGGTAAAATTATAGTAATTAAACATGGCGCCATCTATCACCACACTCGCGAACTATTTATCCACGGTAGGTGTACTATTCCAGGTACAATATGCAACGACGAGTCCCTGTTTACGTGCGGCGCGACGAGCTTGTGCGTATCGTCATACCTAGTCTGCGATGGAGTCCGGCATTGTCCCGGGGGTGAGGACGAGGACGCCGCGGCATGTTCGCACAGGCGCGATCCGCCTCTACTGGAACTCCTGAGGAGGTTCGCCGCCAGGAACCAGGAGCTGCTGGGACTCGACCAGCCTGACGGCATGACCAAGCCTTCTGTTATTAGTGAGTATTGTACTTTGATGTGTAGAAATTGTCGAGTCAAATAAGATAAGGTATTTTTGAATTTATTACTCAGGGTCACTAGTAATGCTGTTGGAAATTATGAAATTGTATAGTAATGCTATTGGCTAATATATAAAAAAAAATTGGTTTGTATCAATAATAAATATTTATTGACATAAAATATACTGGCCAAGAATGTAATTTTGGTATTACAATATATTAATTGTATATTGGTCTCCCTTGCACTATGAATGTTAAAGGGCGGTTCGTTTGATTAAAGTCGTTTTTTCGCTTCAATAAATATTATTTTCTTTTGGTTTAAGTACTTTAATTAATGTTTTTTTCAGTCCAGTAATATAAGACCTCCCAACCAAATCCTTGATTTTAAAGGAGTCCAATCCTCAATGGTATACGGTTTTTTTTATTGCGATGAATGGCGAGACGAGCCATTCGCCTGATAGTAAGCGATACGACCGCTCATGGACAGTAGCAAAACCAAACACAATGATTTACAACGTAATGCTTGGCTTTCCACTGCGCTCGCCATCCTGAGACATAAGATGTTAAGTCTCATTATGTCCAGTAGTTACTCTGGCTACAATGTCCTTCAAACCGATACACAACAGTGCATTTACACTGCTGTTTGATGGGAGAAATAGAAATTGCAGTGGTACGTGAATGGTGCGTGAGTTGATATAAGACAAGGTTATTAATATAGATTTTCTATTTCCAGTGAAGATCAGTGAGGGTGAGAAATCGTCCAACGCGTTCATGGAGTTCGCAGCAGCTCTGAAGCCATATGGTCCCTGGAGTTATCTGGTGGTAGGCATGCTCGTCTGTGCGACTATACTCATGTTCTGCCTGGCTTGGGGTAAGTTCCTAAATTATATCATTGTCTTCATTTATGACTTGATACTTTTTGCTGAGAAATAGTTCTAAGAAAATGATATCATACTTTTTCATGAAATAAAAGAATACAGATTTTTATTATACACAGTAAAATCGATTTTCATTATTTCTTCTTATAAATCGTTGTTAGATTCTGACGAGAGAAAATAATGAATACGTATTTCTTCGAATTCCGCATTACTTGTAACAAAATGGATATCAGAAAACTATATAATAAATGTAATATTTCATTTCCAGAATGCTGCTGTAAGCGTTCCAAGCCATCAGACACCCCGATAGACATGCCATCCTCATGCATCGGCATGTCACCCTCAGTAACAGTGACCGCGGCCTCACAGCAACTATTCACGCAGCCACTACCCTCTTCCCCTCCGGAGTACGAGCCTCCCCCCTCCTACTCCTCCCTCTTCCCCAGGAACAAGCCCTCGCCCTTAGCGATACCTCACTGCTCACACCAGGAACCACCAGATTGAATGTAAAGTCCTTAGTCAATCGATTTCAATGTACGGTGATTCGGTGTTACTGTGAAAGGAATTTGTTTATGCCAAAAATTATATTGATAGGTACATGTCTGACGTCCCTCGCTTACCGCGGTACCAAACTATTAATTTCGATTGTTAATAAATCACTTATTTAATAATGCACTATCTGTAATTTTGTTAATTGGTGCTGAATTCATCTCGAGGTTTTTAAAAATGACGACAGATGTCGCTGTGTCAATACGACCTTCAAGCGGTAATTGAGGGATTAAAATTAATACTACCCTACGTACATACGTATGCAATATATTTGAAAAAAGAACAAAATTTGATTTGTATTAAATTTTTACTTCATGGCATGTTCTTATCGACCTTCCCATACGCTTAGATTATTATAAAGTGTTTTATTGAACTTTGTAAAAAACAACTTCGTGTATTTTAGATTAACTTTCAAGAAAGACATAATTTTAAGAAGTGTCGGTAAATATGACAACAAAGAGACAACACAGCAAACAAAAAAGTATCATCGCTTGACAATTATGAATATCCAACTTTACCATAAAGAAATTTATAGTAAAGAACTGCCTGCATCCCAAATGCGGCAATAATGTAATATATAATTTGACGACTTACCCAGGGTGGAACAGATATTCACAAAGTATGCTCATGCATTAAATTCATCAAAAATCTTTCTGCAAAATGGTTATAAAAACTGCAGTAGCCGTAGTACTACAAATTCATTTTAATAAAGCTAGAAGGCTATATTAACATAAATTCTTTAACCCACTAAAGTAATACTTCTAAGCGATGATACACGTACAATATATAAATATCGAATTTATAAAAAGCCATCATTGAAGTACAATATTGATCAAGCATAATAATTTCACATTTACAGACTCTGTAAGTGAAATACATGATTAATTTCGGGACCAAATATGAGATTTATTGATGAAGTACATCTTAATAATATTTTAGTATACTCTCAATAATAAAGCGATTTTACAATACACATAATATGACACGGAAATAATTCCAGCGAATGTAAAAGCATTCCTGGTGTCTCTCTACCCCTTTATAATACATGCGTTATAGTAAAATAATAGGTGCCGTAAACATAGTTTTATTGCCACACTATACCTAAAAAAACTATCGAAATGTTTTGTCCCCTTCGCTCAAACTGAATTCAAAAGTCGTTCGAAAGGGACGAAACACTCGATTACTAAAATAGGTTTTAAAACTTTCTATGAATATAGGCATAAGAATCGTGGTAGAAAATTAAAAATCGTAATAAAAAACATGATAATTATTTTTATTATCTATAATTTCGTTCTATAAATCTTACTGTCGTGTTCTAGTGTAGCAACTACCAAGTAATAAATGTTTTACAGCAAAAAGAAATATTTCCAACGCCATCTATGAATCAATTCAGAAAGCTAACCCGCTGTATTATTGAGAATTTTTAATGAAATTATAATTATTGTAATTTGTACAATGTGTGTCTGAGAATTGTGCCTTTTTAAACCTATTTAGGTTTAACAACTACATCTATTATGTATAAATAGATTAAGGGATGAATATGTTCTTGCTATAATGTATCTATTACTTAGAAATTACAGCGAAAATGTGCAATTTTACCTAAGCGTGTTTATAAATTATTAATATGTATATGTAAACGACTATTTCTGCTTTTAAAAAGTAGATTCTTTCCATTATTTTGCAAAACCTAATTTATGAATAAACCATCGAAATAGAGCATGGATTTCGTATTGCCATGTAGATGTCAACTAAAATTAATTTGCAAGTGAAAAAAAGACAAATGGCCATATCCATATGTTCATCATATTTTAGTTATGGAATGTTTTGTCCCCTTCGCTCAAACTGTATTCAAAAGTCGTTCGAAAGGGACATAATACTCAATAACTAAAATGGGTTTTAAAACTCTATAAATAAGGCCGAAAACGATTATGCGGCTATTATTTGTCTGCTGAATTATGTTTGGCAACTTTTTTATAAACGATAGAGGTATGAAAGTTTTTCGACCTAGAGTTAGTTGATTTTCTATTAATTAAAAGTTGCCATTTGACTCTGTTTTCTATTGGATGTAAACTTGATTGCTATTGTATGATGATACATTAAACTTTATGGCTGCTGAAAAATTGTAAATACATTATATATACACAAGTGGTGATGCGCATCTATATTTGTATATGTATATATTATAACTGTGATGAAGAAATATTATAATATCTTTCTGTGTATAATTTTGTAACTTTTTAGAAGTTGAATGGCGATTTAGTTATGTTTGCCCGCATCTCTTGTTATTACTAGTCTTCTTACTATCGTTATGATAACAAAACTATTTCCTTTGGTTAATATTTTTACTATAATGCTATACGTTTACATTATTTGTGTAAGTTTAGTATAAAACATTTAAAAATTGTGTTGAAAAATAATACATGTTGTATTATAGTGAAATGTTAAGGAAAATAAATAAGTAGGTATTTATTAAATATTTGTCTTTTATTTAAACTAAAAACATACATGATAAAAGATCATCATCATCAGTCTTTTATTGTCCACTGCTGGACATAGGTCTCCTCCAAACTGCGCCATTTCACCCTGTCTTCGGCTTGTCTTATGATAAAAGATAATAAATATTAATTAAATTCATTTTGACAAATTATTGTATTGTGTAAACTCCAGTTTTGACAATACCGGCGCGGCGCCTTAGGAAGCTTGCTATTGTAAAGCCCGTAATAGACGATCGAACGTGGTGCGGACTGTGCCCGCACAACTGCGCAACAGACGACTGACGGGAGGACAATTAGAAATTACATATCGCATGGTTCGGATCGAACCAGCCGCACAGCTAGTAACAATAATAACGTGCGACGGACAGCGGACTGCCTTCCACACAGAGCGGATTATCCCTAAGGCAAACTAGGCATGTGCCTAGGGGCGCGAGATTGCGAAAGGGCGCGCGCGATTCCGGATATCTTTGTTTCTGTGCAAAACCATCAAATGCTTTAAATTATTTATCTTATGAGAAATATAATCGCATTATTTCGAAGTATTTTTTTTAAATATAGCTGCTATGCTGCTTGAGGTGCTTGCCTAGAGTACTCTCAATATTTAAGCCGCCTCTGCCTCCACACCATCAAATATGGTCCGGTGACCACCGAGTTCGCACTCTGCTCCGTACCGTGTTCGGTTGTCTGTTACGGGCTTAAGGCAACTCTGAAATTTAGCAATCCCATTTATATTCTAAAAACAAACAAATAAAGTTTAAGGTGCCCGTTCATTTCCGGCGTTCATTTATACCAAACCGCGCCCTAATCTAACGAGTAGCGTGGCTATAAAATTGCCTAGTTCAGTTTCAATAAATTTTATAGGCCGGCCTGGGCGCTTTGAAGTTTGATAATTAGAAATTGTTACCAAAAACACGAGCTTTCACTACTGTTAATAAACAAGCCGTTGAGATTACGCCTTCAGGATTGACTTATTTATATTTATGGAGGTGTTGTTTTAAACGTAGACAGAGAATACGTTTTAAATTGGGAGTGATCTGTGGTTTTAAAGAACCTTGCCCTATGTTATAAATTCGAAAATGTAACCATGGAACAGCACTTACGAACTTTGACAAGACACATTTAGGTACGATGTTGCCAGTTAATTTAATAAAACAATATTTTTATTGAACCGTTAGATAGAACTGTTCATTAAATGTAAGTTTGTGGCTCCTTCTTTTCTTTATTACAAAAATGTTTTTACAAAGTTCTTCATTAAACATAACTTCAACTACTCTTGGGTCATGAAAATATTCCGAAAAATTGCAAAGAAATCATTTGGTGAGTTTTTGGAAAAATATAATCAATATCTGGATATTTATACGAAATTCGAAATTTTACTGAAAAACGGGTGATTCAGGAAGTAACAGATTTAAACTGGATGTTTGTTTAATGAATCAATTAGATATTTTGTACTTATAAATAACGGTAAATAATAATCTTAGACACTTTTTGTCGAAATGGCAGCCATTAGGATCATTTGGTCCATATACTCTCTCTCTCTCTCTCTTCAGCCACAGGAAGTGCACAGCTGAACATAGGCCTCCCCCAGGGATCGTCATATATACCTGATGGAAGTGTGAAAATCTGAACCCTACTGTGAAGTTGTACTATACAGTAGCAAATTTTACTTTAGAAAATTAATCATGTACATAAAAGAATAAAATCAATTTTACGATTTACATGCTCCAATAAAGCTACAGTAATTATGAAGAGGGAGTATTGGCACTTCAAAAACGTAGCTAAACATGGTGGTGCCAGGCCATTTTTTTCTGCTCTTCTGACTGATATTTGACATTTGTCCAACATGCATTAATTATTTGAAAAAGAAAAAGAAAAAATAATAATTTAGTGTTATTAAATTTAACTCAAATTCGGTTTAGTAAATAATCATTAAATCTAATTTTGGTTACCAATGAAATTTGTAGAAATTTTGTTATTAAATAATTGGTTTAATGTTCACTAACATAGCAGTGCTACCAAAATTGCGAACAAGAAAATATTTTTGTCTTTGAGGACGCAAATATATGACAGCGCTCCCTCTATATAAAAAAATACTATAAGCCTAGAAATTGGAATTAATTAATAAAGTGGCAACCCTTCGTTAAACGTCTAAATTATTTTGTTTGTTTTTGATTTATTGATATTTATTTTATTTATATCAAATTGTTCCAATTTTGCTGCTATTCAGACAATTTAATGTAGACATGAAAGAAAATAAAAGCGAGGTGGTCTGTCGTGTATGCCTACGTTGCGAGGTTAATAAATTTCTATCATTGTTTGAGACGTACAACGATTGCCTAATATCTCAGAAGATTAATTCTATAGCCAATGTTGATATAAAGGAACATGATGGCTTTCCAGACAGAATTTGCCCTGAATGCCTGTTAGAACTCGAGAATGCTATCAAGTTTAAGGAAAAGTGTGAGAATTCCAATGTTGTTTTACATTCGGCAGTTGTCACTAAAACTGAAGTTCCTTTGATACCGAAAGAAGAAACTACCCCAGATTTCGTTTCCACTGAGGAATGCTTCGATTCTGACCTGTTTGATGTAGATATAAAGCCGGAAGTTGTCATATTGGATAATAGTAAAAAATCACGAGCTATTGATTTGAAATTGGAATGCCACGATTGTGGAGGATTTTTCAAGAGTAAATGCAAGCTACGAGTTCATTGGAAGAACACCCACCAGCAAAACCAGCTTATCTGTGAAACATGTAAGAGACAGTTTAAAAGTTTTAAAGCATATCACTTACACAAGAAGCGGAAGACTAAAGCCTGTAGTGCGGCAGCTCATACTCGTATTGAAGGCCAGGGCAAAGCACGAGTATTCCACTGCAAAGAATGCAATTACCACTCTAAACGGATTAAGGACATGTCATCTCACTCTGTGTTGCATACAGGTCTTCGGCCATATGTGTGTAACCTGTGTCATCGAACTTTCACCCAGCAAAGCTCACTTCAGACCCACCAAGAATGTGCTCATAAGAATTATAAGGTGGAAGCCACATGTGAATTTTGTGGGTTACATTTGAAAGGCCGCACTAAACTCTACAGGCATTTAAAAATACACACCAGCCAGCAAGTCCAGTGTGATGTTTGTAAAAAAATGTTTAAAACACGGCAATATTTAAAACAACACATGAAAAGGCATGGCAATGTGAAAGCATATGCTTGTGAAATCTGCCCTTCCACATTCTACACCTCAGCAGATCTTTCCAACCACAAAAGAGGTTTACACAACAAAAGCAAGAAATATAAATGTGATATATGTAATTACATGGCATACAGGTCATACACAATCAAAAAACATAAAGCAAAGCACACAGCAACTAACATACCATGCCTAGTTTGTGGAGTATTTGTTGATAATAATGAAGAGTTTGTTGTGCATCAACGGAGACATTTTGACAAGAAGCACCCATGCCCACATTGTGAGTCAAAGTTTTATGGTAGAAAGAATTTAAGCCGACATGTGAGAGTTAAACACAATTGTACGATGCTTGTGAATAAAGTTAGTGTAAAACCAGTTAGGGTGAAACAGGAGAGTCCTAACAGTGGACAATTTGAAGATGTTATTTCTCTGTCACCAAAAATTATTGAGCAGCCAGTTCAAACCTAAATTTGTGCAATATTATCAATATCCTGTTGGACTGAAGCTCTTCCTTTTATATAGTCAAATTTTGTCACTTGGGACCTGGATAAGCAACCTGTTGTTAAAAGTTATTATATTATAAATTTGCCTACTGCCTAACATATTTGCTCCATAAAGTTTAATGAAACATGGAACTAATTTTGAAACACTTTTATTTTATTGAAGTAAAGGTCATGACTTCTCCAGATTTCAGTGTTAGGATAGTTAAATTAAAATTGATACATAAAATATGAATGTTGTTCAGGTTTCAGAGTAAAAGCAATATTATTGTATTCCTAAGATACTTCCCCAAATATCCTTAAAGAAATTATTGATGTTTTAAGATTTATGTGTATTTTCTATAAGCTGCAAAGTGTATTTTAATTTAATTTTATTAAAAAAAGATTTTTATAATTGGTATTTTATTCTATTTTTAAACCTTAACTTGAAAACTGATTTTAAATTAAATGTGTTTCTATGTTATTTTTTGTGTTGTGGATATACTTGTAATATGGGAAGCAATCATTGACATAAATGTACGGACAGGGTGAAGGACGTGTTCCGACGTAAGTGGTGCATTGTATTTTGACTTAGTAAAAAATTCTTATAACAGTTAAAAACAAATCTAGTTCAATAAATTAATTAATTATTTTTAAAGTATTTTTATTCTTACATAGTTATTAAAAAATCTAATAGATGGCGCGATTTTCGCAATTAATGATGGATGTTACTGAAATTTCATTTCTCGCAACGATTTTGAAAATACTTACTTTAATTAGAACAAACATTTTAATAAAAAAAAGATAATAATTCTTATGACCGATAATGTAATAGATTTTGTCTTATAATAATTTAATAAGTATTTTGCATTTCTATTCTAACGTCGTTATGAAAAAAATCTAATAGATGGCGCAATTTTCTCGGCGATCATAATATTACTCCAAATGTACTGAAGGGCCTTTCCCTAGTTTTTAAATCAATGGAAGCAACGATTATTACGAATCTTATTCAGTATTATCTAGCTTATAGTAGCATCGTCGGAGGGGTAGACAGAGGTGCCAGTGATAGTAAAAATATGGTGCATTTCGGGCTCATCACATGCATAATATATATCCGGTGCTATGGAAACCAACATAATTGTTTCGGCCAGCAAGATTAAAATGTGTAGCATTCAAAGCTTTGGTTAGTAGGTATTAGGTAGGTACTCTGTATTCAACATCTTAGGCATAATAATCATTTCGCCGTGACAATAAATAAATACACCCAACAGTCACATACTTAAAGTCCTGACCATACACTAAGATCGATGCCCAATACCCCTTTCCTCTTCCTATCCTTTATCCTTACCGCTCCCCTCCCGATCTGATCAGCCGGCAACACATCCATGATCCAAGTGTTGTGGATGTTCATGGACGGCAGTGATCACTTACCATCAGGTGACCTGCTTGCTCGTTTGCCGGACCTATGCTATAAAAAAAAAAATATAAAAAAAATCGAGTCTTGTATTGTGGGTATCAGAAACTACGAAAGACATTACGTTCTCACAAACACCCAGACCCGAAACAATTATTTATGGTATACACAAACATTTGTCTCGGTGCGTGGATCGAAGCTGCGGCCTCACGTTTCACAGCCGGCGTTCGACCAACTGCGCCACGGAAGCTGTCAACTGTCAAGTGACAGTTTAAAAAAGTACAGTATGTAGGTATCTACTTATAATTTGTTAAACATTTCAGACGTTGAGATACTTACCTACCTAATAAATTATGCAGTCGAATTTGTAAACTAATAATTGGTAACTAACGTAGGTAAATACCTAATTAATTTAAGGTAATTTAATAAAGTTTTCTCATTTAGTTATCCGAGTTAGATTTTCGCGTCCAACCAAATCTCATTTCGCAAAGCAACAAAAGAATTGCGCTTTCTCTGCGCCGTCAGGTGTCCGTATTTAATAAAATGTGAACATAAAACTGCAAACAAAGCGAAATCAAATTTTTCGCTAATCTGCACCCGTCAGACCATGACAAAACTAACGTTGTTAAGAATAGAAATAACAAAATGGTGTTTATTGTTCAAACAGAATCACCGGTTATTTTGTTGCGCTGTGACAAAACTCGGGCGCTGGTCATCAATCATTCGCAATCATATTGGGAAAATAAAATTGACAAATCGCGCGGTCTGCGGAGGGTATCGTAAAAATGGAGATTTACATTATTGCAAAACTGCGTTTAGATTGTCATTGTAAGTAATTGTACTCTTTACTTGTAAATATATATTGTTGGTGATACTGAATGTACATACTACATAGGTGTAGATTGTAAAATTAAATTTGGTAAGAATCTAGTTAATGGCTACCATGGTTAATGGTAATTCGTGGTTGATGGTAATTATTAATTCGTAGGCATTGATGTAATACCTCAATAATAGTAGATATTTACATATGTTTTTTGTTTATTTCATTACAATATCAATTGCAATTTAAAATCTCGTCAGTAGCCTTGCCCGTAAGATAGCTGTATCTATAATTGTATCGAAACAAATGTCCTCAATATGGCTTCTTCACTGTTAGTCGTCTTCAAAAAAATATTAATGATCTTAAACAAGCAGGCAGCTTTGTCAATTTAAACTAATAAAGCCAGGCATTTGCAATGAAGCGTTATAAAGAAAAATTCCGAACAATATTAAGTTATTTTCCGTTTGTTCCACTTCCAACACAAGGAGCTTTAGTTTTAAGGAAAGGGAAGAAAAAATACAAATTTTTCTAATAATGACATCATTCCCTTTGTTTTCCGTTTGTCATCACATCCAAGAATGTTATCCTTATTAGCAACATTATCAAATGTAATACGGCCAGTTTTTTTTATTTTTAAAATCATCAGGTTCGATTTGTCGCTAGGAATATTGATTTTTCGAAAAACCAAGTATGCATTGTTAGTTTTCGTCAAAATCGGGCTCGTGACTACTTTCAGCATTTTCCGCTATTCTTCATAGTTTCGGATTTGGTCATCCACACCCACTTGAAAAATCCATTGTATATTATGATTTTTAGGCTAGTCAAGTCAATAGTTCAATTAATCAACGTGTACAAGCACAAGGAAAAAAAGAAAAAAAGGATCATTTGTTACTTTGTAGTGGTATTTTTAAAGTAGGTTCCAGTTTTTTTCTTATATTTATTTTTACGAATTGGTCTGTTAAAGAACATTTTTAATCAATTCTTTAACAATTCTTGCTCGTTTACAAATACATTTTTTATTTTATGCCAGAATCTTTTAATAATTCTGCTCTCCTTGATTACACTGGCGGATTAAGGTACGATCACATGACTTTAAGATATTGAATATTATTTAATATTTTTTCTAAGCGGAATGAAGTAAAGGGAAAATGTTAATTTTGGATTATAACTTTGTGATGTCATAGTAACTTCGTTTCTAAATGCCAACGTGCACCAAGCCAGCATAACTGTCAAAATTAGAATTCATAAATTCCAATCGAAATGGCGAAACAAAAAGGGTCATCGTGGATTAAGGGTAAATTTTTTTGTAAAACACCTTAAATATCTATATCCATCAGAAACTTCTACAAGTGGTATACACTATACAGCTTAACTGCCATAAACTAATAATAAACATGAAAGTTTATCCATTCAAGGAGGTAGTTTGCATAATTAGTTTCAAACGAGCTGGAGTAATGCCATTAGAAGTTGAGAAAATTGCCAAAGTTTTTCATAGTTGCTAATAATTGTTCAGCAATATGTGAACGGACCTTAAAGTTGTGCAATGAGATATTCATTCGAGATTAAAATCGATGCCTATCGATGCCCGCTTTTATTAAAATATGAAACTATCTCAGGTCTTCGACTTTGTTATAGCTTGATTAATTAGTTTCAAACTGAAATTATAGATAAACCGCTTAAGAAACGATTCGTTCTGTATATAATGGACTATGGAGCTGTTATAGTTGATTGAGCTGCGTCTTGCGTCGTATAATAGATAAATGAATGTAATTGATTGTCTATTGAAAAATATGCGTGTATTTAAAAATGATTACGAATTATTATGATATTGCGGAGACCATCGCCTCTTTAGTGTAAGCAGCATGGCTTTAAAGATCCAAGCGTTGTGGATGTTCATGGACGGCAGTGATCACGTACCATCACGTGACCTAATTGCTTGTTCGCCGGACCTACGCAATAAAAAAATGAAGGTAGATAAAGGGAACATCACCTGCTCGAATATTAATTTAGGAATATTTTAGTACTGTAGTTATTGCCCAATATACATATGTAAAGCTGTCAACTAACCTGCTCTGGGTCAGCGTGGTTAACTCTGACCCAATCTCTGTGACATGTGTTACGCATATATTAGATATTATATAAGTCGCATAACTACTATAATTCGTTTTAGTTTTTCCTGCTACCAAATATATTTTTATGATCGTTTAAGTCATTCATCATATCATCAGGAAGTAGCTGGATGCAGGCCAATGTTGAGATCCATGGAGGAGGACTATGTTCAGCAGTGGACTTCCTGTGGCTGAAAAGAGAAAGAGAGAAGAGAGATGATCATTTAGAGAGGCCAACATATCCGATCATTGTCTTTCTAGCTTATATTGTCCCGCTGCAGGGCAAAGGCCTGCCATTCCTTCTTCCACCCCTTATAAAAAGCTTTCTTTTGCCAGTGGTTATCGAAATGATCTAAGTCATCTCTCCATCTCCTGCGCGGTCTACCACGTGGTCTTTTCACGTTTTGTGGAGACCATTCGCTAGCAGTCCTGGCCCTTAACACGTTTGGCATACGACAGACATGACCGGCCCAGTCCCACTTTAATTTAGATGTATGTTGTCCAACGTCTAGGTGGTCAGACGATCTGATAAAGGTCGCGGGACGTCGCTGGATGCAGGCTGCCTCCAACAGGTCACTGTGGAAATTATTGGGAGAGGCCTATGTCCAGCAGTGGACTTCTTTGGCTGATGGATGATGATGATGATGTCCAACGTTTACAATTTTTGTTTTAGTACGCAGATCTCTGGTTGTGATGCGGTCCAATAATTTTATCCCCGGGATTCCCAGGATATCCGATCATGGCTAATGATAAATGTGGTAGCGGCCAGGATAAAATGTGAATAAATAATCAAAATCCTTGGAGAATCAGATATTGTTCCGGAATTAAATCTTAATAATTTTATGAGCTAATTCATCTCTTTTACAGGTCTCTGTTGGCGGGCATCTATCAATAAGAGAGATCTGGCTGTAAAACTGGAAGAAAGCGTCACAAAGCAGGAATGTGATCTACTTATAAATTGAAAACGAGTTTTAATACGCACATATAAATAGTTTATTGAAATCGCAACAGAAAGTGTCCTTAATCACTTACAAATAACTTACCACTAACTGGCTCTAAATAAGTATAAATTAAATAAAAACAAAAATAAAATCTTGCCTAACATTTCAAAGTGACTGCTTATTGCGTGTCAAATAATATAAATTAAACCAGGCTTAATCTCAAATGGAATCTTCACGATTAATGTTATTTTAATTGGCTTTTCTAATTGAGGCTGTTTTAAAATTATGTCAAATTTGTCCGCAGTTTTATCTTGCCGTTGCTTAATTATTGTTATCTATATGAAAAGCAATAAAACGTTTTGATTTTTTTATTATCAAAAATAACGAGATTAGCAGATTGGTCGGCTGATGGTAAAGTCACGCTTGCCCATAAAACAGAGCAAGATAGAAACTCTTTAATATTACATGTTATTAGGTTCGCATGCCACTGAAATGTGCTCATCATCGTGAGGTATATGCAGTATCTTTTGAACAGTGCTCATAATACATATATACTGATATTGCGAAATAAATAGACAAAGCGGTGATATTCACCATGCGACTCCTTAAACTTTACGAAAGCCACCACGCCCTCAATTTTTTGCTACTCATGTCTCATATAATATCTAGAATTCTAGAATATAATAAACTCTGGACCCTGACGTTGTGTTAACCTTTGAATTCTCTACTTACTTGAGTATTGCAAAATCGTACCACTCATCAATACAAAAATCTCGGGAATTTTAAAGAGTAAGAAATTATTTATGAAATTGGTAAGTACATACTCTAGAAGGCTATGAAAGGTATCACTAAGATGGGACAATGACGATTGCGTCGCAAGAGGTGCCAATGAGGGTTTAACCGGGCTTGGTGTAATACCAAAGCTGAAATATTTTACCCATATATTGTGTTCAAAGCCGAAATGAGCCTATATTTCCGTGTGAAATAGTTTCAAATAAAATGTTGAAGTAAACCGTAAGTTTAAGGTAAGTTTGTTATTCGGAAGAATAGTTTTGTAATATAGCAAAGTAAAAAAATCAACGTTTTGTAACACCGAAACTTCCGTCATATAGAAATATTCAGTTAATGGTCAATAAATAAAACCGTTGAAGAAATAAACTTTAACGATATGGCTATGTATCGCATATCTAAGTTACAAATGTTACCTTGTGTGGGTGATAGAATTTTATGTCAATATTTAAATGTTTACGTAACGTGTTGTTCCTAAATAAATACCTACTTGCATTTTGCGGCCATAAGATTTTTTTAAACCGGTTTCCCGCGGCGCGGTAAGCGCTGCACTGTTGCTCAAAACATAGATTAAATACATCTAGCACGTTTTTGAGATAGGCACGTACTTAAACCTACACAAAACATACTATACTAACATCGCTTTGCAAATATTAATAAACTACAATTTTACAACTGAATTCCGAGTATTAACTTTCGGAACAATTACGACTAAATTAGCATGCGAAATAAAATTAACAATTCTCTATAACAGATCGTAGCGCCGAAAGTTATAAATTATACATAATAATATAAAGTTTTAGTACGTATTTATTACTATTACATGTTTCTGACCAGGTTAATTCATTTTTACAGCCGTAATTAAAATTAATTACTTCCTAAACGAAATGATTGTTATAAAAATATTTTATGCATAGAAATTAAACATTGTTCTGAGTTTTTTGCTTGTGTGATTAAAAAATAATTTGGCTTTGTGTTAAGACGTAATATTTTCTTTAGGGTGAATATTTTATGTAGGTTTGTATGTAATATTGTCACACTATGATTTCCTTATTTCCTCTCTCACCTGGTCAATTTACACGCATGATCTTTGACCGGCCGGCGCCGTTCGTCGCTCGCCAACCGCCATTTTTACTTTAGTCCAGTTAGAACCGCGCTGTGTGTTGCGCGTGTCGACTCGCATGCTACGGCCGAAACGATCGCAACAAAAATCATGGAACCGTTTGTGCACCCAATTTTATACATTTTAGTATTTAAACAAGTGTAAAATTGTCTAAAAATCAAGTTCGGATCGGACTTTGATTGTTGTGCGGTTTAAAAAAAGTTTTATTGCAATTTCGTTCGTTGTAAAAGTTAGTTGGGATTTGCTCGCGACCGACTCTTGGAAACAGTTAGTGATGTAAACAGTGTTTATTCTCTCATTATTTGTGTCGAATTGGATTTTTATTGGACATTGGATTGACCCGGTGTTTTCAATATTGCACATCTGCGGAGGTAGTACGAAACACTATTAAGGTAAGTTTTTTTTATTTATACTCTAACCGCCTATTTTCCTGAACGTGAAAATGGTGTCAAAAAATATAATGTGAAAAAGTTTCTCATTTTTGCCATAAATTATTATTATTTACAAATGTAAAGAATATCATTTGATTATTTCGTAAATTGACGTTATTAGTGTACTACATCCAATCCATCAATATCTTTTTTTTACCAATTTCTACTTCATAACGTACTTATCCATCATCTTGTTGACTACGTTTAATGAGTTGATTTTCTAATGATGATACATTGTAAGTGCTGGGACTTGATTGAAAAAATATATTAAAAATAAGTCATCGCATAATTTTATGTACCCCAACCTTTAACCAATTGAGTACCTAGGTATTTTAATAGTTATAAAAGTGTTAAGAATCAATGAAATTAATCATTTAGTCAGGTTCTACCCTTGATATAATATACCGTGTAAAAATAAATGTTATTACGGTTAAATACTTTTAAACAATAAATTTAAACAAAACTTAAAGAGGAAGTAAACAAAATATAAAAAGTTATCAGAACGTGATTTTAAATGTTCCTTTAAAACTATTGTATTTAAGATCATGTCTTATCACCGGCGGCAAACTGCAAATAATAAATGACAAACACATTTTAAGAATATCTTATAATATGTAATCGATTGCTTGGCAGATGGCGATTACTTTGCCGTCTTTTAATGGTTTGTACTTTGTAGTATTAAACCTTGGGTCTTCTAACCGAAGCGTGAAACTTATTGACTGACCATGGGAAAATGGCTTTAATTATTTCTAAAGGGACTTTATAGAAGTAAAATGCTTGGCCACCCAGTATATGATACCAGAGACAATTATATTTCGTTATTATCGAAGACTAGTTATGTGGAGAAATAGATTTACCAATTTGCTATTGTTATCACAATAAACACAGAAGTTGTTGAGTAAAGTGTGATATTGTGAGACCGAACACTGATGTCTTTCGTAGTTTCTGATACCCGTGATACAAGACTAGATCGATCTTCATGTGGACAAAACTATGTCGTGTCTGTGTTGTATTGAAAAGTATAATACGAGGTCATTGCATAAGGTTTTTTTCCTTTTTAAGTTAAAGCGATTTATCAAAGTATTTTATATTTTCGGTATAGGATATCGGATATCGGTAGGTAAATAGAAGGTTGCCTTGCCCAATTTCACAGTACACCAGGCAAAGTACACAAAATCAATTAATTGTATAAGACTGTTTCGCAACGCTAAGTAAATCAATTAATATCCTACGGAATTTCGTAATTATTAATTGTCTTTGTAAGAAGGTATGGTGTCGAAAGTTTTTATGAATAATGAAGTTGGTCCTTCGTCAAGATTAAGAAAAACCTTCACTCACTTTCGAGGTGAAATGCCAAGTATTGCTTTGTAATTCATGGTGTTGTTTACTTTTTCTGCTGTCCATGAGCAGTCGTATCGCTTACTATCAGGAATGGCATGCTCGTATCGCCTATCATTGCAATAAAAAAAAAACTTATCCTTGTTGGATGTGCGTGTGACATAAATGTCAATATTAAGAAAGTTTGTTAATGCGATTTCCAATTCTTCAATTCTGTCAATTTTTATTTATCCTCTGTTACATTACTTAATTACTTTTTTGATTCATTTTTTACAAGGATTATCTTTTGTCGTACTTAAGTATAGGTGATAGATTTTACAACAAATATTGAAGTTTCAGAACTTATACAAACCTCCTGAGGAAAAGGAAATGGTATTGATAATCCTCTTTAACTTCATTTTATTTTAAATTCTACTTGTACATTTATACATCAAACGTATAATATATGTTTCAGATGTTACAAAGCTATATCACGTAATGTCGGAACTTAAAGTTAGTGTCACAAAAAATAATAAATCTATTATGGGTTCTGGTTTTTTTTTTTATTTATTTATTTATTTACACAAAACAGGTTACAATCTTAAAGCTGCTAAATAGTTACAGTAATGTTTTTTATCTTGAATATAACCCAAAACTTGTGTTTCACGAACAATTTTATAGTACGAGGCGAATATACTGCTATATAACTATATACTGGAAATTACAATACAAAAACCATGATAAAATAAAATAAAATAAAATACGGTACAAAAAATAAATAGTTCCAATTCATTGTTGATTTTTCGAATTTTTTATTTTTTTTTTCATCGATTTTTTTTTTCCTTTTTTTTCTTCGATTGACATGATTAATTAATTGTGTTTGAAAATAATGTTTGATGTTTGAAAATAAGGTTTGCAAATACATACTTATCTAATTATAAAAAAATATCTGAATAATAATAACGCATATTGATACTGATTAAAAATGACCTTTTTACAACTAACATAAATCTATGAACACTACAATCGAACGTTTTATTTTTAAGTTCCCAAAACCCACACAAACAGCCAAGAGGGCCACAGGTTTGCTAAAGCAAAGCACGTTGGAATATCAGTGCCGTGGGTATATTTGTCCCGTAATGCGTAGCCTCCCCTCCCGAAACGTGTGGGAGGCGCCCGTCTAATTAACGGCACTAGTAAAGCTGGCAAAGTTAGCGAGGGAAGGAAATTGCGCCCAATGAAGTACTTTGTTCATTATGACCCTTGGCTGCGGAAATGTGTTATTTGATGGGCGAACGGAAATAATATGGTGCGTTTCAGGGTTTTGATAAAGGGTTTAAAGAAGAGGGGAGGGGGATGTTTAGATCTAAGTGGTTTAATTTGCTGTTGATTGTGGCTGGATGTGAAATCACAGAATTTTCGGAGCCCTAATAAGCTATGGATGTTTTTGTTTTTATACTACCACGAAAAGTGAGTTATTATTGCACCTTACATCTATAATTGCGGAGCAAACCAAGAAGAATTCACTGGCGATTTATTTATTTATTAAGATAACATTGAAATCACGTCATTGGTTAAAACAATTATTATTATTATTTTAATTACTGTACTTTTTTATTTGTTTATTTTACATAACGACCACCCATTTCTTCCTAAAAATATGGGTTTATAGTAGCTCTAATCCATCTAAAGTTTGTTTGGACGACCTCGCTGTTTTGCGATAAGACCGCGGATTGTTACACATATTATGTGTTAGTTAATTTAGTATTTGTGTGGTTTACAATGAATAAATAAATAAATTAATTAACTATGCCAACGAAATAAAAAAGATCACGGTTGAATGTGGTCATAGGATTAACACTGTGAAGTGTGACGGGTTTTCTCCATCATGAACGGTGGTCAATTTTGCAAATAGCATAAGGTTTTTTTAATGTATTGAATGGCGAGATGAACTTGCCATTCGCCTGATGGGACGCGATATGACAGCTCATGGCCAGTAGCAAAACCAAACACCATTAATTACAAAGCAATGCTTGACATTGCACTGCGCACGCCTGAGACATACGATATTAAGTTTCGTTATGTCCAGTTTTACTCTGCTACAATGTTCTTCAAACCTGAATACAACAGTGCATTTACACTGCTGGTTGGCGGGGGAAATATACATTCTGGTACTTATCCAGGCGGTCTCTCACATATGAGAGACCTACCACCAGTGAAGTTTGGTCAGTTATGATCTTGTTTCTCTTCTACGGTATACGTCACGCGATAACATAGTGTCTACATGATGAGCATTGATGGTACGCGCATAATTACAACGTCAATGCATTAACTTTTCACTTTCTACCTTAATGTTTTGATAAACTGTTTTTTGCAGTACACATCATTTTTGCAATACCTCGTGATTTCTAGTAGCTTCTATAACTTCATCGAATTCGTTAGGGAATATATCGAGGTATACTCGTATATAAGGCGTTTAGTTAAAAAAATACGTGAAATAATTCTATTTGATTACTAGGAATTGATTGTTGTTGAAAATTCGATGCGAAACGAAATCTTTTAAGTATACATTTGAAAATCTAACACGAACTGCCTTTTGACCCAAGACGGTAATTTTTGTCACCGTGAATTAACGACGGGGCGAAAACATTTCTGTTTAAGACGCCTATTACTACTGTCATTTAGTAAATGAGACACGGGCTCGAACTTAATCAAGGGGCGGTCGATGACCTTGGAAAACTTCTTGAGTTGTAGGTACCCTCTTTATAATAAAGCTCAATGATGAACGGCTCTGAATTAAACTATGCTGTGACTCCTTAAATCACTGTATTTGTAAACTTGTTTTGAAATGAGTAACGCTAGTGTTTCTTGTCGTTCTGCTCTGGCGAAAACAGCCTGGTGAATTGGGTGGTAGAGAAAAAAATGGCTGAATCTAAATTATGCATAACATATTAAAGATGCAATAAAGTGTTTTCATTTCATGACGGAAGTTTGCCAACGCGTGTTTCTTCGATTAATCCTGGCTTCTTCGTAATAGTGCCAGCTCTTACGTTTCCTCCCTTCTACAATCCTTGGCCCTTCCATCGTCGCCTGAAGAAGCAGCAGCAGGTGAAAATGTGTTGTCACAAGATACGATTATTTATCGCCATTTATATGTTTATTTAAAAATTTATTGTTTACTTGGGATATACAAATATTACAAAATAGAAAGAAAAAAAATGTACAAAATTTAGAATTTTAACTGTATGGATCTTATTTACCGACAGTAGTATTGTAGGCATATTGCGTTGCCGCTATGAGAAAAAAAAACAAGAAAATAATTACAAAGTAAAGACGGCGCTAAGCACTTACAATTAGGTGAGTCGTTTTGTTTGTCGGACCTATGTAACAAATAATAAAAGATTTTTCATGACCCCGAGAACGTTGGTTGTAGATATTTTTTCTTTCTTTACCTGACCATTTGGGATGTTTGTTAACTAAAAACCGTTAGGGATCGGGGTCGGCAACAGCCTCCATTCAGGGCCTTTTTCAATAAACACTCATGAAAATGAATAGATTAAAGAAACGCAAAACGAGAAGGAATAGGCAAGGAAAAAGGACGGGGGGAGGAAATGCTATCACATTCTGCGATACGTTACTTCGTCACACACAAAGCCGTCGCTTCACATCAGTTTTCTCTGTACCACCCCAGTCGAGCTGACTCTCTCTCCTTAGCCACAGGAAGTCCACTGCTGAACATAGGCAATTACAGTATAGTTAGTAGTTAGTAACTACTACTCTCAATATTGTACTAACTAGTAGTAGGTAACTACTACTAAGTATATTGTGGTTCTAGTCTATGCCACTTTCAAAAGGTTTAAATCGCGGCAGCCCAACTTAAGAGTTCGAATTTCAAAATTTTGATCAATCATGGCCGAATTTTATTAGCCGCCAATATTAATGTATCAAAAGAAAGTTGTCAACTACTATCAATCTAATAAAAATTCCACTTTCAAAGGGCTGAGGCGTTGCCCGCGCCCCCTATCGCCTTGTTACGTAAACGAGAGAGGTGTCACTTGTTACGTCTTACCGATATCGAAAGTTGATTTTCTATAGTGTAAGACATTATTTGTAACGCGTTAAGTAATAGATCGTTGACGATAATGTATGCTAAATTGATTAGGCGCCGTGACGGAGCAAGTCGGGTTTGCAGGAACAGGTTGGTTTGTATTCATAATAGTTTTATTTGTCATAGGTCTAGTGCAGTGTTTTTCAACTTTTCTGAATACGCGACCCTTTTTCAGGTTGAAAATTTCTGGCGACCCCCTTGTGCCATAGACAGACAAAAAGTTCTCCATTTTCGTAACTAGGTTATTTCTCTTTATTTTGTTGTTCAATTTTTTTTACATTTTTATACATATATAAAAAAAAACAATATACATATAAAAATATTAAAAAAAAGATTAATCCTTCAGTGGCGAGGCTTAAGACCCAAGCCACCGGTGGTTAGGGATCCAAAGTGAGGAACCTCCTCACTATGCGTGCCGTGTCCAGAAATACCGCCTTTTGAATCTGGCTCTTGACCCAACGACCAATAGAGAGCTTCTGGAGATGTTGGTCGAGGCTCTTTGGTATCAGTCCATGTGCAGAAACAACAATCGGGACAATAATTGTTGAGTCCACATCCCACATGTCAGTAACTTCGTGGGCCAAATCTAAATGTTTAGACAGTTTGTCTTTTTCAGCTTTCGTAACTATATTTATTTTTAAAACCTATCCTCTGTCAGAACAGCGACCTCTTGAGTAAGACTATCGGGATCCCCTGAGGGGTCGCGACCCACAGGTTGAGAAACACTGGTCTAGTGGTGATGTATAGGCTGGCCATGGTGAATTTCTGGGTATCAATGCTAGGAGAGGTAGGAAATTAGAGTTTATCGCCTTGAAGAATCTTGGTGGTGACTGGAATTAAAATTTGTGCCTGGCATATCGATATGCTCATGCGTAATCGAATTGGGCCGGAAAGAAGCTGACTTAAAGTTAGCAGGCATAATAAATAGGGGGTATCATAAACTGTGATTTTTCGGTTTTGAAACTCAGACCAGGAACAGAATACTTCTAATCCGTGCTTCTAATTCACACAAATTTTTATCTCTGTGTTATAATCGAACCTTGACCTTTCGCATTCGCATTACGGTCGGCGTTTTAACAATTGCGCCACGAGGACTATCTAGGAAGGGTTGGTAGAGAGATGGAAATTGTTGGTGATACTGATGTTAAATGATAGTCTAGAGTGCAATTCAAAATGTATATATTAAGTAAAATGAAAACTAAAACGATAAATGATTGAAACTGATTGATAGCTGAGCATCCGCAGAGTAACTGCTTGCTGTAAACGCACTAATTTTATTAAATTGTTTGCGCGCCAACATTAAAATGATGCGTTGATAAAAATCGCACGGTTTCACCGTACAGAAATTATCAAGAGGAATTCTCTGCAAAGATTACAATAATAATATAAATGTGTTACGTCCATGTATTAACCTAAATATCGATGTATTATGTAGTATATACGCGCGTCGTAAACCGGAAGAAATAGTTTGAAACGAAGCAATTTGCTAGGTTGCCACATTATTGCTGAATAATAGTTATTTATTGAATATGTGTTATGTAACTTCCTTACTGCATTTCTGATATGGTTGTCTTCGCGAGAATTTGTAATAGAAACATTGTTACCAATTTGTATGCGACAAATATCTTCGGTTTTTTTATTGCATTGAATGGCGAGACGAGCATGCCATTCGCCTGATGGTAAGCGATACTGCTCATGGATAGTAGCAAAACCAAACAACACCATGCAAGGCAGTGCTTGGCATTCCACCGCGCTCGCCATCCTGAGACATAGGTGTTAACTGTTAAGTCTCATTATGTCCAGTAGTTACTCTAGCTACAATGTCCTTCAAACCGGAACATAACAGTGCGTTTGCGCTGCTATTTGGCGGAAGAAATAGACATTTTTATACATAAATATTCAAAGTCGGTCCAAAAATAGCAAGTTACGTGATACGCCTAGGGGTATGACTGTATTTCATTTACATATGATTTGCGAAACGATGCTGGTACGACAAACAGAAGACTGGGTGAAATGGCGCAATTTGGAAGAGGCCTATGTCCAGCAGTGGACAACAGTATAGGCTGATGATGTATAGTGTGAAGATGTACTTATGTTTATTCTGTAAATAAAAACTTTTTTACTCTATCTCTCTCTTCCACTCTGAAATCGATCCCTCATTGTTAAAGACCGTGACTCTGAATTATCTTATTGACGTCTCTCCACCGGATTCGATCTTCTGCCTGAAGAAATGCTTATAATTTATCCTTTTTACTCTATTGGTTATAAAGTAAAAAGGATACAATTCAAATTACACCACTCATTGTGATCATAATGTTGTAATAAAATTAATTAATTGTATTAAAACTGTCCTTTATCCTTTGATATTATAGTCTTACGGACTTATTTATAGACAGTTTTAAAACCTATTTTAATTATCGAATATTTTGTCTCTTACGAACAACTTTAGAATTCAGTTTGAGCGATGAAGACAATTCATTCCATAACTAAAACAGGTTTTAAAACTATCTATGAATAAGGCCGTTACAAATTACAACACTAAATTAATGACGTAACGACAATTGCTTTTAATAAAATAAATTAGAATACCTAGTAAATACATTATTTGTTAAAGAGTTATAAATTCGAATGAAACTCGTTTTAAGTTATATGCAAACGTGTTTTTAATTACGCACCCATGTTTAACGGTAAAGCTAAAATTACAACGACATTCGCACGGCACACAGATTATCTTCATATATATTATATTCTAATAAAAATATATGAGAATATGTTAATAAGCTGGATAAAAACGTTATTAAAATGTCTCTATTTGCTCTGAGAAATGTCCCACGCAATTTTCACATAGAGGATATAAGTATTTACTCTCGTATTTCCTTTTAATTTCACATTAATCATGTTGCTAGTTTAAATAAATGTTAGGGTTGCTGTATTTAAAACCACGGAACAGATGGATTATATCAACCGACTAGATATTATTGCCAAACAAATATCGAAAAAATATTAGACATTTTTGCTGTTGCATTTCTAATGAATGGGACTTGCGGAAACCCAAAAACTGGTGGTTAGATAAATTTATGTTCGTCCCGATTGTGACCACCTTTTTCAATGGCGGATAATCAGTTATAGTGACTTAAGCAATTGTCTCGTCTTTCGTGCTCAGTTAATATTGCCATATCTTGCAGGTAGATATTCTATTGAAATGACTCTGTACTTACTATGATAGTCAATCACCACGCACTATAACAGTGAAGGAAAACATCGTGAGGAAACCTGCATAGCGATTTGTTAAAAGAACTATGGCATGTTAAGTTCGCCAACACGCACTAGGCCAGCGTGGTGGACAATATGGCCTAACCACTCTCAATCGTACTCTCGACTGTAGAGGAGGCTCGTGTCCCGCAGTGGGACGTATATGGGCTGAAACAGCACAGTACCTAGCAGTTATTCCGTAAAAAAAGCATAATAAATAATTTTAATGAAAACAGCGCAACCAGCTCGTTTTCTACTAGCTACAACAGATATCTATTTGCACTCAATACTCATGCATAGGCAAACATTGAAAGTTTGCCCTGAACCAACAATTCTGCTAAACTTACGCAACGCATTCAATATTCCACGCTATTTGCATGCATATTCGTAAATGACTATACACATGTCACTACGTGTTGTGGTAGCTGATATCACCTACAATACACCTATATTGGTATGTTGACGAGGCCTAGAGTGGCCAACAGGAAGGTAGGTAGACCAGTTGGTGAAGGTTTTTTCACTGCCGTTATAGGCAGACGAGCTAGCGGCCCGCCTGAGGGTAAGCGCCTACCGCTGCTCATGGAACTTTGCATTGCCAGGGGTCCAGCACAACAAAGTCGCTGCCTACGTTACGGGGAGTACTCCCTTTAAGCCTCGTTTAAAAAAGGACAGGTCATAGTGCTCAGGAAACACCGAATCAGGGAGTTGATTCCAGAGCTTGCACGTGCATGGTAAGAAAGAGCGCTGGAAGGTGGAGGTGGTAGGAATTAAGTCTATTGCGGTGACCGGTGGTGCGATGGTAGAAACTTAGAAGGGTGACGGTGGATATTGTTAAGTTTCCGGATTAAACTTGGATAAGGATTAGATGATCGAGGAAAGTAGTGTAAAACAGGAGAAATTAATGTCAAACTAGCAGTGGATAAATACCTTATAAAAAATCTGCTCAGAGCAATTACATTTTGCAAGTCTATCAACACTCAACACACCAAAACACGCCGGCCAAAAATGTATCATATATTTATGTGTTCCCACCACTTCTCGGCTCAATTTGCGACGTGAAAAACTGGTATACGACGCATGCGCAGCCGGCGTACCGTTACCCACCATTGATTTGTAACCTGATAGTTAACACCTGGTAATTGTACCACATTTTACAATAATTGCCTTAATTTCCGGGCTAGGGAACACCGGCCGTATCCTGCGGATGTCGTAAAAGTCTAGGGAACTATCAAATAAGATAGGCGTTCCACTAGAATGTGAACTGGATAGTACTCGTATTTGGTGATGATGTCATTACATTGAAACTTGTTTTCTCCTTATTTTGGGTTAAAGTCTGTCTTGTTGGTTCGCTGCAGTTACCAAAGTTGAGATATGGAATTAGTAAATTAAATAAACATTTTATCGCGAGTGTAATATTTTCTATTTGAAAATTTGTCCGGGATGTGATTATTTTCTGCGCCGTTTGACGTCAAGCGGGACGGAAAATTGTAAACCAAATTTCCCTCTACGACAAATGTAATAAATATAAGTTGTGTTGATTTTGACTTGTTGGATCTATTGAAGATATTATAAGATCTTGCCTTAGCTACGAATTGTCATTATACAATAATTGTAATTTATTGAGACGGGTATTTATCAGCTAACTTATAATGAGGAACGAATAAAAGTTGCAGGAAGACGCGATACGTAAGTCGTTTCCAACAGGATCCCTGTGGAAATTTCTTGCATCAAGTATTTGTTCAGTAGAGCATTCCGTATGGCTGAAAATGATGAAGATTTACAATAACAGCCTTTGCAAATCTAAGTAATGCTGGAACCCGATGTCCGCCATCATCGTCGCAATTTTCGGCTGAAACTACTTAAAATTAAGCTGCAGTTTATTATAATTTTATCCGGGATGAGCCAGCAAAACGATCGTTGTATCCTTATCTCTCGGAACGTAAACAGCTTAATTGCTTTTGGTATGGTCAATGAGATTGCTGTGAAATAACCAGCAAAGGACTTTGAAATGGATTCATTTGGACGTTGAAAACATGCTTCTTCATTTATTTTCTTCAATCTCGTACTAAATTAGAAACGCTAGTCACATAAACTACGCTCGGTTATGATAGTTTTAGAGTCACAAACAGAAACCAGCTCAATAATGAGAAATTGCAAGATTTATCCCTGCACTGAGACTTACCTGCAATATTTGTGCGATTAACGATTTGTTTCGTATATTGTGGGACCGAAAAACTCTTCTCTCTCTCTCTCTCTCTTCAGCCACAGAAAGTCCACTTTTAAACATAGGCGTCTGTAGGATCTCCACATTGACCTGTTGGAAGTGGCCTGCATCCAGCGACTTCTTGCAACCTTCACCAGGTCGCCCGTCCACCTTGTAGGCGGGCGTCCGACACTGCGCTTGCCTGTACGTGGCCTCCACTCCAGAACCTCCAGAAAACTCCTCGTGGTGTTCTTATTTGTTGCAGATATTTATAGTATTTTACCCACACGAAGATACTGTAGGATTAAGATTATGCACATAACTGTAGTATCGCTAAATTTATTGATCATAATGATCAATTCCAGTCACACTAAGTCAATGGCTAAATATTGGCCTCGTCTAAAGATTTCTATATCGACTATTCAAAGCGGCGCGTATTCAGTCACTTCAAACATCTTTATGAATAAACCAAAATTGTAATAAACCTCAATGAGTCGTCAAGACAATTCTAATGGGAGTATGAAATATGACAGCATCTGTGGAAGCTATCATACATTATGCAAATCATTACTTACGCAACGTGCCCGTGATTTCGCCCTCTTAACCCACGTTATAACAGCATTTAAAGGTGAAGGAAAACATCGTGAGGAAACCTGCATACCGTAGCGATTTTAAAGAATTTCTACGGTATGTAAGTCCGCCAACCCGCACTAGACCAGCGTGGTGGACTATATGGCCTAACCACTCTCAATCGATTCTCTCGATTGTAGGGTAGGCCCGTGCCCAGCAGTGGGACGTATATGGGCTGATAAAAAAAAACAGCATGTCTGGATTAATTATACGCACCGCATTGATGGAAATCAATTCGAATTTAATGCATCATTGGGAAGCAAAATTACTGCCATTTTGTTGTCAATTCAGGGTTGATTGACTGATGAATGATGTTTCAAGATTTAGGATAGCATTGGTCTGGCAATTTGCTTTGAATTGTAGCCTTTATTGGAAAATATTTTTAAGGTCAGATTAATTAATTATTATTTTAATACATATGTATAAAATACCGTTATTGTATACTATTATATATAGTAACATTTAGCCTAATTGTAGCGTTAGCGGTAGCGTTTCTTGATTGTCTTGTACCATCTTTAATAATTAATCGGATTAGTTTACTATTAAACTCCGTTTTATACTCTATTTACTACATTCAAATAACATTGAGAAATGATAATTGTTTGCCTGGTCGATTGACTTTGTTGCTATTTACAGAAAATCTGACAGTGATTAGAAAATAAATGAATGTATTACAATCAATTCTGTATGAGTTGCGATTTGAATATCATTATTTGCTCAGCATTCGATATTTTTTCAAAACGAATGATTTCAGAAATAAATTAATGTATTAGAATCCATTCTGTATAAGTTGTAGTTTCAATATAATTATTTGCACAATATTAGAGTATGTTCCACAAAGAATTATCTCATACTAAAGAAATGTTCTAGTAATTTTTTCTCCAACAGGGCCGTTAGGGTAGATACAGAGATATCTGAGATAAATTATACACAATGAAACGCATAACCTTTTAGCGCCACACAATCCAAGTCTCGCACAAGTATCGTCGCTAACAGTAAAGCAACAGTTAGCAATTGCACTGTGGTCGTGTCACACAGTAGCTCAGAACAATGTAATCTGCATCAGTATTCCTAACTGTGCTTTAATTTGACACCTTTGACATATGTCCACTGTGGATTCTAATGATGAATGTCACGAATTCACCTAAATTACTGATTGGAGATAAACTGTGGCAATTTGAGTGTCGATTCTAAATCATAATATTTAATCTTCAGAATTTCTATGTTGGATAGGAAAGTTTAAGGAGGAATGAGGTTGACAATGCCTCTAAAAGAACTGATTAAAAAGAAGAGATCAATCTTAGATGTGTATTACGAATTTGCATTATTTTATTTGTGTTTTCAATTAACTGTGTAAAAAGAGATAAAAGAATTGGTGACTAAAACATTGAATTTGATAACAAAGATACGAGTAATTAAGAAACTACTCGTAAATCTAAAGAATATGCAATAAGCTAGAAGAAATAATAATCAATACTACTGAACATAAATTGTAAGATGAAGCGGGCTATAAATAATTTCAGTAATAATTCCTTTATTTTAGACTCTAGATCAGTGGTTCCCAAAGTTGACTGGACTCCGATCCTCCTAAAAAACCTACCAAAATGGCGACTCAAGTTTTGGCCGTAAAGGGGGAATAAAAGTATTGGTAAAATATCATTTTTTGTCATTACAGCTTTAGCATCAACTTTAATTACTTCAGTGGGTTTGGTACGTCCAATTTATTGCGATGTTTTAATGCTGGTCATAGCCGAAAATCTAGTATCACATAGGTATGAGGTAAGTACAGAATGGGAACAGGACTCTACATCTATTTAGGACCCACTTAACTTGGCTCGTAACCCACCAGTGAGTCGTGACCCATATTTTGGGGAACGTTGCTCTAGACAAACAACACATGAAGGAAGTTTATACTCGTAGTCTCAAGATTTCATATTGCTGTATTTATATGCATGAAACGTTATTACACATGCAGTAGATTCTCCTAGATGGTATGCCGAAGCGCGCATAATTTGTCGAGCTGAATGCCTACCAACGGTTTATGTAAAAATGTAAGAATTTTGATCTGAATACTTCACATTGTGTTTAGAGTTATGTGGGAATATGCGATTGTCTAGGTGTTATCAATAGCTATGGTTGAATAATTCAGCTTGAAATGTGTATGATAAATGGTTTGATAGCCGTATTTTCCGTAAAATACATTGAAACCTTCAGTCTCCGTCTACAAGGACATTAAGTTTTATTAAGTACGTCGTATAATTTGAGAAGATACGGAAGTCGATATTAGGACTACTCCAAATACTTCTATAAATACTATAAATTTAAAATAGTTCTTTGCTTACTTTTACTTTAAACCAAAATACCTACTAAAATTCACAAGTTTCTAGAACAGACTCGATTAAATATGTTAATACATACTATGCCGGTCATGTTAGTGTCTGTAGGGACAATGTTGTATAAATTTAATGTGAAGGTCGGAGATTCGTATTGTGATAGATTTTAACGGCCATAGCCATAAACTGATTTAGAATCTATTTTAGTTATCGACTGTTTGTCGTTGATAATATTACATGCAACTATGATTTAAATAGACGGGCATGAAGACTCGATCTGAAAAGTTAAAATTGCCGTTGCTTTTATAAATAAAAGTTGAAAATTAATACAAAAAAACTTAAATAAAACCTAAACTAGTACAAAAGATAGAATTATTTAAAGGTTAATTAATATTATTGTTTTATTACCAATAATTTTTTACATAAAAGGAACTAAAATGTACAGTGAACTTGTAAATACTCAAGTGAGAGAACACAACATTGTAATTTAACTCAGAGGAATACTGTTGTACCGTGTTCACGACAATTTAGCAATAAAGCCATACTTGGATTGCCATCTTCGCTCGAATTCGCAATTATTGATAGATACGTTGAATTCAATTAATCATTTATTCGTAGGGCTACCAGACCTACACCCAGAGATTTTATTGACACACTACTGAACATTAATTATGATATATCAGGGAACTGAAAAGTATGTCAGTTAAGATTTTTGAGGAGAGTAAAGACTAAAGACACATAATTATTAGCAAAATGCTACAATTTTGTTTCATTTGAGCTAAAAAGAAAGAATCGCTACTTTCCGTACCATTTCCGTTAAAATCGTCAATTTGTACACAATCAAAAGCTGTGAAGTAGTAGTAAAAATATAGATTTATTAAAAATCTGTGATCATTTCTCGGAAATCTAATTTGTGTATGGTAACCCCGAATACTAACTTCCAGACGTGCCAACATAGGTGGCTATATTATTCAGATGAATAATTTCGTAGGTACGCACCTGAATACCTCGCATAATGGCACTTCAAATATGGATTAGGGTTATTGTTTCTTGTATTGCGACGAACGGCACCTTTGTGCTTGGGACAACGACCTCCAAATCAAGTACATTGAGTACCTTTGTTATTGTGCTTACTTGCCTACCCTGAGAGGAATTAGCGATTATCCGAAGGTCCTTTTATTCCGTTTAGGATTTTATTTGTAAAATCGTTTCGCATGTCGGCGTCTGGATTGATTGGAATCGTTACGTTTCCATTAAAGGTTTCTTTGATTTATGGTTCCCGTTATCTATCGCCAAACAAATTAAGTTTCCAAATTAAAACTTTGATAAAGCGGATTTGGCGCCTGACAGATGCCTTCAATCTCCATTTAAGTTGGATGAATAAATTAAACAATGTATAAATTGATACCATTGGCCAGCCGAAACTAAATTTATTGACACTTAACCACGATTATGGTGGTTGAGCTTCATCAAACACTAATTTAACCTTTTGTATCTGACAGGATAAGTAATGGCCGCCATTTTGCGATAATTCCCGGCGGCCATATTGTTAATCGGAGATGCGGCGTGCGAAAGAGGCACAAAGTGAAAAATGTTCCGTACTGAACATTAATAATGCTTTGTTTTATGAAACAAATGGCAGATATTACGATGTCTCGGTTGTCGGATCAATGAGATCTATGATGCTAAATTGCAATCAAATTCGTTGGCATGCGTAGTTGATATTTAATCGACCTTTGAAACGTTGGATGTAAAGTTATATTGGTCTCGTATTGTACCTAGAGTATCGGTTATCCTAATCAAGCCAATTTCCCGTTCGTTACGATGTTACTTTACTAGAGGAAGCCTTTGTAGCTGGCGTGTTTATGACGTTGGTTGATGTGCCAACGATTGCCCATCAAGGGAAATAATTATCCCCGTGGATAATTAAAGTTAAGTGATAGATTGTAAACGCTGAAGTAGACACGCTGTAGCCAGTTTTGCTGCATCGATTGTACCCCGCGGGGTGATAAATGAGCATTGGCAACTGGCAGATTGCGGTCCAACAGACACTTGAGATGCAATCCCAGGTACCACAGTTGGAAAAAGCTTTACGGGTGGTAACTAAATACCTTGGTTTGTTATCGCATTTCCGCTCAGCTGAATTGCCTTTACGGCATTTAGTACTTAGATAAATGTAGGCATGATTAATTACTGATCTGTCACCTTTGGTGGGCTTAAGGATCAACATCGATTGTCGAGTGTTTATTGTGTCGTAAAATGTCTGTTGAAATTTCTTGAGGATAATCTAGCTGGTTGGTAGTTTAAAACCGTTTAGAAGGTAGACGATAGAAGATAGGACATATGAGTCGATGTCCTCTGCAGCAACAAAAAAAAAACAATCGAGATGTCGATAATGCACAACTGTTGATGCTTCCAGGGAGCTAGACTGATAATTAAGTATACGCGGCAGCAAAAGTGTAATTAGTTGAAGCGCCATGTGTTGCTCGTGTCGTCATTAGGAAAAGCGGAGCGCTCGGGATTAGCGCGAAAAACATTTGGATTACATGACATAAATTGCATTACCAACGTTGGTGCAAAGGTAATTTGTTTCTTAATTAAATCGTGTGTATTTGCAAAAACATATTTTAGTTACGAGAACTTATTTTTAATTTTACATTTAAAATGTTAAAAATATGTTTCTGTGCTACTATTACGCTTACCCTTTGCTATCATCAATTCTCACCTCTAAAAGCCTCTTGCTTAACATAGACCTCTTATCACTTTGAATGCGCTATGAATTAATTTTATTGTCCTGTGGTAATTAATATATTAATATTATCATAGGTTGTATCCTAATCGTGCGTCAAGGATTGTTTTGCTGATGTCTACCCAGCTTTAGCATTGGGGAATGCATACAAGGAGGAGGAAGAGGTATACAAATATTTTATTGGGGATCCTATGCGAAGGATTGCCAAGGTCCATGAGCGGCGGTGACCGCTTACCATTGGGCGGGCCGCATGCTCGTCTGCCTGCGAAGACAATAAAAAGTTATCATTATAAAATAGAAATACTCAAATATATTGAATCGGATGACGCAACACCAATTATCAATATTTACAAGTAAATAATCAACACTGACCGCGCAGGCTACGGTTGCGAACTGTCTGCTATTGACATTAACAACAAATTGAACGTACATTTGCAAACAGCAGCGGATTTGTTGCATCTGTTTAACGCTTGGAGCTATGTTTGAATTGCGGCTGAACTGACAGGTTGAAATGACGGTATTGATGAGGTTGTAGGTGTAGTTTCTATGCTTGATTCGGCTTAATTATGTAGTCGTATGAAAAGGTAAATTACAGAGAGGCTAATTTTTATCAAGTTATTTTTATGGCTGAGGGTGTAGTGATGTTTGGAATGCAAACGTAATGTGAATCCTAGATTTTTGTCGTAGTCCTTTCTACTAAGCGAACTCGGTTGGGGCGATACCGTTGTTTCAAAGAAAACTGACATGAAATAACATTTTGGTGGTTGCATATCCTTCGTACGGTAACACCCCGATTTTTATGGATGCTCTTTAAGCTATTGTATATATCCAATGTGTTAGTTATAACTTTCAATCCGGTAATCTGTTTGTACAGTGCTATAAATGAAAATAAATAAATATATGCACCAAACAGTCACAGATAGTCGTGACCCCACATCAAGATCAATTAAGTCTTGTGTCGTGGGTATTAGAAGCTACGAGAGTCTTTTCGGTCTCACAAACATCCAGACCCGAGACAAATACTTGTGGGCCTCACAAACATTCGTGTCAGTGTGGGAATCAAACTCGCGGCCTCTCGTTTAACAGCTGGCAACATCAAACTAACTGCGCCAAGATTTGTAGACTAAAGATGCAGTAGTCTACGCTGGGATAGGTAAGTCTAATGGCTAGTTGCCAATCGATACACCACCTAGACGGCATTCCGCTTTCCACCAAATGCAGTACAGCCACTTTACCGAACAAAGATTAAAAACAAATATAAAATAAGAACTAGCCAGTCTCGTCTAGTCTGAAGTAAGCCACCCACAATTTCCGACTATAATTTCAACCAGGCTATTTTAGGATTATGCAAGATGAAATTAATCAAGAAACCGGTATAGAATGCATTTGCCGGTAAATGCTATCATGTAGTATTATACCATGAGTTAGGAAGTTGGCACTGCATGAACAAGTTATGTGCTCGTGCTAACTTTGAGCTCCATACGGAATGCAATATGCGCGGTGTTAATAACTTTTGTACGTCTTCTTAGCTCTGATGTTTGACTTTATCTAGTTCTCTTCTATGTGGGAGTTTCTTTAGTTGTAGAACTAGAGCGTGTTTTGATGTCTTTGATCTTGGCAAAATCATGAGTTCCTATAGCAATAAAATTATTGCAAAATGAAACCCAAAAAAAATCCCTATGCGTGGTCCGGGCTAGTCCTGACTCCACTGTAAGGGGGTTGTTACCCTAACGGGTTACCAGAAACTATGAAAATTTTGAGGTCTCACTTCACTGATAACCTAAACTTGTTTGTGCATATTCACTGATCGCTAATCGTTATTGGGGCAGATATTTATATCGAACTATTCGCAGAATGAGAAGATAAACAATATTACTAGTGTTCCAAAATAATTATATTATCAAAACCTACCCCGCAGATATTTGAAGCTAATTTCGATACATCCAATTCTATACATGTTGTTAGCATTGGTAGCAATTTGCAACGGAAATGCGCACCGCTCAGCTTCCATAAATTATTCTCTGATTATGCAAACTGTGAAATTGATAAGACAACATCGGCTTCTGACTCCAACTATATTTATGATGATTATGTACTACTGTGTAGAACTTAGAAACGACTTAAATTATTTTTTTTGAAATAAAACGAATTTTTACGGATTTTATCGCGAAATTTGATATAATTTTTACATTTTTTAACTTCCCGACGCGACGTTTCGATCACTTTACAGTTTTCGTGGTCACGGGGCGGACTGAGGTATTAATCATTGGCTTTGTGACTGTTACAATTTAACTACCCTTAATTTACAATTATCAAATGAAAAAGTTAATTGGTTTCTGCGATCCGATTTACGCAAAAACCAATTATTTTATTTAGGTTGCATGCAATGCAGATTGTTGACTGTAGAACATTTGTACTGCCATGGGAAAGTAGCAGTGAAATGAGTTTCGCTGTCGCCTGGTAAAAGAGGATTTCTCCTCGCGAGTCGACATTATTATGCCGGGATATTGGAGGTAGATTTTTAATTTTTTTTTCAATTTTAAATACATAAATACGACGAAATTCGGTGGATTGAGGTGGATTTTTTCTCGTAACCGGCGTTTTTACGGCGCTATCTGGTTTGAGCCTAATGTTCAGCCATAAAACACATAATACACAGAATTATCCGTTGCTTTAGAAACAAATCAAACACGAACACCATTACAAACATTGTAAATGCATTTATTAGCGTGTTATCGGAAAAATACGTCTTGCGGTGTGAAGTAATGGCGTTTTAATACGTCAATAAAAACACCTGAACGATTAGGTTTAATGTAGGTTATGTCAGTATATTGGCTATCGATTAAACGGTAAGTGGCCATTACTGGGTGTACAATATGCTCTCAAGCCGCGACTGTCAGGTGCGCTTTAATCACATTTATGGCATTATACAGGGTGCTGGCGCCAGTAATGGACACAGGACAGGCATACAATATTGAATTTTGGTTTAATGCATTTGAAAATTACACGGCAATGATAAAGCGTAATTTTAAATATAAAATTATTAATCTCAAATAATTACTGGTTTGGGTGTGGTTCTGTGAGAACATAAAAGTTAAAGTTGTATGTACTTTTTATTAAATATTTTAAATTTTTAATTAACTAAAATACGGTTTATCAAATAATAAAAATGCCTCATTTGAAAGTATTGAGAAAGTATCCCGCTTTCACACCCGCTACTGCAACTCCCGTCAACCAGGAGAGACAGTGCTTTAATCATTAAGGCTCAGGTAGTCTCAAGAACATCTATCTGCCTTTAAAAAGCGAAATAAGTCAAATAATTCATAAAGTTTGGATTGAGAATTGCTGTAATGAGAGTTTAAGAATTGTTTATGTTTATATTTTTATATTTAGTTATTCATTGTAGATTATTATTATTTAGTTTACGCTTTAGATTGCCCTTTCTTTCTCCTATTTATATATCCATTATCCAAGAAATTACCTACTGTGATAAGGCCGCCATTTGTACTATTATTTTTAATGTATATTTTCTAAATCGTATCTCTGTATAGTACAAAAAAGGATTAAAAAAATAACAATTTTTAAATAAACGTATATATGTTAAAGCAGCCTGCAACTGGTGCACCCACCCCACTGTCCATCAATGGTGATTAGACTGAGTGAAAACGTGGTTAAACCGATCGGCTGCGTCGACGGCGAAAGCGTACACGATGTGATAACGACGCGATACCCGACGCGATACACGATACGATATTTTGATTACTGTCGCTTTGTGATGCTTCGGTTTTACATTAATCATGTGTCAAATATGGATGATATTGCAGGTAGACTTTTTGCAGTAACATGGTAATATGACTGCAACTGATGATGATTTTACTGCGCTCAAGTAGAGTAGACTTGTGGGAAACTATTACTAAATCTTATACGTCGATAAATTAATCAAACGTTTGTGTGAACCACAAATATTTGTGTCGGGTCTGGGTGTTTGTGAGACCGAAAAGTCTCGTAGGTTCTGATTCCCATGACACAAGACTCGATCTTAGTGTGGCGTCAGGACTATGTATATGAATGTTGGTTATATTTATTATTAATTATACAGGCGTATTCGAAAATGTTTTTTTTATGTTGATGATACTAGTACCTAGGAAATTATTTGATGTACACCTAAAGAGGAATTATATCTTCAGGGGAGAGATCATTTTCTTTTAATAGTTTCTTGGATTTACGCGAATGTTATAGATTGAAATAAAACTAGATTTTATCGCGGATTGGGTTTAATTTTTACATACATACATACACAGACATCACGCCTTTTTCCTAGAAGGGATAGGCAGAGGTGCAACCAAAACACCCACGTTTTCGCCTTATACTTTCCCTCCCATGAAGTGATAGGAGGCGACCCTATCGCCATATCGGGCACACATCCTTGACTCCGGGCTGACAATGAATAGAACAACCCGAAATGACTGCCCGACCCGGGATTCGAACCCGGGACCTCAGCTTTGTAATCATACCGTAGTACAACTACGCCACCGAGGCAGGCGACATTTGTTCCCATTTGATTATTATGATTTTTAACTAAAACTCACACGTAACAGAAATACCACGTATTACGGTAGTAACTCGATCCGGTAATTCCGTTTATCATAAATCTAACACAATATTATCAAAAACAAACTTCCTCCGGATGTGCCCTTCGAAGTTTCTATCCCTATCAGCCCCTTGGGATGCCGTCATAACTCCTATTAGTCAGAGCTCTTTATTTATCGCCAAATCTGAAATTAGTTTGCTCTTGTGGATCTAATTTGTTTGCAGTAGTTTTATTGGATTCTATTATTACTTGTGGATATTTTATGGAAATTAGCTTTTGTGATACGGTGAATGTAATTCTATAACGGTGAAGGAAAACATCGTGAGGAAACCTGCATACCATAGCGATTTGTATAAATTTCTATGGTATGTAAAAAGTTCGCCAACCCGCATTAGGCCAGCGTGGTGGACTATATGGCCTAACCACTCTCAATCGTACTATCGATTGTAGAGGAGGCCCGTGCCCTGCAGTGGGTCGTATATGAGCTGATACAATACAAAAGTTTTTTGATGAACAGACTTTATTTTCGATAGTTATGTGATGCCACAAATAAAGGGATGTTTATTTCAGACTATCAACGTTGAACACTGCCGAGAGCATAGTTGAAAGTAGAAAGTATTTTCCGATAGGGAGAGCCAGTTTAAGTCCAGGGCAAATGTTCAGATTTTCGAAATATCGTGTGGTTGTAGTTCGCTGTCGTTCGTCAAAATATCGACAGGAAACCTAGATAGGTACCTGAGTGTTGTCTGTAACTATTGCGAAGGTATCCTAGGTGTTACAATTCCCCAGAGGTGGCAAGAACTATTAAAGGGTAAATTCCAAAACATGCCAGTAAATAATATAGCGATCAAGTCTGAAAATACTGTATATATCTTACATACTTTATTTTTAAAAGCTACGTACATATAAAGAAAAAAAAAACTATTTTTTGCTTATGTATTTCACTTTACACTGGACCATAAATATTAGAATATAACTACCACTGCCTGGAAACCACATTAAGAATTACACTAGTTTATTACCGCTTCCTAGTTGTATCACGGACACTTCAACATAAAACCTGAGATCCAATTTATCTCAGCTCGACATCAGATATTACATAAAACATGACATTTCAAGTGACGGCGAGTCATACCTAAACTGACCACACGTCCCGTTTTCACCGGGACTGTCTTTTTTTTCGGTCACCTGTCCGGTTGTCCCCGAACAAAGCGCCGGGACGCAAAATTGTCCCGTTTTCAGAGTTTAGTATTTCCCTTAGTAAACAAACAGAATTTGAAGTCTCAAGAACATAAAAATGCCAATCGTGTCGGTGCTTCCAGTTTTTCAATGTTCAATTTCAAGAATTTAAACGCGCCAACTTTAAAATGTTTGCATATAAAAAAAAAACTAAATAGAGAAAATTAAAGTTGTGTTATTTTCATTGTTAACCTGCTAACTGATTAAAAATTGAAATTTAAAAAAATATGATGTCCCGTTTTGAGTTAAAAATTTATGGTCAGTGTAGTCATACCGCTGCCTTTTCAACACACATTTTATTTTACTACTTCAATAACTTAACTTAGGAACACTTTGGAAAGGCAAATCCCCATTAGTCGCCTTTTACGACAGGCAGGGGATGCCGTGGCGGAATTCTCGAAACACCCCCATACCACAGGGCGATTGTGCTGGAGCCCTGGCACTGCGAAGGTCCATGGGCGGCTTTCCATAAGACGAGCTGCATGCCCGACTGCCTGGCAGGCAATAAAATAAATCAAGAGTGCTGTAGATTTAAGAGAAATAATCATATCAAACTACTGTCCAATGGAGCGGCAGTGAAAAACGCAATTAAATTTACCATTTGTACATCCAAACGGGATGAATAGGCGGAGGTCAGTAGGAGCTAAACTGAGCCATTGCGTGTGGGGTGAATATGGATTCAACTGGTCGACGTGACATATCAGTATGTTGGAAATCATACATGTGTTTTTTATTCCATTAATCATCCATCCATCCATCAGCCAAAGGAATTCCACTGCTGAACATAGGCCTCTCCCAATGATTTCCACAGTGACCTGTTGGAGGCAGCCTGCATCCAGCGACGTCCCGCGACCTTTACCAGGTCGACCTTTATTCGATTAATACTATGTTGGAAATATAATCTAACCACCTTAATCTAAATAAAAATAATCTGTTTAGTTCCCTGCATACCATAGCGATTAGCAAGAATTTCTATGGTATGTAAAGTCCGTCAACCCGCACTAGGCCAGCGTGGTGGACTATATGGCCTAACCACTAACCACTCTCAATCGTACATCGATACAGTTTAGTTCCCATTCAACCTTGCAATTTTTTAAACCGTTGACAGCACTCATTACGTGTACAAAACAAAAATAAGCATCCAAAACAGCACACCTAATTAGCAATTGGGCTAGAATAGAACCTCTTTCATACTCATACTAGGATTTTCCTATTATAGGCTCTAAAAGCCTTCAAACGTCATAAACTGGCACGTATCACGTAACACAGAGGCACAAAGACAGGAAAAAAAACTGAAATTGAGTTGCAGGAAACTGCAAACTGTACTTGAAAGTTGGAATTTGCAATGCGAGAAACTAGACGGCAATATTGGAGGAATTGTAATGTCGACTCATTTTACTGAATCTAGTCCGTATATTGTGTTGTTTTTATGGCAAAAAATTGTTTTGGTGGCGCTTAATTTCGGTTTACCCTATCATAATTAATTATAACATCAGATTTAAAGGACATTTAATCGAGCAAAAAATTTAATGTTAGAGTTGCTTTTGTTTTCACAGTGACTAATCAAATACAATGACTTTCAGGGATTTGAGTTCTTCATAAGAAAACCTTAACTACCATTTTATTTTCTCTAATAAACATTGCCGTTTACTATAATTTCCGTGAGAAACATAATATGAAAATTTTAGACCCTACAAATATTTAATGAAACGGATTGGAACGGCAAACAGGTACAGAAAGACAACTTCCTATCTGTTATACCTACCTATAGCAGATAATTTTATGGCTCTTAAATTCCGAATAAGTACATAACCCGCGAAGTCATTCCGTTTTCATTTTTGTTCAATTCGCGCTTATTTCCGAATAATTCGAAAACTTGGCGCGCATTCGCGAACTCGGAAATTGTTGTAAAAGGAAATGTAGAAAGTTGTTTTCAAACGCGATTATTGTTCTTTGTTTGGTTGGACGAATGTTAATTGAGGCTCAGAATCGCTGACTTTAATAGGAAAGGCATGAATCGTTGCAAACCGCGTGCGGAATAATAAACTATTGAATAATACGTAAAGAGCTGTTTGAAATGTAATTAACATTAAATTACGTTGACTATTGCGTAAAGGTCGTTGAGTGATGAAGTTAATTTCCTATAATTATGTGTTCATTTTATTTACTTTTTTGCAAACATTTATTTACTCCCTTTCTCTCTGTCTCTCTTCAGCTACAGGAAGCCCACTGCCTTTCCATTTATTTACTATTGATAAGTATATATTAACATCTAATTGGTCACGTCGTGTCCAAACACCAAAGGAATATCATGCCTAAGAATTCTCCATAAGAATGTTGAAGGTTTTTCTTAGTCCACTACGGAATGATGGGTAAATTACAGTCTAATCCACCTCAATCGTAAAAGAGGCTTCTGTCTATCTCAGGGTTAGTTTTATTACCACAGGGTTGATATCGAAACTAATGCTATAAATTAGGAAGATACTGTCTGTTTGTTACCATTTCACGATTGAACGAATAAAGCGATTGTAAAGGAATTTGGGATAGAGGTAGCCTGCGATCTGGAGAAGGACATAAGTTTTAATTACTGAATTCTACTCCTGATGACGGAAGGGGTGCAAACTTAGTATGGACAATATTTTTGTAGAAAAGTTTTCTGGAAAATATTCAAAAATACGAGATAATGTACAGAAAAAATGCCTGGCTGATGCCTGGTTGGGTTGCTAGTCTTCCAATCATTAACTATGATTAAACTATAGGTCAGAATGACCTGAGCTTTGATCGCGCTGTAAAAATATCTAATATGATTTTATGGAGCTCGTAAACTGGTCAGTTAACCACGAACTTATTAACTTACTAAGCACTTTTACTTAACTGCGACTTCCATACTTCGAGTTGCGTCTTAAGTATGTCTACTACGCTTGTTTGATAATTTTAGAATTTCTAAAGACTGCAATTAATGTTAAGGACGAAATGAAATACCATGACAAAACCTATAACCGGGAATAAAAAAAAATTGGAGTGTGAGAAATCTATTGATGGGCATTTAATGTGTGATGGACTTGCAGTAGGACGGGTATGATCTTTTGGTGACTGCAATGTCCTGGATAAGTCCAGAATGTTCCATATAGAGTAACCAACCAGTATTGACACGAGAGGATTCTTTCTTGCTTGTCTACACAAAGCCTACTTGAACTGCGATAAATACCGTATATATCAAGACTTTAGACATGAGAATTTAGACAACAAGGATAATTTGTAAAGCGAATCGTATTTTTTTTATATTATAGAGGTCAAAGGTGCATACGGCTCACCTGATAGTAAGTGATCACCGCCGTCCATAAACATCTGCAACACCATAGAGAATAGATGCTTTGCCACGTAAAGAGGAATTGCCTTACTTTAATCTTTTGTCGTGTCTGTCAACTACTTTCATAGCCGGTCTAGATTCCCAGCATGAGTTAATTACTGGCGCGTGCAAGTATAATCTATTTACGTCACTTTTTATTATGCGAATGTGTGCTCCGAGTTGTTCACACGACTGTGAGAACTACTAAAAAATCAGTTGAATGGCTAAAAGAACCAATTGAATGTCGGTTGTTTTGACTGTATGTTTCGAAGTTGAGCAAAAGTTTAGAAGTTAAGATAGAGGCTATGAAACATGAAAATGCGAGTTTGAAATGCGAATGTGCTTAACGAATATATCTCACAAAATATTACTAACATCATAGGCATCGTCATTTTCAAATATACAGAGTACACCACTAATAAAAACAGGAGACGTCACAAAGATTTCCACAACCGTAGGGGCTATTTATAACAAGCGATAACACAACAATTGTATTGAATCTTTCATGTCTTACTTTTATTGTAACACGTCTCGATTATAATTAGTAATTACATAAGCATCGATTATGTTACCAAAAGATCTACAGCTGTGACTTTCACACTTTTGATAAAAATACAGCTCCAATTATGGCTATTATATCGAGAGACGAATTCGAATTATCTCGGCACGCCCACTAATGACCGTAATTGCGCCAAATCCAAATTGAGTCGATTAGTTGAATTGAAATCGATAAGTGGAATGATTAGACGATTGTGTTTGAAGTTAATCGATTATAATGAGCGCACGTATCAATTGGGACTTGTATCGTGTTGAGTTTTAAGTGGTCATTTTATCTTTAATATGAATGATTCTTTTTGTTCTTTTGAACTTTCAGTCCCTTAGAGTTTAAATGTAAAGAGATTTTTAGATTAACAAAGTGGAACGCTATAATAAATTTTAGCGATGCTTTTGTTTGAGCACACCACTTTGTGATCACAGCTCGTTTTACATTTCAAAATATGATTGTATCGGCATCTTCAAAGAAGTCGAAGCAAGGCCAAGTAAAGGAAATGAAAAATGAGAGTTGAAACTGAAAGGAACGTTTTAAATTGAAACATTCAGATGCAGGCAGACTCTTTGTCAATTTCTTTGGTAAAAAATGATTTTAAGTAACATTAACTTGCAACACCAAAGGAATTTAATGGAGGAAACCGAGTGGAACATTTCAGTCTTGAAAGAAAATATACTCGATGAAATTCTTTATGTAACTTACGAAGTTGGTTTTAAACGTTCGTAAAGTTCCATTGTGACCGTTATTCTTGATGCTTTAAGTTCTTTACGGTAAATATATTATTATGATTTTTCTCCTTTTCTATATTATGTTCTTTGGTTTTTGTATTAATGTCAATAAAATATAGAAATGTATTTCTTTTCATATCACGTCTTTGATGACATTTTGCAATTTATTAATGTATAGAATGGAGCAAGCAGACAGTAATTTGACTTGTAGCTACTTAGATCTGGAAAAACATCTCCAAGATTTATGCATTGAAGATAATTTTGATAAAGTAGAAGTGCTAGTGCCAAACTATCGCCACTTTGGAGAACATAGTTCAAAGAGTGCAACTGTATAGATAGCACTGTTTACACGGTCATTCTAATATGTCTCAAAAAGTGATGTGAAGACATAGCGTCGTAGTTTCGTATTGCATTTAGTCATTTCTTCTTCTATAGTGCCTCTGCAATTAGTGAAGATTGACAGTAAGTTCAACATACTGTCCCTGTCTATTACACTCCATTTAGTTACTTCAAAATCTACTGTATCCTTTCTCCTATCTACACTATCAACCAAGGCCCCCGAAACACCTACGTCGAAAGACGTGGGTGGCAACTTTAGTGACTGTTTATCTTCAGAAGCCGATTGTTAATTTGTCAGTTTTACGCTATAAAAAATAATTAATGGTGTGAATGATGAAACTCGTGGGAACCCGCCCACCCGCAATAGCGAAGGTTGTTTAAATGCAAATTAGCGCCTTGTAATTTGTTTAATCAAAAGATTTTGAGTAAAGGAGTTATGAAACGGTTTAAGCTTAAATATGACGTGGGCTTGGGTGACGGAAACTTTTGTTATAAAGCAACTTGTACACATAGTACCTATTTATATAATTATAATATACATAACGCAGGAAAGCGGAGTGGAAAAAAAATACTATTCTAATTTGTTATTTAATTCAAGAGAACTATTTAATTCAAGAACTTTAAAGAATAACCTTTTTAAGATATTACTATAAACAGACAGACAGATTCTTCTGAGTTATTTTTATAACTCAGAACTAACCAGAGAGAAAGAACTAGGAATGCGAGTAACATTTTCTTAGTAAATCACTAATTAGTAAGTAATTACTAATTTTGTCATAGTAATATATTTTTTTAAATATAAAAATAAAATAAATTAATAATATTTTTTATTTTGTTCGTAATTAAATTCGATTTCACTTCAATACGGTTTATTCTCTGGTTAGTCTGCCTATGATGATGAGTAATTGATCTACTTAATTGTGGGATACCCAAGTCCACTCACCGGCATCAGGAATTCGTAAATACTCTTCCAATCCAATCCATCAGCCAAAGGAAGTACACTGCTGAACATAGGCCTCTCCCAATGATTTCCACAATCCTCTTAGAAGGTATTAATTTAGCGTAATATTTCATTGCTTGTAAAACGAATTTTATTTTCCTTATATATTTGGAATATTTCACTTCGTCTACCTTGTTAGAGGTGTTGAGCAATATTGTTTATTTTATTAGTTTCATAACTTTTTAATGAGTTTGAAAGTTCTTAGTCCGTGTACCCTTAATGCTGGAAAGGTAATCCTTAGCGGTTATCAGAACTCTAGTTTTGTTTTGTCTCTTTTCTTTCTTTACTTATTACTAATATTCGGTTATGACATGAGCGAGCCGTTGGGGTAGTGCTTAGGCATATTACAGATACAAAGACACTTCAAAAGTAGGTGTCTGAAAAAAATATGCGTCAAAGGTATTTATTGATTGTTGTGAACGTAATTATGTAAGTCTTGATTAATTCAAAAGAATAAACATTAATTTAAACAGCTTTATCCTTGCATCTTGTATTTAAACTATTGTAAACACTGGTAAAGTGCGTGGTGGCCTGTTGGTAACGGACCAGACGTGGCTGCCTAGATGTTCACGGTGGTCGCGGGTTCAAATCCCAGGGCACACCTCTGACTTTTCGGAGTCATGTGTGTATTGATAGTCAATCACCTTGCACTATAACGGTGAAGGAAAACATCGTGAGGAAACCTGCATACCATAGCGATTTGTATAAATTTCTATGGTATGTAAAAGTCTGCCAACCCGCACTGGGCCAGCGTGGTGGACTATATGGCCTAACCACTCTCAATCGTACTCTCGATTGTAGAGGAGGCTCGTGCCCTGCAGTGGGTCGTGTATGGGCTGATACAGTACAGTAAACACTGGAAATGAACCCAATATATAAATGACGATTTATGTTTACCTACGTTGAAAATATCGATTCTTTCAACTTTGTCTGTGTCAGAATGGTCACCACTGTGGGTGGTTTCAACCCACGGTTATTTAAGAGAATTGTTCTCGTATTATAGTATTTGATTTGTTTCGATGGCTTAGGACTGTTTTAGTTGTACTAATGCCCGATAATTTAGAAGTTCTATTATCAAAATATCGATTTTATATTTTTATGTGGTAGAGCCACGCTGTTGTCAGTCATGGCTCAGCATGATTGGGCAAGCTCGTCCGGGGTGGTGCCACTGTCTCACAGGAAATCGACGTGAAGCGACAGATTTGCCGTCGCGTTTCGTTCGATGAGTTAGATTGTCGGATGCCCAATACTACTTTTCTCTTCCCATCTTTTCCTTCCTGATTTTAAGGGCTGGCAACACATCTATGAACTAAGTGTTGTGGATGGTCATGGGCGGCAGTGATCGCTTACCGTCATGTGACGTGTTTGCTCGTTAGCCGGACCTGTGCGATAAAAACAAATATCGATTGAAATGTTTTACCTTTGCTTATTCTAAGTTAGCCATAATTTTTCCTTCATCGTTAACACGCGTGGTATTTAACCAAATAGAATTATGTATTCCTTACATATCTTTTCTCCCGCCAAGTTTAAAAACCCGATCTCGCTTCCGAACCGCTGGTTTATTTACTACGTGTGGTCTGAATGAAATTCGACAACAAAGGCCCGCCGTAGCGTTTGCAAATAGACCTGGCACCTTTCTAAAGACGGCTCCACGTGGATGGTTAATTAAAATACTTATTACCTACTAATGGTTCCATTACCATACTATGATAACGCGTGCAAATTGGATTTTGTGGTTTGAGCTGGCGGTAAATAAGAGTGTGTGGATAACTAAACACATCTCTAGCATTACCATTAGTTTTAATTGGAATTGGGATAAAGATTGGATGTGATACGATCGTCTCCAAGTTATCTTCCACAAGGAAGTATCTGTGAATTGTGAAAATGTTAGGTTTTAAATAGAGGTAATGCGCTTACTAATTACTATACGAATGCTAATTGTTTATCTTTCGACGTGTTTTAATTCACGAAGTTTGATGATTATTCAATCGGCCTTATTCATAGACAGATTTCAAATCTTACTTCGGGTGTCAAATGTTTTGTCTTCTTCGCTCAAACTGAATTTTAAAGTCGCTTGAATGTAAAAAGACATTCGATAACTATACTAGGTTTTAAATATGTCTTTGAATAAGGCCGTTAATCGATAAGTTCCTTATTATTAAGTTAAGGTGAGTTAACTCGATGTGCCTAATCTAATTCATCAACTTCATTGAGAGTGTTATTTACGTCTTAGATGTCGTTCTCCTCATGTTTCTCAATATTGATAGGTACATTAATACATAAATAGGCAGAAACATAGTTAATTATTAAATCAATTAAATATTTATCACAGCTATATTAATTTATAATCATTAGCACCAATTCCAAAACGTCTTTGTTAACAATTATGAGATAAATAAATTTGGATACGTAAAAATCGTGAGCTGGTCTTTCTTAACTATTGTTGTGAAGGTTCTTTTCTTTCCTAATTATTTACTTCTTTGTACAATCTGATAACAAGCGTTGATTGGCAAGCGTTGGTTACTTCTAAATTCAATTACGTACTTTTGTTTTCTCTATCTTGGCATGATAATGAGAACCTTCTTTAGACATAGCTAGTTGCTCAATTGAATTTGTAAGAATAACTCCTGCTCTTTAATTGGCACCTGACAAAGGTACTGTTGTTAATTGATAGAATTGGAATAGATAATTAAAAAGTATCAATCAATTACAGAATTTAATTAAGAACTCTCTTACTTAATATTATGAAATGGCTGTTGACCTTATAGAAATTTTATAGAAAGACGTGTTAAGAATATATTTGTTAATATTTACAAAATTATAAGTAATACAAAAGTATGACTATAGTACTATAGTATTCCCACGCGTGTAAGTAAAATCTCATTCGTCAGTTGAATAATTGCGAATGTAATAGAAGTTCTGTTAGAGAATATAAAATTTAATATTTATTCATGAATGCTGGCGCTGTGGAGTAATATAAAATTTGAAAAAGAACCAGGAAGTGGCTGGACGTTTTATCATTGTAATTGGAATGTTGGGAGTATTAGAATTTAGGTACAGTACACAAATCGTTCGGTATGTTTTACATTGATATCATCGCACACTTATGAATTAAATTGTAATTATTGTAAGTGCGTTAAAATAAGTTTAAATAATGTAACCTTAATAAAAATGTGTCTTAAGTACATGTTAATTTATTGATTTAGTACTTTATTGTACACGAGATATAAAATTAAGTAGATAACATAACAAAAAAAAATGCTTTTAGCAATAAGACCGCCGAAGTATAATGTTCGTGTACAAAGTCCTTGGGAGTGGTCTATTTTCAGTAGTAGACTCCCAGTGGCTTGAGAGAGAGAGAGGAAGAAAAAGAGAGAGAGAGAAAAATATTCACATGCAAAAAACAACGGGTACCTACTTATTACGAGTACAATGATTTTATTCATCAGCGACATAACGTTCAAATTAGAAAAATAATGATAAATGTAGAGGTACTAAATATTTTTGAAAATCAATTAGGTAAGCCACTGTGATATGAAAATTCCTGTGTTGAATTAACCGTAATAAAGTTCACTAACACGCACGGAAATAGACAAATCTGTTTGTAAGTGACGACTAGCGTGCCAAGAGCACTAAATCTAGGACATTCCAAACACTATTATTAAATACCTTTATATTGAGGTCCTCTCTTTATACTGAGAGGTCGTCTAAGAACTTAGCCTATGGAATTTCGGGGCTTCAAAGGGTTTTCCAACCTCGGAATAGGATTTAAAAGCGTTCATGCTTTGTAAGCATTTTCAAATCGCAAGTAAATAACATCGGCCACGTCCTATACTTGCTGAGACCTGGCCAAGAAGTATAGTATTGATATCGGATGTCGCAATCACAGTTGGGATATCGCACATTTTGTTGATTGATGCATAGGGAACGACGCCCAAAAAAAAAATTACAAAACTGAGAATTTTAATTTTTTTTGTGTATTCGAAACTTTATAGGTTATGATATAAAAATAAATATTTAATGTCATTTTAAAGAAATTGTGATCAAAACAAAGTTATAAATATAAACACAAAAACAAATAATTATAAGATATTAATTATACGAGTACCAGGCGACCTGCTTGCTCGTTTGCCGGACGTATGCTGTAAGAAAAAAAGAAGTCGCACAATACCTAATACCAAAATAACAAGAAAGCAAAGTTCTACGGTACGTGTGAAGGCATCTTTACCGAGGGCTAATTACACTCTCCAACTCCAAGTAAATTAGTTTTCACGTAGTTAACACTCAGTTGACAACAGGTGGTAATACTATTCAAAAGAGCCTTAAATTATTTATCAAATTCTAATTCGTACATTTGAATTCAATGCCATAGATGAGTGAACACTATGTGGCAAAAATATCTTCTTTGTTGCTGTTGGTAAGTTTTGCTGTTGTTGTTATCCAATCCAATCCAATCCATTAGCCAAAGGAAGTCCACTGCTCAACATTAGGAGAGGTCCTAATGATTTCCACAGTGACCTGTTGGAGGCAGCCTGCAACCAGTTGTTATGCTTAGTGTAATTATTGGATATAGATTTGATTATTTTTTGGATCAGAGGATGGTATGTTAAGCTCTCCTTCTTTTACTCGGGGAGGAAGAAAAATGTATGCCGTCAAGTAAGCAATTGGTTTAAAAGTATTTCCAAATTGTTATGAGTTAAAGACTGCAAAATTACAAATGGGTATAAATTTAATCATATGAAAATGTTTGACGAATGCTCCAGATTGTTTATTGTCATTCTCGTGTGAAATCGACTGATTGGCGCTCCAACGAGGGAAAATAAAATATTTTTGATTCATTATTTTTGTGTGACAAGAGGTTACAAGCATTCTCTACGTATTTTCACGCAATTCACGTTCGCATTATATTTGTTTGGATGCAAATTGGTGATCGTTGTCGCTATTCAAGAACTTACCATCAACTCAACATTGTTAGCCGCTAACAAATCCATTTTTGCCCAAATGCCAAAATTCAAAACTAACCAATTTAATCTTCATGTTTATTTTATCTGTAGTTCCAATAACTGTCTTTTCCAGGTGTTTGCGTGATACTCGAATTGGATCCAGGGGACCTATTTTAATATTTACTGAAACTTACCGTTCGACTTTTGTTTTTATTTCACGCAGCCAGGAAACTTCGCCAGGTAGTAAGTAGTGTTTATTATGGGTACTTGGCAGACATTATTACGCTTTGAAGGAGAAATATCGACGGCGCTACTCAGAAAGATTGATTTTGTTGGTTCAAGAAGAGTTAGTTGAACAAGTCTGGTTAAGTATGAAGGGAATTAAATTATTGGTTTATTTTAGAAACAGTTTTGTGCGAACTTTAATATTTTAAAAAGGAATGGTTCTTACTACTTACAAATATCATTATTAAAATGATAACCTATATATGAATACTAAAATGTTATAATGATGTTTTCTATATCGTAGGTTCGAGAAACGAAAAAAATGCATAACATAAATAGTAAAGGCCTTATTCATAGACCGTTTTAGGATTTATTTTAGTTATCCAATGTTTTGCCCCTTTCAAGCGAATTTTGAATTAAGTTTGAGCGAAGAAGATAAAATATCCGATAACAAATATAGGTATAATAGTTTCTTAGATTTACCCGAATGTTACACATTGAAATAAAACAAATTTATTTCAACAAAAATAGGTTTCAAAACTATCTATGAATTAGGCCGTGAGTGATCACCGCCGCTAGTAAACATTTGGATCGAAAGTGAGTTGCCGGCTCATAATGCGAGGAAAAAGGGAAGGGATAGGGTACCTAGACAATAGTAAAAAAAAATGTATTCCAGCCGCTTCTTGTCTATGTGAAGAACAGCTTTATCTAATATGTTTGTATGGTGGCATTAGAATTATTACTCAGGACATTCACCTTGCCGTGCATGCTAATGAACTTTATTTATATTATCTTTCGCAATTATATTCAGTTATTCGTTGCCACTTGCCTATCTTTGTTTATGGTAATGTTATTACTCTTTGCGATGTTGAACTTTTGTACAATTTATTTGTATACTGGACAGTAAAACTGAATTATTAGACAGCCTTTGTGGTACAAATGTTGAAGATCAAAAGTATTTATTTTAGGTTTGGTTGTTGTGAACCCGAAGTCTCTCGTAGTTTCTGGTTTGAAGACTGGCACATCAATGTTGTGTGTTGTTTATTTGATTATTGCTCAATTTTTTTACTTTTAAAATTGATATTATTTTACTAATATTATTTGGCCCGTCTCTGCTAAAACATGGTCGACCACTGGCCTCAATATATCTAGCCCACGATCATTGCGTCACAATCGCGTGTGGGACTACGAAAATCAGTGGAATGATCAAGCTGGAATTAGCGGACAGATTAATTAATCCGTCAACAAAGTAAATTAACTGTTACGCAACTTCTGTCAGATCTCAATCGAGTTTTCACAGTTCACAGCTCGTGTGTTTATGAGATCTGCGTAATTATTGGATTGACAATATTATAAAAGGCTTTCTCTGACATAACCCTTGAGGGAAGTTTCCACAACGTGTATTACATTGGCAATTATGAAGGTGTGTTCTTTCTACCTAGCGTTATCATAAGTACTCGGGTCCACTTTCCCTTTCAATCTTCGCCATTTTACATGGAGTTATGAATGTTTGATCACTGTTACCGATGAACATCCACAACGTTGGATCACGGATGTATTGGCGGCCCAATTGGGAGGGGAGTGGGAAGGAAAAAGGATTGGACGAGGAATGGAGTATTGGTCATCAGGCCATGTCAGTTCGTCTCACTCACCGAACGAAACGCGATAGTGAAGCGGTCGCTTCCCGTCGATTTCCTGTGAGACAGTAGTACCGCCCCGGATGAGCCTGCCCATTCACGTGAGTCATGACTGACAACAGCATAGAAGTGTTACCACTTCTAAATGTTTAAGACTTTAAAATATTAACGAATATAAAATACACCCATAATAAATACTCCAACAGTCACATACATAGTTCTCACCCCACACTAAGATCGAGTCTTGTGTCGTGGGTTTCAGGAACTACGAGAGACTTTTGAGACGAACATTTGTCTCGGTGCGGGGGTATCGAACCCGCGTCCACTCGTTTCACAGCCGGCGTCTAACAAACTGCGCCACGGAGTCTCCAAACAAACAAAGATTTCTTTGCCCATTAGATCGATATTGCTTATTTATTATATAAGCAATATTTGAAAAATGAAGCCATAGCTAGAAGGTGCATGCGAGGTGTCAGCGTGGGCGGATCGACCCATAATTTGCATACGTCAGTGATTATTAAGAAACATTATTATTTTATATTGAACTAGCGATCTGGACCGGGCAAAAAATAAAACCTAATCTTGGCCACAAAGCGCTCATAAATATAATATCAAAATACATTAATATATAAAGAAATTGTCTAAATTTAGTGCTGTCTAAATGTCACGTGCTACAAAGGACAATTTATAGTACCTGACATTTCGCGTGTAAGTACTAAGTAGTATTTCACTTTAATGTAATATCTAGATTAAATAAAGGTCAGCATGAAGGTATTAGAGTGCATATTGAAAGTGGCTTACTTATCTCTAATCCTTGACGAAATGAATCGGTAAAAGCTAAAGTATTGTCCGCTTTTACTTAGTAACAAAATGGGAGAAAAAAAAAGATCAAGATATTATATCCTCTGATGCATAGTGCGTGGTTGCCTGTTGGTAAGTGGACTAGACGCGGCTGCCAACATGTTCACGGCGGTCGCGGGTTCAAATCAAAGGGCCAACCTCTGACTTTTCGGGAGTCATGTGCGTATTGATCACCACGCAAGACGAAGGAAAACATCGTGAGGAAACCTGCACACCGTAGCAATTTGTGAGAATTTCTATGGTATGTTAAGTCCGCCAACTCGCACTAGGCCAGCGTGGTGGACTATATGGCCTAACCCCTCCCAATCGTACTCTCGAATGTAGTCGAGGCTTGTGTCCTGCAGTGGGATCTACATGGGCTGATGCAGTACAGTACATACATGTATACTATTGAAGAAGTCGGAAGTGAATTGCTGTAGATATCTTCATGAATCCTGTAGACAGTTACTTAGTTTTTTTATTGCATAGGTCCGGCAAGTGATCAACAGGTCACCTGGTGATAAGTGATCACTGCCGCCCATGAACATCCACAACGCTGGATCATGGATGTGTTGCCGGCCCAATTGGGAGGGGAGCGGGAAGGAACAGGGATGGGAAGAGGAAAGGAGTATTAGTTTAAACATTTTGCCAAACCAACACATATTTTCATAAGACGAAAGTGAAACTGCGTAATATACTTGTAAGTGGAGTATAAATATTCATAAAGAACAATATAGTATAATTACGGAGTGTATCAGCGGTTTCCTGTGGCGGAGTTGCCGTCACGTCACGCCGGCTCGTTTAGCAACAGGTCCGAGATCTCTCGTCCAGGTACTAGTGCTACTCAGGTTTTTGTCACGCCTGTTTTTTACTTATAATTTAATATTTATTATGGATGAATGAGATCTTACTTATAGTGTAGGATAATACTCTAATTTCGCAGAGTTCTGATTGTAGTGATTTTTATTGTTGTTTCTTCAATTGCTTCGAAAAATGTTAAGTGTCTCATGCTACTCGTATATCCTAGTAAAATAAATCAATGTCTGTTAATTTTGACCCTCAAGTTACTGATGGCTATTTATATGCATATCTTAAAATCTACCTACCGGGCAGATATTGGCTAAAAGAATGGTTCAGAGTTTTATAGATAAAACTGTAAATAACATAAAATAATGATGTCCCTGAAAAACCGTCTAATTTTATAATAAAAACATACTCCTAAACCTAAAGGAAATATCACAAAACGGCCTAGATACGGCCCTATTCATTGACGTATTATAAACCTATTTTAGTTATCCAATGTTTTGTCTTCTTCTCTCAAACTGAATTTAAAAGTCGTTCGAAAGGGACAAAACCTCTGATGACTAAATTTGGTTAATAAACTGTCTATGAATGAGGCCGTTAATCTTTGAATATCGCACATTTACATCTGCAACGCAACCCCCAAATACAGATAAAAATCCTTTTAAACCAGCACCAAACCTAAAATCGAGATTGAAAACCGTAGTAGCGTTTCACGCTAGCCGGTAAGTCGTGATTTTAATTCCGCCTAGTACTTTGGAGTGGTAAAAATAATACTATTTTAGAGCCATTCGCCGGGAGATAGCGGGCTCGTGACCAGCCTGCATTCTAAGCCTCTTCGATTGACGCGTTCGAGCCAAAGGGAAATGGATTTTGGCCAGTATTTTGCTCGTTGCAGCCTTTGAACGTAAAGCCAGTGTTTGATCTAGCTTGAATGATTAAACATCGGGTTAAAGGTTATGTTTGTGTTGGGTGATATGAGATTTGTGTGTGATCGTGTCAATAGTTCTTACAACGAATAAATTAAATTATATTCAAAGGTATCACGCATTAGACATTTACATGGGATAAATAATTTTCACATTTAGTTTGTTTAAAACTATTGGTTTTTAGTATTTTCGTGTACTTAATTTAATAATTTCAAGAAATTCTAAGTGACTTTATTTGTATTTGAATACCCGTTATGGTCCAGAAGGGAGACGCTGGCTATGAAACGAAAAGCAATAGGATCAACACTGGACCGAGAAATAATATCTTTTTCTCTTTTTATCAATATATTATGTTTCGTCTGTTTGTATCCGATTTTTTTTGTGCATATTTCCGGCAAGCGATCGAACATCCAGAATGCTTGGATCATTGATGTATTGCTGGACCATCAGATCGGATGCGGACCGGGAAAGAAATAGAATGGGAAGAAGAGACGGGTATTGGGTATCCGGCAATCTCAGTCATCGAACGAAACGCACGTCACGTCGATGTTCTGTGCGACAGTGGTAGCGCCCCCGACGAGCCTGCCCATTCATGCCGAGTCATAACTGAACAGCGTGGCTCCACCAAAATAAATCTTTCTCATAATCAGTGATATCCTCTACAATAAGATACTTATCGTTAGGATTCGAGACTACATACATTCATAAATTCACGCCTTTTTTCCCCTAAGAGGTAGGCAGAGGTGCAACTAGGACACCAATATTTCGCCTTGTATTTTCCGTCCCACGATGTGATAGGGGGCGAGCCTATCGTAATATCGGGTACAAATTCCTGGCTCCGGGCCGATAATGAATAGAAAAATACAATATTACTGTGCCCAGCCCGGGATTTTTGTACCCGAGATCTGAGCTTTACAATCATACCCTACAACTGCGCCATCAAGGCAGGATTTCGGACTATAGCATCTAATTTATATTTTCTTCCTTTTCAGGTACTTATCGTGGTTTGATTTAATTTGGAGAGGTCTGTTTCCACGGCTAAACGAAGGTAAGTAAACCCGATACGGAGTAAGCTGTATTAAAGGATTACGTTCCTATATACGGTGAATACGAGTAAGGGATTTTCCGTGAATATGTTGGGGAAAGGATATTACAAAGACTTCGTGTTGAACGGAGTTAATAAAAGTATTAGGTACTGGAATTGCTGGTGGGTGAATTTTATTGAATTTTTGAACAATTTAATAATTGAAAAAGAGTAGTTAGTGTTTTTTTAAGTCGATGCTGTTATTAATCCGCGTTTTACATCGGGTATAAAAAGGCCAAATTGGGCCCCGGTTTGCGATAATACATTCCCTATCACAAGTTAGAATGGAAATCAGTTTGCCAAAAGATTTAATTTTCGTAAATGAGAAATTGTACAAACGGCGGTTTATGTACTCAAGGCAACGTCTTATTGAAATATGGAAAAAAATAAACGATAGTGTAAAATGTACTCTCAAAAACATTTATTTTGTCGTTTGTTGTTCGCGAAAAACTTAGGATCTAGATAGACCAATGTCTTTGAAATAAAACAAAGATGCGCAAAATCCCAGAAAAAGGCAACATACATAAAAATGCGTATTATTTGGCTCTTTTTTTACTTTGAGAATTCATATGACCTTTCTAGGTTGAACGTTATTTATTCCATCACTGTTAATACCTTACAAGTAGCAACAAAAGGTTTATAGCCCTAAATACAAATAAATTTTACCCTTTACGTACCCTATTTCTCACTGTCCACATTCAATTTACGCTTGTAGAATTATTTTACGTATAAATCGCAAAAAATCCAAAGGGAACGAAATTAAGACCACATGCGAACCTACGCTGCCCTCTCTAATATTTCACTGTCCGTACAAATTGCTTGTGTTAATTTATTTTTATTTTTCACCCGAATCTTTAAAAAAAATGTTCGTAATCTTAGAGTACTTATTATATAGAAGGAGCATTAGTACTTTGAAAACGTAGATAATAACTGTGCCGGGTCACCTTTTCTGCCCTCCTATTGGCTAAAATTTGACAGGTTGACCAACATGCACGAAATAATTGAAAAAAAAAATTGTTTAAGGCTATTGAATTCCTCTTAAACTCATTTTAGACGGATAATAACTAAATATACTTTCGGTTACCGACGGAACGTAAAGCAATTTGTTGTAAAATAATTATTTAATTTTTCACTAATATAGCAGTGCTACCAACGTTACAAACAAAAAAATATCTACGTTTTTGAAGACGAAAACGTATAACAGCGCTCCTTCTTTAACCTACATTATTAATTTCTTAAGATCGCAATATACATAAATGGTCATTAATGACCCATGAGGTTCTTGTTTTAATACTTTCGTCTGGTCTTTTTGTAAAACCATAATTTACTTATTATTTAATAAAGTGAAGGACTATAAAGAGCACAATGTATGAGACTTTTGGATGCCAATGAATAAATAATAAATTTATATAATTTTTCATAAGACGTTCTTCTTGAGATCTGTCGACGAATTTATTGTTCTTTAATTGAAACATCACGATAGTGGTGCTCATGACCCTTTCGTCCACAGCCGCCATTCGCTAAAAGCGCCATCTAGCCTTTTATAAGATAATTAAAACTCTAAGATTATTATCAATACTTGTTCCTTCTTTATCTACTCCATAAGAGCACGCGTGAGTTTATTAAAATGGTTAACGTTTGCGTGATCGCAATCTTCACGTAATACCAGTTGCGAATGACTACTGTCCGTTCGTTTTTATAGTAATAATGTAGTTAGCAATCGTAAGGAAACTTATTAATATAAACTGAGTTTTTGCACTGACTACTTGATGGGTTAATTGATTGTATTGTATCAGCCCATATACGACCCACTGCAGGGCACGGGCCTCCTCTACAATCATAGTATGATTGAGAGTGGTTAGGCCATATAGTCCACCACGCTGGCCTAGTGCGGGTTGGCGAACTTTTACATACCATAGAAATTTATACAAATCGCTATGGTATGCAGGTTTCCTCACGATGTTTTCCTTCACCGTTATAGTGCGTGGTGATTGACTATCAATACACACATGACTCCGAAAAGTCAGAGGTGTGCCCTGGGATTTGAACCCGCGACCACCGTGAACATGTAGGCAGCCGCGTCTAGTCCATTACCAACAGGCCACCACGCAATTAATAAATGTTAAAAATTATCGGCCTTATTCATGGACAGTTTTAAAACCTATTTTAGCTATCGAATGTTTTGTTTCCTTCGCTCAAACTGAATTCAAAAGTCGCTCGAAAGGGACACAATAATAAATAACTAAGTAAGTTTTAAAACTGTATCAATAAGGCCGAGTCTAACACTTGGGTACTGATGTTAGTGGACTGTATCTACTATCTACGGATATCTATACTGTATGTTTAGACTATTACTGACTAATATTCCCATTATTATTATAATTATGATATTTACAAATTGTATTTTTTGCTATTTTACTTTCCAGTGTATTGCTGTTACCTTGCTTTTGTCTTGTAACAAGTTCATACTTTTAAGGTCATACTTTTACTTGCTATTTTGATTTTGACGTAGGTAAAGTAAAATATAAAACCGTTTTTTATCTTGATGAACTATTTGCCATTGTATTTTTATAATTATGCAGTAAAGCGGAGACTTTTTTAAACTGAGACGACTAAGCAGGGTGGCATAATGGCCGTCGTAAGACGCTTACGGTTCGTTGAGCGCCAATGTATTTATATAAGACATAATAATGTTGTCTTAACGTCCTTTGCCTCGCTTCCTTGGGAAAGCGATAGTACATTGTTATGGAATTAAAGGTCTGTATTCAAGTTCTGAATTAGGCAGTTTGTCTTGGATTTGATACATAAACTCACGCCTTATTCCCAGAACAGGCAGGCAGATATATAACCAGGACACCCACGTTTCGCATTGTATTTTCCGTCCCACGATGTGATAGGAGGCGATCCTATCGCCATATCGGGCACAAATTCCTGACTCCGGGCTGAAAATGAATACAAAAATCCAATATCACTTTGCCCGACCCGAGATTCGAACCCGGGACCTCAGCTTTGCAATCATATCGCTCATAATCATACAACTGCGCCACCGAGGCAGTCTTGGATTTGTGTATCAACATTGTTTTGGAATTTTAGATCAGGATTCGAGTCCTGAGTTTGGGCGCAGTTTTTTTATTTTTTCTTTGAGTATCTATAAATTATAATTCGGGAAACTACGCGACGTCTTCTCGTCCAAAATACCTCAGTACCTCAAATCGAAAGTCTTCGATAGTTGTGTGTTACCAGTGATGACATACGGCACCGAGACGTGGCCTCTTACTATGGGCCTTATTAGGAGGCTCAAAGTCACTCAACGAGCTATGGAGAGGGCTATGCTCGGGGTTTCCCTACGAGATCGAATCAGAAATGAGGAGATCCGTAGGAGAACTAAAGTAACCGACATAGCCCAGCGGATTAGCAAGTTGAAGTGGCAATGGGCGGGGCACATAGCACGGAGAACTGATGGCCGATGGGGCCAAAAAGTTCTCGAATGGAGGCCACGAAGCGGAAAGCGCAGCGTGGGACGTCCACCCACTAGGTGGTCAGACGACCTGGTAAAGGTCGCGGGACGTCGCTGGATGCAGGCTGCCTCCAACAGGTCACTGTGGAAATCATTGGGAGAGGCCTATGTTCAACAGTGGACTTCCTTTGGCTGATGGATGGATGGATGGAAATTATAATTTACTTACTAGTTTAACATTTATCAACACCTTAAGGTCGTCCTGTGCGACCAGTATTAAGTTACTTGTTATGATCTTAATCAGGCCTTTTTGCGGTCTTTAGCGCTATCTAAAAATAGAGTGATTGTATTTTATTGTGCAGTTACTTGTGGACATGTAACGACCTTCCAGTTCCTTGTATGGCATATGATCATTTATTACAGTACTCCGTGGGTTATGCTTCATGCTGCTGTTTTTCTTATTTTTAATGTTTAAAATCAAATAAGTAAGACGTTTTTCATAATTTCATGGCATTGAGATTTTGGAAATTATCGACTCTTTCTTTCATTCCACAAGGTGTCCACACTTGGATATGCACATACTAAATAGAATTATCTTGTAAAAGATATAAGCGGGTTCGATCCCCACACCGAGACAAAATTGTTTGTGTGAACCAAAAGTATTTGTTTCGGGTCTGGGTGTTTGTGAGACCGAAAAGTCTCTCGTAGTTGCTGATACCTGTGACACTAAACTCGATCTCAGTGTGGGGTTAGGTCTATGTATGTGAATGTTGAGTATATTTATTTATTTAGTGTGTGTACGTAAAGATTCAAACATAGTTTCAGTTTAACACTGACAATGTTTGGTAACAGGTCTTATTCAGTTACCAAGGCCGCCCTGCCGCATGAAAGTCGCAGACGTTTCATACAATAACTTTAAGTACATTTTGTCACGCTTGTGACGCTAAACAATATTGTGCGGAATTCCCACAAGGCAATACTTTACGAGAACATTTTATTGCAGCAAAGGAACTATGAAACGAGTTCTTTGTGCTTTATAAACACTTGTTACGAAAAATAATAAAATAATTTTTACTTTTTTCGATCATAAATATAAATCTGGCAGTCACACCTCTAGGATCAGTCCTATCTTAATATTAAATATACAGGTATCATGTATGCTTGGCTGTTATATAAGACTGCAAATTGTTAGTCGTTCATAAATTAGGGACCCTTGGAATAGATTCTAGCGCTTTGCCTGTTTCTACTGCTAAGAGCTCAGGAGCGATTTCGAATTTTTATTTGAAGTAAATTGTAATCAGTGATTATTATGTATATGTACATACATACATAAACATCACGTGTTTTTCCCAGAAGGGGTAGGCAGAGGTGCAACCAGGACACCCACTTTTGCCTTATGTGTTCCACCCCACGATGTAATGGGGACGATAATGAATACAAAAATCTAATGTCACTTTGCACGACCCGGGATTCGAATCCGAGACCTGAGCATTGGAATCGTACCGTAGTACAACTACGGCACCGAGGCGTGTGCATTGTATATATGTGTATATCCAGGTATAATTTAATGGTTTCTTAGATTTATGCAAATAAATAAAACGAATTCTTACGTATTTTATCGCGAATTTGATTTAATTTTTACATGACTGAGTCCGCCCCGGGACCACGTTCAATGAAGTATAATTAAAAAAAAACGAGTTGGTATTACTTTAGGCGTGTTCACATCAAGCGACATGCCCGTGTCTTCATACTAGGAAGTAATAGAAAGAAAATACGGGCTCCGTTGTGATCAGAAATAAATATGTATGGATGTCAAAGCATTGTTGTAGCGAGAATCGATCTCCCGAGCTCCGTGAGCTGTGAAACGTGTGGCATTTTGTATTCATTCGGGGAAATTAATTTGTCTCGGATAGGATGTGTCATGTGTGACATATCCTTTATCTCATCATAGGACTGACATGATATAAACAAACCTTATGGATATCTTTTTATTTTGCAAAATCACTGCACTGAGATGGTGAGAACTGTTTGTGTTGGGCGCTTCAATTAGGTTATCGAAAGGTGAGAATCTACCGCTGTTTGTTCCTAGCACGCAGTTACTCCAGCCTTTTCTAAACCGACTTTGTTTTTTTAAATTTATTAAATTTAGTTATTTATTAAAGTTAGTTAAACTTAGTCTTAATGGTCCCAGTTGTAAGCTCACTTATTATTTTGTAATGCTGTTATGTCTTTTTTATTTTATTTCAATTCTTATTGTTGCATGTTGTGATAGCCTTAAAAGGTGACTTTTTGTATTCTTTAAATAAATTGTCTAAATCCAATCCAATCCAATCCATCAGCGAAAGGAAGTCCACAGCTGAACATAGGCCTCTCCTAATGATTTCCACAGTGGCCTGTTGGAGGCAGCCTGCATCCAGCGACGTCCCGCGACCTTTACCAGGTCGGCTGACCACCTAGTGGGTGGATGAGTAATTGTCCAAATAAATTAATTAATTAATTAATCTGACTGTTACGTATTAGCCCCCATAAGTCAAGAGGTACCAAAACTTCATCTTCAGATCTCCGTATCTTTAAAACTTGTAACGGAAGTTTGGAAGTTGGAACTAAAAGGATATATTAGATTTATTAAACTTGTTGTGTCCTCAATAGTGAAGTTTTGTATCAAACGAATGTGTTCTTGTTATGTAAACGATATTCTTGAGCGGAACGGCCTTCAGTCCTTTATGTTATAGTTTTTGTGTGACATTTCCCCATACTTTATGAAGCGAAAGTAGGATTTGTTATTGAAAGAGCACATAAAAGAGACAAATGTTGATATTGTCGTAACTTGTATGCTAGTTTCGAGTATTTGGCCTTGAAGATTAAATATACATTAAGCCCCATTTACACGAGCAGAGTCTCTCGCCTCAAAGATGCGATTATCGTAAGGGTATAAAAAAGTTGCATCGTGTAAACATTTGTCAGAACACGATAATCTATGACGGTTATGTCATGCGATAATTGCATGCGATGCTCGCCGCAAGAACCTCTCCGCGTAAATGGGGCTTTATCCCGTCTACTTTAGTGGACTGCCTCGGTGGCGTAGTGGTACTACGGTATGATTGCAAAGCTGAAGTCTCGGGTTCGAATCCCGGGTCGGGCAGTGATATTGGATTTTTCTATTCATTATCAGCCCGGAGTCATGAATTTGTGCCCGATATGGCGATAGGCTTGCCCCCTATTACATCGTGGGACGGAATATACAAGGCGAAACGTGGGTGTTCTGGTAGCATCTTTGCCTACCCCTTCTGGGAAAAAGGCGTGTGTTTATGTATGTATGTGTACTTTAGTGGTAAAGGCTGTCCCGATTTTCTAAGTTTAGCAAATGATAAGATAATAGTTTGGAAAATAATGGCAAAGCTTTTGTCGTTTATCTGTTTACGCAGATTTCTGTTTCTCGTGGACAATCGGTTCACTAATAGTGCGTGGTGGCCTGTTGGTTACGGACCAGACGCGACTGCCAATATATTCACGGCGGTCGCGGGTTTAAATCCCGGGGCATACCTCTGACTTTTCGGGGTTATGGGTATATTGATAGTCAATCACCACGCACTATATGGGCTGATGCAGATACATGTTTTGTAACATAGACAATAAAATAAAAATCATTTCAACGAGACTGCTGGAAATCATTACTTATATTACACTTAAATAGGTTTAGTATAATATGAGTTTTATGTACGTTGTCGAATGAATTAGCTTTAAATAATTATACGACGAGTCTGGCTGGCGTCAATCCTTTTTGAATATTTCAGTCTTGTATGTAATTCACCAGATCCGTCTGCTATGATACAATTTGTAGTAAATACCCACATTTTTCCTCATATTTAGTTATGTACACAAAATTTTAGTACTCGTATGTACTCGTATTACACTTGGCTACGCGCCATTGCGGCTTCTCCGCTTTCGCTGCGCACAGAGCGTAAGTGACGTGAATTATTTCATTACAGCTTCCCGATCATGTGTTGCGAGGCGCCGTCATTTTTTAACCGACTTAAAAAAGGATGTTCTCAATTCGTCGATTTTTTTTATTTTTAGGTAGAATGTAAGAAATACTAAAGTGGAATTATATTAAAATTGGGTTAAATACACAATGGGTAGTAAGGAGGGAGATGAAATTATTGAGTTGTAGGAGATTAAATAAAACAGTGAGATGAAGTTTTCAGAAAACCAAATCCAATCAATCCAATCCATCAGACAAAGGAAGTCCACCGCTGAACATAGGCCTCTCCCAATAACTTCCACAGTGACCTTTTGGAGGCAGCCTGCATCCAGCAACGTCACGCGACGTTTACCAGGTCAAAAAGCCAAAGTCCTGTTTGAATTCAAAGCCATAACTAGAAAGGATCAGGGCATAGTTTAATCAAGCAGAGTTTACAAAGAACCGTGCAACTACTTCCTCTAAAGATTAATAACTAAAACACATGAATGGTCATTGTAGGATTTTACATTATTTATTTAAAACATCAGTTGCGCAACCTCCACAGAACACATTAGTACATATTGATGGCCATGTTTACTATTATTATATTGAAGAGCGATACGAGTATTCCAATACATTTCAACCTCGGTGCTTTTATTCGCGATTTACAGAAGTACACACAAACGTTGGATGTTCACTAATGATATTACAAACATTCATGCATCGTTTTGAATGAATTTGGATTTTTATACGAATGCGGCATGAGTAATTGGTGACGTTATATGTTGAAAACGCTTTTAACTATAAGGAAAGTACGTCTTAATTAAGTAGTTCTTGAAGTCTTATCTATAAAAGTTATATCTGATGTAACTGATGCCTTTTTCTACATGGAATAATCAGACTTCATGCTCTAATTCGAACCTCAGACCTTTTCTTGTATGAATTCTAATTCATATATCTAAATCTAGCCAGAAATAACGAGACAATTTAACTCAGCGGTGAAACATAATTTCGGCTGAGTAATAAGAATAATTGAGACAGGATGTCCAAAACCCCTTTCCTCTTCTTATCATGTTTCCTTACCCCTCCCCTCCCGATCTGATGGGCCGGCAACACATTCTTGATCAAAGCGTTGTGGGTGTTCATAGGCGGCAGTGATCACTTATCATCAAGTAGCCTGCTTGCTCGTACGCCGGACCTATACTATAAAAAAATGTGGTAATTTATAAAAAAAAAAAAACAACGTGATATTTTCATTATTACCATTGAAGGGCATGACCCAAAATCGAAAACATAGATCCCTTAAGTCCTTCATATTGGTAATACAACGCTGAGCAATCCATTAATCACCCGCGCTCCGTTCAATTACATAAATAAAGGCATAATGAAATCCTTACTCATATTGCGAACACAAACCGCAATGTAATCTAATGTAATCTACATCAGGAGGAAATATTAAGAATGATCTATTGTTATTCCTTACCCTTGTGCCGTTCACTGTTTTACTATCGATCTTTTTACTGTTATTGTTGTACAAAAACTTCATGCCTGTTTTATTATAGGGGTCTGCAGAGGCTGTAGATCTCCAATTGGTCGATTCTGTCAACAAATGTTTGTGTGGCCCACAAATATTTGTGTTGGGTCTGGGTGTTTGTCAGACCGAACAGTCTCGTAGCTTCTGATTCCCACGACACAAGACTTGATCTTAGTGTGGGGTAAGGACTATGTATGTGACTGTTGGGTGTATTTATTTAATTTTCGCTTGATATACCTTTAACTATTTATCTCTTTGCTGTCATTGCTGTACATATACATCAGACAGCTGTCATGCCTGTATCCCATAAGGGTAAACAGACACTACGGATCTCCAATTTGTTCGATCCTGGCATATTACCGTCGTTTAATCAAAAATATTTCTCAGGAGCCGCCATTTTCTTCCTTAAGCATAATTTATAGTTAAAGTCTCTTCACTTTTGCGTTGTTTGCTTATTATGTTTTAATGTAAATTATTGCGGCAAAAGGCTCATTTATGGCACTAAGAATTACTGAGAGAAGTCTTGGTAATTAATGACATTTTGTTTTCATATTTTAAAAGACTTATTTTACACTAACATTAAATTAAGTTGCCTAATGCGATTTAGTACAATTTACATCTTTCTCAAATGCTTACGAGACATAACGACTCTGCAAGTATCACCACGATATCTTCCTCTGCGATTAAAGTAAGCGAGAAATTACTATAATTCAAGATTTCTAAATACAATTTTCAAGAGAAATATAACTTACAGCATGTAGTTTTCACGTGTTTTTCACTTGTTCATTTCCAAGCCGTGCTAACCCCTACGCCTTAGTATAAAGCCCAGAAGAAACAATGGCTTTAGCTGTAGTGTTTGGTTTTTATCCGCGAATTCTCAGCGTCGCAAGAAACACGGTATTTTATGCTGCAAATCCACGCGGATTCGCAGCTAAAATATCTCGTTTTCTTGGGAATAACAATGATATATTTACGCAGAGCCAGGAAAACATTTTCGTTTTAGGAATTTAGAAAACTAAAACAATTACACTTATATTATTGGCTCTTTAAGACGTATTTTTTTATTTATGGGTAATAGAACCTACGAGGGCTTTCTTAGTTCTTATCAGTCAAAGAAATAAGAGACACTTGGTAAATAGAAAGTATCCTCCCTATCCACTCATGAATCTCTTTGTGCTGTTGTTCATTAATCATATTACATACAAAAACATCACGCCTTTTTCCCAGAAGGGGCAGTAGCGGTGGTGAATCATCAAATTGTAACAGACAAAGGTATAAACCTTGTGTGGTGTGTAGCAGGTTGAATGTTTGTACATTTAGTCAAATTATCATTTTCTAACTCGTAACCGAATGTACTGCAACTAATGATAAACAAATAAAATATATTAGCTATGAAATTAAACAAATCGTCTACCGATCCCCCAAGGCTCGTTACCATGCGCCAGCAATATCGACCTGTATACAGTGCTTTGATTTTACAGTGGGTAGTTCTGTCTAATGGTAATCGTTTATTGTTACTGCGCAATTGCACTGGTACTTTGTGATTGCAAAGCCCTATCTAATGGTCACTTATTTGATATGACTCAAATAGTTGGGGAATTTAGTAATTCTTAATGCGTTGTGGGTGGACATACGAGGCTGTTGCTTGGGCTTACTGGTACTTAGCGTCCATTCGAGAACATTCTGGCCAATTTTGGTCATTAGTTCTTCGCATTATGTGTCCTGACTACTGCCGCATCCTGTACTGTACAAATTCATCGTGTAATCTTTTTCAGTCAGATTTGAATATATCAATTTTTGCTATTTAAGACTCTCAACTATCGCCTATCGACATATGTATTTTTGGATGTTAATTATAGATTTTGTTAATTAAACTTAATAATTTTGTGCCAGACAACTTCCGACAGTATTTACAAAAACACCCAATTATTTCATATCGATCAAAGAAACACCGCGCTGTAAAATCGAAAGGAGCAAAACCTTGGATGAGCGATAAACCGAGCCGCGCTGTAACCTTACACGGCGTTATTTCATTTAATGTCAAATTCGCAGGTCTGTCGAGCGGTGACCTTTGCATGCGGTTTACGAGTGTATGATCGCATTGTGACGTCACCTCTCGCCGCGGTTATGTCACACTGACAGCTGATGTCAAACTTAATTGTCGGAGCAAGGTTTTCACGTTCAAATTGAGTTGGTTGGTGAAAACAGCGTGGGTTTGTCTCTTCCAATTTTTCCATTCAGCGAGTGTTGGAGTAGATGGAAGATACTACTATTTAATTTGATTTCTATGTTATTTGTTTACGGGGTAAATACGATTTTTTGATTATAAAGATTTTATTTTTCTGTACAAAATGTTCCAGAATTTGTTGAGCTAAGAAGAAAGAACATTAGTCTGTCGCGAAGATCGTAGTCTATGTCATGATTAGTTTCGACTCTTAAGTTTTTTCATACTATTCATCAACAATACTATATTTGATCAGGTAGTTGAATTTAGCTCGACTTCCTTTAACATCTGGTTAAGATTTATTTTTACCTGAATAATTTTAATGCCCAGCAACGTAAGCATTTTTTCTGTAAATTACGCTGGTCCTGGCATGCCATCAAGCATTTTAATACGCAGGTACCTACAATATATCAGTACCTTTCAAGCGCACAATAAAAGTGGCTTATCTTTTTCAGCACACTCTTTGTTCGTTCTTCCGTCTGGTCGCTTTTATCTCAGAATTCCTTGTTTACGATTCACGGATTCATATTTCTTGAATATTTTAATATTTTCCTTTCAATATTTTCACGGAACGTCTGGAATCGTTTTGTATATTTTCTGTTTTTTGATATCTGTTAGGCATGTTCGATGGACTAAAAACGACAGTAATGTGTTTTTTGCGCCCGTTTTTATCTAGTTTGTAAGCCGCAAAATGTAGATTTAGGAGTAATGGAAAAGTTACTTGTAGCTTCTACAGCCAAACCCACACAATTTTTTTCGGTCAGTATAGTATACGAGTATATATACTCGTATACAGGTCACTGTGGAAATCGTAGGGAGAGGCCTATGTCCAGCAGTGGACTTCCTTTGGCTGATGGATTGCATTTGATTGGATTGGATTGGATAGTCCAGTCTGTATAAATGTGCGAATTATCGACATGATTTTACTGTATTGTATTGTACTCTATATTTGTATGTATTTTACCTTATAAACGTAAAAAGAAAACTTTACTAATTATTGTACTTAGTAAGGTTAGTACCGAACTTAATTTTTTAACGCTATTAGCGATCTTTTTCAAACAATCATAATTAGAATCTTTACCATTCATGCAAAATGATTATTGTACATTAAAACACAAAGTTCGAAGTTGGTTAGCCGTAATTATTGTTTTTCGTGTAACAGTGAAAGTGGTGTTATGTTATGGGAATCGTCTGCTTTTCGGACACCTCGGCTAAACCGTGATTATGTGAGTATTAGAAATTTAATAGGCGGTTGTATTTGAGCGTCTGAGTGAACGTTTTGTATAGAACACGGAATTAAGTTATTTATTAGATTGTTTCGTGAGATTGAGATTGCTTTCGTGTAGTGGCATCGATTATACACTGCAAATTGTGGTGCCAGGTTTGACAATCTAATTTGTGTTGATTGAAAAAATAAAAATGTGATTTACCCTTGCAATCCTTTGTGTGATTGGCCTTCGGATATCGTTCTTCAAACCGCATTTCGTAAGAGTGTCTAAGTCAACGCTTCCCAAACTATGGGTGGTGGGTGACTGACTCGACCCTGTGGTGGGTCGCGAACTAATATGAAGTAGGACCTTAATAGATATAAATAAAAGTCCTTCTCCCCTTCAGTATCTCATGCGAAGCCGAATTTACGGCTACGTAAGAATTTGACAATTTTATTGTAAATGTTGTTTTACCAATACTTTTGTTCCCCCTTTACGGGCAAAAGGTGAGTCCCGAATTTGGCAGGTCTTGTTCGGTGGTTCGGAGCCCAGTCAGCTTTGGGAAGCACTGGTCTAAGTAATCAATGTTTTTGCTCTTATACTGATATTTTCAACATCTACGGTCGATTGTCGAGCACATAAATAATATTTGCGTTATTTGGACTTATTCTATCGTGTCGGGAAAATAGTCTATGGGAGACAGTAGTCAACGATGACATTGTGTATTTGTTTATACAAGTTATAATAGTATATGTGGTAGAGCCACGCTGTTGTCAGCCATGACTCAGCATGAATGGGCAGGCTCGTCCGGGGTGGTCACACTGTCTCACAGAAGATCGACGTGAAGCGATAGCTATGCTGTCGCGTTTCGTTGGGTGATTGAGACTGCCGGATGCCCAATACCCCTTTCCTCTTCCTATCCTTTATCCTTACCGCTCCCCTCCCGATCTGATGAGCCGGCAACACATCCATGATCCAAGTGTTGTGGATGTTCATGGACGGCAGTGATCACTTACCATCAGGTGACCTGCTTGCTCGTATGCCGGACCTATGCTTTAAAAAAAAAAAGTTATCCATGCGTACTTACCAAGCCCCTTAAATCAATCGAGCATTGCACATTCCATTACGACCTTCCCCATCCATATACAGGTATCAGCCTATAAATCAGCATTAACAATGGTTGGCCATACTGCATACGTAATAAGGTCGAGTTTGCAATGTCGCGTGTTGTGTATTCAAAGTATCGTCGAATCACTTCCGCACACCAAAATGGATTGCAATTGTTTGTTTAGTTATGTAATTTTGTTTTGTTCTCACGATTCTTGCTGAAGCAATTTGGACTTAATGGTCTAAGTTTTGCTTTGGAATATTCAAAAAATTTCGAATTAAGTTCTCAAACTAATATTTTGTGTATAATGGAATTTCTTTTATTTTGATACCTAAGTGAAGATTGAGTTGCAGTATTTATCGATCATTTTTGTTAAATTTCAATGAGATGCTTACTGATATTAATAAAACTTGGGGCAATGAGTTTCATAAAGGCTTTCGGCCTTACTCATAGGCAGATTTAAAATCTATATTAGTGATCGAATGTTCTGTCCCTCTCGAACGACTTTAGAATTCAGTTTGAATGAAGAAGACAAAACATTCGATAACTGAAATAGGTTTCAAACCTGTCTATGAATAAGGCCGCTAAAGATCTGTCACGTATATTTTATTTGCAATACATACTAGTGCTTTTTATATTAATTATCATGAGGATCAGAAATACCCTGAACCGACGAAAATGCATGAAGAGATTGATGAAATTGGACGAAGCTAAAGGATACTTCAGGATTAAATATAGTGAAAATCTATAGTCTCTGCCTACCCCATGTAAGCGTGTTGGTTATGTGCATATGTAAATTACTACACAAACATATCAATAAAGTTTCTACCAACAGATAAAAATAATTAGTCCGAATATAAAAACAATTACGACGAAATTTGATTCAATTTATTGATTCATTGATCTTTGGGTATAAAAAAATTACTCTGTCCGGCTTAAGAAATTACTATCGTAGATTTTAATGTTCGTAGACGGTTCATTGACCGCTGAACAGCTGTTGGCTCTCATAAACATTAAGTATTATTTCATACTAGCTTTTACTGTTGTAGAGACTTGGTGTCGTCAGTGAAAATATAATTCCTAGGGTATTTTAACGATGTAGTAGTGCAGTTGTACTACGACACGATTACAATGATGAGGTCTCGGGTTCGACTCCCGGGTCGGAGAAATTGATGTTGGATTTTTTTATTAATTATGTACACGGTCTCAGGAATTTGTACCTGATATGGTGATAGGCTCGCCCCTTCTCACATCGTGGGATGGTTCTTGGAACCCAAGGCGAAACGTGGGTTTCCTGGTACCGCCTCTGGCTACAGCTTCTGAGAAAAAGGGGTGAGTTTATGTATGTATGTCTTTTGAGGATGTCCAAGATTGGAAAAAGAGGGAAAGAGTAATTAGCAGAGCGATATAGCATCCGTCCAAGACACAAAGATAACGCTAGTAAGAAAGAATTAGCAGTTTTTATTTGCGAATTCAACCAGGTCGAGAAAATATTTCCAATCTTATATGCATCCCATATTTTTCGAAATAATAATATTTTTAAAATAGTTTAGATTTCTTACTCAGTGCCAAGTAAATAGCAGACAGTACTCCGATTAGAAAGTACAGTCGACGGCGCAAGTTAAAACAATATGACTCACAAATGCAGTGCAGAGCGAAACTTGTGCGAGGAGTTGTTTGCCAACTCCCGAACAGATAAGAAATGTTTCATGAATCAAGAAGTTTGCGTGTAGATGTAGCAGCTTCGGACACACATCGAAATAAGATACTTCTCGTTTGAAGTTCATCTTGGGTTAATGGAATTAAAGTTGCAGAGATTTCTATGCTACTTTCATATATTTTTACATAGGTTAAAAGAACATGCAAGCAGTTCGCCTTAAGAATTATGTCAAAATCTCCCAATACTTGTTGATATTAGTACTTACTGTACTGTACTGTATCAGCCCATATACGTCCCACGGCAGGGCACGAACCTCCGCTACAATCAAGAGTATGATTAGGAGGGAGAAGTATTTACACGGGATATGTAATGAGAGAAGGAATTGCCTTTGGTAGTCGTATAGATCGAACAAAAGGCGATCGTAAAGTTGTCACTTAAATGCCAGTCGTATGGAGAGCTACAACTACCATGGTTGAAGACCAGATCAGGACCACCTTTCAAACTACTCTCTAAACTGACTGACCTATTACTTTTTAAAAGAAATTTCGTTCTCCGCTAACACCAAAATAATATATTCACTTAAAAACAAGAAGTTTCCGCATAACTTTTCCTCCTAATGTACTTCGACAGTTAATTTGCCGAATCAAACTGCTAACTAATGTAGCTAATTGATATTTTAATTACTTTACCAATTCGGAAGTTCTCCGACTGTTCGTTTCCAAAGAATTAACTCGATTAATCTTTAAATAAATTCGTGAGGTGAAGTTTAAACGACATTCGCGCTGCGCAAATATTTTGTAGTTATATATTGATTATTATAAGTTATTATAGTTATTAGTTATTATTATTATTACTAAGCGGAAAGCGCAGCGTGGGACGACCACCCACTAGATGGTCAGACGACCTGGCAAAGGTCGCGGGACGTCGCTGGATGCAGGCTGCCTCCAACAGGCCACTGTGAAAATCATTGGGAGAGGCCTATGTTCAGCAGTGGACTTCCTTTGGCTGATGGATTGGATTGATAGATTGACGGGTACTTACAGGATAAAATGGGTATTTGATGGGTGGAAGACTGGTTTGCAGTCATACAGAGATGTTACTTTATTCTCCGACACGAAGTTCAAATGTTCTGACGTTAGACGTTCACGTATAAGTTGAAAGGATTCCACTTATAAAATCAATACTTTTCTCTATGAAACTTATTTTTAACTCCGAACTTAGTCTTTGGTTACAAAGTACGATAGAGGATTCGAACTGTTTCTAGAGTATTGAGGCACGTTCGTAGTTTTACGTACGACGTCCGATTTCGTCGTGGTGGAGGATAGAGTAATAAACCCCAGCTTCTTTGAAGCATTTTGGAGAAGCAGGCTATGAATAAAGAGGCTGTATTCATCTCCGCACAGCTTATGGGTTTTACATCTCTGGGACATTTGATAATTTTATCCTATAAGCACGGTTGTTTACTTTCTGTAATTCCACAAAATTCTTTTCACATATTTGAAACTGACACTAAGCTTTGGAGTAGGCCTATGTTCAGCAATGGATTTCCTGTGTGTCTTTTTTACCTCTTTCTCTCTCTTCAGCTACAGGAAGTCCACTGCTGAAAATAGGCCTCCCCCAAGGATCTCCACATTGACCTGTTGGAAATGACCTGCATCCAGTGTCTAAAAAAAGGGAAAGGGTTAAAATGGATGTATTAGCTAGTTTCAGTGCAGCAATCCGAAAAACATTTGAGTGCATTTCAAAGCGTGTAAGTTTTTATATTTTTTCCAACTGATTACGAGTCCAGCGCAAGTGCGTGGATCGTGCGTAGGTATAACAAGTTCGATGTTGACGTTGACTGCCTCGGTGGCGTAGTGGTACTACGGTAAGATTGCAAAGCTGAGGTCTCGGGTTCTCGAATCCCGGGTCGGGCAAAGTGATATTGGATTTTTCTATTCATTATCAGCCCGGAGTCAGGAATTTGTGCCCGATATGGCGATAGGCTCGCCCCCTATCACACCGTGGGACGGAATATACAAGGCGAAACGTGGGTGTTCTGGTAGCACCTCTGCCTACCCCTTCTGGGAAAAAGGCGTGTGTTTATGTATGTATGTATGTATGTTATTCATATGTGTATATATTTTTAAAGTATGGCGACCGGGGAGATAACCATCTTTCGTCGTGAAATACCTATTCTATTTAAATTGTTATTGCACTCACCGTCATCTGCATTATACATAAGCTAGTATATAAAAATGTTATAAAACAGACGTTCATTTTGATGCATTCATATTTAAATATACATGAATATTTTCACAAAATACATCTGCAACTCTAATTTACTTAGAACATTTTAGAGAGATCATATTTTTACTAGTTTCTCGTCTGCTGCGTTTTTGGCTCACACCCAAATAATAAATTAGTGTTTCCATCAGGCGCGAATTGGTCCGACGGTTACGGGTCACGACCTCCCAGTAAATATGTACTGAATATTGTATTGCGATTAGTGGACTTTGTATAGCATATTATAATTGTGGAATGATAATTAGCATTTTACAATTTAATGTCATTAGTGAATACAGAATAAATTTAACCAAGAAAGTTTCTCATATACAATTTTTTTGTCTATGACGATATCGTTGAATAGTTGGCATTCTATGATGATGTCATGTTTGAGTAAAATGAATACATAAATTTCTACTTTATCTAATATTTATTTATTCTTTACTGCACTACTGTACATACTGCACACATAAAGGAAAGAAAAACTTAAGAGATGTTCCAATTTCATATAAAAAATACAGATGGCGGTCTTATCGCTCTAGGCGATTTCTTACGATAAACCTTGGAATGGATATAGAAAAACAATGTGTATATTCAACCCTGTTTTTTTATTATTTTTCTGATCAAAAGCTTACTTCCGCGTTTGAGATATTTACGAGATTTTTGTCCTTTTAACCAAAGAAATGGCTGAAATTACGCTCCTGTTTCAATGAGGTAATATTTCGACAGGATGATGTTCTGCCGATTGAAATATCATAGACTAAATTAATTTGTGAAATGTCAAATCACACATTCACTCACATGAAGGTACGGGATATGGACACATTTATGAAAAAAATGGCTTAAGCAGAATATCACAGTAACTACTAAAACTATAGTACGCATTTCGTTGTTTTTTCCTGAGCATTAGGAAAGTGATCCTATTTATTTAAAAAAGTGCAATGGCAGAGCATTACAACACTTATCGCAATCTTACGAAGTCAGTAACCCGCGTATTTTCTAAATTTTGCATAATAATAATTTCCATAGATATCAATCATGGCGCGACACGTTGCCGCAGTGGCGGGTGCCTTGACTTGTGCAATACGCATCCTTCAACTTCTTGAACTGTGTTTGCACTTTGTATGATTATTGCACATACTTTGTGGCATAGTAACGAATAGATGCAGCTATAAAATCTTTTTGATGACAACCTCACAGGTAAAAACAAAAATAGCAAATTTGATTTTGGAACATCATGACATTAAATTATTTAAAACCTTTTTAGCCAAGACTGGCCACAAGTAATTAAAAATAACTTGTTTGATCTTGGAACGTTTTGACATTGACTTTTAAAAAGGTAAGATCTTAATTGTGGAACACCTCAATTTTCTGATATTTTCACGTTATTATGGACTTGTGAAAGAAAGTAATTGATCTATAGACATACCTACACTCATTGAGAGTCAAGGAATACCGTAAAGAAATAACAACTGAGCGCGCAGATTGAAACACTAGGCATTAAAACTCTACACCTGAAACAGCTCTTCATTGACAGCCTCCGTGGCGCTGTTAGTTAGACGCTGCATCCCGCATCCGCAGAGATCCCTGCACCGAGACAAATATTTGTGTGCTCCATAGGTATTTGTGTCGGGACTGGGTGTTTGTGAGACCGAAATTATCTCCTAGTTTCTGAACCCACATTAGACTAGATCTTAATGTGGGCTCAGGCCACATCAGGCCTATGTATGTAACTGTTGGGTGTATTTATTTATAACAATAAAAAGACGTCTTTAAAATGAACTAAAATTCCTATGAATATAAACCATATATAAAGTCCGAATTCTGCTATCGGTGAGTTAAATATAGCACAAGTGAATATAGTAACTAATTCTGTTAGGTCAAGTGTTATTTTTCGGGGGAAAGGGTTAGTGCCCCCTCAATTTGAGACTGTGAGGAGTATGTCGTCATGGATGCGTAGGAAGCTAAAAGTCGCCTAGGGAGAAAGTCTGCTTTTAACTCGAATATACAGAAAAATAATATTTTTATACTGACAAAATGTCAAGTGTGATTGTGTTGTACTTAATGGTAAGTTTAGTTCTAGAATGTATACAGAGGAGATTATCTATCACTATTTGGTTAATTGTGGTGATGTATTTAGTAATTCCAAATATAAATAGCATAATCATAATTCGGAACAAAAGATTACCATGACCTACCCCAAGGGTATACACAGTGATTTGTCCTCCGGCAAGCTCAGGATCGGACATCCATCCACTAGAGTCTAGTGACTAGACATACAACCAAACGCTGCCGGAAGTCTTAAAAAACTTAACAAGCTCTTGCATATTAACTGGTGTCCGACCGAAACTAGTTTTTCAGCAGAAACCCAAACCGAAACTTATTAAAATTATTTAAAATTACGATTATTTACTAAAATTCTCTGTTTTTTACATTTATTTAATAAATGTATTTAGTAAATGTATAAAAAAAAGTTTATTATATAACAATTTTAAATAATTTTAATAAGTTTCGGTTTCGGCTGAAAAACTAGTTTTGGCCAGACACTAATATTAACGCATAATGTAGGTATTAAACAAATATTTCAAATATAAAAGAGAATAACATTACCAAATAATCAATTTCACGCGACAGTTCCTAAACCCAAATTGGATGTTAATATAAAAATTCCATATCTGTATTGAAGCCAGATACAGCGAGTTTCGGCCCACTTTTTAATAAACCATTGTATAACTAAGTGAAGATGGCTTTCCAGACCCAAACGTAATGATTACGTCATTACGTTTAGGTCTGGACGTTTCATGACCGAGTGATGGGTTAAAATCAGGTGTATTAGTTAGTTCGGCATTGAGTACGACTTGTTGCAAATCATAATCTTCATAGACAAAGCGTCCACAGCTGATCTAATGCTTAGCATGGGACACCTTCCTGAACAAAGAGAGGTTGAGATCTTCCCCAAGGTTTTCCAATGCGAAATATTGAAGAGGGCGGTACCCAGCGATGATGCAACCTTTATAAGTCGTCTGTTCGTATTTCAAACAGATGTCCGAAGCAGCGAATCATGAAAATTGTTCGCCACTATTGGTCTCCACTTACTCGAGACGTTTCTATTTTTTTTTGTACACTTAAAGATGTAAACAGTATGTTGTGAAGGAAATTAGGAATCGGTTTTAATAATTCAACATAATTTATCCTTTAAAATTTATAGAAATGTTTGAACGACAAGCGCGCGACAAGAAGCCGCGCGACTCCATGTGAATGATTCATGAAGAGAAACGTGTCTGCAATTAATCAACAATAATGTATACATTACACATTGCACAAAACATCTCCATAAGGCTTGTTGACTAAAAACCGTTTTCGACACGATTTATTAACATCCTTAAGTTTGGCAATGATGTGTTTGTTATTCTTTTAAATGTAAATATACAGAAAAAACGCATTTTAAGATGTGGGCGGAAATGCAACGAACGCACCCACATTTCGATTATGCTATTTTCGTATCATAATATGATGTAACATAATTTGGATATTTGATTACAAACCCGATCTAACCAAATTCTTAAAAGCAAGTTTTGAACACATCGATATATTCAGCATTTTTTGTCTGGTCAGTTCTAACCTAAAAAGTTTGATGGTAAAAGGTCATATAGTATTAATTCGAATAGCAACCACTACACACTATGCAGTGTTTAAGAAACCGTCATAATGACGTATATAAGACTAGATTTTCGAGTCCCTTGTGACCCACAGTTTTTGAATCACCAATTAGAGATGTATGTACATCTTTCATCTGGATACCCTGGTCTGCATTCACTATCAGATGCATATAGCCAACTTGTCGAGCCCCTAATAAAAAAACAAAGTTTAGAATGTCAAACCACCTTTTATAGGTCTTCCTTATAGGTTTCTGTCCTGACCAGAGCACGTTTTGTTGATCTGCTAAACACGACAATATATGGCCTAACCATTTTCAATCGTACTTTTGATTGTAGAATAGGCTCGTGCCTTACAGTACAGTACACGAAAAGAAAGTAAACAAAATCAGCCAAGTACAAATACATTTAAAAAGATGTGAATTATTAAGACAATGAAGAACACTGGAATAAACCGCTCCGTAGTACATTCGAGGCGACGTAATTGTGCAAGGATGGGAGAGGCGCTTTGTTTTCTCTTTAGTGGAAGACGTGAAATAAACTAGAGAAAATGTGCTGCAATTTTGCTTGTAATTGTCCTTTTGTTGGATGATCCAGGAACAACTTGTTGAAGGAGTTTCTATAAGGGTTTTTAGGAACATTACTTTTAAAAGCCTAATATGTGTCATTTTGGATATCATTAGGTAAGTAAATCAGGAAAAAAAAATAGAGCTTTAAACATTTCGAGGAAAATTATATAAAAACAGCATCATATTTATCAAAATAGTCTTGTATTTAATAAGTTGTACAAATAAAATTGGCGTTTTCTTCAAAGTAGAAGTACTGAGTAGATTTGTTTCGTGGGTAGATTTTAGTAACACTCTCATTTTGCGATTAAAATGTATTTGTATACTGGTTTCAACAAACCCCAGTAATGTTTGTATCTTCAAGATACTAGAAAGCCAAAGTTCCGAAATTCCTTCCATTTAGGATTCGAACAGCTGTATAATTGGCACTATTGATCAAAGTTAACTATGCAAGACGCAAACAAGCTGTGGAATTTCGTTCTATAATTCCAATCATTCAGTCTATCTGTGGTTATAGTGGTTATAGGGGTGTGGTATAGTGGTTACTATCTGGCTGGATTCAGTTACTACCAACCAGCTCCGGCAGTGTCATTCACAGAAAAGTAACAGCAAAGCAAAAAATATATTATGTCGATTTTCGGTGACACTCTGGTGCTACCATCACGGTCGTGCCGATCCATTTGTATCTTGTAGTTTTAACAATCTACAGCAAGGCTATCCTCTTAATCGCCTGTCGCATTCGAACTAAATTCTAAATACACCCAACAGTCACATACATAGTCCTGACCCCACACTAAGATCGAGTCTTGTGTTGTCGGTATTAGGAGCTACGAGATACTTTTCGGTCTCACAAACACCCACACCCGAGACAAATACCTGTAGATTATACAAATATTTGTCTTGGTTCGTGGATCGAACCCGCGGGCTCACGTTTCAAAGCCGGCATCAAACCAACTGCGCCACGGAAAAATAAAAAATCAACTAGAATAAAATATAATGTTTGGTATCACGTCACACCTCTGTAATATCTAACAATAAATAAGTCATTGTACACTCCGCATCGTTAACTACGTCATTCAACCACCAGAGCGAAAGTTGTTCACTGCGGTTATCGATTGCTCGCTCAACTTGCAAATGACAAATACAAAAAATATATATCGATTAATTAATCTTACTTAACGAGTTGTCTTTACGTAATGGTTTAGATGTGTTTGACGTGTTTTTGCTGAGACGATCTTTTTATCGTCTGAGCTGTCAATATAATGTTAGATATTTTTTAAACGGGAATGACGAGACGAGCAGGTCGGTCGCCTGGTAATCGTCATGCCCGCACGTAAGTAAGAACAACACTATGTAAATTATATGATTAATAACGCATAACACTTCACTGCGGTTGTCATCTCGTGACAGGGGTTGTCTCTTTGTGCTTTTAGAGTTTGTAGTTATTTTGTTCAAGTCTTTTAAGGTGATTGGAACTGCTGTGAACCAGGACCAATAACGCTTTTTGAAATGGTATAAGACACAGAAGACGGCTTTATCTCTGGAGTGCAATAATGACTTTCCAATCGTCTTTACAATCGAGAGTTCGATTGTTCGGTTGACGTCGCTGGATGCAGGCTGCCTCCAACAGGTCACTGTGGAAATCATTGGGAGAGGCCTATGTTCAGCAGTGGACTTCCTTTGGCTGATGGATGGATGATGAAGGCATATAGCTCACCGCGGTGGCCTAGCGCGTGTTGGCGGACGTTCCAGGGTAGTACATTTCAAAAAATACATTTGTTAGTGGCAAGAACACAGATAATTGATATTAAAAACATAGCACCTAATTACAGACATTCGTTCCGGTAATCAATTTTCCAGTTTCTACTGAACTGCAAATAGCTTTAAAATTAGTACAATTTGTGGTTCCAATGTGTCTGTCTGGTTTTGAATAATCGCAATATCTTGAATATTTTATTGTAATTTATGTTTGATATGTTTGTAATTTGGCCATTTTACCTTAAAAAAAATAGCTTAGACTGTACAAACCACATTCTTTTACTAATAGTTCTAAGGTCACCAAATAATCTCGTACTTTAAGACAACAATGTACGCTTTGTCGAAAGATTTGTTAATCTCAGCGAGTCCATAATGTCACCCCTTCGTTAGGCTAAGGGTCGGATCGCGTGCGGAAACCCCTCATAAATCTACCCTTATATTTTTTTGGTACCCTCGAGTGCTAAATCTATGTTTTATGACAAGTACGTGCTTTCACGAGCCCGTTTTGTTTTAATTTTTTTATCCGACTTCGTGACGATATAGGAGGATATTGTTTTAATCGGTTACAATTTGCATATACAAGGTATATCAAGACTGCGACCGAAAACGAAGCCAGTAGGTCATTTTAGTGATTACAGATACAATGCAACAAAAAAAAAAACTCAAAATAAACGACAAGTTTTTTATGCAATTTGTTAAATAGCATCGTGTTTGGATGATAAGTCTTTAGTTTTTGCTAAATTTATAATTAAAACCTTGCGTACCTTTGTGTCTTTAAAAGTAAAAACGTGTACATTACTATTTTTGGAAAAGGATGTATTCCCTACCCAAATACGACGATAACTAAAAAATTAAAACAAAAAATTGACGCTTTTAAAAAAAATCGTAATTGAAGTCACTAATACTCCCACCTGGCTTCGTTTTCGGTCGCCTTCTGGATATACCCTGTATACAGCATCATTATTGGCAGCCTAAAGATGTCTACTGCTGAATATAGGTACACTTTTACATTTTGATCTTAGCCAAAAGGCCGAGAAGCGATAGCCGAGTAGCGGTATCTCCCAAGAATTTCTATACTCGGTCTGCATTCAGTGATACTATGAAAAATATTGTTGTTTGGATGTATTCTGACCGATCCCAAAATGTTACACATTTCAGCGACTAATAGGGAGTTTTTACAACATTGTAAATAGTGTCTGTCTGGTATCTCAATCAGCACATATACATCCCACTGCTGGGCACAGGCCTTTACAAAAGAGAGTACGATTGGAAGGGGTTAGGCCCTATATTCCACCACGCTGGCCTAGTGCTGGTTGGCAGACATAACTCCGTCTGGTATATTGATAATTAAATAACATATTATTGATAAAAAGCAATAAGAACGCCCAAAATCAACATTCCAGTCTATTGTCTATCATGTAATTCTCATTTATGTGTTTTAAATAGTTGTATTTGTCGTAGTTTAGTATTTAACTTTCTATTTGTTATCAAGAGATCTATAACAACTGATATGCTGACTGACTGCCGAAAACTGGATATGAGACCTTCCTACGCACATAGATTCGTCATTGTATAATTACACACGCCAGTCGTACGAGATGATGGATTTGTGACCATTACGTATTACATAATGTTATCATTGGTTCAGGATTCTAATTTTAAATTGAGTAATAACACTTTCATAGATTCTTTAAGGAAAAGATTCTAGGTTTTATTTTTGTTCGCTTTTGCAATGTGGTGGAAATATTGTCGAAATTATAGTGCAGTCATTACCAATTAATTTTGGGAATGATGAAATGTATTTATTTTAGAACGCTTTCTTGTGATTCATGTGATGCTTTGATATATTCATATGGTGGTTACAAAATAAATTTGACTTTAAATTATAAATTATTTAATATGAGTATTACTGTGGTAGGTCTCTTAAAAGTGAGGGGCCCCCAAGGTAGGTACCATCGCAATATCTAGATATTTCTTCCGCCAAACAGCAGTGTAAAAGCACTGTCGTGTTCCTGATTGAAGGACACTTAGCCAGATTAACTACTGGACGCAATGAGACTTAACATCTTATGTCTCAGGATGGCGAGCGTAGTGGAATTCTAAGCATTGCTTTGTAATTCATGATGTTTGGATTTGCTACTGTCCGTGATCGGTTGTATCGCTTACCATCAGGAGAATGACATGCTCGTCTCGCCATTCATTGCAATCAAAGAAAATCTAATTACTTTATGATCACTCAATGAACATAATTTCTATGCATTTTATAATACTATAGCTATATGACTGACAATGAAGTACGAGCACTCTAGTCTAAGTTAATTAAAACGGATGTCAAACTTTTGAAAATGAGAGAACGCAGTTCCTTTTACGTCGGGCGCACACTAACCACCTTATCCCGAGGGAAAGTTTTGGCCAGAAATTTACTATGCAGTTACTAAATGACAGTGGCGTGCCTAGGGTTTTGGGGTAGGGCAAACCCAATATTTTGTTTTATGTTTAATGCATATTGATTTAGAAGGAAAATATACTAAGAACAAAGAAAACGAATGTACGTCAGCAGACTTAACACATAATCTATACAATATTAGGATTAATACAAATATAGATTACTTGTGGAAATGCAACCGTAATTGTTTATTGCAATAACTGCTGAGCACTTCATTTTTAATACCCGACATTCCGCTAGCACAACGATAGCTACTATGGTGCCGTGTTTGACTTCGCAGTTATCCGAAAATGCGGCATAAATTATTATTATTATTAATTCATTAACGTTAAATTTTTAAGAATTACAAGTAATAACATATTTTTTGAAAGAGCCACCTAATTTATTGCAATGTTTATATTTTATCAAACTATTCTAATACACAAGTGTCGTTTGAAAAACATAATATGAAACATCATTATTTAATATCCTATACAAAGGGAAGCATGTAGAAATCAAATTACGTAGTTTATTTAACTGAACTGATAAAATACCTCTCATGATTTACCACGAATATAAGAAATACACAAACCCGGCGTTGTTTTCGCTCTAGTTTCTAATTCAATATAATTGAATTAAATTACCTTTATACCGGCAACGAACACTTTCATCATCACACTAAAACCATCACAGGAAACAATACAACTCATTTTAGTATCAAAAAGCTTCAATAACATAAAACAACTAATAATTAACCTATATTAGAACTATTTACAATAATTACACAATGTCAAAATACTTATGAAGTTAGTACGAATTCGTTCAGAATTGCGAAACGAAACGTAAATATAAACATTACTATAAATTATTGCAAACTGCAATTATAATTTATTAAAAAGTACCGACATTACAGGCACATTTTTAATCATTTAATTAAAAATATTTTTAAATGCGAAACAAGTTAATTAAATAACAATAAATATATTTACTAAACAACAATAACAAATAATATCGTGACAACCGTGAAATGTTCACCACGAAGCCGGGCATTTCGTCTCGTACTGAGAGCTATACAAAAATAGCCATACCTATACATTCGTAGCGTCTTGTACACCATTTCACCCATACGTTGGCCGCGTTGCCAAAAGCCTCGTAAAAGCACACGAGAGAGAAAAAGATAGATATATGTGCGTTGTGCCGCCTTTTTAAGGGAGCGCGTGGAGCCACCGTTTTTTGAGTTTTAATATCATTGCCTATGGAATGAATTTCGCGCGGCGCTTTGGCGCTCCGTCTCAAGCGCTGTATTTAGACGCGCCGCGACAGGACGCGGTAAATTCAAAAATTGTAGATGTTTTCTAATAAATGAATGTATTGTATTTATTGTAATGGTTTATGTTCAGTATCGAGTATGTACGTATTAAGTAGGGCAAGCCGGGCTTTTGGGCTTGTATGGAAGTACCGCCACTGCTAAATGACTATACCTAACCTAATAATTAAGTAAAGACTGCCCCGGTGGCGTAGTGGTACTACAGTACGATTGCAAAGCTGAGGTCTCGGGTTCGAATCCCGGGTCGGGCAAAGTGATATTGGATTTTTCTATTCATTATCAGCCCGGAGTCAGGAAGGCGCGATGTTTATGTATAAGGCGGGTTATTGCTTATACTATCGTTATTATAGGAATTTGTGCCCGATATGGCGATAGGCTCGCCCCTATCACATCGTTGGAATATACAAGGCGAAACGTGGTTGTTCTGGTAGCACCTCTGCCTACCCCTTCTGGTAAAGAGGCGTGTGTTTATGTATGTATGTATGTAATAATTAAGATCAGAGCTTCTGTCATAAACTACGTCTCATGTTAATGACGTTATAGTAAGAAGTAACGTTTTTGGAAGTGGTAGAGCCACGCTGTTGACAGTCATGACTCAGCATGAATGGGCAGGCTCATCCGGGGCGCTAGCACTGTCTCACAGGATATCAACGTAACGCGACGCGTTTAGTTTGGTGAGTGAAATTGCCGGATGCCCAATATCCCTTTCCTCTTCCCAGCCCATCTGGGCTGGCAACACATCCATCATCCAGCGTGGTGGATGTTCATGGGCGGCAGTGACCACTTACCAGGTGACCTGTTTGCTCGTTTGCCGGACCTATGCAATAAAAAAAAAACATTTCTTATAGGAAGTTGTTCCCTCCTCCCTTAGAGCCTTATCTAGTCAGGGAGATTTCCAATCACATCGCCAAGCTTTTAACACCTTACAATAATTTCATCCATATTTAAATATTAATTGTTTCGCGAATTACACAATGTCGGGCAACGGATCACAGCCGAATTGCGACCCGCTTTACACGATGACGTAATGTAATAATTATTGCATCTCCTGTGTTACATTTTGACACCTCCATTACGTATGCTTGTGGTCACGTGCTCTTTGCTTTTAATTTTTTTTTTAATTAAATGGATTGTTTACGCGGCTTTTTAGTTTCGAAGGTTAAGTTTTTTTAGGTTAATATCTTTGTTGTGTAATTAGTGTGGAGCGAATGAAAGGCTTGAGACTTGGAGACATTCGCGGTAATTTTGAAGTGTCGCTTAATTACTCCGGTTTTGTTAAAGGAATAAGACGGGGAGATAATGAGGGCTGGTTGCTTAAGAAATTGGTAGCGTTTCGTCTATTATTTAAGAGAATATAGTGTACAAATTACTAGGTTTTATTCAGAATGTTTAAGTAAGCCACGAGCCACGAGTTAAATCCTCTAAGATTGTTAGAAATTATGTTCCATGGTAGATTGCCAGGTTGATGTGGTCGAAATGCTTTCTCATTGACGAAAGATTATTTAATAAATTCTTTGTAAATGTGTATAATATTGCAGCTTGCTTCGAGACGGCTGTAAATTCATAGAAGCGTTAAGATTGTTCAGATATTAAATTATTACACGTTATTTTACAAGCGCGGAACCCGTATCTCTGCTATTGTCTATTGATAGACTGCAAAATTTCATTACATACGTGTTACTAGTAAATGTATGTCAATAAAAAATAAGCAATAAAATATTTTATACAGCTTTAGCAACATTAAAAAGACATACTTTTGTTTTGTAATGTGCTTTGTATAAAAATTATCTTGAAGCTTAGAAGGACCTTCTGTTGTCGGTATTTTTCACTTTGTTACTCAATCGTTATTCACCAGCGCCATCTTTATACAGCTTATATGGACTACAAACCTCAAGCCTCTGGGTTCGATTCCCAAGTCGGGTAATCCAGTTTTGAAGAAAAATATTAAAAAACGAAAACAAGCTCGACGAGACATTTCTGCCTACCCTTCAGGGATACACGCGTTAGCTTATGTACCTAATAACTCAGTAATCCGGCAAACCTACGCGGGTCAGAAGCGAACACAATCGGAAATAATGACACGGCCGCTCGTAAAACCCACAATCTCCATATTGCATGTTTACAAATGACAGTAATCAATGTAGTTTCTCCCATTGCTGGCGTTCTGTTCAACAGGTTGATAGAACGTTTAAATTGTACTGATTTCTACTGGAGTCTACTTGCTAAGTGGTTTGTTTTTTAACCAAAATTTTGTAGTAAAGGGAGTGGATCTGAGACTTCCTGTGAAGAGTGAGGATATTGTTTTTAAAGTTCATTATTGAAAACACTGGCAGGGTTATCGATGTATTTAGCGATTGTAACATTTTTTATTTATATTCGTATTATAAAGAGGCTGCATTTCATTGGGAATTGGTAAATAGAGTTTTGTGTAGATAGCATATTGACTGGCTGTCACTGTACCCGATACCATTCTCCACGCCTGCGTTTCCGTTTTGCTCTCTTACTCGATGTTGAAGGAATAAGGCCTGGGAACTGCTCTACAAAATTGTGAAGCCAATTAACTTTAGAATATCCAGTCGCGAAGAATTTTCCCTTTAATACAAACATTTATATCCTCAAAGCGCGGTCTCTGATTTTGTTCTCCAAAAAGGTAGTCATTGCGTTTAAATATATCCTTTGATACTCCCATCCCGTATCGTCGCTCCCGTTGACACAAATTTGTTCCATAATGGGAGTGTTAACGCACTTTCCAGAAGTTTCGCAGTAACTATGTCGCAACTGTAATTTTGGCTCAAATTACGGCCGGGTTCTAAACTCGGCCAGACAATAGCTTAAAGGACAAACTGCGGAGACGAGACAGAAATTTATTGTAAGGAATAAAGCACTAGGCATATACACCCTCATTACTGCGGAGCTGTTGTCTTTGAGGTCCAGGTTACGGTGTGGTTTTTAAATTCGGGAATCATAATATCTGAAACAAATTACTTTTTGGTAATTAGTATTTCTTATATTGGCAATATCACACACGATATTAGAGCAGCGTTTCCCATTTGCCGGGACGCGACCTGGTACCGGACCATCGAAATAAAATACCGGGTCGCAACATTCGCTTAGGATAAAACTTTGGTTATTTTTCGCGAACTTGGATTCTTTAGCATAAAATAAGCAGCAGCTCCACATTTCGCATTAAAATTTAGTGACTAAATAGGCGATACCAGAGTATGTAGTACTGATATAACCTTTTTACTATTGATTTTGTGTATTTTAGCTATTGGAACCAGCTTGGGTTTAAACGTAGGAATTAAGTGGGTCGCGAAGGGGTAGTGTGAAAATTACCGGAAGAATCGCAGAACGATCTTTGGGAAACACTGACCCAGAGTATTTCAGCACGAGTAGCACTTTTATATGTGCGATTACAATGTTGTTACTGGATGTTATGACCACTCAGTTTTTATTAATTTTGTAAGACTCTTGTTACCGGAAGACAATAAAATGAATCAGCAAACGTTTCATGTGTCTGAAGTTAAATTTAGGGCATCTTCACGGAAAGTGTTTACCTATTCTTGAAGCACATCTAATAGACGTTCGTTCTATGTATCTAAAACCGACAGTATTCACATACCATTACGAGACTACTTTGCTAAAATAATGCAGCGCAAGTGAAGCGTACCATTCCGTAGCTTCGCAACTCCCGGCAACAAAGCGAGCACGAAATCCGCAAAAGGTATTATGCCCTCGCATATACTATCTCCTTTTACACAAAACTCATTGTTTCATCGACGCAGTGAAAGTGCGCCAAACGGCCCATTGTTTTGTCCATAGCTTTCTATTCGATCTAGACCCGTTTGCAGCATCTGAAACACTTTTATCTTTTTATTTTAGGGTGAACGGCCATGGTGCAGTAGAAAGCAAGCGAGATTTGTCCAGTACCGTGAAGCATGCTGCATAATCCTAACATCAGTACATTGAATAATATTGTGTTACTATTGTCTTTGTTGTGCTGGCCTGGCTTTGTGTGCCGGAGTTTCCCTCGGGAATACAATGTCGCTGTGTTCTGTGGCGCATTGATACTGTCCAACGTCGAATTCAAATCACGTTGTAATTCAAATCGTGTTCATAGAGTCGTATTCCCTGGACTGCTTGTGGTTTATAGACTATCGTTTATGTAACTAGTGCTGTAGTTACTGCGATTTGGCATCGAAAATGCTTAACATTAGCCCATAACAGAGCCGGTAAACCCTTAAGTTCTCAATTAAGAACATTTAAGGCATGCTGCTTGGGATGCTTTACGCTAGGTTATATAACTGCTTACTGTGTAAGCTAAAGTGTAAGTCCATCATACTGGACTAATATATACATACATAAACACACGCCTTTTTCCCAGAAGGGGTAGGCAGAGGTGCTACCAGAACACACACGTTTCGCCTTGTATATTCCGTCCCATGATGTGATAGGGGGCGAGCCTATCGCCATATCGGACACAAATTCCTGACTCCGGGCTGATAATAAATAGAAAAATCCAATACCACTCCGCCCGACCCGGGATTCGAACCCGAGACCTCAGCTTTGCAATCATACCGTAGTACCACTACGCCACCGAGGCAGTCTAATACAAGCTAGTATATGTATCGGTTTAGTTATTTTAGATTCCAAACTTTATAGCCATGGAGTCTTCGATGCTGTTTAAACTCCTACCGTTTTCAATCAATAATATATGACTCATGTTATAACATACTTTTCCATGCAACTTTTATGTTCTTCTATACATTTTCCTCCACAAATTTTCGAATAACAAGCCTCTAATCCAAAGTTCACCGGTAACGTGTGCAAAATTCGATTATCTCTCACAATATTAGCTCAACATCTGCAGAGAAGTGTTCATAATCACGAAATTCAATAGAGCGCCTGGTTATTTCATTATCCGATCTAATTATACGGATGTGGTGCAAATATGAACTGTGTCGTCTGTTTGCAACGGGATTATAGTTTTAATTGGATTTGGTTTCTGTATAGGAGAACTATGAAATGTTGCGGTTTTCTTTCGACTGCTAATAATTTTTCACATTTTATACCGACTAGTATGAAGTGACTATACGTCTGATAGTCAGCGGATTTCAGATGGGTCATCATTTACTGATAAGATACTTATGTCCGGTCGATACAAGTAATACGGATGCATAATACCCCTTTCCTCTTCCCATACTTTTTCCTTCCTGCTCCCCTCCTGATTTTAAGGCAGCACATCTATGAACCAAGCGTTGTGGATGTCATGGGCGGCAGTGATCAGTTACCATCAGGTGACCTGTTTCCTCGATTGCCGGATCTGTGCAATAAAAAAAACAAGTGTACTTGAATCCCAACCCTTGCGGACTGAATCCTGAATATGAAACATAGGTCTATGAGTACGGTTGTTGGCTGTAGCTTTAAAAGAGTAAGGTTATTCTTGGCGATGCGTGATGACCTCTACTAATGGTTACCTGAGATGTCTGGTGGTCGTCGTTGTATAATAACCTACATAATATACAGGGTATATCAAGACAGCTACCGAAAACGAAGCCAGGTGGTAGTTTTAGTGACTACAGACACGATACAAAAAAATAAATAAAAGGGTGTACATTATTTTTTTAGGATTTTTTTTTATTTATCACCCAAATACGACGATAGGAAAAAAAAGTAAAAAAAAATCGTCGCTTTTTATTTGCAAACATTTTAGTTGCATTGTGTCTAAAATCACTAAAACTACCACCTGGCTCCGTTTTCGGTAGCAGTCTTGATATACTCCTGTAAAAAGGATGGGAAAAAAGATAGCTGCACCTAGAAGATTCTTTTTGGTTTTGGCAATTTTATTTATCCAACGAGTGCAATTTTAAATATATCACGTATTAAATAAAATGCTTACGTAAATAAAATAAACCCCATATTAATTTGCTTTAAAACTTCTTTCGCATTCAAACGTAAATTGACTTGTTAAAAGGATGCCTGCAATGTTCGGATAAAACTTTGAAAAATTCCAACAAAGGCGTTCGAGAAAGTTCGAATTTACACCACAAGCACTTAGCGAAGTTTGTGGAAAAAATCCGCGAGACGCCTAGATCTGACCGAGAATTTATATGAAGACTTAAGACGTGAACTTTGTGTACTTAGCGTTTGGTTCTTTTATTGGTTACATTACAGTCTTTTATCAATATCTTATGTTTTATTCATATTTCCGACATTATACTCAACCTTTTCTTTTTTTTACTGGCATGGCAAAGTGAAGGCATTTTGGTTGGATAACCTGTCTTAACCGAGATAGTGTTGATGTTAACCATCATTTCTTATCCTCACTTTTTCATTTTCCTAGCGTTTTTTGGGTACTGATGTTCATCAGACAAGCCAGTTGTTGTTTTAATCGAAATATTATAACATACGGGGTATATCAAGACTGCTACCGAAAAGGAAGCCAGGTGGTAGTTTTAGTGAATACGGACACGATGCAACTAAAAATTTTACAAAAAAACGAGACGATTTTTTTGCAGTTTTCTAAATATCATTGTGTTTGGGTGGTACATTTTTGCTAAAATTATAATTTAAAGCCTCGCGTACTATAGCGTTTAAAAAACGGCGTACATTATTTTTTAACGAAAATTTACGTATTTACTACCCAAATACGACGATAGGAAAAAAATAACAATTTTTTTTTGCCAATATTTTATTGTGTCTAAAGTCACAAAAACCTGACTTCGTTTTAGGTAGCAGTCTTGATATACCACGTATAGTAGATATGGGTGTAAGTGACCCTAGAGAGATAGAATAAGAGAGCAATATGCTCTTCAACCGAGTATTTTAGTCAGAGAGTAATGTTTGCTACACACCTTAGTGCTTTATTAGACGCCAGGTCGTGTTCAGTGTACTCGCGAGAAAAATCGCGTTCACTTACAAGAGTTAAAATACGGTATTTTTATTCAACAAGGATTAAAGTAATGTTTTGTTTGTTTGTGTGTAAATGTTCGTGTGGACCACAGGTGTTTGTTCCGCGTCTGGGTATTTGTGAGACCGAAAAGTCTCTCGTATTTCTTGATACCCACGACACAAGACTCGTTCTTAGTGTGGGGTCATGACTATGTATGTGACTGTTGGATGTATTTACTGTATCAACCCATATATGTCCCACTGCAGGGCACGAGCCTCCTCTACAATCGAGAGCACGATTGAGAGTGGTTAGGCCACATAGTCCACCACGCTTGCCTAATGCGGGTTGGCGGACTTACACACCATACATTTTTTTTAAATCGCTACGGTATGCAGGTTTACTCACGATGTTTTCCCTCACCGTTATAGTAGGTGTATTTATTATTATATATTTATTGCTTAATTTTTGAATACTGGAATGGATTCTACAGCGTTAATAATGTCCGTAAATTATCCATAGTGGGTTGGCATGGACGTTTTATAATCAGAGATTGATAGTTGTTACAATTTCCATGGGTCGTACAAAAAACTTTGTCAGAAATCTAGCCAAATTAAAGGCACTAGCATTAGTGCTTTTAATTTGTGCATCACAAAGGTTAGTTCAAAACCTACAACAGAGCAATATGCTCTTTACCCGAGTGTTCTGGTCCAGAGAGTAATGTCGACCACATACCTTATTAGTTCATTAGACGCCGAGTCGTGTCTAGTGCGCTGGCGAGAAAAATCGCGCTCACTTACAAGAGTTAGGTGATACGGTTTTATTTTGTTGTGCAATAAAATTTAAGTAATGGTTTATGTTTAATTAAATTGCTTTGTTTTTTATATTGGGACAATGACTTTTGGATTGTATTTGGTAGAGGCTGCTGTCAGTCATGACTCGGCATTATTGGGCAGGCTCGTCCGTGGTGGTACCACTGTCTCAAAGAATATGAACGTGAAGCGACTGCTCAGCTGTGGCGTTTCGTTCGGCGAGTGTGATTGCCTGATGCCCAATACCCCGTTCCTCTTCCCATCCTTTTTCCTTCCCGCTCTCCTTCCGATTTAATGGTCCGGTAACACATCCATGATCCAAGCGTCGTGGATGTTCGTGAGCGGCAGTGATCACTTATCATCAGGTGACCTGCTTGCTCGTTTGCCCGACCAAATTTATAAAATGGTTTGACTTTAATACTGGTAAGTTCAGTCTAGATAATACCGGGGACAGGTGGAGATTGGTTACTTGTCAACACAATTATGTCGGTTAGTATATCAGATATACACAGACTGAACCCAAAATACTAACTACCTATTTAAGTGCTAAGACTGATTTCAAAATTAACTTACTTGCTAAGATTAATTTTAAACTTATGGTGTTCGTATACAGATGTAGCCATTTACATGTAGAAATAGCCTCTCTCTCTCTTTCTCTCTCTCTTCAGTCACAGGAAGTCCACAAATAATAAATAATTAATATAATAATAGATAGATAATATAATAGAAATGATAAATTAGACCAAATTTTGTATGCTGCAATTTCAGTAAAAATATTGGAACACGAAAATGTTACCTCAATTCTCTATTTATCATGCCCGAAAGGTAGCAGTGTAAGGATAGCGACGTGTAGCCGAAAAATTACATCAAAATTCTAGATATAATGATACTCACATTCCACGTCTACTATATTTTATTCATCAAATAATCCTAGCATTGAAGAACGCGTAGCTGAGGAAAAGAAATAACGCAAAAAGTTTACTCAGGAATATGAAATATATTTTGAAAATGAATGTGAATATTATTCAACCCCATTTGAATAGTTTTAGAAGGTAGACTAAGTGGTAGAAGTCTTATAGGTAATAGGTCGTCTGTGTAGGTATAATCCGGACTATTTCAATTCTTCAGGAAAATAATTCTTTCTTGGATTTACACAAATGTTACACAATGAAATAATATAATTGTTATTACGGATTTTATCGCTGTTAATTTTACATTTTTTAACTTCCCGAGACATTACTTTACAGCTTTCGTGGTCACAGAGCGGACTGAGGTATAAGTCATCCGCTTTTAAAAAGTTAGTTGTCTGCGTAGATCGGATCGCAGACAACAAGTAACTTATTAATTTAGTAATTGTAAGTTAAGGGTAGTAACATTAATACTTCAGTCCGACCCGTGACCACGAAAGCTGTAAAGTAATCGAAACGTTACATCGCGTCAGGAACTTAAAAAATGTAAAAATTAAACCAAAAACCGCGATAAGATTCGTAAAAAAAAAGTTCTGTTTCAATCTAAATCTTTGAGTTCTGATAGTTTGAGATTTTCTAATAATACGATTTTCTAATATATTATAAAGAGAGAATATTATAAAGAGGATGTTGTTCTCGTAAGTCTTGTACCTGAGCGTTATTATTTGTTCAGGTTAGTTTGAACTGTAGTTAGAGCGGTGGTTAATAGAGCAAGCGTGTACGCGCTGCCGTGGGAACTTTACACTAGAGCTTATTAAAAGTGTGAAGTATTTAATGGCTGCGAGGGTTCAAATTGTAGGTTGTTGAATGTTGGTGTAAAACTATATAAGCCTAGCGGCACGGCCCGGCTCCGCCTGGGTGCAGGTACACGTTTTAAAAAAAAATCTATCGCCTATGTTCATCAGGGTTAATGTAGGGTTCTAATGGTGAGAGAATCTTTCAAATCGTTCAAGTACTTTCAGAGCCAATTCAATACAAACAATCGAATCTTTCCTCTTTATAATATTCTTTAGAAAAATGGAAGGCTTGATTAAATTATAACACAAGACTTGATCGCAGGAGTATCGAAACATTTAAGGCCTATTTTTTTTTCTAAATAAGTTTATATCTTTTTAAGGCTCTACTAATGAACTATTTTTATTGAAATTAATTAGAAATATGATCTTATCTAGAGTTTAGCGTAACTTTTATCAGTAATTAAATGTACTTATATTTAGAATAAATAAAATTGTTCTCAGAATCTTAAATGTTAAGGTACTATTTACGAATGTGTGTAGGCGTATTTATAGACCGATATGGATGAATTGTATTTTTATAAACATTATGACTAATAAAACGGCACCTAACAGATAAATACCAAGTCCTAAGCGCACGCTGCGCTGCTATGAGGTGTCGTGGTTAACATAAACTACAAGATATTTTTCACTATGACCTTAATCAAATACTTATAGAACACACAAGCATTTGGGTGGGGATTCGAAACGACGGGGTATCGTTTCACAGCTAACTTCTAACCAACTGAGCCACTAATCTGAAACTTCAACAAAAACTATGATGTTTCTGCACTTCAGACTTTCAAGTCTTTGAAATGCAAGTATTTTACAACATTGAATACAGTACAACTAGCCCAGTTACTTCCCAACCAATCCTCAACTGCCTTAACTTATTTTTCAATAACATTCACTGGTAGATTTATCGAGCAGGGAAGTTATTCGATTCCAGTTTGTTACAAGTTGGAGCTTATTTATGATTTATTGAATCTAGTACCGGCATCCAGAAATTCCTTCGCCACGCTCCGATAAAGTTGCGTGTGGAAATGTATAGCGAAAACCTTTTTGGGTAATCATCTTTTGGTATTATTGCTTTTGCTGTGATCACTTAGACATTTAGACGTTGCCTAACCACTCTCAATCGTACTCTCGATGGTAGAGGAGGCTTGCGCCCTGCAGTGGGACGTATCTGGGCTGATACAGTACAGTACTTGGACATTGTTTTTGGAATTAACTATCACCATGCCCTGTTGGAAATTTGGAAATGCCTTAAAATGCTGAACTTAGAATGGCTATTAGTCCAATAAAAAGTGGGGTAATTTAACAAGTCTGTATAAAAAGAACAAAATAATATTAAGTTATCTGTCTAATGCTTTAGTATTGTTACCATTTGCCAACTTTGTCGACATTGAGATAAAACATCCAAAACCTTAAATTTTGTTAGACTAGAATATGCATAGAATAAATCTAAAAAACTCTTGAATTTCTACATTTCTAGATACATTTTCCTCTAAACATCCATCATTATTTGTCAAATGTCCTATCTAGAATATTCTTATCTCTGTGCAGTTATGTCGAATTTAAAATTTATACAATTTCATACTTAAAAACTCCGAAGTTTACCGACTAAAACATCACGCATATTCTCGGCGTCGCAATCAGCTCGCTTCCGTTGACGTCACTGCGCTTTTCTCAACCGCGTCTATTTCACCCCCTTTGTCCACTCCCCACTCGTTTCCATACAAACTGCCGTTTAAAAATGCATCTCCACTGCGGCTGAGCGGTGCTTCTCAAGAGCAGCACTGATAGTACTTTTTACTGCATTTGTGTATATATCAGGGCCTATATCTCAAGATTCATAAAATAAAAAAATAGGTTATTCTGATTCTTTTCAATGAGGATATATAAAGACTGATGAGAACTGTGTTTCAAAGTCGAGAGTGTAAGGGGCTCTAATCAATACATTCCCGAGCCCATGCTTACTTCACCAGCTCGTGGTGTAGTCAAATGATAGGCTGACGAAGAAGAGTGGTGTCATAAGCGCGAAATGTTGTACTCTGGGCTCGTCTATCTGCCTCAGCGTGGCAAAATCTCAAAAAAATACATTTTTGAGGCCCACGGTAAGTAGTGGACTTCCCGTAACAGAAAATGTCGTTAATGAAAAAAAAAAGACATTCAATTACTTCTTTGCTTAAGTAGGTAATTATAAAGCGCTCATTACAATACAGTACAAAAGTGTGAATAGATGTTAAAGTTTACAGGTATCACAATAAAAATAAATAAAGTTATAAAAATGCTTCAAGATATACAAGTCACTCTGAGTGGTTACAAGTGCTTCCCGTACAAAAAGTGGGCAGATCGTTGTCCGCGGTGCGTTAGAGCGAATCTGATGTTGCATGCGTCACGCGAACTATCGAAAACAGGACTTTTACTTTCGTACGCTTTAGCTATGCGTCCAGTGAGAGAGCTATGCTATCCATAGCTATACATTTTATTAAACGTTTTTTTGGTTCTATCAAGTATTATAATGTGGGTGTTAATGGTTTTCTATTGCAATGGCGTGGGCTGCATCGTGAATGCCAATTATTATCTGAAATTAATGCGTTTGGTAAGGCTAGGATTTGATAGCGTGCATCGACAGAGGTTCAATATCATCAAACCTCAGGATAATGGTGATTGGAAAAAGTACAACCAAACCCGAAAGACGAATACAAGGAAATGGGGTAGATATGCATTTTGACAATATTTTGCCAAAATGTTGCTGTTCGCACAGTCTTCGTGGTGGACTATCTTTATCCCCCGGGTGTGACCACGAACATCTGACTTTGACCGCTGTTATGACCCATGCATATTAGATACTCATGCCGGCCGTTTTGTCATATTGGGGAAGTTGTCCGACAATCTATTCATAAGCATTTTTGTTATCTGTATCAGCCTATATAGGTCCCACTGCAGGGTACGTGCCTCCTCTACAATCGAGAGTACGACTGAGAGGGGTTAGGCCATATAGTCCACTACGCTGGCCTTTATTTTGTTATTGACAAACAATTAGTCTTAGTACGATCAGGAATGGCCTGTTTATTTCTAAGCGTTAAACATGTCACCTGCCTAAAATATCCAAGAGAATGACGTCATTTTCAATTCTTCTTACGAGCTATAAATCGCTTTAGTCTGTGGATCACTATCCTTACTCCGGGAGTGACCGCGAAACAGCTGACCGTGACCGCTGTTATGTTCCATGCGTATTAGATGTTCATCTCGCGAGCGTTTTAATTGTTACATTGGGGAAGTTGTCCGACAATTCTCAATTTTTGACCGAGTTTTGTGAAATATTTTAGTTGTAAATGCGTGGTTTATAGAATGTAATGGATATTGTTAAGTCGATGCAGGTCGCTTCTAATTAGTTACTTTGGAAATAGTTGGGGCAAGCATATGTTCAGCAGTGGACTATTTGTGACTGAAAATTGTGATAATTTGAGATATTTTAATATTTTATTCAAGATAAGACAGGTTTTTAGATATTTTTTTAATTTGTTTACTGTTCTTTTTTCCCTATTCTCAAATAAGTTGGGCGTACAATTCCTCAGCAGTCTTTGATCCGATAAGTCATGATAGGTCACACTTACATACAAGCTATAAAAGTACGAGTATTCACGATTAAATCACGGATAATCTTACTATAAATATTCATACTTTGCCATATGCTTTCCAAAATTAATTAACTACTATACTTCATTAATCTCATAGTTATGGAATAACCAACAGTTTTCATTCAACGATAACCGCAACAGAGAATTACAAGTAAAATGTATAATGAACATTAATTATAAACGTTATTATAAATTCAATTAAACTTATAAAATCACTTATTCCACTGTCAAATATTGGATTAATATTTAATTATGTATACGATTTCAATGTAATGAATATTCAATTCTATTTAACAAGTAGGTGTAGCTGCTCATAGTGACTTATATACCAGCGCTTGTTGGTTTGGGCTAGCCTGTATATTATAGTTAAGCGATAATAAATACTCTTGGAAGAACAATAGTACCTTTCCAGTATCGTCTGTGTATTGCATACTGTATCAGCCCATTACGTCCCACTGCAGGACACGGGCCTCCCCTACAATCGGGAATACGATTGAGAATGGTTAGGCCATATAATGACATCCCATGCATGCTCTTAACCGAGCTCTCGTTTGTGATGGAGTCCTATACTTAGCAGTTCGCGTTTATGGATTAATACATCATCACAGCCTTATTATATCTTTTGTTATCAATATCTTTGTTAGTGTTGGGGAATTACATGGCCTTGTTGCATATTAGGCTTATAATTTAACAATTGATTACAACCTTGTCAAAATCCTTAATACGGTTCATGAACTGTGCAGGTTTCCTCTCTATGTTTTTGACAGTGCCGAAGAAAGTTGGAAGTCGCTGAATGCAGGCCGGTTCCAACAGGTTGATGTGACATCCTTGCGGGAAGCCTATGTTCAGCAGTGAGCTTCCTGTGGCTGAAGAGAAAATAAGAAAAAATATTAGAGTGAATATCATTTGTAGAAATCATTTAATCAATTAGATAAGAAACTTTCTCAGCGAGCAATGTTATGCTCCTCGACCATTGCTTAATATTCACATAGCTGCGTATAGTACCTAAACACTTTTATGTAAATTCTATAGGTAAGCGTGAAGTTGTTTGCTGCATTCGTCTGATAGATTTTTGCAATGTTATCGTGTCCGCTGGGGTATTACGGGCATTGGATGTCATCTCAACTGATTATTAGATATAATGAACTTTTTCAAAGGTAAATATAAATCAGTTTCAATCAGATTATAAGTTAAGCTAATGGCAAATCTGATTACCCTCTTACGTATATCTGTGAACATATGTTAAAAAATAAATTGATGATAAATAAATAAACCAAACATTCACATAGCCCCGACCTACACTTATATGAGATCTGATATAGATTATATTTCCATTTCTAACATCTCGAGATTTTACTTCCAACTGATCAGCACATTCCGTATTTTCGCCCGACGCGATAAATAAAGTTACGTGCACGCACAGTCCAACCCGGAACAATGTTGACAATTACATAACGCGTTGCCGCACCGCGTGCTCTCTCTGCCTGTTTTGTTGTGTACTTTATATCGATGAATCATGAGGACTATTGCGAAAAATAATCGGATTTTTTGGGAGTATTATACTGAATAAATTATATAGTTATTCATTCTGATTTTTTGTTAGTTAGTAAATTAAAATTGTAAACAAAAAACTGTCTTGTAGTTTTTTGCACGCGTAGTCTTTTTTATAAATACGAGTGAACAATTAACGGGAAATTTATTTATTTATTTAAAAATTGTACACCAACAGTATAATAAATTGGATCGCTTATTTTTATATTAAGTAGTATAAAATGTTGATATTTAAATGTATAAAAATCATCTACTTTTCCATCATATTTTGTTCTCGTGATCGGTTGATGTGTTTGTACTGATACTAACAACATTCGAGTCCTAACCAACGTAAACTATTTGTGATGTTTAAAATTTGAAACAGGCTAGATACGATAATAATCGACAGCCCCCGTGCGCAGCTGGTTGGACGCCGGCTGTGAAACAAGAGGTTGCTGGTTCGATCCCCGCATGGAAACAAATGTTTGTGTGAACGACAAGTATTTGTTTCGAGTCTGTTTGTGAGACCGAAAAATCTTTCGTAGTTCCTGATACCCACGACACCAGACTCGCATCTCAGTGGGGTCAGGACCATGTAAATGACTGTCGGGTGTATTTATTTACGTATTATCGTATTTAGCCTTTAATTATTCGTCTTTACATATCCCGTAAAACACAATGCGTGTGACTAACAAACAACAGGAGGTTTTAGTATTATAATATGCCGGTTTTTGTTACCGACCCAACCCAGTTGTAACATCTGCGAGCGTACTGGGTCGTGACATCGGTGGACCCCTTGTATTTCTGAAGCTGCCGGAGAATAATTATGTTAAATGTTCATTTTGAGCAATGTTTTATTTTGGAATCTAAAAAACCCATTTTTATTTATCTGCCTTATTTTTAAAGTGTATCTCCCACATGACATGAAAATTTATCCGAGTAAGTATCATATTGTATTGTATTGTATTGTATCAGCCCATATACGACCCACTGCAGGGCAAGGGCCTCCTCTACAATCGAGAGTACGATTGAGAGTGGTTAGGCCATATAGTCCACCACGCTGGCCTAGTGCGGGTTGGCGGACTTACACACCGTAGAATTTTTTTAAAATCGCTACGGTATGCAGGTTTCCTCACGATGTTTTCCTTCACCGTTAAAGTGCGTGGTGATTGACTATCAATACACACATAACTCCGAAAAGTCAGAGGTGTGCCCTGGGATTTGAACCCGCGACCACCGTGAACATGTAGGCAGCCGAGTTTGGTCCGATACCACGAGGCCACCACGCACTTATCATATCATCATCAGCAAGTATCATATACCCAGGTATAATGACATACATAAACTCACGCCTGTTTCCCAGAAGGGGTAGGCAGAGGTGCTACCAGAACACCCACGTTTCGACTTGTATGATCCGTTCCACGACGTGATAGGGGGCGAGCCTATCTCCATATCGGGCACAAATTCCTGACTCCGGGCTGATAATAAATAGAAAAATCCCATACCACTTAGCTCGACTCGGGATTGGAACCCGTGATCTCAACCTTGTAATTATACCGTAGCACAACTTCGCCACCGAGGCAGTCGAGGTATAATGAATTAATAATAAATACAACGGTTTAGTTTAACTAATATAATTTAGTGTTTGTGAATAAATAAATGTCTAGATTTCGGTAGGTAAACTATTGTATTACATCGTTATAACCGTGATAGGTTTAAAGGCTCTGCAGATATAACTATTGAAATCAATCAAAACATGTGTATTAACTCGATTTAGGTATTAACGCTTGCTACCAAATAACCCTATTTAAGATAATCTCAATGTATTATCACATTAGTTCATGATTCGCTGAGCTACCGATTCAAAATCTCTTAAACCTCGATTGCTAAAAGCTGCTTAATTATTTAATTATTCCACTTTAATGTAATTTATGGACTAAATATTTACATACATAAACTCATGCCTTTTTCCCAGAAGGGGTAGGCAGAGCCACGTTTAGCCTTATGTGTTCCGTCCCACGATAAGATAGGGGGCGAGCCTATCGTCATATCGGGACCATTTCATCACTTCGGGTCGATAATGAATAGAAAAAATCACCATCACACCGACCCGACAAGTGCTCCATAGAGGCAGTAAATATTTACAGGAGGAAAATTCTTAATGGTCTTTTTTCTTGGCTATCTGTACCATCTGTCATGAGAAGAGGCTATATAAAACGTCAAAAACATTAGCAGTTTAATGTTCGGCCACAACAGATGTGGACCCAACTGCGTAAAAAAATAATAAAGACTTTATTTTCATAGGGCCTTGTTATAGTCTCATTATTTTGGTGGTTTTATCAGAAGTGTTAGTGAGTAATAATTAAAGTTTACAGCTCACTAACAAGATAATTAAGCAGCCTCCGTGGTTGGTTGAACACCGGCTGTGAAACGTGAGGCCGCGGGTTCGATCTATAACTATTTGTTTTGGGTTTATGTGTTTTTGAGACCGAGAAGTCTCTCGTAATTCCTGATACCCACGATACAAGACTTGATCTTAGCGTGGAGTCGGGACTATGTAATATGTGCCTGTTGGCTGTATTTATTTAATACAACAGCTCTCGTTCTACTTACAACATCTAAGATTTGAATTAGTTCAGGGTTCTTTGGTTATTGCATTGTGTGATGAATAATGAATATGTAGGATAAAATGTAATTGTTTCGACTGCCAAGAGAGACTCTTTCATATTGATGATTACTCCATGGACGACACTGCTCCAACCGTCGGATGCACTGTGGATACCTTGTCCTGCCAGTATGAAAAAGACTCAAAATACTTTTCGTCAAACAGAAAAACAAATATCGACATTGAAACCCCACTTTGGACGAAATCTTAAACAGAAGCCATCGTAATACACATTCGTTTTATACTTGCCGAAGAATCCATAAAAATTCGGGTAATAAATTATATCCATATACATGAATCCGTAATCATAAAATAAACTGTTGAAGGAAAATAAACTTAAATCGCGATAAAATTCGTGAACCACGTTCTTCTTCAAATTATGTAAACGTAAGTTATCAATATCTTATATTAGGAAATAGAATGATCAATGCGAACAAAATAAAAAAAAAAGAGTGGTACCGTACATCTGTTTTTGTAATAAAACTTCTTTAACACTGTTGATTTGAAATTCGATGAAACGAAAAAGCGACATCAAAAAGAGACAAACATATTCATAAACAGGATTAAGCCTGCGAGAGAATGAGACAGATTACAAGCATACAGTGTTTCCTTCTTCCTATAATCGTCGTCTCTCTTTTTTTGTCTCTATCACTCCTACGCACTCACTATAACTAATAGGTACAAATGCAGTGCGCGCAGATTTTGTTCGCAAAGTCCTCTCTAGAATTATACAATTATTCGCGGTATATTTCTTAAACGCGTTGTAAACAAGTTGCGACAGCGGCGCGTCCTTGCCCACTTCATTTGGACCGTTGCTTTGACATAATACCACCCGGTCGCCCTACAGACTACTAATGTACTTTCCTTCGAGTTTGTCCTGTGGAATATTTTGTGAATGTAATGTTTTATGTGTTTATAATGATTTTTATTGTATTTAATGTTTTCTGATTAAGGTTATGTTTTATAATCGCTTAGTTAATTTGTCTACTGGGAGAGCACAATGTGGTTAATCCTAGTTTCTGTTAAAGTTTTTGGTGTATTAGTTTATTTTACTGATGATAGGTCTCTCATATGTGACAAGCCGCCTAGATAGGTACCACCGTAATGTTTCTTGCTTCCACCAAACAGCAATGTAACTGCAATGTTGTGTTCCGGTTTGAAGGACATTGTAGCCAGAGTAACTACTGGACATAATGAGACTTAACACCTTGTCTTAAGATGGCAAGCGCAGTGCAATGTCACGTATTGCGTTGTAATTCATGGTGTTTGAATATGCTACTGTCCATGACCGGTCGTGTCACTTACCATCAGGCGAATAGCTCGAATGCTCGTCTCGCCATTCATTGCAATAAAAAAGGTTGAAGAAACGTGACAGGTATAGTTTGTGCACTTGGTTAATATATACGCATAATAAAGAATTTATTAGATTCAATTTCGAAGATAGACTCTTTGCATTTTTTATATTTCTTAATACTCAACTGGAATTTAGAATTGGTCTTAAACATAAATTTTGTGTTACTTCTGTCTTCTCTCTTCTGCAGTGGGACGTATATGGGCTGCTACAGTACAGTACATTCTGCCTTCTGCCTCTATAGGAATTACAGAAATCTTCACACAGAACATATCTATCCAATTTCTTAGCTCACAGACTAATATATAACGTCTTCAAACACAAATTTTTCCGTATTTATGCAAATATTAATTAATCCACCGCTTTTAAATATGGTAATTTTGGTTCCGTCGTCTCGTATAATCCAAAAAATATTAATTAAAAAAGATTTTAGCTAAAATTGAGAAACAAAATAAAGTTTAGTCTGCATAAGTAATGATTTCATGCGAAGCGGACACGAAGGCCAATGTAATTACGACCAGGCGAGATTAAAAATGGAAAACTGGAACAAAGGGGTCGCCAATCGATTGGGATGCAACTTTGGCAATTTGACGTTTGATGGGCGGGCTTTGGGTATAAACGAGATAGAACTGGCTACAGATATAGATGTCTATGTATCTTAGATTGTGTTTGAGTAGAGAGGGAAGGAAGATAGCGTTGCTGCATGGTTATTAATTCCTTAGCAAAATATTTTTGAAAAAGCAATCGAATCTAAATAGGATAAATCGCCTATATCACAGAAGGGACGGGTAGAGTTGCATTGTTTCACGTGATTGAAAGGGTTGTGCACGTCCTACGATGTAATAGAAGGTGAACTTATCTCCGCCCTGGCTATGAATTCATCCTATCCTCGGAAACTTGCCTGATAACATTCCAGTCGGAAAAGCACATAGTGTGTTGCACTTCCTAGAATTAAAGGTAATTTCAATCCAAATATTGAAATTACAAATTTATAGAATGTCTACGATCTTTTGGCGTCCGAAAGCGTTGTTGTCATACATCATCCATCCATCCATCAGCCAAAGGAAGTCCACTGTTGAACATAGGCCTCTCCCAATGATTTCCACAGTGACCTGTTGGAGGCAGCCTGCATCCAGCGACGTCCCGCGACCTTTACCAGGTAGTCTGACCACCTAGTGGGTGGACGTCCCACACTGCGCTTTCCGCTTGTTGTCATGCTGGTGTCAAAATATTAGGAACAGGTTATCACTCTTCACATTTTATTTCATTGTACATGTTAATACTATTTCGAGTAGATTACGAGTATTTAAAATGCTTGTTGTTTATATGGGTATAATGAAAACATATCACAAAGAATGCGTTAAATAGATATTCTTGAATTTTTCATTGTAATTTAGATGAATTGTAGTGATATTCATAATAACACACGTACTTATCCTATTAGTCCAAATATTGTGGTCTGACAGTATCACAGATCCTAGTAAGACTTTGTTACTCTGTTAAAACAGCAGCGATTATGTTAAAATCACTAAGCCTTATACTGTCTTGTAAAAGTACGAGTTCTCTAAAATACAATTTTTTCTTGTTCTTTAAATTATATTTTCAGTAAATCTTAGCGCACAATGTCACCCCATGTTTCGCCGCAGACATTTTTAATGTGGCGTTGAATAAGCTGCATTATTAATAATAGCCGCGCCTTTGGAACCAAGGCTTTTGCTTTTAATTATTTCGGTTGATAAATACGCTTTATTATATCAAGTGTGTTATTAAGACAGCGTTTTTTTATAGTTCAGGATAATGTCTCAAATAGTATGTACATAACTAAAAAAAATATAAATTGATAGAGGTACGGGTGACATTGATAAAGGTTTTTCAATGAAAGGACATGTGGATTAGGCAGCATTGATCGTTTACGTTCGGATGACCCTACTCCATAGTAAAATGTATACGACACGAATACATAGTCTAAAACCAATAACCATGTATAGGAATTTGTCGTGAATTTTTTAAAAGCATTTTTAGAATATTTGCTATAAAAATGGCGGACAAAACTCTCAAGATATAGCCATTAGATTTTTATAAATTGTTTTTCCGAAAGCACTTCTGAGAATCCAAATTGTGAACAAACTGAAACGCAATTTATGTGACAAAGCTGACGGGAAATTGAATTTGATTTGTGCAAAAGATTTGGGCTAACTCATTGTGTTTATAATGAAAGTGATAAGTATTTGCAGCAATCTGATGGAACTGGGTTCGTGAGAAATTCTTGAGCGTAATACATTTTTATTAATGCTTTATGTTATATGTTGTTTTGATAGTAGGACTCTTAATTTTTTAGATGTTTTTTTCTGCATTTTTTTTAATTGCATAGGTCCGGTAAACGAGCGAAACATGTCACCTGATGGTAAGTGATCACTGCTGCCCATGAACATTCACAACGCTGGATCGTGAATGTGTTGCCTGCCCAATTGGGAGGGGAGTGGGAAGGAGAAGTGATGGGAAGAGGAAAGGGGTTTGCGCATACGGCAATCTCACTTACCAAACGAAACGCGACAGCTAATCTGTCGCTTCACGCGATTTATATTATTTGTACATCTTTGTATATGTTATGAGCTATAGTATAGATATGCACTAGGTAAGACGGTGGTTGTAAACGAAAAGGCTATTTGATTTCCGCATTAAGACAATGATTAAGAGAGGTTTTTTGATTCATAAATTGTTGTATCTTCATTACGACGACCCTTAACGGCAGAAGATATTTATTTTTGAATCGAGTTGAAACTATGTTTGACTTTTTGGTCTATCTATTCATGTACATACTATTGAAATTTATGGAGGGTCTCAATGTCGACCCACCATACAAAACTTTAAGGTTTCGCTATCAGTGTTAAGATATATGGGTGTTTGTGAAAGCCGCAGACATTATTTCCTTGGTAGACTACTGCGGTTTGAACCCTTGGAGTGTCCGATATCAGTGTCTTGTAGTATTTCAGGACAAACTTTCGCCCGCGACTCCGTATGCCTTAAAATTACTAAATAGGTTATTTTTCGTATGTGATTAGAAACTGATTTTCTGATTTAAACTTATGAGAATAAAGGTATTTATAGCAAGTCCCTGTGGACTGTGGCCTAAACCGTCTCAATCAAACTCACGTTTATAGAGAAGTCCCGTTGTCAACTGTGAGTAATTATCGGCTAATACAGTACAGCTGGCAATAAAACAACAAGTACAATTATTGATATTCATCCAGTAGATTAAGCGTGGTTCGTACAACAATAATTAAATGTCGGATCCATAGTTTTTATCCGATTTATATTGCCTACGTGACAGCGAGCGAAACGTCTGTGAAAGGAGATGCATGGTTAACATTCGTACAATGAATATAAATCGTATGATCAATAGTTTATTTCGAACCCAGATGTTGTTAGACCGAAAAACAATTCCTTGTTTTTGATACTTACAAAACACGACGCATATTTTTGTAGGATGTGGAATATGTGTGTGGTTTTGGCTTTCACATGTTTTTACATACATACATAGGGTCACGCCTTTTTCCCAGAAGGGGTAGGCAGAGGTGCTACCAGGACACTCACGTTTTGCCTTGTGTTCCGGCCCACGATGTGCCTATAGCCATATCGCACACAAATTTAATTTATAGGATATGGTTATTTTTAATAAAACTGCCTGGTAGTTTTGTCAAAAATCGCGATTTTAGTTTCCAAGATCTTTGATCAACTTGTATAGGTACGATTCTTTTTACGGCTCAGGTAAGTTCCCGAACCGAAATGAAGTTCAGCTAAGCGGTAAAAATACTCTTATCTATACGGGATAGCCAAAAATCGTGAAGAATAAAATCATGAATGTTGACAAAAATTACCTCCGATTGTTTTAAATTTTTGTACAATGTCACCTGGGGTGATGAGAAACATGTGGGTAAATTAAGTGGCATATTATGTTCATATAACCTGCATGAGTAGACACAACACGATGTTTGTTCATGATAGTATACATACATATAAACATATTATCATCAAGCGAACTACCTTGATAGTTAATTAATCATCAGGCCTTTTCCAACCTTCAACGGCTAAAAAACATTCCCAGCCTGGACCATATGTAATGTGATCTAGATAACCTTGTACTGCATTACTCATTATTGACAAAACCACTATCGAAACCAGTTAAAAAAGACCTCTTATTGAAATTGCTCATGTTCCGCAATCAAGTTTACTTATCGGCAACTTAACCCAGATACAGATATAAATTACCAAATATAGTATGAAAGCGATACTATTGCTACGGATATCAATATGTCTGCTGTTCGCGTTAATGAACACGCATTCGATACAAACTTAATGCTTGGGTATTGTTTTGTATATCTTGATATCTCTCTTTCTTTCTCTCTTCAGCCACAGGAAATCCACTACTAAGCATAAGCCTCCCCCATGGATCGCCACATAGACCCATAGACTTGTTGGAAGCGGCTTGCATCAAGCGACTTCCTGCTACCTTAACCAGGTGGTCCGTCCACCTTGTGGGTGGGCGTTCCACACTTCGCTTTCTTGTACGTGGCCTCCACTTTCGATCTCTATGATCTTGAGTTTAAATTGGATATAGTTCTTTACAATTATAGGTAATTTGATACGGTTGAATCCCCTGCTTCTCTCAATCGTATTAAAATAAAAGGACGTATCTTGAAATTCGAGTCTTTTTCTCCAATATTGTGTGTAAATTGATCCAAATCAGCTACCAGTTTTTGGCAAAATGAAAGGGCTATGTCAATGTTACTGGCCTCCACGCTAGCGGATATTGCGGTTTGGTCGTGAACCCCAAAAAATTCAACACCCGCATTTCTGCTAAAACCCTTACCTTGGTAACCCTTACACGCATATTAGCGAAACTTGGTTTCTCAGAAAGAACACTTGTAAACACCTGGGTACTCTGTAATCAAAATCGATACTCGTTGCAAACTGACTTTTTTCAATGAATATTTTTATTTTTGCTCGATACATCTTTAAAAGTTAAATTATAAAGCCTGTTCAGACCTAATTAATATAAAGCTCAGCGTGCTCATTACCCCAAACGTCATATTCAGCAGGTGCACAAAACCTGTACTTAACACCTGCGCATAATTTATTCCGATCGGTATCGAATGCGGTGTCAGCACCGCGAACTCAGTCTAGACTTGTCTTCACGGTCTGCCGCCTGGCCGACCTTTTGTGTTTCTACTTTGATCTTTTGATTTAAATAGGTATTCGAATTAACACGCCTTTATTCCCGCCACATAAAGCCTATATCTGCCTGGCAAATCTCCCATGCCTGATTTGTCTCATATGACCTTTCAGAATCCATTTCTGGTCTCATTTGAATAAGCGGCAAAGGTCTCAGAAATTGGGACAGCTCTTTTTTGGAGTGGATTTGTCGGGTGAAAAGGGTTAAGTTGATTTAGTAATTTGTATTGATGGCACAAAGGGTCTGTAGTTATTTGAGAAATGGACTCGTGAGGGTTAACAATTTATTGACTTATGTTCATTAAAGTTATTTATTTGACTCGTTTTTTATCCATATGATAATTTAATTTTTCCCTAGACTTTGAGGTTATGCAAAACAATGCTATCAACAAATTGAAAGTTACATTTGTACGTAATAATAAAGCATTTTTTTAAATTTAGGATCTTAATTTTCAAACTTTAAAACGTGGTTCACACATGGTCTGGTCTTAAAGTTTGAAATTTTACGACAGAACTGAATTATCTAATGTTATGCACGCGATAATAAAATGTAATATATTGCAAATACATTGTGTATAATGATCCTTTCAAGTAGTAAAGTTAATAGTTCATTAAGTTTTAAAATATATGTCCCATAGATAACAAGATTTATTAAGATGCTTCAGTGTATCTGAGGCAAGACTGTTCGAATGTACGTATATACTCATAATATTTTGGTTCTAAATATTCAGACTAACTTCAAGATACATGTTTGATGTAAGAATTGCGTAGTTTAAATTTGATCATATGCCATGAATTACCTCTAAATATAAACTGTGTCCTTTATTATCAAATTTGTACATATTTTTATAAGATTATATTCACCAGAGATGTTTTTGGGAAATTATCCAATCTTGAAACGTATAATATTATGGTATTTCTTTGATGTTTTTAAAAAGTTTTGTGACCCAAAAAACACAACAAAGTTCCTTTACCTGGGAACAGCATCTAGTCATCCACAGGTCATAGTTTATATACCTCATATTTACACCACAGGACGATTCCAATTCTGAAAGTACATTCTTTGGCAATAAATAATGTATTGAATACCTTATCACAGCGACGGGTCAGTTTCTAAAAAAGATTCCTGATATAAATAAAACCGGACAGCGGAATACTGAAATGTTCCATACTCTCAATTTCCTTTGACGTGAAATATTTTTCTATCCAACGATAAATCTCGTTCTATACGTTCACGCGTTTGTGTGCTCTTTGACGTGTCTGCATGTTTCAATAAAATATTTGCAAAATATGATTATATTGTATTTTGTTGTACATGTTTATAATACAGTATATTATGTGTTTTTTTATAGTATAGGTACCGGCAAACGAGCAAGCAGGTCACCTGATGGTAAGTGATCACTGCCACCCATGAATATCCGCAACGCTTGGATCATAGATGTATTGTCGGCCAATTAAATCGGGAGGAGAGCTGGAAGGAAAAAGGATGGGAAAGGGAAATAGGATAATATAATATTAATAGTTTTAAAGATAGAGGGGTGTATATTATTATTTTAGGAAAAACTATGTATGTAACCTATGTAACTACCTAAAAGTAACGATAGGTAATAAATACAAAAAAATCGTCTCTTATTTTGCAAAAAAATTACTTGCATGGTGTCTGTAGTCACTAAAACTACCACCTGGCTACGTTTTCGGTAGCAGTCTGGATATGCTCGGTAAACAGTCTAACCATCTTGAGACACAGGAAGTACCTTTCTTAAACATAGGAAGCGGCCTGCATTCCGCCATATTTAATACTATTTAAATTGAAATTATATCGCAAAAAAAAATTAGAAGCGGAAAAGACGTCAGCTATAAAGTTTAGATTGGACTGTCGAAACAACTTTCGAGTTTCAAGACCTCGGATATGAGAGTTATTTATGCGTACTATTAATTAAAACTTATCCTTGGTCGTGTTTCTTGCATGACACTTTCAGAACCTGATTAGTTGAGTAAATTAGGCTATATATTATATACTGTGAGCTTCTGATGTCCCACGGCAGTGCAAAGGCTTCTCTTGCCACTTTCCATTCATCTCTATTAAGGGCTTTATAGGGCAAATATTTAAATGGGAGTGCGTCTTGGTCTTCGTCTAGGCCTTCCACGTGGTCGAGGTCGCCTCGGGACCCATTCTGTGGTGGTTTTCACCTACATTTCGTCTGGCATGCGACACACGTGTACAGCTCAGTCCCACTTGAGCTTAGCGGCATTTTGGCCAACGTCGGCAACTTTAGTTCGGAAGCATATTTCTGTATTTAAAATAGCCTATGGTGTTATTTTTATTTATCCGTTTCAATGTGCTTTTTTCTATTTTTTATTATTAGAAGTAGCCAATCCAATAGTACTTGTCACGCCTGGCTATAAATAAAGCATCACTATGCAGCACTTAGTGCAATGTCTTCTAAGACATTAAAGCTCCATTTACACGGGGCGAGTTTCTGCCTCGACGATACGATTATCGTAAGGATATAAAAAAAGTTGCAACGTGTAAACGTTTGTTAGAACGCGATAATCTATGGCGGTTATGTCATGCGATAATCGCATACGATTTTCGCCGCGAGAAACTCCCTGTGTAAATGGGGCTTTAGTGATTCAGATGATTTCGCATAAGATGGACCTACCGCAATACTGTTTTTTTTTTAAGAAACAAAAATAATATTTAAAAGACCTTTGGATTCACTAAATATTAATGCTCTGGAATCTTGCTTTTACCAAGAAAAAGGAATAATGGCACAGTTTTAGGTGCGCTAAAAGCTTTAATATGTTCCTGGACATGACCTACATTTTCGGCACGGAATCATTATTTGTTCTTTGATATTCTTTAGGGAATGAATATTCTTGTAATAATTATATATTTTTGTCATAATATAAGCGAGCATTTTCAAAATTATTGCGAGCAATGACTAATTTCAGTAACGCTCCACTGGAGATGCAGTGGAGCGCCGCACCACTTAAGGTGGAACACTTGACGCGCTTTCCGCCTTGTCCATATATTTATGTCAATGGATGTCACTTTATCGAGTCGTTCTCAAAAATAACAAAACCCCTTATCCACGCCGATGTTCAGGAAGTGAGCAGGTGCGAAGCTACTTCGTGTCTGTGTCAAAACCAACTTGTAACTTTTGAAATAATCACTATATTGTAAACTGGATGCAGGTCGCTTCCATCACAACTATGTGGCGATCTGTAGAGGATGCCTATGTTCAGCAGTGGACTTCCTGTGGCTGAAGAGAGAGAGAGACAGAGAAACTGGTTTTGAAAAGAGCAACACTGGAGTTTCTTGCCCGTTCTTGTCTAGTGAAAACGACTTTCTGAAATGAGTTTTAGAACAGAAAGATGACTTTATCTAAATGAAGTTGAACATTTTGGATTCAATAATTTATTTCCTATTTCAAAAGAAACTATATGGAAGTTCTTGTATATGTTGCCAACCAACTATGGTTAGAAGGTGCGACTCTTCACTTTGAAATATCTAAATTAAAATTTCCAACTGGACTGTCTTTGTGAAGCCATCCGTACTATGTAAATTGAATACAAGCCGAGAACCGAGTCGCAAGCTTAATATTTACTCTATTCATTAGTATCGATTTTGACGGCACTGTTGGCACGGACCGGCATAACTCAATTTCTCTTTAAATATATTTCCAAGTACAGACGTGGTTAGGTAATATTATAAACTAAATTATTAGAATTAATTAAATAGAATGTTGGAATAAAAACCACGAGAGATAAATACACATCAGTTTATTTTTGACACTTAATATTTTTGTGGGCAGTAGGATTATAATTTTGTCGTTTTAATACTAAGGAAAGTTACAGTCGCCCATGATTTTACGACGCTACAGTCTATATAGGCAACTTATTGGTACTTTGGCTTTTATTTAATTATATGAGTACCTTCATACAAAACTATATCATGTTTGCAACATGCATATACATATTATAGTAAGTATTTGACCGTAAATTTAATCGAAATCATAGCAGCTCCCGCATTGAAATTCATAGCAGAAAATAAAGAATTTAATACAACCACAAAATTAATATAAAAACTATGTTAAAACTACAACGTATTACGTAATAAAAAAGAAACAAAATGTCAATCAAAATATTTTTGACACAATAGAAGTTTTTTTAAATATTAAATATACCACAGAAAATCAAGCAATCTTATAACTATATTTATTACAACAGAAGAACAAAGTAGGAAAAAATGACTGATAATGTATCGGCTGGTGGGCTGTCGAACGAGGCGCATCCCACACCCGCCGACCTGGTCGCCTTCGTGCCCTACGCATGCGGACAACTGCTGGCCACCTTCAGGGTCTCCTTCACAAAAATCGTGCAAGGTACACTTAATTCACAAGAATCAACTTCTCGATAATCTCTTTATTAGCATTCGTATAATCCTTTCGAATCATTTCATTAATTTCATAGGACCAAGGATATTTACATATTGATTTATTTACAGATGAATACGTTAGTAAAACTGATGACAAAGGTAAGAAACTTGCAAAAGGGAAATCTGCGCAATTGCACCAACCGTCGCACACGCAGCGTGACTCCCAGGACAGAGATGACGAGACGCTCGCGGGAGGCGACAGCATGTTCATCGATCCCAACGAGATTGTTATTACCGCGGTGTTCGACTCGGCCGGGCGAATAGTGGAGCTGGTGTTCGAGAGGACGCGCAACGTGCCTCGAATGCTCATCAAAGTCATCGCAATGTGCATCCCTTATCAGATGTTCTTGACTAGGTTAACGATGCGCTGGGTCTCGCTCAAAGGAGAAATTATCTATGAATTGGCCAAGTTCCTCCCAGAGTCGCGTGTAACCGAGGTGATCCTGGAAGACTCACCTGTAGCGGAGCACAACTATTATATGCTCTTTGAATTGGCGCATCTGAAACAAGTGAGCTTGGTCCGATGTGGAATCACTGACGACGACTGCGTCTACATAGCGTCGAAGCTGGTGCATCCACAGCCGGCGGCGAAGAATTTACTCATGCTGTCTTTAGCCTCCAACAAGATTTCAGACGTCGGAGCTTGTGCACTCGGGCAAGCATTGCGAAGTAATCGAACATTACAATACATAAATCTATCTGGAAACCGAATAACAGACGTCGGCGCAAAAAATATATTGCGAAGCCTCATGGAGTTCAATCTTACATACAGCGAACTGTTGACGAAGCGCGAACGTATGATGGAATATTTAAGGGTAAAACAAGACACCTATCAGAGGTGCTTGAAAGAGCTCTTAGAGGCGCTCGCGGAAAAGTCTCTCGATGATGGCGGCCGAGGCTCCAGACGTAAAAATACTGCGCGGCCGAAGAAAGTGAGCGCCACCTCGATGGCAATCTACAACATGGCCGACATGGATTCGATCGTAATAAAGGCTGATGCGATGGCCAACGAGCTAGTGGGCATCCTCACCGACCCCTTCAGCATCGACGAGACCGACTCTAGGGACAAGCAGGTGTATTCCCTCGGCAATACGGCACTTTGCTACCTGAACCTCGCGTACAACAACCTCGGCTATCACACCGTAGTGGAGTTGTTTGAGGTGCTCGCTTATCAGAACAAGTTGGAGCACAAGTCGGGTCCTGGACTGCTGCGAGTCGTGATCGAAGGCAACGATATGCCGATACACTGCTTGGAATACGCCGTGATAGACGACTTGCTAGACAAGGCCATGGCCCAGCGGATGGCGAAGCCAGCGCGCAAGGTCGAGCGTGGCAAGTCTAAAACTAAATAATGGAACTTACCATAACAGATCCCGTGTGTGGAAACTTGCGGCGTATTTTAAACTCTCCTTGGTAATATTAGACAGTAACAAGGAACACGAAGGCTAGTTTTATAACCTTATAGTTTAAAATGGTTTTCTAGGCGTTTATCTTAGCGTATATACTCAAGTTTAGGATAAATATTATTTAGATAATTTAGTGATTAACTATAGTTAACCAATTATTTTAGAAATATTATTGTAATAAGAGGTTTATTATATAATATTTGTTTTATTACTAGAAATACATATAATGAAAAGGTATAATAAAGTGGATCATGAAGAGCCAGGTAGCGGCTGCGTCCACGCCATAGATTGACTTTAGAACATAGATCGGCAATGTGAAAGAGATAGAATAGGTTAACTCATACATTAAAGCGAGATGCATTGACATTATTCACACATACGCAAGAAGCCCATTGATACGCAGAGTCAAATAAACGAGCGACAGATCTCACTTATTTTCTCAAAATTATTAATATTAAAAAAACTGAATTATTATAATTTGTTGTGATTAGTTGTCTAGTACTTGGGTGAGATTCATCTAGGAAACACCCTGGTTATACTTATAGTTGCATTTGTATAAATTTCTATGGTATGTAAAAGTCCGCCCACCCGCATTAGGCCAGCGTGGTGGATTATATGGCCTAACCACTCTCAACCGTACTCTCGATTATAGAGGAGGCCCGTGCCCTGCGGTGGGAAGTATAAGGGCTGATACATACCTACATGGTTGCAGCAAGATTAATGGGCATGAGTCTGTTGAGTTTTTAATACCAGAAAATAAACAGCTGGTATTGTTTGTTATCGGCTTATATATGGAGCCGCTTTGTGTTCCCTCGTAAGCGACAAAGCCAGGCGTTATGTCGTACATAATCCGCTGACTGATATTGCACATACACTTTCTAGTAGACGATATGACTAACCATTTGTTTAAGGGAAATTTGCAAAGCGACTTGCTATACTGAATTAATTTGAACTGTAGGAATAAGATTTACGAAGTGAAAAAGGAATTAAGCGACCCGATAACATTGTGGCGATTTGTGAATGATGACCGTCTGTCGCTAGTTTATAACTACTAGGAATTATATTATAGCCTGTATTGATTCCCATTGCTGGGCACAGTTGGTTAGACACCGCCTGTGAAACGAGAGGCCGCGGGTTCGATCCCCGCATCGAGTCAAATGTTTGTGAAGCCCACAAGTATTTGTCTTGGGTCTGGGTGTTTGTGAGACCGAAAAGTCTTTTGTAGCTTCTGAAAACCACGACACAAGACTTAATTGATCTTAATGTGGAGTCAGGACTGCGTATGTGACTGTTGGGTTTATTTATTTAACTTATCTCTCCACAGCATCTTGGGTCTCGCGTTTTCTGAGCCCTTTCGCTGAAATCTAGTTTGTATCCAGGCTGGCACTATAAGCCCCATAAATTTTAATACAGTCTGCCTTCTGATAAAACAGTGTACACAAAAATGATCATATTTTAATTACCACTGGTATCCAAGATAACCTATCAGAATCAACACTCAGGGTAAACAAAAAAAATCAATTGGCATCGAGATGAAACATGCAGGTAAACATGATATTACATAAGTGTTTATTGCAACACAATACGTGCCAGAATCGCTTTGGATTTTAATTAATACCAGGGCCGATGTTTACTGAATGCTCTGTTTCAATGTTGAAATACCCGCTCCCTCCCTCTCCCTTCCTCTTTAATAATGAGGCCGATAAAACACGTTCAATTCTTTGGTATTGGTAAACATAATGTTAAAATCAATCAATGTTACTATTTATTAACCTGACCATTACGATTTCACGTGAGTAACGTTCTGTCTTGATAATAAAATTCTTTAAGACTTGAATCTGTTACGCGCGGCGCGGCGATGATCGCCTGAAATGAAGTGTCATACTGTACTGTATCAGCCCATATACATCCCACTGCAGGACACGAGCCTACTCTACAGTCTAGAGTACGATTGAGTGGTTAGGCCTTATAGTCCACCACGCTGGCCTATTGCGGGTTGGTATGGTCGGTTTGGTATTAATGGTATGTAGGTTTCCTCACGATATATTCCTTCAATGTCTGACTATTAATACACATATGAGCCTGAAAAGTCAGAGGTGTGCCCTAGGATTTAAACCCGCGACCACCGTGAATATGTTGAAAGCCTCGTCTGGTGCATTTACCAACAGGCCACCACGCACTTACAATTCACGACAAACGCTTGATCAACCAATATTGGATTCGGGTCTGGGTGTTGAGGGAACGCATTGTTCCCATACTTTCTAATACTTATTATACAATATTATTAAGACAAATAATACGACGATTGTGTAATCATAATTCCTCTATTCTTTTCCAACATCATGCACATACATTTATACTAGGGCTCTATACACATACAACTCGCATATTAAAGCTGTAAAACGTTACAACTTGAATGATCGTGGCGTCATAATATTCCGACTCGGCCATCCTTCACATCAGCCGTTGACAAATTCGTTCTGTGTTCAAATCCTTATTCTATTCTTCTTAATATAACTGCCAGGAATATTGTCATATTAAAATAGATTGCTTTACTCACCGCTCATAAAAAATCACCCGTTACAATATGTCATATTGGGGCAGGTATATATGTATGCCATCGTATGGTTTGTGAATATAACTGATGACAAATGTTCCTTAGATTTTTGTATTAAATATTGTATTTCTTTGTTCTAGGTGGGTCCTGATGATGGTGTAGCAGAGATATGGTGTAATTATTCTTTGTAGTGAGTATATAAGCTTTTATTGTAAAGTCATAAATATGATTTTTCAATACCGCGCACTCTGGCTTTTGCGCCAGATTCAAGAATACTGCTAAAACCATTGTAAGTTTTTTTACAGTCATGAATGTCGAGACGAGTATGTCATTTGCCTGATGGTAAGCGATACGACCGCTCATGGACAGTAGCAAATCCAAAAAACACCATGGATTACAAAGTAATGCTTGGCATTAACCTGCACTCGTCATCCTTAGACATAACGATGTTAAGTCTCATTATGTCCAGTAGCTGGCTACAATTTCCTTCAAAACGGAACATATATATATATATACACTAGCGGCCCGGCCCAGCTTCGCCTGGGTGCTAAGATGTTTAGACTCCACTCTACACCAGAAATATCTTATTCCCGTTCAAACTTTTGTACTCCTGAACTCAACCTAAGTACCTACTATCCCTTTTCCTATCGTATCCCATCCCATCTCATCTGGCTCCTTTTCTTTCTGTTACATCCCGTCCCATTATTTCCCATCGAATGCAATCCGGATCCGACCGGTTTCATCGCGCTCGTCCCACTTTATCCCATTTCATCCCTTAATGCCTAAATAGGCAAGTTGTAAATTTTTTGTAATTGCTTTTATTTTGTAGATAGGCCTTATATAAACACGAAAATACGACGAATATCATTTAAAAAATACGCAAACACAAATACTTTGCAAAATTCCTGCTAAAACTTTCCGCTCAGCCAAAATTCTGACTACGAAATTGATTTTTTAAAGTATAATGAACTACTTATTTTAAATTTAATTAATTTTATAGCGTCAACAACACGTGGTAATTATACTGTTAAAATGTAGCTTATATGACACGTTCGTAGATTTACCATAGCAGCGCCATCTATTGATTACTTACTCAACCCAGTCGAAAGGTATCGACATCTGTTAGAATCATTTGGAGTTAACAGATGATTGTGACTGTCAAATAATAACAGACAAATAATTAGCAATAAATTAAAATTGCGACTATAATTTGAGATTTAAACTATCCTATCTCTCAAGTTGGATCGAACTGCACATGGTGTGCAAATTTTATTATAATCGGTTAAGTAGTTTAGGAGTCCATTGAGGACAAACATTGTGACACGAGATTTATATATATTAGATTTCGAACATTACAGACCTACCACCAGTGAAGCACCAGTAAATTTGTAGTTCATCTGCTCCATAATGCGGCAATACAGTTCAAAAGATCGATTTTCTCCTCTAATATTTACAAAATTTAACTTTAGTATATTATTTATGTTAAGAATCTACTCCGTCACGTCAACGCTGAGAAATGGCTTTTCGGTGTTTAATAGATTTGCTACTTGAGTAAAAAATGGCGCAATTTTGTACGTAGTACGTGGTTTATTATGCTGAAAAATCACAAGTTGTTTTAGAAATATTGATATTACAGTAGTTGCTCTAATTCTGCAAGAAATTCAAATGCTTTTAGCAGTTTTAAGTTCACTTGATTAAGTTAGAGTTTTCTAATTTAGAAAATTATACGGTAATATAGAATATATTCAATAAACTGCAGAAAAAACAAAATAACTGCATTACTGATAATGCTGTTATTATGCTTTATGTTTGATTCTTCGTTGGCGAAATGGTTATGGAAAATTATAAACATACAATAATCATGAACTTCGTAATCTATTTGCGAATACTCCGTTGTTCTAAATGCTCCCTTTTAAACATGAATTTTGCTTCTTTAATTGTAATAATTAGTTCTTGAGGTAAACTGATTGGTTACAACCCTTTCTTATTGAATTCTATTTCATTTCTTACCTTTCTAAAAATACTCTCGACTGAAGACGCAATTTCCTATATAAAATTTATTTTACATAAGCAAATAGCCAGCTACAAATTCATCTTGCCTTACCTGGAAAAATCCAGGAACTTTCCAGATTGCTGCTTAGATTACACTCGTCCTCACTTACGTAGAGATAGATCGTCGGGGACCTGAACGTATGGAGATTAATGATCCAGCAGGGCTGCTGCTAATGTCTAGAATACTAAAAACACGTGTTGAAATATATTTTTAAACGTTTTGCATTTGAAATTGAAGGAAGGACAAAAAGGTTAGAGGATGAGTACACGATCCATTCGTATGGTAGATGAATTTTATTATTCTTCAATTGCTTTCATATTCTATTAATAATTTTAAAAACACAAATAGGGCTTTAAATGTAGGAGCCGAAAATCCTTTTTCGCTAAGTCAAATGAAAGATCGATTCATTAAGTTCTTTGTGTATGTAGTATAAAAAAAAACAATACTATTATAATGGTTTCTTAGATTTACACGAATGCTAGAACTTGAAAAAGAAAAACGGATTTAATCACGATTTGGTTTAATTTTTACATTTTTTAACTTTCCGACATTTCGATCCCTTTCGAGTCCGCCCCGTGACCACGAAAGCTGTAAAGTGATCGAAACGTCGAGAAGTTGAAGAATGTAAAAATTAAACAAAATCGAAATAATCGGTAAAAATTAGTTTTATTTCAATTTCAATACAACTGTTAGGATAACTTAGGAGAAACTATATCCTTTTTTTACCGATTTGTTTAGGATCCTTAAAACTTTTCACATTGTGTCTTTTATCGGGTAAAGGCTCCAAACTATCAAGGATGGCTGTCATTGAAATATATCGCAGCGCTTCCAGGAATTTCGTTTAAGAAGGTAATTCGGTTGCCATCCCTAAAGTTACATGTAGAAGATTTGTAACAGTCTCGGTACGTAGCGATCCTTGCGGTACTTATCTACCCAACGATTGTACATTTGTTAAACAAGACTTTTCTTGTCGATTTGTTTTTGTAAGTGTTTGTGAACGCTAGATTAATGGAGGGTTAGGCTTTTAGTTTGTGCTCTTTATTTCGGTCTGTTGTGTTGCTTTTACTTTTTTGTTATGTTAGTTAAGAGAAATGTCAGTGAAGTCGTTGGGTACAATATGTACTGAATGAAATCTAACTATAGGTATTAGGCTCCCAATTTTTTTATTGATTTAGAAAACAGAAAACTTTTAGTGCAGCACCTGCTCTTGGTTCCTTTCTGTAACTGATATCCCTGGTAGATTAATGAATTATAAATCTGAATGATTTGATTATGCCACCAAAATTGTCACTTCTGGTTTTTTAACTGACTTCAAGAGAAGGTTATCAATTCCGTTGGTTCTTTAATGTATGTTTATGCCACAGTTGTACAACAACAATGAAGCTGGCCCGGAAATTCTGTAATCAAAACTGAAGTAAGGTTCTTAACATTTAAGAGTCACTTTGTCTTAAAGATTGTCTTAGATGCCAGTTTACTTCTCTTAAATACCTGGATGTTAGTACACTTTTATCTTCCATGCTGTTTAATGCTGTCCACGTAACAAGTTGTGTAAGTGAGATCGGAATTCCTCGCCTTTCACAGACCTTCAGAGTAAGTTAGTAAAACTATTCCTATTCTTAGATCGTCGATGGCCGTTGCAAAAGTTACTGTTTTATGGAAATCATACGTGCTGGGAAACTTGAAGTGAAATAGGATATGTTGCATATAGCGGCCTTATTCATGGACAGTTTTAAAACCTATTTTAGTTACTGACAGCCTCGTGGCGCAGCTGGTTGGGCGCCGGCTGTGAAACGAGAGGCCGCGGGTTCGATCCCCGCACCGAGACAAATGTTTGTGTGAACCACAAATATTTGTTTCGGTTCTGGGTGTTTGTAAGACCGAAAAGTCTCTCGTAGTTCCTTATACCCACGACACAAGACTCGATGTTGGTGTGTGACTGTTGGGTGTATTTATTTATTTATCCGAATGTTTTGGCTTCTTCGCTCATACTGAATTAAAAGTAAAAATAAATAGTTCGAAAAGGACAAAACATTCGATAACTAAAATACTTTTAAAACTGTTTATGAATAAGGCCGTAAGACTTTAAATATAATATAATATTTCCTTGCTTTACTTTGTAAGTGCGAAGGACACGATGAAAATCCGCATATATAGAGAGTTATGTATTGTTCGTCGCTTGTCATCACTATCTCAGTGATGTTATGTTGCCTATCATGAGTTTAAGATATAAAAAATAAAAGAACACTGTCACCAATTGACTGACCTGACTGCGTCGTCCGGTCAGACCAGTGACTTTGCCTCATAAAACAGATTGCCGTAAACCAAGGCTTTTATCGCTTCCTTAGGTCAAATGTGGGTACTACACCTGCAAACAAAGGCCAGAAAATTCATGATTTCTTTCTTAATCACGTTTTTAGTCTTGTGTGATTATTTATAAATGTAGGTTAAGTCCCATTTACACAGGGAGAGTAGTTCCTCCCGAATATACGATTATCGCAAGGATATGAAAAAGTTGCATCGTGTAAACATTGTCGCAACACGATAATCTTATGGTGGTTATGTCATGCGATAATGGCATACGATACTCGCCGCGAGAATCTCTCCCCGTGTAAATGGCGCCTTAGATAGAAACGATGTACTAAGACCCGTGACTAAGTCGAATTGAAATCGCGAAAAAATCTCAGCTGTTCCGTACATTTTGCTGTCAAAACAATATTTGTGTATTGGAACAGCTGATTATTTCTCGCGATTTTAGGGTTGCCATATAATAAACGTTTTTTTATTATGGTAATACATTTCCTTATTAGCGTATTCCCTTTCTACCTAACCCTGTGCAATATGTGTGATATTAATCGCTTAATAAAAATGAGCTTGGTTTTCCGATCTCAGTCGTCTTAGCATACTTTTAATTATACCAAGATTTATATTTTAGTTTACTTTTCATAATAATAAGATGTGTACTTTTAACAGTTAGAGACCAACATATTCCTATGATTGCAGAGAATTATGACTACATACTAAATGACATGTCTTCATGTAGTCTACATAAATACATGTCATTTAGTTTTATCTTTGGGAATGTAAGTCGTCCGGAGCGTGGCGACATTCGCAGCTCTGTTATTCATGAGGCCATGAAAATATTTCGCTTATGTAAAATGTATAAGTGTAAAAATTTCGAGGATTCCGCCAAATTTTAGCGTTGAATTTAATTTTTGTTTTTATTGTTCTGTTTTGGATTTGGAACATTTTTATTTTATTTTAACTTCAAAATGTTCTTTATACTATACAAGTTGTTATAGTAAATGCGGCAGGTGCGTTTAGAAATCGAAATAAGGCTTTTTTGAGACGATTCGCGAATTTTCGTACATTGCCAATTATGACAAAATTTCACATGTTGCTGATAACTCGGTAGTTATGTAAGGATGTTTTTAACGAAAGTACACTGTCCTCTTTAAATATTTTCTGAGGAATATCAAAACTTAGCAAATTATGTAATGTGAAGTTGTCTTTGTTGTGTATTATAATAAGTAACATAGAACATATAAGTAACATAGAAATAAAATGAATTCTTACGGAGTTTCTTTTATCGCGAGTTTAATTTAGTTTTTAAATTTTTTAATTTCCCGACGTTTCGATCACTTTGCAGTTTTAAAATCCGTAAGAATTCGTTTTATTTCAATGTGTAACATTCGCGTAAACCCAAGACAACATAAAGTAACATAGAACTTCGACGATTAAAGTCCGAACTATCAAATATATTTCAGGCAATACATATCTAAAATATTTTTGGTTGATTAGAAAATAAATAGCAGAGACATTTTGCACCGAATATTTTGCAGTAACTAGAAATCCATTAGGCGTAAACTGCTTTTTCGTTAACGCTGAAGCTCTGGGCTAGTTGTGAGACTCCTAACATTTTCAGAACTAGGGAAATGCTTTAGTTTTCTTTATTATGTTAAATCTCATATGTGAGAAGCCGCCTGGGTAGGTACCATCGCAATTTCCATTACTTCCATCAAACAGCAGTGTAAATGCACTGCTGTGTTCCGGTTTGTAGGACATTGTAGCCAGAGTAACTACTGGAGACTTAACACCTTATATCTCAGGATGGCGAGCACAGTGGAATGCCAAGCATTGCTGTGTATTCATAGTGTTGTTTGATTTTATACTGTCCATAAGGGGTCGTATCGCTTAACATCAGGCGAATGGCATGCTCATCTCGCCATTTATTGCAATAAAAAAGTAGTAGTTATACCATAAGTCACAAAACACATTTCGAGTCTTTCTAATTAGCACTTGCCAATTAGAAATTGCTTTGATAAACATCGTAAACACCTTGATGTTGTCTCCTTAATTTATCTGTAAAGGCTTAATTGAAGCCCGTACGTTGGATGAATGTCATTTGCAGTAATTAATGCTTTGATATCGAAGACGACTGTACTCGTGTTAAGTAATGTTTGTGATAGAGATTATTGTATTTATAAGGCAAATATGTGGTTTAATTTTAATGACAAGGAGCTCTAATTATAGTGTGGTAATAATGACTGATTTTTTTGGAAACAAGAACTATTTTATCTTACTTTATGATCGAAAGTGTTTTATATGGAGCATGTTGCAAAAATATCTAGCCTATAATTTTAGTACCATTTATCTACCCTTTTCGAAAAACTTTGCAATCTAGAGTAAGCTTTGTCAGTCATGCTCAATACCCCTTTGCTCTTCCTATCCTTTATCCTTGCCGCTCCCCACCCGATCTGATGGGCCGGCAACACATCCATGACCCAAATGTTGTGGATGTTCATGGTCGGCAGTGATCACTTACCATCAGGTGACCTGCTTGCTCGTTTGCCGGACCTGTGCTATAAAAAAAAAAAATGTGACCAAAAAAAGAAAATACATATTAAGATGCAATTTTTTATACGTTTTAGCAAAAAATCCAAAAGAACGTTTTTTGTGCACCTGTGTAATTTCAAACTGTTCTTATTCCTGGGATATTTATAAAAAACAATTGCCTATCAGAAAAAATAGAAAAAACATTATTACACAATCTCATTACCTGTGCTATTACAGCTACATTACCAGTCCAGTATACCTGGATGTTTCCAGTTTGTGCCTGGCTCCCACGCGGCCGTTTGCCTCCCTCGGGACGGGATGTCCGGCCAATTTCCAACTAAGCAGCTAATGGTATAACTGTACCATCGGTCTTTGCCTCACATATTAATAATTTAATTACGCTAGATTAGATCGCGCTATAGGAACGGGTCTTCGGTCTTATTGACTGGGGTGTATGTAGGAAGTGTCATATGCAAATGAGGGAAGGGCAATGCTAAGTGATCGTGATCGACTGTGATTAGGTCCTGAATTGTATTGCATTTTACATACATACATAAACATCACGCCTTTTTCCCACAAGGGTAGGTAGAGGTGCAACCAGTACACCCATGCCTTGTGTGTTCCTCCCATGATGAGGAGGGAGCGCGCCCATCGCCATATCGGGGACAAATTCCTGACTACGAGCTGATAATGAATACCAAAACTCAATATTACTTTGCCCAACCTGGGATTCGAATCCGAAACCTCAGCTTTGCAATCATACCGTAGCACGACTACGCCACCGAGGCATTACATTTTACATTATTGTTTAATGTAATAATACGTTTTATCTAATGCTTACTTACGTGGTTATCTCATACTCATTTATGAATTTAATTTAGTAAAAGACACAACGGTACTGTAAAAGCCCAAATACGTCCCACTGCAGGGCACGAGCCTCTACAATCAAGAGTACGATTGAGAGGGGCTAGGCCATATAGTCCACTACGCTAGCCTAGTGCGGGTTGGCGGACTTTACATACCATAGAAATCTTTACAAATCGCTATGGTATGCAAAAAAAAACAAGGTTTTAATAAAAATGGAAATGCAAATTACCCTGATATGCTAAAGACTGCGAGAAAAAATGCGTGGTGGCCTGTTGGTAACGGACCAGACTCGGCTGCCTACATGTTCACGGTGATCGCGGATTCAAATCCCAGGGCACACCTCTGACATTTCGGACTTATGTGTGTATTGATTGACAATCACCACGCACTTTAACGGTGAAAGAAAACATCGTGAGGAAACCTGCATACCGCAGCGATTTTAAAGAATTTCTACGGTATGTAAGTCCGCCAACCCGCACTAGGCCAGCGTGGTGGACTATATGGCCTAACCACTCTCAATCGATTCTCTCGATTGTAGAGTAGGCCGGTGCCCAGCAGTGGGACGTATATGGGCTGATAAAAAAAAATGCTGAAGAGAAAACAGACCGATTAGACATTACTTTAGTGATGGCATTTAAGAAATAATATCTTCAAACAACGAACACCTCTATTTAGAATTTGTTAATTAGATCTAACGCTTTTAGAACATCCTTTTAGCTATCTAGTCACTGTTTAGTTTACTGTGCCACGAACTAACACGCCCACTATCTTCTGTGAGTCAAAACCAACAGTGAAACGTAATTGCAACGAGCATTGAAGCTCGGCTACTCAAAGGAACTGGCTTGTATTTAACCCGAATGAATATTAGCAAGAAAATTCAAACGACTAATAAATCTACGTGGCAGAGGTGCTGCCAGGACACCCACATTTCGCCTTGTATGTTCCGTCCCACGATGCGATAGGGGGCGAGCCTATCGCCATATCGGGGACAAATTCCTGCCTCCGGGCTGATAATGAATAGAAAAATCCAATATCGCTTGGCCCGACCGGTGATTCGAACCCGAGACCTCAGCTTTGCAATCATACCGTAGTACAACTACGCCACTACTGCAGTTGGCAGTACCAAGGCTTCGTCTATTTCGATCGCTAAGCACTATATAAACGACAGCCTCCGTGGCGTAGTTGGTTAGACGCTGACTGTGAAACGAGAGGCCGCGGGTTCGATCCCCACCCCAACACAAATGTTTGTGTGGCCCACAAATATTTGTGTTGGGTCTGGGTGTTTGTGAGACCGCAAAGTCTCTCGTAGTGTCTAATACCCACGACACAAGACTTAATTGATCTTAATGTGGGGTCAGAACTATGTATGTGACTGTTGGGGGTATTTATTTATTATTATTATAAGCATTTTTGCGTTCCGGTTCGAAGCACATTTTTGCTAGAACAATTGCCGATCTGGCTTCTGTAAATATAATTCAATTATGTTGTACCCATAAAAAAAAACATCAGATTATCCAAACCATATTAGAGAAGCCTTTACAACCTATTTCATCATATTCGATGAGTAGTTCAGACTTTACAACATTCATTCAAAGATACGTAGACTGCGAAAGTAATTATCCTTTCTTTCGTCCTTTTAGAAAAAAATGAAGTAAATAAATAGAAGAAGTGTTAATACTGGTGAAAAAATAATAAAAAAAAAAAACTAACACTAAGCGGATGACTAATACCTCAGTCCGTTCCGTGACCACGAAAACTGTAGTGATCGAAACGTCGGGAAGTTGAAAATGTAAAAATTAAATCAAATTCGCGATAAAATCCGTAAAAATCCGTTTTATTTCAATAAAAAAACTTGATATATAAACAGACAATTCGGTTTCATTTGAATTTCCTTTAGTTACCCTACAGGGGTTCAGTGTTCTTTGTGTATACGGAATCTAAAAAAATAATAAACATCTTATTGTCTATACGACTTAAAGGTCATACATTGTTAGACTGCGCACGTCCTAGGAAATAATCGCGCCGTTTTCTTTGAGACGTTGCATGGCGTAGTATATGTTGCGCATTAACATTCTGCACGCAACGTGAAGCGAAAGCTTATGTACCGCTGTAGGATTTCGGTTTTACCTATTCAACAATATAAGTGGAATTTTAGTGTTATGGTGAAATAGTATACTATACGAATGGTGGGTAAGGGCCTGCTAGAAAGAAAAGCTTGGTAGAAAGGCCTGCTGGTAGAAAGGAATTCAGGCTTCGAGTCTAAGGACATATCATTATGGTTCAATAATAAATAAATACACCCAACAGTCACATACATAGTCCTGACCCCACACTAAGATCAAATCTTGTATCAGGAACTACGAGAGACTTTTCGGTCTCACAAACACCCAGATCCGAGACAAATACTTGTCGTTCACACAAGCATTTTTCTGGGTGCGAGGATCGAACCCGCGGCTTCGCGTTTCACAACCGGCGTCTAACCAACTGCGCCACGGAGGCTGTCAATAATACTTCGTAGGCCTCTGCATGGATCGCCACATAGACCTGTTGGAAGCGGCCTGCATCCAGCTACTCCCTGCGACCTTAACCAATTATTCCATGGGGGAGGCCTATGTTCAGCAGTGGACTTCCTGTGGCTGATGAAAGAGAGAATACTTCGTAGCTAAGTAGAAGCCTCCTAAGATTTCCGGAGAAAAACAACATTTTACTGTGTATCTTTTCGTAACTTTGTATTGTATCTAAAAGTTTCCCCTATGGTATGTGAAGATGATTGAATAGGACCTAAATCCCTTTCAGTCACATAATTACATGGCTATGCTCTCGTATTAGACTAAGACCTACAACCTTCGTACTCATAGTGACAAAAGGGACCTTTATCAGTCGGTATTATTGTTTTTCTATTGGCATTTCTACAAAAATACATAATTCACATAACAATAAATACAACTAAATACAGAACTACGACTGTTGCACTAACGAGCCTCGCATAATAGAGTACCCCCCTCCCCCCTCCTCTCGCTTGTTGCACGCGGCCATTTGCTCAATTTGTGGCCTCGTAATGCCAGTGATACATTTCGTGAATTGAGTGTCCGACTACGAATTTTAGCTTCATTGTTACATTGTATGGTTTTTGTGGGCTTTTTTCGTGTGAAGTCGATTTGACTGCTTCGGTGGCGTAATTGTACAAATGTACGATTGCAACGCTGAGGTCTCGGGTTGGTATCCCTGGTTAGGCAAAGTGATATTAGATTTTTCTACTAATTATCAGCCCGGAACCAGGAATTTGTGATCGATACGGCGAAAGTCTCGCTCCCTATCACATCGAGTGTGTAGGAAAAAGTGTGAGTTTATACTCGTATATGTAAGTCGATTTTGCTATTGTAGTACTTGTATATGATTTTATCTTGGGCATGAAACAATTTAGTATTTACTAATACATTTTAAAAGTATTGTCACGTATTTTTCGTGCTGTTGCAAGCAAATATTATGCATCTTTATAATGTTGGTCTTCATGTACTTATATCACTTATGGTTTATTCACTTTTATCAATTTCCTCATGCATTCTTATGTAGGTTACTCTTGGCCTTTCCCTTGTAAAGTGTGTGACTTTGACCTTGTGACTAGCTGGCATGTGATCGGTACAGTTGATCCTTACCAATTCATTCACTTACATTCGCCTTGCACATCTTTTGCATCAGTGTTCTTTAATTTATGATCTACTCTCTCTTTCTTTCTCTCTGCCTCTCTCTCCCTTCAGCCACAAGCAGTCCACTGCTGAACATATGCGTCCCCAAAGAAATTCCACATTGACCTGTTATTCTCTACTATCTATTGGTAATTCCAACCATCAATGTAATTTTACACAAATGTATTTTTCGTACATCAAAAACTAAAAACACTTTAATATAAATCCATAAAGCACGCTGAAAAATGTATGAATAGTATTTATGCGTATTTATTAAATACGCATAAAACAGTAAATCCAAATATTTTCGTAGGCACAGTGTTTTAATTGCCATATGTTATTTAATGTTAATTTTCATATATGTCAATATCAGTAAAGAGCGTTTCACACATGCTCTTGATGGAATATTTGATTTTGTGTTTCCAATTCGAATACGCGTTAAATGCATGGCCTGCGGAGTTGTATAATTGTAAAGTATGTAAAATTTTAATTTGTGGAATATTTTTCCATGAAATTAGGTAGATGAATGCCGCTTTTTATAGGTCGGTCTGGTAATCCTTGGGGAGGTCTACTATCAGAGGACTCCCATGTCTAAAACTGACGAATGTTTTACCACATGGTAAACACCTATAAGCTGTTATCTAGTCATTTTATGCCATATATTGAAAAACTACATATATACATACATAATCGTCACGCCTGTAAACCACTTTCATCAATATCTGCATGCGCGTCGGTTCAGGGTACTTTTGACTTGACTCTTGTATCACCGATTTGGATGGTGTAGGTTCGATGAGGTCGACCCCTACCAACTCGTCCATTCACCCTCGCCTTATATATTTGCTTGATTAGTCTTCTTTCATCCATCCTCTCCACTTGACTAAACCATCGTAACATTCCTTTGTCAATTCTCGACACTACATCGTCTTTCACTCGACAAGTTTTCATCAGCACGCTATTCCGCACTCTGTCACGCAAGCTCACGCCACACATTCCCCTTAGTGACCTCACCTCCACTGCCCTAGTGAAAAACTAAGAGTTTATTTTTAGTTATAATTAAGCAGGCAGGTGAGGCAGACTTTTTTTATTGAATGTTGAGAGATTATAGTAGGCTGTTATCATTAGGTGCATTTTCTATGGAAAATTGCACTTGCAATAAGATCCGGTGCAGTCACATTTCGCAGACAGGAAAAGGAAACTTAAAATGTATAACTCTAAAATTATTTTACGTGAGCTACAAAGAGTATTTTTCCTTATATTTAATTTACTAAAGGCAGCATTTCAGACAATTTAAAACAATATGTGCATTTGAAATGTCTATCCATTTGTATTTTAATTCAAAAGTTAAGACCGGAGGCAGTCTCGACAAAGACAATTGTGTTTGCAAGTAAATGCGTTTCGCGCTTTGTGGCCATTGTAGGGCTGCACATATTGTTCTTAAAGGTTGTTTTAATACTCTTCTACTCTTTATTGAGTTTAAATTTATTTTTTCACTTTGATTTGTGTCTGTATTTAAATTGTAGCGCACAAATAACTAGTTTAAAACTTTAGTGATGTATCAAGCCATTCGTTACAGGTCTTTCTTATATCGAGAGTTCTATTGAAAGTTCTCTTTAGTACTCGTAGAATACGGGAGCTTATTACGAGTTTCACATATAAATCGTCGGACGAAAAATCGTATGATCGGGCGAACCATGTATAGGGTATGCAGGATTCTTGCGATGGACAGTAGCAAAACCAAACAACACCATTAATTACCAAGCAGTACTTGGCATTCCACTGCGCTCGCCATCCTGATACATACGATGTTAAGTCTCATTATGTCCAGTAGTTACTCTTTTCTATCGCATTTTGTTCTGTGAGATTGAAATCTTCGATCCTCAACTGTGGAAGGGTCCATGCTCCGTCTATTCAGTATACATGAGCGGAAATCACATACCATTAACTATTAAGCATCAGGTGATCCGTTTGCTCATTTACCATACTTACGAACATGATGGCATACAATATTCTGCAATAGTATTATAATTACGCGACGCAAGTTCTCAAGCGCAATATAAATTGCATTGACATTGACTTATGTTTTCAATTAACCTGAATACCGGCAGGAAGTGGGTGTCACTCATCCCACTCGCACCAGGAAATTGAAGATGGCTGGACCCGCGTGGGACGTAACTGATGCATCTTGAATGATCGCCGCTGCTTATTACCTTATGTTAATAAAAAATGAGTTGTACTGCATCAGCCAATAATAGCTGTTGAGCATGGGTCTCTACAAACGAGTTCAATTGAAAGGGCTAAGGTCATAGTCAACCACGCTAATCAGTATGGGTTGGTGGATTTCATATACTTTTGTTTAAAGATATTTGTGTGTGTGTTTTGTTTATACTGGCACGGCATAATGACTGCACTGTACCTGATGGTAAGCGCAAATGCCGTCCAGACAGAGTATCGAAGGCATCAGACGGCGGTCCCATGCCATTCGATACAATTATGCCGGCCTGCTGAGATGCTTCTTCACATTATGGCGGAAGGATCCAGGATTATAGGAAGGAGGGAACACGTGTGACGGCAAGCAATTACATAGCTTGACGGCGCGGCACAAAAAATAATTTGCGAACTTTTGTTTATTATTAGTTCGAGATGGTTTGGACCATCAAGCTATGGCTTCGCAAGCCAGCACGCATGGTTTTGTTAAGGAAAGGAGCGGAGGGGATCAAACTGAACAATTCCTCCGTATTCACCGTGATACAGACGGTAGAAAACGCTTAGAGAGGCAACATCCCAACACTGGTTTGTACGCGGAATAATACAAAAAATCATAGTAAAATACCCTATTTTTCAACCAATACTGCTATAGACTATATAGGTTTACCGCTCACAATTTAGCGAAACATTTCATAGGAAAACGTAAATTCACTCAGGATGTCGGATGAACTCCGGGCCAAATACTCGGAACATCCAAAAGTTACAAACTAAAGTTTAGCGCAGTGCAGTTTCATACAGGAATGCAATTTGCGCTAGTTAACAAACATGTTAACAACCTAACACTTTAACTACGGAATAAGGTACTTCCTTGGATAAATAATAAACCTAAATATTAGGTATGTGGCCTAAACACTCTCAATCGTACTATCGATTGTAGAGGAGGCTTGGGCCCTGTAGTGGGACGTATATGGGCTAATACAGATTAGGTATGTAGTACAAGTTTAATGCAGTTTGGCTTTTTTACTTCATATTTCACAGCCTCCGTCATGCCGGCTGTGAAGCTGAGGCCGCGGGTTCGAACCACGCGCCGAGACAAATGTTTGTGTGAACCACAATTATTTGTTTGGGGTCTGGGTGTTTGTGACACCGAAAAGTCTCTCGTAGTTCCTGATACCCACGACACAAGAATATATTTAGTGTGGGATCAGGACTATGTGTTTGACTGTATTTATTATTTACTAGCGAGCCGTCCCAGCTTCGCCAGCACAAAAACCATGTTATTTTTCGCACAAACTTGGACATCCTATATGTATTACACATATAAACCTTCCTCTTATATCACTTTATCTATTAAAAAAAACCGCATCAAAATCCGTTGCGTAGTTTGAAAGATGTAAGCATACATAGGGACAGACAGACAGCGGGAAGCGACTTTGTTTCATACTATGTTATGATTTATAAATGGTAGTATTTTATGCGAAAGCGTTGTCGCGCTGGTTGACACAATTTTGCCGTCCCACTGTAATGAAAACTTAGATCAAGATAATATAACAATAAAGCGACTCAATTGCAAGTCACTATGCTTTTTCCATCGCGTACGCTAGTCGGTAGTAGTTATCCGAGCGGATATGGATATCCTACTACTAGATTCTCCGGCAATCACACCCACTGAACAAGACGCAACAGAAAAACTGCTTTATTTTAGTTTACTATGAAACATTTATACTACGGTCGAGCTGACCCATTAATATTAATATGTGTCTTACCCTTCCATTTCGTTGTCAGTGGTCAGTTGGTTAGCCACCGGCTGTGAAACGAGAGGCAGCGGGTTCGATCCCCGCACTGAGACAAATGTTTGGCCCAGCATTTATTTAAGATCTGGATGTTTGTAAGACCAATAGTCTTCAGTAGTTTCATCAGTCCACGACACAAGATTCATATGTAAATGTAGGGTCAGGACTATGTGTACCTAACCCCCTTGTTACCTAAAACTAAAAATTTTGTCCATAAACGTATTCTGGCAATAGAAAATTCCCTTCGGTACAAAATGTTCCGTGTTCAAAGCCGCAGCGAACAATAGCTCACTCAATGTACTGGGAATAGCCAACATTCTGTTTTGCAGCGCAGTATTCATGCACATGGAGTAAAAAGTGGAAAAATGCAATCTGCATACAGCGATTTAAGCTTACATAAGCAAGTTTTAGTGGCGAATCCGAATTTTCTACTGAGAATATTCGAGCAATTATTTTATGTTTTGTAGTCAGAGATTTTTCTTGGGCTTAGCTTATGGTCGTAATTTTCAATATATTAAAATTAATCGTAAAAGTTTTTGGTTTTTGTACCACAGTCGGTTAAAAATCTATCACTGCGACGATGAGGCGCTATTTTAAGCAATCCAAAGGATATCCTCCCTCCAAAAAGACTTTTTCCCTATCTTCTTTGTTAATTTATAAAAAACAAACCCCTTTGAATTTGCATCAAATGTAAACACGTTTTTAAGCATTGCGGCAAAACCTCTTAAGGGTGGTATCAATTTATAACTTTATCATCCGCTTAAACATAAGAATCTATAAAATGTCTTATCTGCTAGTTTGCTAAGCGGCAAGAGCGCGTTGCAACTGGCTTAGTCAACAGCAAGTTGCCGCGGAGTGACGGCTTCCGAGTTCAACTTCCTGTATGGGGTTTTGAGGTTTCTGTGTTATCGTGTAAATCTTACCATCACACGCGAAATGGGGTGAATATTTCTTCATAATTATGTGCCTTTTTCCAATTATTTCGAAAGATTGGGCTTACAAACGGATTTCCGGGTTGATAGTGTTGCGTAATGTATTTTTTTCTAACTTAATTTAGTTTTTTGTATTCTCAAAAAGGATACAAAAAAGCCAGCCAGGTAATTCAATCTAGGCATTTAGGAAAGGAATACTGCCGTCGGGGCATAAGCAAAATACAATAAAAATTCAGATTATTTTTATACATAACTAACTAAATTGGTATGTAAATTAGGGTAGATACAATTATCGAGTCCCGGAAATACCTAAGCTTAAATATCCATAAGTGCGTGGTGGCCTGTTTATAAACGGACCAGACGCGGCTGCCTACATGTTTACGGTGGTCGCGGGTTCAAATCCCAGGGCACACCTCTGACTTTTCGGAGTCATGTGTGTATTGATATTCAATCACCACGCACTATAACGGTGAAGGAAAACATCGTGAGGAAACCTGCATACCACAGCGATTTGTATAAATTTCTATGGTATGTAAAAGTCCGCCAACCCGCATTAGGCCAGCGTGGTGGACTATATGGCCTAACCACTCTCAATCGTACTCTCGATTGTAGAGGAGGCCCGTGCCCTGCAGTGGGTCGTATATGGGCTGATACAATACAATACAATAAATATCCATACCTAAACACCGCGAATAACATTGGCTCCGGCTTGTGACCGCGAACCGAACCGGCAACCCATCGTAATGCAAATTACTCGTAACCAATCAACGTGAAGTGCAATACGTACTCGATATAATCATGTTAATCCAACTGTAATGGTTGTGAGATTCCACTTGATAATGATCGATTGACTGAGTATCAGGAATCTGATAAGATAAAATGACAGCCTTTGTGGCGCGGTTGGTTAGACGTCGGCTGTGCAACGAGAGGCCGCGGGTCGATCCCCGCACCAAGACAAATGTTTGTGTTAACGACAAGTATTTGTTTCGGGTCTGGGTGTTTGTGAGACCGAAAAGTCTCTCGTAGTTCCTGATACCCACGACACAAGACTCGATCTTAGTGTGGGGTCAGGACTATGTATGTGACTGTTAGATGTAATTTTATTTATAATCTATACTGGCTGAGACATACATTTTATCATTAGTAATGAACTAAAGATACATACATCATTGTCCTATTGACTGCCTCGGTGGCGTAGTGGTACTACGGTATGATTGCAAAGCTGAGGTCTCGGGTTCGAATCCCGGGTCGGGCAAGGTGATATTGGATTTTTCTATTCATTATCAGCCCGGAGTCAGGAATTTGTGCTCGATATGGCGATAGGCTCGCCCCCTATCACATCGTGGGACGGAAGGCGAAACGTGGGTGTTCTGGTAGCACCTCTGCCTACCCCTTCGGGGAAAAAGGCGTGTGTTTATGTATGTATGTATGTATTGACAGTATATAGTTATATGAGGTCCAGAGTTCGATTCCCAAATCGAGCAATCCACGTAGTGTGAGTTTTTGGGTTAGAATAAAAAGTTGTCTAAATGGGTATTTGTGCGCAGTAAAGGATTAGGATGCTCTATCACATCTTAAGAAAGAATTGAGCTGGGCTAAATGTGGGTTTTACTGGCACCTCTGCCTGACTCTTCGGCGACATAGGAGCAACGCATCTTGCCCATATAGGGGCCATGCAATTAGGCCATATAACGGTTGATACAAAGCAGAATTAAAGCGACCCATTTTCAAGTTTAGAATAATAACTTGAACAGATACGAACACGAGAATCGTCAACAATGATAAATAAAACAGTGCATTTATTCAGCTGTAGAATAAAACCGCAAAACGCTCATTAACTCCAAATGGAACAATACGTTCTGGCCGCATTGTGATATAGCAGATGGCACGATAATTTCTAAGTTATACATAACTATCTTTATACCTCGCCGTGATAGCTTTAATGTTGGGTTTTGTTCGGTGAGTAAAGGGAACTACACACCAAAGCCGACCCATCGGCAACTTTTGTTGACGGGCTAGTTGCGGACTCGTTGCAAGTCGGAAAACATTTTCGATGACATGACATCGGCTCGACATGACATGAGGAATATTTTTATGACGTAGAGTATCGCCGAGCAACTGAGCAGAGCTGGAGCTTATTGCCGTCATGATTCTTTTCTTATAGGCTCCCGGGTTGTGTCGCCGGGCCGGCGGCTTTGGTGTGTAGTGCGCTTGAGATTGCAGAAGACTCATGAGCTGGTGGCAGGAAATTTATATAAAGATCTCCCGCCGATTGATATCCTAGTACTTCTATCAAGTGCACTGAAGTGACTGTGAGGACTGCAATCTGTATCACATCCTAGGACGCTTTCTGCTTATACGATTTCTGCTTATAATTTCAGATATACTAACATGAATTTTATGATTGATTTCGTTGCGGGTTAAACACAAGTTAGACATTTCCGTAGACTTGTTGAGTTTCAATACTCAGTGTCATTATAATGCGTGCCACGGTTGACCCTTGCTTACAGGAGTTGCAGTGGTGGGTGCGAGGGCGGGACAGTCTCCTGAATTAAAATACTAACATGAGCTTTTGTAACTCATCGATTTGTAGAGTCAAAAATTCTTCGGCTATAAAATCGATGTCACAAACCTCAGTGTTGTACAATCAAGACTATTAGATACTAAAGTTTGGTGTAAAAAGAGAAACATCGCCTATTTTAAGCCGTGATGTGTGAACACGCGTACAGCTGGGGTAATTAGCTGAGCTGGCATAGTGTTGTTAATGAGCCACTAATGCTGGCAAGAAAGTCGTATCGCACTGGTGTTAATGCCGCGAACAAATTCACCGACTTGGCAATTACAATTTCACTCTTCGCTCTTGTGTTCCCTTATTTATATCGCTAGTGTTTTCTTGTAAATAGGGTTTTATAGACCAATATAATGGGGGAAGATCCTTGATTTCAGCTGTGTAGATTCTAAAATGATTTCAATTGGATGGGCTAGGTTTTATACGCCAATATTGTAAGGAACATGAATCTGTTTAAGTCTCTCATAGTTCCTGATACCCACGACACAAGACTCGATCTTAGTGTGGGGTCAGGACTATCTATGTGACTGTTGGGTGTATTTATAATTTATTTATTTAAACAATACTGTCCCGATATTATATCTCTTGTTCGTCATTATTACAGCAGTTTAAAATTGCGTTTTGATACTAAGAGCTAAACACGAGGAAGGGAGCATGTGAAGCGGCAAACTATTCCATAGCTTAATGGCGCGGCAGAGATAAGAACTTCTTAACCTTCGAGGGAAGGTTGTAGAAAGAACAGCTATAGGTTCAATAACTAGTGGTTTTGTGTAGGAATAAATGAGATTGGATTGGATTTAGTAATGATTTTATAATTTTCATAAAGAAGCTACAAGTTTTATAAAAGTTAACTAGACACACACGATTTCTCTGGTGTTGTAGACGGTTACCATCAGGTGGCTTTTCTGGCTTCTGGCTTTTGTTTACTTCAGTACTGATTTAAATATGAAGAGTTTGAATGCATTTAGCAAGAAAACATTGTACCTGGCCAATTTTACAGGAATTGCCCTGATTTTAAAATTCAGAAGTAGTAACCCAAAAGTCCATCCATATTAAACACGGCTTAAAACAGCAAGACAAAACTACAGAGACTAACAATACAATTGGTCAAAGCTAGATAATAAAATAAACATCAAACCAACACTAACTTTTGCTAATAATCCGCGTTAAAAGTTTAACAAAAAAAGTCAACTACTGTAAAATATTACGCGACATTAACCAAAGCGTTTGTGAAACCTCTCGTATTTTTGCGGAAATGAACCCCCAGGCAGTTGGGACATCAAGCTCGCACAATTTAATCCTTTGAACGCCCTCGGGTCATAATGAAATTCCTCGGCCGTTCCTGACAACGCAGTTTTTCTTCAAGGCTTTTCGCGTTATCGCGGAAGAATTAATTAACCTTTTTGTGTGGTCGTAGTGTCGCGTTTTACCTTTGTTAAGATCTTTTCTAAGGATGGTTTAATGAGACTTTCAATGGAATTTATTAAGAATGTTAGGGTATATTTTTATGTATATATAAGCATACCTTGTAACGCACGCTTGCATCCTAAGAAGTAGGCAGTGTTGCTATTAATTCGTAATTCATCGAGTATATTTTCGGCCCAAAACGGAACATAGGGTCACTATAGACAAGTTACTTACTTGCAAAAAATGGATTAAAAAAATAAAAAATATGAACGGCCCCCGAGCGCTATGTTCTGCCGTCTTTAATCGAAATATAAACAGCCTTATTCATAGACAGATTTAAAACCTATTTCAGTTATCGAATGTTCTGTTCCTTTTAAACGATTTTAGAATTTAGTTGAGCGACGGAGACAAAACATGCGATTACTAAAATGTATTTTAAATCTGTCTATGAATAAGGCCGATAGAAAATAACTTCACGATAGGCAGCTTGACTAATTCCTGGCATTGCTAAAGTTAATGAGCCCTGTAGGGTAATTCACTTAATTAAATAAGTTCAGTTGCAGTTAAGTTTCGATCAAAACAGACCTTTTTGTATTCTCGTAATTTTGACAACCGCTGTCAGATACGCTCGCGTCAAGTCCGCGTCACGCGAGCGGCTTAGCGTATTCTACTGCTGCGTGTTTTATGTGTGTGATTCGGATCGCAACTTGATCGATATTCACGTGTAAGCTTCTTGCATACGACTGACGTACAGTTGACGCGCAGCACCCGCGCAGTTTTCGCATAGCTTAGGTGCAGTTCACGCGCAGCTAAACAATTACAAGAATACCATTTTGCACTAAGACGTAAACTTGATTGCAACTGCACCGCAACTTGATCGGCGCGTCTAAAGATTACGTGAATTACCCTACTGATCGTCTTGCCATCAGGTGAATCTTGAGCTCATCTACACGGAATATATAAAATAATTCATCAACATTTTCGACATTCAAACAGATATACCTTTCAAGCTTGAAATCTACCATTCTATACGCAGTATTGATGTAATGTTAAATGCAAACGGGAGCAACAAGTGGCCGTCCATTGAAATTCAAAGATACTTCTGAGTGAAATCACAGAACAACGCGAATAATACAAAGAACATTACGTTTGTACTTAAGCATTGAGAGCTGGGAAAGTATGGGTGGAAATATAATAAATATAGCTGGAAATATATTTTCTGCGAAATTTTCGAAGTTGGGAATATTTTGATTGCTCCTTTTTTGTCAAATATACCGAAGCTTTTCGCTTCTGGGATTTCCAAGCTAGTTTCATAAAATGTTTAATTACCATCATTGTGCATCATTTTCTCTTTGGAAAAATCACATGTCGTTACAGAGGCTTCTTTGTGCCCGGATGTGCCCATGCTGCTCCCATGCTTAAATTTTTTTCCTAAACAAACTGATTTAAGTCCATCCTTTTTGCTGGTTAACCTAAATTCCTGCGAGAGGTTTGTGGTTAATTCCTTTGGGATTTACAAAACCCTTCGACCTATGTCAGGTATTTTGGCACCTGATAAGTCCCTACCGACCAGGCAAATACATATTTGATCTCTTTGTTGTGAATAAAATTATTAATTTTGATTTTCCTTCATATTTGTGAATTATAATGTCAAAAGTTTGAAATCTCAGGGGCAAACATATGTGTAATACTTAATATTACACATATGTTTGTTTTCATTCTAATTATGATCCATCCATCCATCCATCCATCAGCCAAAGGAAGTCCACTGCTGAACATAGGCCTCTCCCAATGATTTCCACAGTGACCTGTTGGAGGCAGCCTGCATCCAGCGACGTCCCGCGACCTTTACCAGGTCGTCTGACCACCTAGTGGGTCATTCACCATTCTAATTATAAATGACCTAAAATGTTTAAACCTAAAGGTTACCATGTCTCGTCCATGCTTTGTTTTGCATTTACCGTATTGGGGCCACCGTCATGCAATTATGATAAAATATTTTAATATTTTTTTCTCCTAAAATCAGTGATCCGTTGCGTTCGAGTACCTAGTCTGGATATCCTCAATCTACACTTCATAATAGTGAGATATCGAAACTCAAATGAAATATTGCATTCATTAAGTTGGTAGCAAAATATTGTGACTCGTTTGTTCAAATCTCAAGATCGTGCATATTGTACGATGTTATTTCGGAACGTTTCCTTTTCTTAAATTCAATAAACCCGATGAAATTACAGGTGAAGCGTTAGGTCCCATCTCTGTCAACCCACGTGTATAACGGTATGAAGATAGAATATTAAATATGAAAAGCAAACACTATTTGTTCCCGAGAGCGTCTCAGCGGAGATCACTTACGCTGAAATATTTAAGGAGCTTTGTAGGTTTTTCGTTTGCCAACAATATATGAAGTTTTATTATCCTTACCTCCGTCAGAACTCTTTAAGCTAGGGTTGGCACGCATCTAGTGATAAAAATTGATAATTAAATCTTGATTTTTTTATGCATCGCTCTTAATTACTCATCACTCAATTACGTAAGCTGTAATTCTAGATACTTTAGAACTCTCTCTCTCTTTCTTCAGCCACAAGAAGTTCACTGCTGAACATAGGCCTCCCCCAAGGATTTCCACATTAACCTGTTGGAAGGGGCCTGCGTCTTGCCTGCGAACTGTCTTGGAAAAATTATTAATATTGTATGAATTAAATTGACTGCCTCGGTGGCGTAGTAGTACTACGGTACGATAGCAAAGCTGAGGTCTCGGGTTCGAATACCGGGTCGGGCAAAGCGATATTGAATTTTTCAATTCATTATCCCGATGCCCGATTGTGCCCGATATGGCGATAGGCACACCCCCTATCATACCGTGGGACGAAACACACAAGGCGATATGTGGGTGTTATGATGGTGCCTTTGCCTACCCCTTCTGGGAAAAACGCGTGAGTTTATGTATGTATGTATTAATTAAATCGTGCTTTAACTGGAAGCAGGACTCTACATTCTGAGTGATATATTAACCAACTGTGCTAAACTACTAAGTATTCAAAGGCGGTTAAATATCTTCTAAATTATAGTAGGTAACTGTCGTATGAAGGCGTCCCTACAAAATTTACCTTTACGAGTATAATTTCGCATTTAATGAATGAACTCTGATCCCAACCATGACTAACTATTCATAATTATAATGAATAGACGTAAAATCTTTACTGTGATGTAATCAGATCAGATGTGGAAGAGTACTTACATAATGACTCCATTTTGTATTAACAAGACCTTCCAATACCAATTTCCTTTTGCAAAAAAAAAACCTTTTTTTCCGTTATTCAACCTCATATTCTAAACAAGATGGCACGATACAATCCTCGTGTCTCCAGCGGTGACAACCCTACTCATCCCATGAATATTTAGCATTAATACATACCCGACATCCGAGCTCCGGTATGTAGTTTTATTAGATTTAAGTGCTTTGTATTTACGGATGGGCGGAATATGCTCGTGATTTTATTAGTTGGGTTTATTAAGAGGCTTCATCGGTATGGGCTGTAGACTGGGTAGTCTTAGGTTTGGTTATGAGGTTGGGAAATTAATTTAGGAGACTTGGATCGAAAATATGTTTGGTGCTACATATTTCTCGATAACCGAGCATATGGTTCACCTGATGACAAGTGATCACCGCCGCCCATGAACATCTGCAACACTATAAGGCATGGAGATGCGTTGCCGGCTTTTAAGGTGGGAATACGCTCGGTTTTGAAGGTCGCCAGGTCGTACTCGTCCGGTAATGCCGTTTAAAAAATAAAACAAATACATATCTTCTATCTAATACTATAACTTCACAAAGCTGTAAAGAAAAACGGCGCGAAAAAACTACTTCAGCAACACATATTTTTTTAATTTCGATGTTATTTTTTGCGGGTACAAATTGCGAGGTAACTTATAATGTTCTTATCCCTTTAATTTTAACAATACGTAGTTTTGTCTCAATTAATGATACTCAAATGATGTACAGTGTCTCTAAAATTTGACTTCAATGAATAAAATAGAAAATCTAAATGAAAAGAAACATGAAAAAACGACACGATTTTTTACTGCGGTTTTGCAGTGTTCTCGTTATGGAGGCCATGCTATTGTGTGCATTTAAATATATTTTGCAAAATCCACAGATACGTACGTACATCAGTAACTTTCTATGTATATATCAGATAATCTTTATTGCATATATCTATATAATATTATCTTTATCATCTGTGAGAGTTAGAAGCACCGGAAATAGTCTTATTTCATCCTAAAATAATTTAAATTTACGCATATACAGATTTTACTTTTAGATTTGTCACACTTCTTTGCCGAAGACGTGATATTTATCTGTACGTTAAAAATACTATTTGAGATGTAATTTCTTTAAAGTAAGAGATTATTGATTATATCCTAGCTTGTTTAAATCAGTATTTTTATTTAGTGATGAATGATGACGTCTCCCGTGGTTTCTGAGGTCTATGGACCATTTTATCAAATCGAAACAACTGTGCATTTACATTGCTGTTTGACGGGAGAAATAGACATTGCGGTGGAACCTAGTACCTACCCAGGCGGCATCTCACATATGAGAGACCTACCGCCAATAAAATATAAATATTAAATAGTATTTCATTAATGAAATTAAAACAAAGGCAGGGTCGTTGACCGCGCGCAAGAGTGATCTCGGCTCATTCACGCGCACCTGCCGACTTCGATTGTTGTACGGTCAGAGAAAAAGTTACACATTCGATTCCTGTTGGGGAGTTTTTGTTGATCAATATGCGAATTTGGAATTGGGAATTTGTCATTGCTTTAAGTAGCGAGTTAAATACAAAGAATATTTTATTTTATTGTCTTGGAATAGACTTTTGGAAATTATATTTTTGATCGTCGTACTTAATTTACTCGAATATAAAATTAATAATACTAATAACAATAAATACACCCAACAGTCACATACATAGTCCTGATACCACTAAGATCGAGTCTTGTGTTGTGGATATCAGAAGCTACAAGAGACTTTTCGGTCTCACAAACACCCAGACCCGACACGAATATTTGTGAGCCACACAAACATTTGTCTCGGTGTGGGGATCGAACCCACTAACCAACTACGCCACGGATGTCGAAAAATTGAATGCTTATCATGTTTCCTTAAGATGCTATATTTATTGGTAGGTACGCAAGCGATAATTTAATATACAGACACTAATATTAATAACTTCCGGAGGTCATAACTGTGTGTCTTTATATCAATCCCTGGACATCCGTATCAGCACTGCAATCCACTACACTGTCGATAACATACCATTTATTCATTCATTATTTACTCTTTTTAATTAGCGTACCAAAATATATACCAACAAAAAATACTATACATAATGGAACACAATTAAAGGGCATTAAAAGAACGTTATGTTCACGGTATTTTATTTGGTGAGGCAGGAATCGATTCGAACCGTCGTTAGCGTTTAATCGCTCTTTCTTTGTCGAAAATCAATTAAGGCGTCGAAAACCCTTGAAATTGCGCTGCAAGTCGATTTAAAACGATAACTAGCGAGCGCACTGGTCTCGGTATCGATTTTGTGTTAAGAAAGGTGATTTTAAGACACCGTAATCTATCTTTAATTCACGCATTTAACTTTGATAACATCGCGAGGAAACCTGTATAGTACAAAGATTTTCAAGAATTATATGTGTAAAGTCCGCCTACCCGCACTAGGCCAGCGTGGTGGACTAGCCTTACCCCTCTCAATCGAATTCTCGGTTGTAGAGGAGGCCCGTGCTCTACAGTGGGACGTACATATTGTTATTATTTGTTTTTATTTGCGTTATTGATCGTCACTATTATACTAAAATATATGCACTGTCTTATCAGTGAACTGGAAAAATACTAATTATTTCCGTGCTCATTTCTCACAGCTTTAATGAGAAATAACAAAATGCGCAGTGGGGCAACAGCACGCTGGAGCGAAGTTCCGGTGGGTTGACCCCCCAGACCCCCCTGACCTTGTACGATATCTTATTCAGCTTAATTTCGCGACCGTCTCTTGCGGTGTATGAATTATTAATTTCATATTCATTCTTGAGGAAGCTCGGTGCATTTTAGCTCGATAATAAGCTGGTGTGATGTCTTTTTGGTGCTTTGTTTTTGTAGTAGGTTTAATTGGTTTTAAATCTGGGTGGTGTTTTTGAGGTTATTTTCGGATTTTCGTGAGTTGATATCGTTAATGTAATTGACATGCTTCCTTTAATGTTTCCAATGATCCATGTGTGTATTGATAGTCAATCACCACGCACTTTAAGGGTGAAGGAAAACATCGTGAGGAAACCTGCATACCGTAGCGATTTAAAAAAAAAATCTACGGTGTGTAAGTCCGCCAACCCGCACTAGGCCAGCGTGGTGGACTATATGGCCTAACCACTCTCAATCGTACTCTCGATTGTAGAGGAGGCCCGTGCCCAGCAGTGGGTCGTATATGGGCTGATACAATACAATACAATACTTTAATTTTTATATTTTTATTGTAAATGAAATGTTATGTTTTTTTTTTTAGAAAAATGATGATTGTGACGAATTACAAACGAAGCTTGCCTCTCAATTCGGGCTAAGACTTGGGTAGATTTTTTGAAAATCATAATTATCATTTTAAATAAGAAGTTTCCAAGAAGAGTTATTGCAAATTCTATAAATAATCATGTTTTGCCAACAGCATGAAGATTAATTAATTGAAAGAAAATATTCCATTACACATTATACGTTATCATGTCTTGAACATAAAGCTGGTATATTTTAATTATTTATCATAATAACACGAATGTAAGACATTGAAATTAATATGTTTATCGGACTTAATTACTACTTTTATGAAAAAACATAAAAAAACAATTTCCGGAAATCTTTAATGTTAATATTTTTTTTTTGTATTTAATTTTTTTTTACAAAATTGTTTTTACCAACAGTACTTTTCCCACATATTGACCATCCTACAATCACTTATGTTTGTACATCGCACCTCACGTTGTTGGTCAACATCGGCGCGTTGTCCATTGATGCCCTACACTCGAATTCGGATACATTTACAATTATTATTATCATGATAATCACACTAATACACGCAAAGAATTCTGTGTTAGCGTTACTATTTACTAGAACTGAGAAATTTTAGTTCTTTTTGCCTGGAATAGGTTGGAAATCATCTCGGTGGTATTTTAATACTACTTGCGTCTTTTACCCATTCAGGGACAAAAGACCTAATATAGAACACCGACAGGTTTTTTAGGTATAATAAAACATTAATATAAACAAATTAAAAGGAACGATGACTGGGCGCAAATTTTATAGCTTTTGTTTTAAGTCAATACTTTGTATTATCATTTTGTAAATATTAGAATAAGATCTTTCTTACACTAGTTTGTCACACTAGACTGCCTCGGTGGCGCAGTGTACTACAGTACGATTACAAAGCTAAGGTCTCGGGTTCGAATCGGTCCCGATTCGATTTCAAATTCGATCGGGCAGGGTGGTATTGAATTTTTCTATTCGTTATCAGCCCGGAGTCAGGAATTTGTGCCCGATATGGCGATAGGCTCGCCCCCTATCACATCCTATGTCAGAACACAAAAGGTAGGAAGGTCCGTCCTGGTAACACCTCTGCCTACCTCTTTTGGGAAAAATGCGTAAGTTTATGTATTTACCTATGTAGTTTGCCTATTTAGGACACCGATTTTTTTTTACATTTTAATATACGAGTACAATGTAAAACAAATTGAAATTCGCTTTGTTCCCAATTTCCATGTACAGCATTAAGCCTTTTAAATTCCCTGGTATTACTGCATTAATCCATTCATTAACAGTATTGATGGGGAATATCAACAAAGTCAAATATGCACGTAAAATATTGGAGGAATTATGTTAATCCCTTCATCCGAGTCGGAACGAGTGTTTTATATGAAACATTACTGGAGTAATACAGAGCCGCATGTAGCTGTACTTTTTTAAATATTTCTTTCGGTTCAAAATCTTTCTTTTGAACTGAATGCAATGAAAATATTTAATAAATGTCGTACATTATTTTAATTCCAGTCACTTTTTTTCACTACCACCCTGTTCACAAGGCTGTTTTCACCAGAGAAGAACGGGCAAAACTCTAGCATTGCGCTTTTCAAAATAATTTTGCAATACAGTGTTTATACAGGAGTCGCAGCTTAGTTGAATTCAGAGCAGTTAATTATATAATTTATTATAATAATTGATTAATAATAATATTGGTTAAGTTATTTCGTACGGCAGAGTTAAGCGAAATCGCCTAGAACTCGGAATGGGTATGCACTGTTCGGCCGAAGCAATGTAATAGTAAAAAAAGTTTCAGAATAATTAAAAGTTATCATTTTAAGCAAATCCAGCAGACCAGTCCATACAAGCAGCAACCGTTCTCGAGTATGACGCATGTACCAACCATCGGCCTCCTTTGTCTGTCTCCCTCTCTCTTGTCAGCCACAGGAAGTCCACTGCTGAACATAGGCCTCCCTATAAGATCACCACATTGAGATGCAATCTTTAGGAGCAGAACACACCTAGTGTGTATAATGGTAAATAAAATACAGATTTGAAGAACTTGAAATAATTTTTTGACTAGTTTACAATGATAAACTGTTTAGAATAATCAAAGGTGCAACAATTTTTACCCATTAAATTTTTGGAAAAAAATTGCGGATTAAAAGTAAAAACATTTTCCCAAACTCATATTACTAACTTAAGCTGACTAACCATAATTAAATAGACAAATGGTTCTCGAAATATTGGCGGGCAAACAAACGTACATACATACCGAAAATTTTAACTGACAACCTCCTTCTACAGATAGGTACTTAACCAATGTCGGCACATTGGTAAAGTATCTGTATCGGTATCAGCCCATATACGTCCCACTGCAGGGCACGGGCCTCCTCTACAATATAGAGTACGATTGAGAGTGGTTAGGCCGTATAGTCCACCATGCTGGCCTAGTGCAGGTTGGCGGACTTTTATACACCATAGAAATTATTTCAAATCGCCACGGTATGCAGGTTTTCTCACGATGTTTTCCTGCACCTTTACAGTGCGTGGTGATTGACTTTCAATACACACATGACTCCGAAAAGTCAGAAGTGTTCCCTAGGATTTGAACCCGCGACCACCATTGGTTAAGTAGACAAACAAAAAAACTTCGTGATAATGAGAATAAGAAAACCCTAAATATTCAAAATCTCCATCTTTACGGCAAAAACGGCTCTGGGTGTATGCTAATTAATTTATTTGGGATTAAAATGTCGGCATATTAGTAACGAGGTCACAATTCAATAACCGGGAATTTAACAGGCCCTAATTATTCAACGCATTACGGTGATTTATCTTATTTTGGAAGGGTTGGACGTGAAATTTTAGGGGTGGCTATTTTAATTACACCCCCGCTAACGCAATGCTAATGAGTGTGACTTTGTGAAATTGTATTAATGCGGTGACTGGACGTATTAGCTTTTCTTATTTATATTAACACGATAAATAACTGCCCTATTTAGTACATACATAACCACACGCCTTTTTCCCAGAAGGGGTAGGCAGAGGTGCTACTAGAACACCCACGTTTCGCCTTGTATATTCCGTCCCACGATGTGATAGGGGGCGAGCCCATCGCCATATCGGGCACAAATTCCCGACTCCGGGCTAATATTGAATAGAAAAATCCAATATCACTTTGCCCGACCTGGGACTCGAACCCGAGACCTCAGCTTTGCAATCATACCGTAGTACCACTACGCCACCGAGGTAGCGAGAGGCCAGTTTAAATCTAGATTTATATGCAATTGCTTTCATTGGCCTTACAATAAAATGAATACATAAATACACCCAACAGCCACATATTACGTAGTCCTGATCCCACACTAAGATCGAGTCTTGTGTTGTGGGTATCAGAAATTACTAGAGAGTTTTCGGTCTCACAAACATGCAGACCCGAGACATACCTGTGGATCACACATGTTTATCTCGGTGCGAGAACCGAACCAGCGACTTCTTGTTTCACAGCTGGCGTCTAAACAACTGCACCATGGAGAACTTACTATATTTTTGTACCAAAATACCCGCAACAAAATATAATATTTCTTTTTTGTATACACTGGCACGGCATAATGACTGCACTGCACCTGATGCTAAGCGCAAATGCCGTCCAGACAGAGTATCGAATGGCATCAGACGGCGGTCCCATGCCATTCGACACAATTATGCCGGCCTGCTGAGATGCTTCTTCACACTACGGCGGAAGGACCCAGGATTATAGGAAGGAGGGAACACGTGTGACGGCAAACAATTCCACAGCTTCACAGTGCGGCACAAAAAGAATTTGCGAACTTTTTATTATTATTTATTGATCAGAAGCGAACACACACACACACTTATTTGAAAGACTAGCTGGCTACTTCGATGCGCCCTCAGATATCTACCACAACAAACACAGAACAGTTGAACAAACCAACAGATTTGAACCAACCTACATAGGCATCAGTAACCCAACAAGTGTTACACAAGGATGTCGTAATTATCTCTATACACACATAAACATTTTTTTCCCAGAAAGGGTAGGCAGAAGTGCAACCAGAACACCCACGTTTAGCCTTGTGTGCTACATCCCTAACATATGGGGCGAACCCATCGCCGTTTCGGGCACAAATTTCTTATTCCGGGCTGATTAATAGAAAAATCTAATATAGCCCGACCCGGGATTCAAACCCAAGACCACAGCATTTTAATCGTACTGCAGTAAAACTATGCCACTGAGTCCACATCTCGGTATATCACTAATTAAAATATTAACGGCTGTTTCTTTTGTGGTCTCGTGTCTATTGTGTATTGAATACAATAATATGGGCGGATGGGCGTTTGATAAACTGATTCTGTCTCAATGTGTCGACATCTAGTTGATAATCTATTGTAATAAGTGCGTTGAACAACTATTCCATCTGGATAAATAAATATATACACCCAACAGTCACATATATAGTCTGACCCCACACTAAGATCGAGTCTTGTGTCGTGGGTATCAGAAACTACGAGAGACTTTTCGGTCTCACAAACACCCAGACCCGAAACAAATACCTGTGGATCACACAAACATTTGTTTCGGTGCGGGGATCGAACCTGCGGCCTCTCGTTTCACAGGCGGCGTCTAACCAACTGCGCCACGAAGGCTGTCATAGGCAAGGAAGAATACAAGAAGCTGACGGCCAACCATCAACACTGAAGAGGCACTCAAAGAAGAAGAAGAATAAGTGCGTGGTGGCCTGTTGGTAAAGGACCAGACGCGACTGCCAACATGTTTACGGTGGTTCGCGGGTTCAAAACCCAGACTACACTCCTGACTTTTCGGAGTCATGAGTGTATTGATATTTAATAATCAATCACCACGCATTATAACGGTGCAGTAAAACATCGTGAGGAAACCTGCATACCATTGCGATTCGGAAGGATTTTTATGGTTGTAAAAGTCCACCAATCCGCACTAGGCCAGCTTGGGCCTTGGGGGACTGTATAGCCTAACCTCTCTCAATCGTTCTTTCGATTGTTGTGGACGCCCCTGCAGTGGGACGTATAAGGGCGGATACACATACAGACAGATAATCTGTGATTAATGTTTATTGTGTAATTGTTATACTGCCAAAGCTCGTTTATATCTCATTTCATAACTCAGTTACAGATGAGTTAATTTCTCAAGCTATGTTTTGTGCTCCATGTTCTGTGCGTAGAAAAAAACATCGCTATATCTTTGTTAAGTACGAAAGTTCTACGCATTTGTAAATTATCACCGACGATGTAAAAGGAATCTTAGTGTAGGTCTCTACAGTAAAATTAAAAATAATTCTTAATACTATTGTATGCCATCTCTCTACTTATTTTTGAAAGACCGAGACGTGTCATGAAACTTATGCACATTTTTTTTTTATTTATTTAGTACTTTAAACAGTATTCTGGATAATATATAATATAATATAATACTGGATGCAGGCTGCCTCCAACAGGTCACTGTGGAAATCATTAGGAGAGGCCTATGTTCAGCAGTGGACTTCCTTTGGCTGATGGATGGATGGATGACTTCAAACAGTAATTCTTCAGCTGTTTGTATTGCACGCTTCCCATACAGAATAGGGTTTGAAGAGAATTCTTCTATATAACAAAAATATTCACTATGTATTAAATCGTTTATCATTCAACAAAAATGCATTTAACCAACTATTCAAATTAAAATAGTTATAATGTGTCAACTTTACCGTCCCGCAACCGTAGGCTTATTAACTGCACTACTCAAAGTTAATATAAAATTTGAAGCGGAAAAAGTCAATTTAAACTTAGTATTACTGTTCACTCTCGTTAATAGTGGAAATGTGCTGAAAACGAATATTTTGCTCGACTTTCGTATACATGTCTCCGGTTAAGTATTAAATATTTTTAGTTTTGTTCATTAGCATGCAGACGTTATTTAACTGCTCTTGCTTAAAAACATCCTTTCTCTACTTTTTTCCACAATTTCAAAGGGCCGGGTAATTAACATATAATACATACATAACCACACGCCTTTTTCCCAGAAAGGGTAGGCAGAGGTGCTACTAGAACACCCACGTTTCGCCTTGTATATTCCGTCCCACGATGTGATAGGGGGCGAGCCTATCGCCATATCGGGCACAAATTCCTGACTCCGGGCTAATAATGAATAGAAAAATCCAATATCACTTTGCCCGACCCGGGATTCGAACCCGAGACCTCAGCTTTGCAATCATACCGTAGTACCACTACGCCACCGAGGCAGTCTATTATATATAATACAGGCAGTATATTAACATATAATAGTATAATAATAACTTAATATAATAATTATTAAGTATAATAAGAAAAAAATCTTTATTGCAAACTTACGTAAATCAATGTGGAAAATATACAATCGTTTAATCTAGATTTGAGTCACAATTTCAATAAGATTTTTTACGATCATCTCTAATTGTTGAATATCGCAATAATGCGTCTACAGCTAGATATGCCTCAAATTATATTTTAAAAGTCGCATCGAATTTCGCAACACTAATATCATATTTATTGTTTATTGCATCAGCCCATATACGACCCACTGCAGGGCACGGGCCTCCTCTACAATCGAGAGTACGATTGAGAGTGGTTAGGCCATATAGTCCACCACGCTGGCCAAATGCGGGTTGACGGACTTTTACATACCATAGTAATTTATACAAATCGCTATGGTATGCAGGTTTCCTTACGATGTTTTTCCTTCACCGTTATAGTGCGTGGTGATTGACTATCAATACACACATGACTCCAAAAAGTCAGAGGTGTGCCCTGGGATTTGAACCCGCGGCCACCGTGAACATGTAGGCAGCCGCGTCTGCTCCGTTACCAACAGGCCACCACGCACTTCACTACTAATATCATAACCATTAATTGCTTCTAATTTATACCTTTTGTTTATCTTCATAATTCATCTCTTTAATATTCATAACCTATTTCGAAATCGAAAGGTACAACGTTTATTAGGAGTAAATCTTCCCACAATAGTATCCTTGCGATGATAAATATCGGCTATAACTCATATTTAACAAAGGCTATTAGTAGGTTTACGGTCTAGTGTTAATCTTTTGTATAGAACACTTTTAGTTGGGTTCTGAAATTAAAGGTTATACTTATACGGTGTAATACGAGTAATGTATTTTTAAAACCTATGTTGAAAAATATGTTTGCCCGTGCCAAAGTCCGCTTTTCTACTCAGTCTCCGTCCTTTTGTCCGGTCTCTACATTATGGATTGAAAAACCATTGGATCCGCTTTCTCAAATATCAGAGTTTAAATTAAATAATGTTTTTAGTAAGAATTATTCATGCAAGCATGGTGGGATGGTATTAAGCTGAATATACATTTTATCGATTTTGTCGTGTAGTGCATCTAAACCTTGTTTGCGCCTTTTTTTGTTCAAGAGGAAAAGCTATTAAGCTCCCCTTTCGTTACCCCGGGGGAGTTCGAAAGGGGTATGTCAGTTTATCTGGCCTTCCAGCTCGGCACAATGTGGATGTTGTGGCCGAGATGAGTCCCTAACAATGCCTACGTCAGCATACTGACCAAAAATCCCTCGATTAACGTCACACGTATAGTGGGCGGCACCGGACATCCCAGGGCGAAAAGCGCCCCGATTTACATCCGCGTAAACGCCCGTATGCACAGTGCACCTGATAAAATTGATGACACAACAAAAATAACAACAACAAAAATACTTTCATACAAAAAACTCGAATATTGCGCAAGGTAAGACAATGCCACATCCCGCACCTTTAAAACGCGCCGCAAGAGCAATAATTCATTACAATGCCCTGACACAAAAGGTCATTATTAGATTCACGAGCAAGTGTAAGACTTGATGCATGTTTACACCGTGCAACTTGCTTGCCTGGCATGCAAAAAAACATAAAATTTGAAATTATATTATGCATCCAGTACACCGTGTGTAAATTCGATGCTCTGGAATAATTTTAACTTCCAACTTGACTTTCATACCAAAAATTTTACATATTTATATAATGCATGTCAATTATTCTGTTACCCTTCCCTTCTTTCTGTCATTCAACACAGAAAGCCCACTGGACCTGGACCTTAGGCTCTCCTCAAGGATGTCCATAGCCATATAGTACAGCCTGTATCAAACAATTTCCTGCAATTTTAACTTTAAAACCTCTTTTGCAACTTTAACTCATCTGGACGTCTTTGTTTACCAGAGCGTAGGGCCTACTCGAGAACCTTCCTGTCCCGTCAACCATGAGATTGTAACTTTAATTTTATGTAAGGCAAGTAACTGTCCCAGTGTGAATACTCCTTCGGGATCCATTGAGAGGGAATCGTGACCGACGCGGCGCGTCCTGCGGAGTGCGGGCCCTTCACTTCCATTGTGGATCGACCTTAGGGTCTTTAACATCAATATTGGCCACTAGTTGTGCGCTGCGAGGGAGCTTGGCTTTTGTGGGGATTTTAATGTTTAATCCTGGAAATTTACAGTGCATACGTAAAAAGTATCTAGGTTAATTTTCGATGTGCTTATACTTCTAATACAAAATTATTAATATTAAATGTTTTTTCCAGTTTATTTCCTGATATATTTATAAAAACATTTGCGATAATCATGACAGTCTCCGTGGTGTAGTTGGCTAAAAGCCGGCTGTGAAACGAGAGGCCGCGGGTTCGATCCCCGCACTTGGGTCTGGGTGTTTGTAAGACCAAAAAGTCTCTCGTAGTTTCTAATATCCACGATACAAGACTCGATGTTAGTGTGGAGTCAGGACCATGTATGTGACTATTGGGTGTTATTTATTATTAATCATACGATTTTGAGATTAAAAAAAAAACAACGTGTTGTAGACATTTATGCTTAATGTTCCACTTTGTTATACCAGGGCGCTCAGTAAGTAATCTTTAAACACAAGCATTTTAAGCAAGACTTCAAATGCAATGAACATGACGTACACTAAACATTGCTCATTCCTTACAAACAAACAGACAATGCACAAAGATGCATCTAAATCTCAAAGTTCATCGAACAATAACGGTCTACATCCAGTTCCCTGTGATATTGCTTTGATATACAATTCTGTGCCATTGCAGGAATTATCGCATCTCCGCTCCGTTTCTGTGGTACCTCGTGCCGGTTCATTTGAGCGCTCTATTGCTGTGAGAGATGAATTAACATTTTAGATTGGTAATTTTCGGAGTATTTTAGTTAGTATATTAGCAAAGGTTTCATTAGATGGAGGGTGATTTCTAGTACTTATAAACACAATATAGGGAATACATAACCCATGCAATCGTAACCTAGAAAGATGGTGGGCGTAAGATAACTGCCCAAAATATTTGAGAGATACAGTGATAGTCTTAGTTTTGAATGCTTCTATTTCACGCGCCTTGTATTATTTCTTTCTATCTCTCTCTCTCTCTCTCTCTCTCTCTCTCTCTCTCTCTCTCTCTCTCTCTCTCTCTACAGCCACAGAAAGTCCATTGCTAAACATAGGCCTCCCCCATAGATCACCACATTGACATGTTTGAAGCGCCCTGCATCTACCGACTTCCTGCGACTTTAACCAGGTCGACCTGAATCAATAATTATTTGTGTTACAAACCGACTTCGAAGAACTTTTTCGTCTCACGCTCATAGTCTACCATACTAACATTTCTTTGACAGATTGCAATGAAACTTGCGGCATTGTTTCCCATACGGTTTCTAAGTCACGACTCTGAGCATGCCTTCATATATTCTATTTCAGAACATATCTCCCATAAATATAAATAGATTTACCTGGATAAACGTGTCTTAGGATTGGTAATTAGGATTTCCTCTCTGTCACTCATATCGCATTTTTCTTAAGTACGAAAGAGAGGGCATATTGGTTTAAGGAACGGTGTTAGGTTATAAGTGAAATGCACTTAAATAATGCGAATGTATAAATCTCTTTTAACTGTTGAATATAATATTCCGGTCACGAATTCTACACCTGGCCTCACAATAGCCAATTTACTGTCATCAAACCGCATCAATCATGGGGTGGGCAGATAAATAAAAAGCAATTTCACCATTCGATTGACTACCGACGGTCTAGATTGATTCGTCGTAGATTCTATTGATTCTAGATTTTTAAATTCAATATTCGCCTTTGTGGGTTTTTTGTGAACGGTAGGTAGAATGCAATTTGCGAATTTCTTAGTAATTCTGAATAAAAGATTTGCTCCGTTTGTAGCCGTGACTAATGTTACAAAGAAATTTTATTTGGATTAGTATTTCTTCTTATTGAAAATTATAATCTGAATTGTAAAATATAGAATTCAATTCCTTGCTTGAGAAATTAAATTTTACATTCACTAATGCGTATTAACTACTAGCGACCTTTTTCATAGACAGTTTTAAAACATATTTTAGTTATCTAATGTTTTGTCTCTTTCATTCGACTTTTGAATTCAGTTTGAGCGAAGAAGACAAAACATTCGATAACTAAAATAGGTTTTAATGTTTATGAATAAGGCGTAAGATTTTATAAATAATACCCCTAACATTCAAATATAGGCGTGAACATGCATTAAGGTCTAATCTTGTGTACTTATGAGACATGTACATGTTAAGGTTCACTACGGTTAGACTTTAGCCAAATATTGATGGAGTTCTTAAATATTGATGGAGTTCTGACCGCGGTGTGGGGGTACACTTAGCTTTTCCATTTGCCATCAGTGTTTTAACCAACGAGGTTTCACCCAAGGAGGTTGTCGTATGAATGTCACCTACTGTACTGTATCAGTCCAGATACGTCCCACTGCTGGGCACGAGCCGCCTCTACAATCGAGAGTACAATTGAGAGGATGTTAGGCCATGTAGTCCACCACGCTGGGCTAGTGCGTGTTGGCGGACTTTACATACGACAGAATTTTTTGCAAACCGCTATGGTATGCAGGTTTCCTCATGATGTTATAGTCCGTGGTGATTGACTATCAATACCCACATAGCTCCGAAAAGTCAGAGATGTGCACTGGGATTTGAACCCACGACCAACATGAACATGTTGGCAGCCGCGTCTGGTCCTTTTACCAACAGGCCAGCATGTACTTTTTGTCTCCTAATGCGAATACATAAATCCCTAGCATTGAAGCAACATCACATAACATTCTAATTAACAAGCACATTAATCTAGATTGTATAGTGACGAAAGCTAATCATAACCCAGTCATATGCGAACGCATTGTCTCCAAACGATTATCGTTAATCTGAGATTTATCACCATTCATTAGTTTTATTGTGGCACAATGACCTGGGGTATAGGTGCGTGGGCTATTATGAGTCGGTCACAGTGTAATGTCAGACAGTGAGTTGAGTGTTTTTGATATAGTACATGGTTGGGCAGTGGGATAATTAATTTATTTGTTTTTTTTTATAAATAACCAGCTATAGTAGTTTTGAAAGAGCGACAAATGAAAAGAATGTATTTTTATAGAAAGTTATATTTCATATTTTTTAAGAACATTTAAAAATATGAAAAAATATGCAAAGAAAACAGATAGTGCGATTTACTTGTAGTAACATTCAAAGAAACGATCTAAATACCAAGTAGCAATAGCACCTGATTAAATAAGGAAACTTTTATTTTGAGTTAATTACAGGGTATATGGTAT